>JAHZTW010000001.1:98864808-99073713 GCA_020283515.1 Alliaria petiolata
ACGCGCAAACCAAAATATGAAGAGGGAGATTGAGACAATCGGGCTAGTTAGGCACAGAAATCTCATTCGGTTGGAAAGATTTTGGATGAGGAAAGAAAATGGCCTGATGCTGTACAGGTTCATGCCCAATGGAAGCCTACACGACGTTCTGCACAGAGGTCATCCAGGAGAAACAGGTCTTGACTGGTCTGCACGGTTCAACATAGCCCTTGGGATTGCACACGGGCTAGCGTATCTACACCATGATTGTCATCCACCAATCATTCACCGTGACATCAAACCAGAGAACATACTCATGGACTCGGATATGGAGCCTCACATTGGAGACTTCGGATTGGCTCGGATTCTAGATGACTCAACAGTTTCAACTGCCACCATCACAGGCACCACTGGTTACATTGCACCAGGTACACTTACTTCTCAACATAACATTTTCATATTTTGTTTACCGTTAGCTTTTATTCATCCTCTCAACTTTTGCCATCAAACAGAAAATGCTTACAAGACAGTGAGAAGCAAGGAATCAGATGTTTATAGTTACGGAGTTGTTTTACTCGAGCTGTTAACGGGAAAGAGAGCAGTAGACAGATCTTTCCCGGAGGAGACCGATATCGTGAACTGGGTCAGATCTGTATTAAGCAGCTACGAGGATGACGATGATACTGCTGATCCAATCGTTGATCCAACGCTTGTGGATGAGCTTGTGGTGGATACGAAGCTTAAGGAACAAGCAATCCAAGTTACAGACTTGGCACTTAGGTGTACGGACAAAAGGCCAGAGAACAGACCGTCCATGAGAGATGTGGTGAAAGAATTAACTGATGTGAAAGATCTTGTAAGAAGCACTTCTGCTTCAGTTCAATAGTTTCTTATTTTACAGGATTGTCGTAGCAGTAAGAGTGGAGTATTTTACTATTCTCTGTAACCACTAATATTGATATATTTTAACTAACATTGAGTAACCTTGAAGATCTGAGAAACATATATAATATATCCAAGGAGGCCTGTTTTTATTGCATAAATCAAAATTGTTGGGAGTAATAAATTACAAGAACAAGAGAGGCTTATAAAAATGCCTATCGCAGTACATTTTAGCCGGTGCTACCAGATAGCTCGCCGGAGAAGGCACTGCCATACGATGTGGAACCGGTTGGTGTCTGTGATGATGTTGAGATCCCTCGAGCTTTACGCATTTGCCTCAGTCTGAAAACATCTGTAGGTAGAGGCTGGCTTTGGATGGTTGCAGTATCATCTTCTTCTTGCCCTGTTACCAGAGAGAGATAGAGACAGAGAGAGTAAGATAGAGATAACTATCATTTAAGATGGTTGTTCAAAGGCATAGAATGATCCATGAGCCAATATTATATATGCTTGAACATAATTATGGGCAACGCGAACTTACTATCTGAATCTTTTCTCTTTGTAGCTCTTCTGTCTCTTGATAATCTTTGAGATCCACCTCGGGTTGAACCTGAGGGATCATTTTGACTTGGAACATTGCCTTTAGCAGCAAAACTCTGCTTGGAGGTTTGACCTGTTGGTAAGTCACTCTGCAAACATATTGACAGAACAACATCCACATTGGGTGTTGGACCTGAAAGAATTAAGAGGATTATGACAAAGTAGTCGGTTAGTGAAAACTTATTTCAGGTGCTCAGTTTAAATACAACTTGGAGTTGGTTTAAAGAGATTTACCATCAACAATAGGCAAGTTAGCTAAAAACGCTAACAGTGCAGGTGGAGTAGTCTTTGGTATTTCGTCAAATGTGCTGGCTGATCCATGAGTTGCAATTACGCCCACATTACTTGGTAAGGTGTTCGAAGCAGAAGCTGCCAAAGGGTTTGCAGAACCTGAAAACTCTACAGTCAAATGATGAATGGTTCAGATTTAGTTCACAATTCAAAATGATGCTACAAACTGCAAAGCGAAAATCAATACCTGATTTCTTTGTCGGGTCATAAACAACCATCTGAGTTGTATCTGGATAAACAACTTTTGACGAAGATGCTACACTACCTGTCAGCCCACAAGGTGGTTTATTTACTTCAGTCATCACCAAAGTTCAACATAATCGATTCACTCCAGAAAACTAAAAAAAAAGTACAGACCTATAGCTGCAGGTCCATGAGCCAGATTTGCCTTCTCTACTTTCTTATTCATATTCTTCACAAGTAACTAAAGTGAACACATAGATCAGTTAGAGTTAGTATTTACTAGATGCATCATCAATAGTTATTCAGGCTAGATGCGATATATTGCATGGGACATACCTCTTGTCTGGCTAAATAATCAAGATCCTTAGAATTGCATGGCCAAAGATCCATGTAACTGTACCGAGAAGCAACATCTTGAAGTGAACTCTCTAGAGCAGAAGATCCCTCTTCCCCTTTTCCAAAAAGGGCTTCTTTCCTTCTCTGCTCAACCTAAAACAAGGTTGTCATAGTAAACAAATATCTCAGAGCAAATACTAGAAAGAAAAGCGGACTTCTTCATCAAATATCCACACTTGATACTGGGCATATCATAGATCTGATTTCAGTTATTTCATAGTTCCCCGAAGAGTTATCAATTGTCTCTTTTACGAGGTCCCACTCTGTCCTAGTTTCTTTAAACAATAATAGTCTCAGCATTTTCAAGAATCTTCCAGGCAATCCAAAGCCAGTCAGATGGAATAGACCAATAAAACTGGGACTCTACAACAAACTTGCCACTATAACGGAATCAACCGAAAAATAACTAAAACAATTGCTCAAAAAACACAGCAAGCTTAAGTGTATTTGCTTTCCTAGTATACGTTGATAACACTCAGATAAGTTAGACTACCTTTAGTATACTAGCAAGATCTCCATATGTTTGCTCAAACTGAATATATCTTTTCCACACCTGAAAAGGACGGGGCAAGAAAAAAGTTAATCCTAGAAAGCAGTTAGTAGTAGAGTATAACATATTGCCACTGACTGACTTCTTTATTGTATAAACGTTTTAAACCGTATTTCATGTGAACCAGGCAACTATATTGGACTGTTTTAGTTCAGCTTTAAAACGCCTACCATCCCCGCTACTATTCATAAAGCTCAGATGTGCATCAAGATTATACCTCCAATTGCTAAACCGTTATCATATTTAACAATTCAGGGATGCTATAATTCAAATTAGTCACTCGGTTATTTCATTGGCAGATTGGCTATTTTCCTTATCTCTTTTCATGCTTAAGAACAAAAACCGACTTCCTTAACGGCTCTGAGAAACGAAACATCACTATCAGCGTACCTCAGCAGATTCTTCAGCTGGTAGCGTGCTTAATGCCCGTTCAAATAGAGCTCTAATATTTCTATCATCATTCAATCTAGTCAAGAAATCTGCATACCTGGAATTCAAAGCAAAACCAGAGGATTACAATTCTGGTTCTGGTAGTTTGAAGATACTTTATCTGCGAAGACCCTAAAGTCTCATATTCTATAAAAAAAGAGTTTCAAGTATTTCTGAAAAATAAAAGGAACTCTAAGTAAGGCTGCAGTGACCCTCACTCAAGGATGTAAACGGGTTCACTCATATAGCGTTTCAATCCCTCCTCAAAGATATTATGAGCGACCTGCACAAGAATACAAACATACACGTTTTTTAATTGTGAAACTGAATAGAAATTGAAATTAGACGGTACATTAGTACATTTGTCTTGCAAGAATGCCAAGTGCTACAATTTTTGTTAGAAGAATCGAACAAATGAAGACAAAGAGGAATGAACAAGAAAGACAGGTAAGGTGCGCATACTACTTTGCAAACAAATGTAGAGATTAAGTGCCTAAATAAACGAAACGCCCAAATATTTAAATCATTTTGACTTCATTGTCATAAAATTTTCCTCGTTTACTTAAGCAACTAAGAGGAAATTAGACGAGTGGGTTCTGAACTTGACAGAACGACCACTACACATAATCAACTTATTCACATACCAACAAGATCGAACAAAAAAAGCAGTTCCAAATAGCACATAGACCACAAAGTGGGTAAGAAAATCCACCTTTGGATCCTTGTCAAGGCAAAAGGCCATCGTAGCAAAAGCAATATACACATGATATGTACAGCTGGGAGATTTTCTAGCATCTAAAAAATACTTGCGAGCAGCTTCAACACCCTCGGCTCTCCGGAGAAAACGAAGGAACTGCGAAAGCATATAAAAATACATATGAGAATGTTTCCAGTGGAAAGAAGCAATCTAGAAGTGAAAAATATTATACATGAGAAATTAATGTTTCCAGTGGAAAGAAGCAATCTAGAAGTGGAAAAAATTATACATGAGAAATTAATGTAGATACGCAACAAATATCATGAATATGGTGGAAAGATACAATAGTCAGCAGATGAGAAGCATGTGACTATGAACAGCGTAGATATGCTTTTTATAGCAGTCCTAAGTTCTGAACTTTGCGTGTTCTTACTTGTATATGTGCCAAAGAGTTTGTGCTAACCCCCAAAATGCTTTCATATAATTTCTTTGCTGACTGCAAAAGCATACAAACTATAAGCAAAGAGTTTGAGAACAATGGGAAAAGCTCGACAACGTGAAGAAAGAGGCAAGAATAAAAACCTGAATTGCTCCACGAGATTCCTCCAACTCAGCATAAGCATATTTCAACATTTCCGAATCTGACATAAGAGAGTGGGCAATGAAGACACTTAGAGAAATATAAAAGACTCGCAACAATAAAACAACTAATTCATAGACATAAAGAAAAAAAGGTAAAATTAGATTTACCAGGAATGGCTTTAAGAGCTCGCTGAAAAACTTTGATTGCAGCATCCGTGGAACCAGATTTTTTGTGCCACTCAGCATAGTCATACCATACATCGGGATAGTGATATAAGCACATAAGACACTGTAAAAACAGAATATTAATCAGTAAATTATAAAAGAAACACATTTTGGACATCTCACTATCTCTTAACATACCTGTTCATAGACATATATACTCCGCTTAGTTGACAAGGCCGAGTCAATCCTTTGAGGGTTTCCTCTGAAAATTACAATTGTATTAGAAGTAGAATATTGTTATATTTAGAAGGACTAATTGAAGAATAATAATATAATATACATAAGCTTGGTGGATGTAACTAAGATGATGTTTTGGGGGTTTACTTTTCGAAGGATAAAAACTTCTTCCAGGCCACCCATTGAACTTCTTCCTGCATAAAACCATAAGGCGGTGTAAAGTACCAATGTGAGCAAATGATGCTCAATTGAAAAAATGAACTTATAGCTTAATATGTATTTCCTATCTTAATAACCTGGTCTCATGACGTGAATTTATGCTCAAAATGTCTTTTTACAACCCAATTTAAGTGTAGATATAAACAATATTGTCGAATTCAAAAAGATATACAAAATTTAGATTAAGCAGTTCCAAAAAGAAGCAATGGATGAGAAATTATTTACCTTGGAAGATCCTGTTGGTGGTACAGCAAGCATATTCCAATCAATTTCTTCAATGTACTTCTTGCGCTCCCTATATACAGCTCTGGCACTGTTAAATTTTGGTTGATACTCATTTACAATTCCTTTAGCCTGTTCACAGGATAGATTAGATCATCCGTCAAACAAACAAAGCAAAAGAAGTTGGTACCTGCTTTAATACATTAAAATTCATGAAAAATAAGAAACCACACAAAATTAGTAAAACAAAAGTTTACCAATTGACGGCTAACAGAGTTTTCGAAGTTCTCATAATCTTTCCAAAGTTGTTCAACATGGTGAGTCGGAGTTAATATAGCTCTCTGATACACTTTCCGGAGAGCAATCTTCCGTTGTGAATCTTCCTGGGGGTTAAGAGCCTGCAAGAGAATCTATTAGTTTCTCTGAATAGCAAATTATTAGTATCAAGTACAAAGTTAGAATGATATAACGAACCGGAAGAGATTTTAGGAAGGTAATGTACTCGGTCCATATAGGCCCAGATGCTATATCTGTCCCTGGTAATCCATATATCGAAATAAACGACCATCAGTAAGGCCCGAGTTATCTTAAGTGTTGGCATGTTAAAGAGAAACTAGAGATCTAAATGGATGCAACGCGTAAGACTAGAGATCTAAATGGATGCAACGCGTGAGAATGTGCTTTCTATTGCTGATGGATAGCAATACCCTAAATACCTGCATGCACCTATACCATATCTCCAAGGACTGACACACTATCAGCCAAAGAGAATCTCAGCATGGACTTTCACTGTAGTATAAATATATATGATAACGCATAGGAAGATGAATCAAAACTATTTCATATGTCACATTGAAGTGTCATGACATATGAAGACGAACAAGGGATTCAACAGTATATGGTGAACGATTGACTCAACAATGATACAACAAAGCAAAAAATGTACACAACACATTTTAATGCCAGCTATTCAAACCAACAAGAAGTTTGAATACACCTCAATATGAGACGCGACGTACGTCTATCTACTTAACCAAAGTAAACACGCATATCCTTCCCAGTCATCAATTGTCCCAAATTATTATTTTCATGCATGTTAACGAACAGAGCATGAAGTGGAGAATATAATGTTAACCAATTTACAACAGTATTACATATACAATCATGTCAAGACGAAGAACTACAAGAGACTGGCGTGACAGAAGTTAGAACGCAGAAAAGCTCTAGTAACTTGCACAAGTATTTTATTGTTAGCAACTATATTAAGCATAAAATTGATCAACTCATATCTTTTACTACACAGAACTTTTTCATTACTCACAGGCGAAAAAATTCTGTCTATTTATCGGACATGTACACAGGACTAAAACGGAAAAAAAAAAAAACCAAACTCATGAAGAGAAGCGATACCAATATAATTAAGCATAAACTCAAAAGCCTTTGTGGTCTCCTCTTGACCCTCTGCTCCTTTCTTGTCGTAGACCTTTCTGATGAACCGAATGTAACATTGCCTAAGAGAATAAGATGATTGAATTATAATCAAGGAGATGGAAAGACTTGCATTGTAGCTAAGCAAGAGGCCCAACACAAGAAACAGTGAGACAGAAAGATTATGTATTGATTCGTATCAACGACTTAAAAAAGGAAAGCATCTCATACCAAAGAGGAACTTAAGGCAGGTCAACAAGCAACGACTAAATATCTGTTTCGTAGCATCATCATTGTTTACAGCCATTTGTGCCTCCACATATTGCTTCCAATATCTCGCCTACACAGGAGCTCACAATTAAGCAAATACCCACTTAATAAAACAGGAAACTTTTCAGCAGAATTAAACTCCAAAGCCACAAATACGCGGCCGTGAAGCCACTGGAAACTTACAGAAGTGGGATACAGTGACAAAAGCTGCTCGTAAATCGGCGTCGCCTGTGCAATTGGCAAGTGCTGAAGGAAGCAAACAATTTCACGAAACCCAACAATTAAAATCAGAAATTTTTCAAGGCTTAGGAGAAATCAAACAAGTATAAAACCGGGGAAAGAGTTGTACCAAGGCTCTCCTGGCCAAAGCCTCTGCTTCCTCGATGTTGTACTTATCAGCCATACGTTTAACCTTCAAAAGGACTCGTTGTACTTAATCAGAAGAACAGACCTTCAATTCACTCTGATGTGATATAATTAAACCCTAATCTGAGATTTAATCCTCCGCCGAGTCAAGCCAAGCCAAAGCTTCTAATGCATCAATGCCATAAGTTTCGCCTCGAACAGGACCCGTTGTACCTCAGATCGCAAGAACAGACCTTCAGAAGTTTACCCGGCGGTGTTATAAATAAACCCTAAATTGAGTTTAAAAAAATTCACACTCCTCCGACGGGTCTGGCCGAAACACGGTGGCCGGCGATAACCTATTGCCGAGAATCCGAGATGAAGAACGCAGAAACAAAGTTTCAGCCTTTTTTTAGAAAAGGAAAAAAATTTCGCGGTTCACTTGAGGGTTGGACCGAGTTAAATAAGAAATACTGTATTACAAAATTCGGCTTTTTGGGCCTATATTGACGTGCCCATCTAATGGACGTGGGCTTTTTAAACCTACATTATAATTTATCTGGTCGTTTCAATTTATTTTTTCTTTTTTTTAATCCTTTTCACTTTTCACACTAATTTTACGTCTTCGTATGACGACGTTAGGGTAGGTTTTGCGGATCGGTTTCGAGCTCCGACAGAAACTTGAATCCGACAATTTTTCCAGTTAAATTTTTATGTCTTGAAACGCCGTGAATCGGTCTTCCTCTCTCGAACGGTTGGGTAAGCTTTTCTTTTATACGTACTGCATATAGTTTTTTAACTCTTGAAAAAACTCACTTTTGGCATTTCTGAAGATATGAAACAGGGGAAGTTAGTCACATATGTGGAAAAATATCTCAGTGGAAGTAGGAATGTGGAGATGTATACGTTGGTGTTCAAGATGAAATAGGGTTGGTTGGGGGTTAACACTGATTGCCCTAAGTAGAAATGTAACTTTAACTCGGATATGGTGAAGCCGATGGTGAGTTTTTTATTAATTAATTTTAGATTATGTTTTTATTTTTAGGTTTTACTATTATTTTGGTAATGCAAATTGAGTAATTGTTGCTTTGAAATTAGTGTAGGAGCCTGATTTCACTTAAAAGAAAAGAAGTTTTTTTTTTTTTTTTAACATTAAGAAAAGAAGTTATTGTTGATTAACTTTCTTCGAAACTAGTGTAAAAGGTCAAATATTTGTTGCTATTTTTTCTCTCTCTTTGTTACTCCCTCTTTGTGAAAATAAAATTTTGTGTAACGCATGGTACTTGTTAGACGATCCTAAATAGAAAATTTAACACGAGGTTTTGTGCTTTCCACGGTTATTTATAAGATTGTTCTGGTGGTGCTCATGCGGTTTGTGGAGGCTGATGATATTAGTCTTCATTGGATACGATTATACGAACGAATACTGGTTATTATTCCTTCCCGCTGGTAAAAATGGTTTTGCGTAATCTGAATATGATATACGACATGTTTCTTGATCCCCTTTGGAGTTAATTATGTTAATAACACATTTGTTTATCTCTGGTCCTTCTGTTGTACTTCATTGATTTTCAATATCAAGTTAGTTTATGTAACTCGCTCAATCTCAGTGGAGTTGGGAATATGGAGATTGTTTACGTCGGTGATTAAAGATGAAATAGAGTTGATTGAGGAAACATTGATTGCCCTAAGTAGAAATGTAACTTTATATTAACTAGAATATGGTGAGGTCGATGGTGAGCTTTATAGTATTAATTAATTTTGGATCATTGATTTTTAGGTTTTTTTTTTTATTTTGGTCATGATTGATTGAGTAATTGTTGCTTCGAAGTTAGTGTAGGAGTCATTGATTCACTTTTAAAAAAAAAATTACAGTTGATTAACTTTCTTCAAAACAAGTGTAGAAGGTTAATTTTGTTGTTGCAAATTTTTCCTTCTCTTTATCAAAACTTATAGTTTCTTTGTGTAACATATATCGCTTGGTACTTGTTAGACTTCTAAAGAGAAAATATAACACGATGTTTTGTGCTCTCGAGGGTTATATACCGAGGTTGTTCTGGTGGTGCTCATGCGGTTTGTGGCGGCTGAGGATATTAGTCTCCACTGGATACGATACTCATGGTAAAAATGGTTTACGTAATCTGAATATGATATATTGAAACGTTTCTTGATCCCCTTGGGACTTGGGAGTTAACTATCTTGGATAATATTTGCTTCATATAACACATTTGTTTATCTCTAGTCCTTTTGCTTTACTTCGCTAAATTTTTGATGAAATCTGATATATGAAGTTAGATATGAATAATAAAACCGTGGACATGTTTTTAACCCGCATGATTTTATTGACTGCGCCTAGTTTCCGTTTTAAGTTGTGTTTAAAATTTAGCAAAGTGTTAGAATATAATTTAATACACTTAAAAAAAAAATTGTACAATTTAATGATTTTGGGTTATTCATATTAAAAATTAATAAAAATTTGTTTGAAATCAAATATATATATTTTTTTTTAAATTATCAATCACAAGATTTGATATTTTTTGGTTTTTCTTTATATTTCAAAACCCAGTCAAATTTTTGTTTTTTTTCTTAATTTAGAATAAACTATAATATAGAAATGTAGAAAATAATCTTCAAATGAAAAAAGATATTTCAAATTTATGTTAATTAATATATTAGGCAAAATTGGTAACAAATCTTTAGTTTGATAGTATTATAGTTAGATACAATGAATATATGGCTTTTTATGACTCACTATTTTGGAGGGTCGAGATTAATCAAGTTTGATCTAATAGCCCTTATGTTTCCTGTAAAGAACAACATGACATGCTGTGATAGCTTTAAATAGAGGTTTATTTCTTCTTACTTTCTTACTCACTACCAAATATCTAAACATCATTATATTCATAATCTTCCGCTCCTGCTTCTTGTTTCTCTTTTCTTTTTGCTTGTTTTTGAAACCCTAGTTCTCATTTTCATCTTCCAAAAAGGTACGTATTAATTTGTTGTTTGTTGTTTCGCTATCTCATTATTTTATATTTAGTTCGTGTAGAGTTTTATATACATATATACGTTCTTATGTTCATGTTGTAACTTACTAATGTTTTTTTTTTCTTTTTGTTTAAAAGTTCGTCTTGTTTATACATATATATGGAGCGTAGTTTTAAATTTTATTTTCCTTCATTTCAAAATTTTTTAAAAGTGAAGAAAGAACTATTCTTTTAGTACGATGGTGTTCACTCTGAACATATTGTGTTATCAGGGAAGTTTTGCGTTTTAAAGCGTTAGAGATTGTATGGAGGGTTAATTAGTGGTACTCTTTCATATGATAGTCTTGCATGGAAACAATCTTGAATTTGTTCTGAGGCAATCCGTAAAACTCCTCTCAACATATACTTAATTAAATTATGACTAATCTGTCCTTTAATTTTGTTTGTTTCTCGTTAAGTTTTATGCTGGTTTGATGGTTATTAACTTTTCATCATTTTTTCTTGTCCACGATGACAGGAATTTTTTGGCAATATGGATAAGTCTAGTCCAATTGAGGCTAAGCCACTTCAAACCATTAGACCATTTGATGACTCCAACAAAGACTCTTGTGTTGCTGATACTGGTCCTAGTACTGGTTCGATCAAAAGAGGATGTGGCCGACCAAAAGGTTCGAAAAACTCAAAGATGCCCACGAAGAAGCCGAAAATTTATGATCCCAACAACAGGGTGGTTACATCTTGTCCAAATTTCGACTCGGAGATAACCGAAGCCGAGAGAGAAACTGGAAACCAAGAGATAGCAGATTCGGTTTTGATGCGGTTTGACGCGGTTAGACGTCGGCTTTGCCAGCTAGAGTGCGTGAAAGGCGTGCTTACAACCGCAATAACTAATTGTAGGAATTTGGGTGTTAGGACCAATACGAAGAAAAGAATTGGCCCGGTTCCTGGGGTACAAGTAGGCGATATCTTCTACTTTTGGGGGGAGATGTGTCTAGTTGGGCTTCACATGCAGATGATCGCCGGCATCGACTATTTGACGGTTAAAGACGGCGCAACAGAAGGTCCTTTAGCTACAAGCATAGTAACATCAGGACACTACAATGATGAAACAGAGGATCTTCAAACTTTGATATATACCGGACAGGGTGGAACGGATAAAAACGGCCAAGCTTCTGATCAGAAGCTTGAAAGAGGGAACCTTGCGTTGGAAGCAAGCAAAAAGAAAGGGAATGAAGTTAGAGTGATCAGAGGCGAAGAAGATCCGAACGACAAGAAGAAGAAGATCTACATCTACGATGGACTTTACTTGGTGTCGGATTGCTGGAAAGTGAAAGGGACATCCGGTTTTGAAGAGTACAAATTCCGGTTGGTGAGGAAACCAGACCAGCTTTCTGGTTACGCAAACTGGAAATCCGCTGAAAAATGGAGGAATGGTGGTTCGAATGATTCAAGAAAGGGTTTTATACATCAAGATATTGCTTATGGAACCGAGACGTTACCAGTTGCGCTCGTGAATGAAATCGATGAAGACGACAAGAAGATACCTGAAGATTTCAAGTACAGCAACACTCTGGCTTCTTCGAATATGACGCTTGTTCTTAACCATAAATCTATCGGATGCAGCAGCGATTGCCACGACCGGTTATGCTCTGCTGAAGATCCAAAGTGCTGCTTTTGCGTTCAAAGAAACGGCGGTCAGTTACCGTACCATAACCGGGTATTAGTATGTCGTAAACCGATGGTTTACGAATGTGGCGATCCGTGTCCCTGTCCTCTTGATTGCAAAAACAGAATATCTCAATCCGGTTTGAAAATCCGTGTAGAGGTGTTCAAGACGGAGAAGTGTGGTTGGGGATTACGTACGTGTGAGCCGATTCGAGCGGGAACATTCATCTGCGAGTTTGCTGGAACATGTAAGTTGAAAGACGAAGTAGAAGAGGATGATGAATATGTGTTCAATTCTCGTGTTTGTAACGGGCGGTTCAAGTGGAACTACGAGCCTGAGCTCGTGGGTGAAGATTGTTGGGAACAAGTCTCTGAAGTTTTTAAACTCCCGTCGCAAATCTTGATCAGCGCAAAAAAACATGGGAATGTTAGTCGGTTCATGAACCACAGCTGCTCGCCGAATGTTTTGTGGCAGCCTATTGAGTATGAACAGAATCGTGAACCTTGTGTTCACATTGGTTTTTTTGCGATAAAGCATATTCCTCCGTTGACGGAATTGAGATATGATTATGGAATGTCTTGTGTAGCTCAAGAAGAGGCTGGAGAAGATGGGAGGAAGTTTATAGGCAACAAGATTTGTCTCTGTGGTTCAGTCAATTGTAGAAGTTCTTTTGGGTGATTTGGACTTATATCCTTTGTCTATTTTGTTATTGTTGTTGTGGATTTTGTTTTTTTTTTGTAAAAGCATTAAATAATAAAGAAAACTGGTTCGAGTTTTGGATCATACTTTTTGTTTAGATCGTTTCATTATCAGTTGGGTTTACATTTACAATAGCCAATAGG
This sequence comes from Alliaria petiolata, assembly GCA_020283515.1. Lineage (NCBI taxonomy): Eukaryota > Viridiplantae > Streptophyta > Magnoliopsida > Brassicales > Brassicaceae > Alliaria > Alliaria petiolata. The sequence continues at coordinate 98,877,779 of JAHZTW010000001.1, forward strand.
GTCCAAATGCCTAAATTAGCCCAATAGTTTATATTATTTTTGTAGGAGAGAAGAAAAATAAAAAACCTTTAACTAAGTTATTTGTGAGACCGGAGAAAAAAAGAGACCGGTTTTTTTTGAGGTTCGTTCTTTGTCAAGTCTACTTCTCGGGTCTCTGTCTTTCCTTTGTTCATTTTTCGTCTATATCTGTTTTTAATTTGGGTATTAGGGTTTTTTTTTTTACCTTTCTCTTTGCCTTTCCTCTTCGTTCTGGCCTTCAATCTCGGGAATTCACTTTCATTTCATGCAACTCAATGCGCGTAAGAGTTGGTTTTTTTTTTTTTTTTCTGCTGTTCTCGTGCTTTGATCACGAATTAGTTAGAATTGTCTGGGCTTTTGTAAAAAAAAAAGTTCAAACCTTTTCAGATCAAACTGCTAAGATTCTTTCTTTTTTCCTAGGTTTTCAAACATCTTTGTCTGATAACGCATCTCTGTATAGAAGTTGTTTCGAAGTTGAGACCTTGCTTTTTAACTTTATATTGAAAGCTTCATGTGATCATTTGCGTTTAGAACCATCGCCAATCTATGATTGTGATGAATTTTGTTTCACAAAGGTATTTACTGGGGATTTGGTTCTTCTTTACAGTAGTATTGTCCTTGTGTGAGCTATGAATACAGAATCTAAAGGAAGACCATGGTATGGTAAAATCTACCGTAAATTGGAAACGATTCTTGTGGAGGTGGACAGTTTGGCTTCTCAGGTACTTACTGCTAAGTCTCTGAGTCTAGTGAGAGTTCTTCTCTAGGTTTCCTCTGTGGATGTGATCAAAATAGTGTTGATGATTTAAAGGAAATGGAGTCTCTTCTTGGTTCTTATGGTTTGACAGGGTAAGGTATCGTTGAATTCAAGTGATCCTCCAGGATTGGATTTTGTAAGGGATGAACCAGATAAACTTACGGAAGAGCACAGTGATTGTAATCAAATAGCAACCTCTTCCCTTTGCCGCAACGATCCAATATCTTCTCAAGCATCTCTATCTACTCACCGCTCCCCTGAAAGCTTTATGACTGCAATAGCATGTAATGATGATACTTTTGTATCTCCCTCTGGGATTTCTACGGGTGATTCAAATCTAACCCCACTTGCTACAGAGATTCAAGCTGCACCTGTTCATGACAAAGTGGCAAACATTGGAACCTTTAGCAGCAACTCTATCAAGGGTTTGTGTGTGTTTGCGTGTGTTTGCTCATATTTTTTTCTACAAGTTTTGGAATTGATCTCTGCAGTTTTGTTAGTTTCATTCATCATGTGCAACTTTCAATGTGTAGTTAACCAAGATGAATTCTACATTGAAGACTTTGATGATGCTCCATTGGATACCATTGATTTGTACGACATGACATTTCGAGAAGACTCCTCAGATTTTGATGAAAATTTGCTATATGAAGCACGCGACAGGACTAGGCAGCTCAGATCATTCAAGGTCCTCTCTCTCTCTCTCTCTCTCTCTCTCTCATGCAAAACCTTGCTTTCAACAGAAATGGCTAGTTTCAGAACAAGTGTCGTAGATTTAGTTTCATCCTTTGGAAGAAGAAAACATTTTCATGATCTTAAGATTGAATACTTCTCTTCCAGTCACCATTGATTCCTAATATGTTTCTTCTTTATGATAATCATCAGAGAAAGATAATGGATGCTTTAACTTCGAAAAGAAGAAGAGAGAAGGAATACGAGCAGCTTGCAATATGGTTTGGAGATGCAGACATGGGATGTGACCTGATGAACACTAAGGAACATGCTACAACATCTCTAGACTCCAAAAGCTCACAGACAAATGTGCCATTCGCATCAGAAGATTCTGAGTGGGAGCTATTGTAAAGATTAAGATTGTGACCCCATCTCTACAGGCTTAACTGTTCTGTTTTAGTGAGAGGCTCATGTGATGATGCTTTGAAATAATATAATTACCAAGAGCTCATCTGGTTCTAATATGGAAAAACCAAGTTCTTCTTCTTGCCCCTTCCACATTTACAGCTTTAAACAAAAAAAATTCCAATCAAGAAGCAGGGAACAAGCACGTTGATTAGATCAAAGCATCTGGATAGTTGTTCCATTTTTCCTGTACAGTAAAAGAATCCTACTACAGAAAACAATCCGATCGGGAAAAGTTATCGACTTAGAAAAAAACTAACTCTGCTATTAAAAGTGGTGGTGGATAACAACATGACTGGCTCTGACACTACTACAGCTAAACACTTTTTTTGACTTGTTGGCCTAATTGCCAGTATCTGATCCACGTCCTGAGGAGCTCTCACTGTTAGAATCTGCAGATCAAAATAAAAGTTATGTGAGTTGTGTTGCTGACAAGGTAAAAAAGAGTTGACACACAGAGAGTTTCAACAATTACCACTAGAGGAAGATCCTGAGTCGCTACTTGAACTGTTAGAACTACTTGATCCACTTGCGTTGTTTTCTTGCCGCACAGGAGATGACGNAGAGAGTTTCAACAATTACCACTAGAGGAAGATCCTGAGTCGCTACTTGAACTGTTAGAACTACTTGATCCACTTGCGTTGTTTTCTTGCCGCACAGGAGATGACGTCCGAATTGCTTTTCCTGGTTACAAGAATCATTCATTATTCCACACTTCTTTCTTTTTGTGTATAAATAAAACTACTATTGCATCCGAATTTGGTGTGACCTCGTGAGCTAAAAACCTTACCAGATTCAGTAACTCTCGATGTTTCGGTGCCAGTTGCTAGAGTGGTCTGTGAAAGCAAAAGAAGAAAGAATGATATCAGCCAAAACCAGTAAGAGCAGAAGACCTGAAGTAACAATTTAGCTACGGAAATCTTACCGGTTCTTGCATTATGTTGTGAACAGATTCAGCATCTCTTTCTGAACCAAATCCCTGATCTTCTTTTTTCTTGCTCAGGCTCTCCTTATACCCAGTCACAAATCTATAAAGCTCCCAAAGCGTTTCGATGTCAACACAATCGATATCCAGCTCGATCTCATCATCTTGCTGAGAGAGCTCTGGATTCCTCTTCTTTATAATCTGAACAACTGTCTCTAGTTTGTCATAAGGCAAGTACTGAAGCTCTTCGCTGAGTCTCCGTTTCTCATCCAACGTCAGGTCCCTAGTATTAACAGGCGCTTCCTCTTCTTCTTCAGGCTTCTCGGGGGCTGTAGTGACAGTTTCAGGTTCCACTGGTGTTGTCATGGATTCTGCTCTCTCCAAAGTCCTATCTTCAAGTACCGGAGGCTGAGAAGGAGGAGGAGGAGGAGAAGGGGAAGGTGTAGGAGCTGGTAATGGCTCCACAATAGGAGAAATTGTTGAAGCAGGACGAGGGAACTCGATATCACAAGTTGGTTTGAACTTCCTATGAAGATTATCATACTGCACTTCAATGGAAACCCATTTCTCTTCAAACATGCTCAGAAGAAGCTTAGCCATACGATTCACATCATGCCCAATTGGATTATACAAGATGGCATTGTTAAAAGTAAGTCTCACGTCTTCAGCGAAATCCAATGGTGACTTATACAAACTTTTCCCCAACTTGGCCTTCACTGTACCCAAATCCATAGGCTCTTTTACGATGGTGTGATAATCGTGCAAGCCAAGTCCCTTAACATCCACTGGCAAATTGAATACCCATGCATCCTTATGCTTCATCAACTTCGTAAGCAAATTGTTGCAGTTCTTGAAAATCTGAACCGTACCTTTATCAGCTCCATGCCCACCCTTCATGACTCCATTCCCTGTTTTCAGCTTCTTGTTTCTCCCTGCGGCGCCAGTTTTAACCATGGGCCCAAAGTTTCCACCGATGTTACCTTCGGGGTCGAACCGCCTTATCAAGCTCCTAACCTCATCTAACTCGGCCATTAGTTTCCGCTTCAAGTTCCTAACCTCAAGCTTCGAAATCGAGCTCAGACTTATCCTCAACATGTGATGGCCGTCCTCCGACGCAAACGAGTTCGACGGAGACAAGAGAGGGACCGGACGCTCTTGTCTACCAACCACCATTGGCTTGGATCGGTTATGGCTCTGGTTTCCGCTCGCGCTCCACTTATGCTTCGTCTTCGAAGCTCCTACTATATGATCAGAAGACATTCCCCCTGACAACAAATTTTAAAGCGGAACAGAAAATCTAGGGTTTTCTCTAGTGTTTTCAGCTCCGAGCACCGAGATCGAGGATTTTAAACACCAAATCGAAGGTCGGTGAAATCAAAAAGAGAGGAAGATTAGTAAGATTAGGTTGAATCTTCGTTGTTCATGAAGATCGCTCTGGATTTGCAAAGACGAAAACCCTAGGGAAGCAATGGTGAGAGTCGCAGGGAGGGTCGCCAGAATAGCGTAAACTCACGCGCTTGAGCACCCGAGAGATTAGGAAAACAAACACAAGTGTAAAAGGGGAGAAAACGGAAAAGGGTGTAGTAAAGTTCTCTCAGGTGCCCCCAACAAAATACCAAACCGGTACAAACCGGAAAATACCAATTAAATGTCCCTTTCACGGTGGATTTGTACGCAGACTAAAAAACTTCAAAAGATTTGTTAAAACTTAAAACCCATAATTTGTATTTCAAATTCATTGATTAAAGAACATGTTTTGTAATACAACAAATATTGTAACACAAAACTTAATTTCACAAAGAATTTAATTAAAGTCAGTTATGGAATGACACAATAATCCATTAAAATATGTGACCCAATAATATTCTCTTGAAACAAATCGTTAGACTAATTAATGCATGTATATGAATAAACCATTTGCAAAATAAACAAAAAAAAAACTACAAAAAGTTTCTTATAAGTCAATAAGCCTTTTTAAAGTGATAAAACTATATCTATCTCTATTTTTATTCATAATAAAATGGGAAGTTGTCATAAAGTCTCTCTTATAATTAAAAAATGGAAGAAAAGGGAAACTTATATATATACACTTCGTTACGAAACCAATTAAATCTCTTAAGATTTTGTCATTAGTAATACGTACTACATATCTCCTCAATAGAAAGGAAAAAAATCTGCGAAATTATGGATATCTATCAATCCCAAGTTAGTAGTAGTGTAGTCTATATATAAAGACGGTAGGTCTTTGGCTAAAAGTCTAAAACCATCATCATCCAGAAATATTTGTTTACCCTATTTGACCAAATGGCTCTAGCATCAGTTACGGCTACGGTTCCGATAGCTACAATCATAACGGTGTTATGCTTGTTTCTAGCTGGTGGTGGTTTTACACATGCCCGAACTCCGACTACCCATATTGTCGGAGATGAATACGGGTGGGGCCTGCATAACAGTGGGGATACTTGGGCCAAAAACAAAACTTTTTATGCTGGAGATTTTCTCGGTATGTACGTACATAAATAATAAATTTAGTCTTTAGTTTCCTCAATGATATAGACATATATATAGTCATGAGAAAGTGATTAACAATTTACACAACATACGCAAATATCAACATTATTATACCATATTGTAATGTTGCATTGTAGTGTTCAAGTACGATAATCATAGATTTAATTTGGTGATTGTAAACCAAACCGGTTACGATATGTGCACACCAAACGACGGAGCGACAGAGCTTAAGTCCGGCAAGGATAAGATCAACCTTGCTTATGGTGGTAGCTATTTTATCGGAACATCTAAACCAGTAGACTGTTTTTCTGGTATGAAGATGGAAGTCAACGCTTTGGCCCCATAACTAAAGAACTAATCATCAAAATCTTCTTATGTATCCCTCTAGTGCAGTTTTTAACGAAATAATGATTTTTTTTTTTATAATGTATCTCTCTAAAGCAAGTTTTAACGAGAATACAATATCGATGATCTTCTTCTTTTTTTGTCTTTCACAAATTTCGCTCTTACTAAAAGCTTGCAATATATTCCCAGGAATAATTTATTTTTTGGACATGACTAATATACGATTCTCATTTACAAGTAAAAAAAAGAAAAAAAAACTTTAGAGAAACATTCAAAAATCAAGAACAAAAACAGAGATACATTTATGCCGGTTATAATTTGAGAGATTCCCATAATTATTAGCATCAATTCAAAATCCCGTAGCTCATGAGTTTTTGTTGTTTTAACTCTTTGTTATTGTAAACAATTGCTTACTAATAAATATTATCAAATATTTTTGATTATTTGTGTTTTTCGTAGATTTGGTCGACATCGCTTACTTTTTCCACACACGTAACATGATCGAGTAGTAGTACTTCTATTAGACTTCCTCGCATAAATAAAAAAAAGACAAAATAAGTGACGAGGAAAGCCGAAACCGGATCAATAATATTCAGAGAAACTATAACTTGATCCACTTGTCACACATGCATAGATATATAGTCACAACATGGATAATTATAGATATACACATATGCCATTGTTATATTATGATTAAGGAACTGTCCAGATTGAGAGAATCAGGTAAGATCGAGGAATGGATAGACACGAACAGGATCCACGTGTTCAGCTTCAGACACTCTCATATCACATCTGTCTCCTGATTACTTCTACTTTGCTTCTTTTAAGCTCTCTCTCTTTCAATTCTTCTTCTCTTGCCTTTTCTTCCTTTCTTCTTCTTTATCCATTTATCGAGGTTTGATCATCGTCACTTAAATTAGGGTTATAAATGGCAACATCTGCTAGAAGAGCGTACGGATTCGGGAGAGCTGACGAGGCGACTCACCCAGACTCCATTAGAGCCACTTTGGCCGAGTTTCTTTCCACTTTCGTCTTCGTCTTTGCTGGAGAAGGCTCATTCCTGGCTCTAGGTTCGTTGTAATTTGTACATGTACATTGGACATATCTGAGGAAGGAAAAAAACCAAACATTTTCAGCCAAATATTATTGGAATGATCAAGATTTGGGTTTTAATAAGTAAAAAGATTATAGAAACAAGAAAATATATAATTCATGCGATAATTAATATATTGGTTCGAACCATGCACCATCATCATGCAATAGTGATTTGAACTATATATGTTTGTTATTGGACAGACAAGTTGTATTGGGACACGGCGGCTCACACGGGGACAAACACGCCGGGAGGGTTAGTTCTGGTGGCGTTAGCTCATGCGTTGGCCCTATTCGCAGCTGTTTCGGCGGCCATCAATGTCTCCGGTGGGCACGTGAACCCGGCGGTCACTTTTGGTGCTCTGATTGGAGGCAGGCTCTCAGTGATCCGAGCAGTCTACTATTGGTTTGCTCAGCTTCTTGGTGCTATCCTCGCTTGTCTCTTGTTGAGGCTTGCCACTAATGGCTTGGTATATCACTTCTCATCAATCTCTATATTACTATACATATACGATCGGTTTGATATGGTTTCCGTTTAGATTCGCTTTTTTTCATAAAATATATCTTTGTATCTTTTGAGAGGTACTTAAAAATTGTAGATTTAAACAGTTTATTTTTCATTTGAGCTTGGTGTTTGTTACCGAATTGGTTTAATTTCTTGTTGGTTTTGGTACGGTTTAGAGTTAAACCTTGGCACTTTATTATATCTCTAGTAATAATATATATGTTTCTGGCTGTCAATGTGATTCTCTGTGATGCAGAGACCAATAGGTTTCCATGTAGCGTCTGGAGTTGGTGAACTTCATGGGCTACTGATGGAGATCATACTTACATTTGCCTTGGTTTATGTCGTCTACTCAACCGCAATCGATCCAAAGAGAGGGGGTATTGGGATCATAGCGCCACTAGCGATCGGGCTCATAGTCGGGGCAAACATTTTGGTCGGAGGACCATTCGATGGAGCATCAATGAATCCGGCTAGAGCCTTTGGTCCAGCATTAGTGGGATGGAGATGGCATAACCATTGGATCTATTGGGTTGGGCCCTTCATTGGCGGTGCACTGGCCGCACTTATCTATGAGTACATGGTCATCCCCAGCGTGAACGAACCTCCTCACCACAGTACCCACCAACCATTGGCTCCGGAAGATTACTAGACCGGACCTAGCTTCGTGTTGAAGGTTATCTCTCTGTGTCAAGAATCTCTGTTTTGCTTGTGTTGTTGTTTTTCTCTTTGGTTTTTTCTCCTCCTATGTATAATCAATCGAGTCCGGACCAGTACACATGTTTTCTTGTATTGTACCTATAGAACAATAAACAGTTCACCAAAAAATGGTCAATTATCGGATAAAAACGCAGACATCGATGGCTATCTCTCAAGGTGCTGTACATGTAACAATGCCGATCCTCCTCTTGTCTCTATAAATCAGTCTTTGTATCAGAAGCCTGCAACAGCTTCTCCCCTTTCACGTTAAGAAGGTCCTCTCATCTTTTCAACAATCTGTCTACTCTTTTCCTCCATGTGACGCCTCTTCTCCTCCAACTTCTCCCCCATTTTCTTCCCAAGATCCAACATCCTTGCTCTTCTTCCCAATTTCTTTCCCCTTGAATCATCTTCCTCGCTTGAAAGTATAGACGTAGATGGTGATTGAACAACCGTCATCTCTCCGGTACTGCCTCTTGAGTTCGTCTCCTGCTTTTCACTGCTGCTGGGTAGCAGTAATGGAGTTTTCAGATCTTCCAAGGATTTGTCACTCTCTACTGTTATAGTTGTGGAATTTGATGGCGTAAACATAGCCTCTGCTTCAGTATTCGGTTTCTGGACGAGATTGGCAGCTTCCTGCACTTGCTCAGACTGAGCACAGGAGGAAGAAGACAGAGTCCGTGCTTCAGAAATAATGGGCTTCTGGGTGGCGTTTGCAGCTCTCTGCATTTGCTCAGACTGAACACAAGAGGAAGAAGTCGGTGGCTTGTCAGATTTAGATCTAGCGTCTGTTGCCTGGGAACTATTGTGATCGTTTTCTTGATTAAGCCACATGAATGGAGCGGCTTTGCGTTGAACCCAATCATCTTTTTCAGCAATCATCCAAGGAATCGTTAGGCTTTCACAGTTTGGAAGAACCACCGCTTCTCGTATTGCCGTCTGCAGAATCATAATGTTATCTCATTCTGTCAGCTCAAAGTTCACTAGAGACCAAACAGAGGAAACCCTAAACGAGAAACTGTACCTTAAACCGGTTGATCAAAAACATTGCAACATGGCTGTTGGTGATTTTGTGTTCCCCAACAGAAGATGCGAGATCAAATTCTATATCGGGCATGCTCGTGAATCCAAACCATAATTGATCAGAAGGAGGCGGCTTCATGTGTACCCGCAGTGTCCCTCGAAGAGAAGACACCCGTATTGACAAAGAGATAGGCACCTGCAATTGAGAAACAGAGACAATCTAAGATACCATATTGAGACATGAATGACTGGAAAACGCAACATAAGAACCCAATCAAAGGTTTCATGGGGATTTGAGGAAAGGTTATAGCAAATCAAACAAGCAAAAAATAAATTCTCCAGTAGACATTTGAAAAAGGAGAATCAACCTGGGAAACTTGTTCAGCAATGCTTTTAAGAATAGACTTCCACCTGGATACACCATTTGGAGCTGCCTTTGTCCCTTTTGAGCCACTGGATTCATCTGCAACCAACAAAAAAATGGTAAGAAAATTCAGTCGTAACTATCATCCTGTGCAATACTTCTCAACAGGAATCAGGATAGCAAGATCTCTGGAGGTAAAACGAGAGATGACTGCATTAATCAATATTCAATAAACATCGAACTAGCCTGCTTTATGGGCTCCACCAATTTTCACTTGTCCTGCATCAACAGTTTCCACAGGTATGACTAATTGCTTTTCAAAATCTTCAGCGTCCCCTGCAGAACTTGGCTGCAACCTTGTGTCGGTTATGCCTTTTTGCAGATCCACCTCACGGATGTCAACCCGTGTTTCAACGTCTATCACCGCTTCACCAGAGTATTCAATATCTAGTTCGAATGCCCACACACCACTCATCTCCATTGGAAGAACCCGAGTACCATGTATATGAGGTGGGAGACTTCCAGTGTCAACATCGGAGCAGATTAATTCGCCTATGTAGCTCGGAGTCCTCATGTTGGATAACAATCGCTGTTTAAAAACACATAGTTACGCCTTTGGTTGGTTAAAGAAATCAATTCATCTCAAGTGATAAGTTCATAAAAGGTTCAGAATCATAGAAAGTGCAGACCTGGATTCGTGCTTGCACAGAATTCTTCACTCCTGTATTCCGTTTGAGATCGAAAAAAAGCCTAGAAATTAGCAAGTTCCACGCCAATGTTCCTTCATCCATGTCAAACTTATCTTCAGAGTCTCCATCTGAAACCCCAGAGATATGACTGCTATGGCTCACAGAACGTGAAAAAATAGGCACATCAGTTTCATCTGTGATATTATCACCCATCTTCTTTCCTGGAATGCTCTTCCCTGAGCTACTTCCATGTTGTGAATCTTGATAAGAACGGACAGAGGTTTTCCTGTCTTCACGATTTGATCGCTTTCTTGAAAATTTCTTCAAGAACAAGCGCACCTTTGAGGAAGAACCATCCGTTCTGTTCCCTTTGTCAAGTGTCTCAAAACTAAACCCAACTGATGGTTTCATAAAAGAAGGATATGCACCATTAAGAGACGTCACGTAACTACGGAACTCTTCTTGCAATTTGGTGGAGTACCAAATAAACCTTTCCTGATTTTCGCAAGCAGCAAGACGAAGGGCTTTACACCATGATTCCTTTTCCCAAGAAGTCTCGAGATAGATGTAAACCACCTGGCTTCCCTTGTATAAGGCTGAAGAAATCTTGCTTTCAACTTTTATAGGAAATCTTTTGGCCCTAAGAAAAAAAAAATTGTGGAAGCAAAAGAACAATCAAATATACCCGTGTCAAAGGCATCCAAAGTTCCGGAACGTGATAGGATCAAAATCAGGAAGAACAAGTATGAATGATAATTAATTCAAGGACCTGATTCTACCACTATACAATTGCTAAATTATATACATATATAGAAAAAAGGGGTCATAAACAAAGAGTTGGTACCATTTTCTTGTAGGGAGATCAGACCCTGAAACAGCCTCAATAGAGCAACATTTTAAAGAAACCGTAGTCTGAGTGCCATCAGCATCTGACAAGATCAGCTTGTGATCTTTGATTCGAGCGAATTTTCGAAGTGGATGAATCTCCAAGAAGTCTCACTTCCTCTTCTGCTCTTTTGGTGATTTTTCCTTCATCCAGTTCTTCAGGCCTTCATCCAACTCCAAAATCCAGATCACTCCCTGGAATTACAAACTTGTATTACAGATTAAATCGGAGGACCGCAAATGCCAGAAACAGAAATTGTCTGGCTCTAACTTAGACTATAATCCAAACTCGCAATTCACGGTCTCAATCGAAATTGTTGACTTCAACAATCAATCAACCCTAAGAGCCACTGTATATATAATGTCAAGTTCACGGTTCTCTACCGAAATTTCCAATGTAAGGAACTCAATACTCGCAGCTAAAGCAACATGCACAGATTCCGAAATTAGACCCAGAATTCAATTTTCAAAGGATAATCTCTTAATATGGATCACCTGTTTGTTGAGACAGAAATCGATGGATTCGCGAGGGTTAGAATCCTTGGTAGATGGATCAGAGCCGGGTTTTGACTCGAGCCGATCTCTCTTCCGATTCAATCGCTTCACGAGATACATGAATCCCGCAGCTTCCGCCGCCAGGAAGGCGAGAATTCCCAGGAAAAACCCAGATAGGAAAACGAAACCCACGAGCGAAAACATCTCCGGGAAGGTGCAAGCCCTTCAATGCGGTGAGGGTTTCTTGTGAAAGAATTAAGAGGAGAAGAAAGATTCGTAGCGTTGTAGTTGTTCATGTCAGAGTATACAAGGAGAAGGAACAAAAGAGAGAAAGAGAAACCGTGGGATTAGCCATTATCTCTGGAGTCGTCGTAATTCCAACTTCCAACCATATTATTTGCCCAAAGAGAGCACAAATTAAGCTAAGGTCAACAATTAAGTTGATTCTAAAATATGTAGATTACCATATACAGATTTGAATTCGTTAATTCGAAAATGGGATTCAAGAGTTGATACATCAAAGTGAATGATGGAAAACTGAATTTATACTATGTTTTTCATACGAGAGCTTTATTTGGTAATAGATTAAATCGGTTATTTTCCTTTTTTATTATTAAAATCGCTGTTTCTGCCTATATATTTTGGATGAAAATTTTTATAATCCTTTAAATTTAGAGTAATTTATCGATAATACTCGGCATTTTCTCTTTTTATTAAGATAAAATTATTTTTTAAAATCATTCTCTTATAAATAATTTCAAACTTAGAGATGGCAAAAAAAAGATGTTATGTCTAATTATATGATTTTACAATATTTTATGTACCGGATAATATCATTACAAATTCTTGTGGATTGTCATAAATTGTTAAATTTTATTAGTTGTTGAAATCCATTAGAACAAAAATATAGATCATACGATATAATTCAATAAAGAAGGTATTTTCATCTAAAAAATATAGAAAAAGTAGTCTCTTCTTATAAGTAATTTCTTTTCCAGGGTATCACCATCATCACATGACATAAGAGGCCAACTTCATCCCAAACGTGGACTCGTGGAGACCGCTCGAAAATCATATGGCGAAACCACTCAACTATAGAATCTTCAAAGAGAGAAAAAAAAGTTTAGCAATATGCAATTGTATTTGTTCGTTTCTTCTTCGTTTGTCAACTACGAACCAAATTACACTAAAAATAAATAATTATCTGACGTATATACTCAGACAACAAAGTTATTTCGTCAGAAATCACACACAAACATAAGCAGATCCTTGAAAAGAAAAAAAGAAAAAAAAAAACATGAGACACAAAGGCTCATTTCGTATTCACTTGTACTGGCCTTGTGCCTGTAAAGTCAAAAACAAAACCCATATTCTTTATTTTCCATGGCTACAACAGAAAGAAAAGAAACCTCTACATTGGCGAGTTGCTGCTATGCACCTAAGAAAACAACTAAAAACAGAGCAAAAAACAGAGTTTTGTTATTTGGACCTACAAGCTCTTGTTCATAGAGAAGAAGCTATAGTCATGGTGATCATGAACATTCAGCTGTTTAAGCCATGAATCCGCTGCACTTCGAAGATGAACTAGCCGCTCTTGGTCACAAGATTCATGATTTCCCCACAAATCTCCTTGCAATTTGTAAGTAAGTAAACCAAAAGGAGCCAAATGAAGTCTATTGGCCACTGGTTCATCATCGCAACACAATTCTTCTTCTTCCATGGTTTTGTTATTCTCATTGTCTCCCTCTTCCAAATTACCTAATCAATTGAACATCAAAAGCTAGATGTTTCATCAGTTTTATTTTTGGTACGAAGTTTCAACAGTTTGTAGTACCAAGATATGTCTTTAAGCTTTAGAGATTTATAACAATCCACGTATATTAATTATAGTACCCTGCAAGTTTTTGGCAAGAACATAAGTATAAATACCTTGGAAGGCCGAAGATAGCGTATGATAACTCAAGAAACACGTTGATAAGTCTTTATCGGTCTTTCGAGATGGAATATGGTATATCGGATACCTAAACCCGCAGCGAGAGTTCAAGACTTTATCATCATCATCGAGGCCGAAAAAACACTTGCAGATAGATCAAATAAGCAGACAATTTTCTATACTTACCAAGCAATGGCCATCCAACTTGCCGGAGACAAATCGACACTCCTTAGAGTCAAAAGTCCCGGATACTTCTCAGCCAATTCATTTACCTAAAACAAACCAAAACAAGAGAGAATATTTTCTAAGTTAGTTAGGTTCTTTAGGCACAGGGATAAAGAAAACATGACCACTATGTATGAAATGAATGAAAACCTTGGCGGTAAGAGGAACCCGCAAGTGCGGTTTAACTGACTCAAAGTACTGAAATTCAATGTAACCGAGCTTATCTCGCATCGAAGAAGAAATGCCATCGATTTCATAACCCGAATCATCAGAAACAGAATCCCATATTTTGTTAGAACCACTGCTCGTTGACCTTGACAACTTCTCAATCTCACTATCATCACTCCAACATTCGCTCTCAAAACCGACCACCTCACTCTGGTTCCTGCAACCAACCATAGATTCACTCCTCAAATTTTGTAACACGTACGTAGAACACTCTTCTTGTCCCCAACAATTACGTACAAACTAATTTTACCACAGTTGATCAAACCTGGAAACGGCTGTAGATTTGTTAGTATAGATTTGAATGGCGGATAGATACGGGGCATAGTATTGCATAACGGATTCGCCACTGTTTAAATCGACCTTTGACCCAAGTCCATACGCGCTTGGCTCATCAAAACAGTCCCAGAGATCACTAAGCCTGAAATATTCAATCTCATCTCTGCTCTGTTGTATCCACAAACTATTCAAATCATTCTCGCAGCTCTGCAAATCAACAACAAAGGATCAAACCCCAGGTTTTAGTGATAATGCTAATTATTATACCCACTAAAAAGCATTGTAATTCAACACCGATATTAATGATACCACATGCTATTAATCACACGTTTAATTGTAATAACTGCTGAAAGAGACAGTCGTCTAATGACATAAAGATGAAGAAGACACGTTCAGAGGATATACCTTACAAGTAATCTAGAATATTCAAACCAAATTCAGTAGAAGATCTTTTTTTTTATATAGTATTAGTATCATTTTCAATACACAATTTGCTGTCGAGAGTTTCCACGTGGTGAGAGAAAACTTCACGATATCCTAGAATTTTGTCCTTATGTCTAAATTTCGCCAGTTTTAATAATTAAAAAGAGAGGACATTTGGGGTAAAAAATGTACTAAAATGATTAGTTTAAACATGAGAGAATATGCTTGACGCGGATTCTCGGAAAGTAAGAAATTCACACCAATAGAAAATGAAAACAAAAATGTGTACCTGTGATAGAGACAAAGAAGGAGGCTTTGGAGTGATTCCTCTAAGAAACCTCTCCAGATTTGATCGGACTTTCGTCGACGATGAAGACCACCACCACATTCTCTCTCTCTCGGCCTCTCTGTTTTAGATTATTGTATTGAAATTTTTGTTTTATTTTTCAGAATCCCAAAAAAAAAAAAAAAATTGTAATATATATATATTTTTTTTGAAACCTAAAATTTGTAATATTTCTGGAAGAATTTGCCAAGTAAGGTAACTTTTTTTTTTCTTTCGACTGTAAAATCCCCAACACCCAGAGATTTTCTTGTTCTGGAAAATTTGATAAAGCTAGATACGAGGACGACCTAGAAACTAGTAATAACAGAAGAAAACAGAGACTAGCTACAGAAAATAGCCTACGGGGTTTGTGTTGTAGATGGTTTTTGGTTTTATAAAAAGAAAATGATCTCTCACAAAATTAAAGATAAACGAGAAAGCGAAAAGCGCAGATGAGTTAACTGAATTTTAGATGAAGTCTACTGAGAATCTTTGGGGAAAAAAAGGGAAGAAGAAGTTGCAGCAGAGTTTGAATGAGGATTTTGGAGTACAATTTGCTTCTATTTAATGGAAAATTATTTTTAAAAAATATGAACACGACCAAAGGCTTCTCTCTCTCTCTCTCTCTCTTATCCTAAGGACCTAATCGAATTTATTTTGGTAGGTAATTAATTTAGTTTAGTTATTTACCAAAAGCTTCTTTTTGCTTAAGATCTTATCGTTAACCTTTTTTACTTTTGTTAGGCAATTAATTTGTGTTTTAATTTTTAAATATCTTAACCCCAAAAAAAAAAATCTAATATGACAAAGTTTGTGTTTTAAGCTCCATTTAAAAGAGAAAAAAAATCATGATTTCAAAAACCAGACGGTAAAGCTATTTTTTCCGAAATGCTGTTAGGAAATTAAATTCAAAGCAAAAAGGCTAAACTTAAATTTTCTTTCACAACACACATAATTTTTTTTTAGTATTTTAGTTTATAGTTAATCTCAAAATCTTATGTATTCTAAAACTAAAATTTCAATTTTAGTCACGTTTAATAGATAAAAAAAATTATTTGTTTTAGAAATTGATGCTTAATTCAGAAAATGAAAGATATGGATATATATGTGATTAAAATGTCAGGATTTTTTTAATGATTTTGTCTTAAAGTGTCTTTTCTGACAAATATATACTAGCATTTAGTTAATTTCAAAACACTGTTTTCCCAAATTAGAAGATCAAAGTTACAATATTTCTTATAATTTATTTTAAAATTTTACAGATGAAATTAATCGACTACAGTATTCCGATTTCACATACGTACTAATGTAGTGTATATCTTAGGTAAAACAACTTAAGTATTCCTGAATACCCAGTTTATTATTTATACACATGAACTAAAAAACTTCTATATAAATTTTAAATATTTTAGAAAAAGACAATTCTATTTGCACAAAACATGATAAATATTTACATTTTAGAAGTCAATATATGCACATAATAATTATTTGATTTCAAAAATTCATGCTTTATCAAATTCTTATAAAAAATAGTTTTTTTTACCAGGAAATGTTGGAGCAAAATTCGTAATTACTATAGATCCGAAATCATAATATTTAATATTAGTTTTGTTTCAAACATAAATATTAGTTGATAAAATAATCTCTGATCGTTGGACTAAAAAAACAGTTGAAATTTACCCTAGTGATGTGAACTGTGAGGTGTGAGCTTACTACTACAGTCATCGCAAAATGTGAACATCGTGAGTGGAAGTGAAGACAGTGACGGTCTATGTTGTCGCCACGTGTCGGAGAAGCTGCGTCGATCTATCGCGTTTTGCTTTTCTCTTTCTGTTTTGTTTTCTTCCTTATCTTGTCTTTACATAATATAGATCAGAGATCCATTTACTCCGCATTTAATAATAATATACAACGAGTGACACAAGTCGGGATCTACAGTATACTTCCAGTAAATTTTATTTTTTTAAAAAGAATGAAACAAATAAAGTTTCAACGTGAATGTGTTCAGTTTCTTCGTGACGAATAGAATACTCTCTTAACTATTCACTTAAATGTCCTTGTCTTTGTGGAGATTAACTTTTGTTTGTATGATAATTATAGTCTCTGATCGGGATCTCCAAATTAGGATGTGACATATGTCTAAACAGACTATAACATAAACGAAGCAAAAAGGTAACGAGAAGGTATTTTGTCACGGATTACATATGTATTCAGTTTTTTTTTCTTTTTCTCTCAGTGAAAACCACGGATTCAATTTAGACGAAAATAAAATACGGATTCAGTTATTGGGCCTAATTGGTTAGAGGAACATTATCACCCTTTAGTATGTTCCTTTTTTATTGGGCTTTGATATTTTGTCACACAGTTGTTGACCCAATATTATTATTATTATTTTTTAATACATAGTAGCCTAAATAAGTTTGGTTAAACGTCTTAGCCTAATAAAATAAAATAAAATCGTCATTAATATATGCCTGTGTTTTTAAAATTATAAAATTATCAAAGTAACAATCTGATTTCTCTTAGAAGAATATGTTAATACTGTTTATAGATTTAAATTATTCATCAAACCTATCACATATCTCCATATATACTAGCATAAAATAGTTGGAAAAAGTTAGATTTAAATAAGTATTTATCAGTTACTTACTATTGTAAAAACAAATTATCTAATTCCATGAAAATATGGGTCGAAGTCGAACCGTCGAAGTGAAACTTTCACGGACCAAAAAAAAGGAAAAATACCCATGAGAGTACTACATTCAGTCGTATTGGATTTAACCCAAGTAAGGTGAAATACATACGTAACAAAATAGAAAACTTATCAATCCAAAAATAAATTTAGTTTCCAACAACTTTTGCTTCGTTATTTTATTGAATTTATTATTAATGACACTTGACCTACATAGAATACCATCAAGGGTCCTTGACAAAACAAGTACAAACAAATCAACAATAGACTCGTACTCTTTTCTAATATTTCGGCACTTTTCTGTCAACAATATTTCTGCATTGAACTTGTATACTCGTACTAGTTATTAGATATCAATTCAAGTTCCACATCGAAAGATTAGACACTAATGATTTAATATATAAGTAATGTCTAACTCTGTTTAGTATGTGATTTTATATTTTTTCACACCAAAATTTAGCACGAAGATAAAAAAACGGTAATGAATATATATCACGAGACAAAACAAAAAGAAACCGAATACTACTTCTTCAATTTCAAAATGGCCACTATAATTAAAACAAATCATTTTTGTAAGATGCTTCCTAAGTCCTAATTTTTCTTTCTAATCCTTTTCATTACCATTAAGCATAAGACATACAAAATTATTATTCATCTACAAAACAAAATAACAATCTTCCAAAGTTTGATCAAATATCATCACCCTTTTCTTAAAAAAGAAAGTTTGATCAATTATCTTTCTCTTTGGAAAATATAAAAGCAAAATATCAAGTTTGGGCCGGTCCATTAATACTTAATGCAACCATGAGCCATCTATCGACTACCAGACTACATTAAATGTCGCAACAAAAAGAAAATTGGAAAATTCATTCACCACATCAACAAAACTGGACCCCACTTCCTTCTTAATTTTCATTCAATTCTTCTCCCAACCATCTCTTTGCTGTCTTCATAACTATCTCATTTCTTGTTCGAATCAAGAAATTTTTTCAATGTTTTTAAAAACAAATAAATAAAACCCCCCTATTATCTTGAAGATAAAAGAGAATAAACCAAAAGAAGAAGAAAGAAGAAGTGTTTGGTCTGTTTCAGTCATCCAAGTTCATGAGATTAGAAACGAGTCCAAGTTTGTTGCTCATGCAGAATTCTCATGACTCTGTTACACTAAGCTCTTTTCTCCTGAATTTCTCCTACTTAATTTGATTCAATAATTGTTTTTCTTTCAACTCACAGTTCACACCTTTTCCATTTCCTCGACAAACCCTTTTTTTTTGTTCAGTTTTCTCGGATTCTGTTTTTTGTTTTTCTTTCTTTTTTACATTTTACAAGCAAAAATCTCTGTTTTGGTTACTAAATGGAGATAGAAGCAAGCAGACATCAAACCACCGTACCGGTTTCGGTCGGCGGAGGGAACTTTCCGGTGGGTGGGTTAAGTCCGTTGAGTGAAGCTATATGGAGAGAAAAAGCTCCAACGGAGTTCGTCGAAGATGTGTCGGCGAGGCTTACGTGGCAAGATCTGACGGTGATGGTGACTATGGGAGATGGTGAGACTCAGAATGTTCTAGAAGGTCTTACCGGATACGCCGAACCGGGATCTCTAACGGCTCTCATGGGCCCCTCCGGTTCCGGAAAATCCACTATGCTCGACGCTCTCTCTAGCCGCCTCGCCGCAAACGCTTTCCTCTCCGGCACCGTTCTTCTTAACGGCCGCAAAACCAAACTCTCCTTTGGAACAGCTGTTAGTATTTATACACAGCCTCAAAGCTACAATCTTTCAATTTTATTGAAAGAATCAACATTTTTTCAATTTTATTAACAAAAAGTACCAATTTTTCAACTTTTCGGTATAAAAAGTTACAATCTTTCAAACATATTATATATATATATATATATATATATATATATATATATATGCTTATGCATAGGTTTCAGTTATAGCTTGTCTTGGTATGAAATAAGAGAACGTTCTTGGATTTTGGATCTTAGCTATTCATAGTGTGTTGGAAAAAGGAAAAAAACAAAGCAATCTTTTGTACTTTTTGTTTATTATTGACTCATGTATTTTTTTCTGAATCTGGTCATTATCTACAGGCTTATGTGACGCAAGACGATAACTTGATTGGTACGTTAACTGTGAGAGAGACGATTTGGTATTCAGCGAGAGTTCGTCTTCCGGACAAGATGCTGCGGTCGGAGAAGCGTGCTTTAGTGGAGAGGACAATAATAGAGATGGGTCTTCAGGATTGTGCAGATACTGTTATAGGCAACTGGCATTTGCGTGGAATTAGTGGTGGGGAGAAGAGAAGAGTCAGTATTGCTCTTGAGATTCTCATGAGACCTCGTTTACTCTTTCTTGACGAGCCAACAAGTGGTCTTGATAGGTAGAGGTTTCAAACAAATTCTTATTTAGGGTACATAAAAATATAGTTAAGCCTAATTGCTTGTTTTTTTTGTTCTCTGTGTGCAGTGCATCTGCTTTCTTTGTGACTCAGACATTGCGTGCGCTATCACGTGATGGAAGGACGGTGATTGCATCGATCCACCAACCGAGTAGTGAGGTTTTCGAGTTGTTTGATCGGTTGTATCTGCTTTCTGGAGGCAAAACTGTGTACTTTGGTCAAGCTTCAGAAGCATATGAGGCAAGAAACCTGACCGAAAGAAAACATCAATCATTCTCTCAAGAAATCTTGAAAACTAACACGTTGCTTTTGCTTACCGATGCAGTTCTTCGCACAAGCTGGGTTTCCATGTCCTGCTTTAAGGAACCCTTCTGATCATTTCCTGAGATGCATAAACTCAGACTTTGACAAAATTAGAGCCACTTTGAAAGGTTCTATGAAGCTTAGGGTAATACTGAAAACCTTCCCTTTTTACTGCTTTCAATTTCTCCGCAGATCTCATTTGCTGATGAACTTGTTGTCCTAATTCTCAGTTTGAAGCAAGCGATGATCCATTGGAGAAGATTACCACAACCGAAGCTATTAGACTCTTGGTGGACTATTACCACACTTCTGACTATTATTACTCTGCAAAGGCCAAGGTTGAAGAGATATCCCAATTTGTAAGTACTCTTTGTCCTTTTCTCGAGCTTCTGTTTGATGTTGGGACGAGTCGTTGGTCTCTTTTAACCTGTTTCCACGCTACAGAAAGGGACTATTCTTGAATCTGGAGGCAGCCAGGCTAGTTTCCTTCTGCAGACCTACACTTTAACCAAGCGATCCTTCATCAACATGTCAAGGGACTTTGGATATTACTGGCTCAGACTTCTTATTTACATCTTGGTCACTGTCTGCATTGGAACCATCTATTGGAACGTTGGGACTAGCTACAGCGCCATTCTGGTATTTGCCTATATCATTTGTTGGAGAGCTACTCGAACTTGAACCGAATTTTTTTTATCTTACCTCTCACCATGTCCGTCCTTTTGCTGTTTGTGAAACCAGGCACGTGGCTCATGTGCGTCTTTCGTATTTGGCTTTGTAACATTCATGTCAATTGGTGGATTTCCTTCGTTTGTTGAAGACATGAAGGTTAGTTAGCTCCTCCCGCAGTTTTCTGGCGCAAACCAATGAACCAAAACGGGTTTTGTTAAACCGAAACTGATTGCAGGTCTTCCAAAGAGAGAGGCTAAACGGGCACTATGGAGTAGCTGCGTTTGTGATAGCCAACACATTAGCTGCAACGCCGTTCCTGATCATGATAACTTTCATCTCTGGGACAATCTGTTACTTCATGGTGGGTCTACATCCAGGATTCACTCACTACCTCTTCTTTGTTCTCTGACTCTATGCAAGTGTCACCGTCGTGGAGAGCTTGATGATGGCAATAGCTAGTATTGTTCCTAACTTCCTCATGGGTATCATCATCGGAGCTGGAATTCAGGTGCTTCCTCCTTCACTTTCATCATACTTTGGTTGTTCTTGTCCACTTTTCTAAAGCACAAAGAGAATCTCTTCTTAAAAATCTGATCGATTGTACTTTGGTTTCAGGGGATCTTCATGCTGGTTTCTGGATTCTTTAGGCTTCCAAATGACATCCCGAAAATTTTCTGGCGTTACCCGATGTCATACATCAGCTTCCACTTCTGGGCGCTACAAGTAATGACGTTGACAATGCACAAGAAACGTTTCATATCAGCTTCATCATCATCATGTGACTATAATATTGGTTTGTTTTGCTTGTTCTTCAGGGTCAATACCAGAATGATCTGAGAGGCTTGATGTTTGACAGCCAGGCGAGTTCTTTCAAGATTTCAGGTGAATATGTTCTGGAGAACGTCTTCCAGATCGACTTGCACCGATCAAAATGGATTAACCTCAGTGTGATTCTCAGCATGATTATCATCTACCGCATCATTTTCTTCATCATGATTAAGACCAACGAGGATATAACTCCTTGGGTCAGAGGTTACATTGCACGAAGAAGGATGAAGCAGAAGAATGGAACTCAGAACACCACAGTTGCACCAGATGGTCTTACCCAGTCTCCTTCTCTGAGAAATTATATCGCTACACAAACCAACGGAGCTCGCAGATGGTAGGGTTTGAGCTTGTCCAGTGTGGCAGTGTTTGAAGGCACTTCAAGAAAGTTGATCAAAGCAAAGCCACCATATTTCACTAGGCCTGCAATATCAAATCTCAATGTACTGTAAGGGCAGAGAAACCTAAGTGTGTTAGTTATAGATATATTAAAACCACGGATTTGTCAAACATAATCACTACTACATTTATTTTTCTACTTTGCTTGTAACAAACACCATGTTGTTGCATCACAGTTTGCATTGTGCCGCAAATTCAGCAGATAGATTAAGTTGTGAATTGCTACAAGCTTTGTTTGTACATGTTGAAATGAAAAAAATTGAGTTCTGACAAAAAGTTAACACACCCGAAGAACCTCAAAAATTGACTGACTAGTAGAGTTATTGCTTCCTGGAACAGGCTTTTGATTAACTGCATTAGCTTCTGCTTCAGCACTCTTCTGCTTTTTGTTGCGTGATTCTTAACACCGTGAGCAATCGCAGGTGGGGATGCAGTGAACATAATTTCAAGTGACAAGGCAAAATACCCAGAGCATAACTAGTCTACAAAAATCTCTCGACGAGATAAAACCAATGGAGCATTTTGCATTTACGAATCGCGATATACATGCCATTTTTCATATCTCTTTACTCCATGCAAGACAGGTCTAAGTCTGGGAGCAGTAATGCAGTTTGAACAGCAACATCCCTTCAAGTCGACGACACATTCTGCGCAGCATCTGAACCAAAAATAGATGAACTGATTTAGGAAAAACAATGGCAAAATACTAATCGTTGCCAATCAAAATCAAACTTTCGTAAGTCATACACTATTTGTTTATACACATAAAACGATGAAACAGAAGCCACAATGCAACTCACAAGAAAAGCCGATTGCAGTCAAGGTTAGCACAGTTCCGATGTCTTAGTTCCTCAACTTGTGAATCACAAATATAGCATCTTGCAAAACTTGTATCTACGGGGGTTTCTGGAGCTCTTCTGGCTTCATCCACGACGTTTTTATTGTAGGCAGCTGGTGGGAGAGAGAGACGAGAGTCAAACACAAACAGATTCCCAACCCATTCAGCTGTGCCTTCTTCTTCAAGATAATGGGAAACCCCACCCTTTAGTGTATACAGGTTTTTGAAACCCCGCTGTCTGAAATGTTTTTTTGACTTCTCATAAGAGAGTTATTCGGGAAATCTTGTTTTGAGGAGATGTTAGTAAGAGAATGAAGGAGTAGAAGCGCAATGCTACCTCAAAACTGTTGAATATACATCGCAACGTATACCTCCTGTACAGTACATCAGTATATCTGTCTTTTCCTTGTCAACATCTATCAAAGGGTCTGAAGGAGCTTCCTATAGTGTAGACGCGTAGGTAACATTATTCACTGTTAGATATCTAATATCTTGAACTTCTGTAATTTTTTGTATGTACCCTACAAATGAGACTTGTCTGATCACTTTATCTTAATCTACAGATACAATCGGCTTAGGATTGAGTGTACCTTTTCATCAGATAGCCCAAAAGCAGTGTTCCGAAAGCAATCAACTTCAGGTCTACGTGCCCCACGAAAATGACCAACATCCCACTCATAACCTGTTCAAATCAAATGTCTATCACCTCCAAATGCTAGTACGTTTAACGAGAGCAATAAAGTGAAAAACCACAACACAAGTATATCGGCAACGAATGATCAGTCATGTAGGTACTAGATGATAATAGAAACCAAGACTGTTCTGCTACTGTAGAAAAAACGGAAAGAAAAAAGAAATACCGTTTCTGACATCCAGTAATATGCAGCTTCTGCCACTACTTGAAGGTGATGCTTCTTCACCGTCATCCGTTAAATCATTCAGTTTCTTTTTCCATTCAGAGGGTTCTAAAGGTTTTGCTCGCATCGGTGGATCAAGCAGGGGAAGGTGTGAAATTCCCCCCTCATACTATAGGGAAAAAAAAGAAAGAAACGCAACTAGTGTTGAGTGATCTTACAATCTATTTGAAGACATTGCACTATCACGCAGCTAATGCTAGGATGTAGCTTGCCTGCACTAAGGAGGGTTTGTTCTGTAGCTTCAACTTAGGGAATGCATGCCCATTAACAGCAGGAGACATCTGGACAAGTAAACCCGAGAATCTATCATCTTCTTTCAACCATTCAACATACGCAAGAGCGTCTTTAGATGGCCCACTGTACTGCAGAAAACAAGAATTACACAAGTAAACACACAAGATTTGTCCTAGCTTTGTTATAATCGCATAATATGCAGGCATCCTCAAATAGTTTGATGAAAGAGTAATTCAAAGCTAAATAAATATGCGATTGCAAAGGATAACAGTACCTGCGCGTTAATTCCTTGTTCGTTGAGATATATCCGACCACGTATATTCAAATCCTGGACGGCGAGGAAAAACTTCAAATTGTGAACCAAGAGAATGCTAACAAGTTTCACGACTAATATCAGAATCTACATTCTGAAAGTAAAAAGCTTATAGAAAGAAAAATTCTAAGAGCTACAACGATTCCCATTCCATTCCAGAACCAGACGGACCTTTAAGAAAGAGAGGTGCTTCGCAATCACAGCCGAAGGATCTTCGATTGATACAAACCGATAGAAATTTACCACAATGAAATCTTCTCCTTCGCTATCAGATTCTGCGTACCTATTTGCTTCTCTGTTTCGGCATTTGCAGCAGAAGGTCCATCTTCTGCCAGGTTTCTCTGAGACGAGACGTCCTAGTCTCCAGAAACTCTGATTATTCGAAACATATTGTTTGGATCGAAAAGCTTCGCTGGAGTGACGATTTTTGGTTGAAGCAAGAGCTACAGGGATAGTTAAAGAGACTGAGAATATCGCCGGAGAAGCTCTCATTATCTTCTCGCAGGTTGGATGGAGAAAGAGACTGCAACAGTCTTCAAGGTAAATAGACTCTGTTTTAAACTTTGGGTTCGAATTATCAGATTTATTTGATCTAAGGCCTAAGCCCAACACAAGCCCATTTTTCATGTTATATTTCATGAAAAACCAGAAAACCCGGTTACTCGAACGGCGTCGTACGTTTTGATATCTGATTTTTTAATTTCTTGAAAGAAAAAAAAAATCAAATTCAAATACTTTTTAAATTTAGTAATTTAATTATTTTAATCGGATTAATAATTATTTTAAAACGCTTTAGATTATCCAAAAAGGTATTTTTCTCTTTGGAGATTACATTTTATTCATGCAAGAAAATGTAATGCAAAGATTTCAATTTCTGTCGGTGTTAAGACAAGCCTATACATTAACTACATTTTGACAATAGGGATTATTCAATGAAAGGGATTTCGTCACGGATGATGTCGTCAAGCTTTGACCGTAATGTAAAATTTCTCACGTCGCCGAATATTATTGTATGCGCTCTAACCACTAAATATCCAGCGCATTTGACCAGAACTAGATATGGTTTGACTTTTACATAATACACATTATATTTTTACTCAACCCTTACATTTTTCCACGCAGATAAGATAAGTATAACTATCCAACTATTAACTTCGGCCTATAAATAGAAACTCTTTTCTCCTCTCTTTTCAATTCACACTAAAAAGTTTCGATAAAAAGAAAGTTCCTAAAATGTTATCACCATTATATCTCGTCCTCCTCTTCGTTGTCTTCAGCAGCCACCGTGGAGCCACCACCGAAGCCGCCAACGAACCAGTAACCGACGTTTACCGTAAAAAACTCCAATCAGGCATCAGCTACTACATCTTGCCTGCAGTTAGCGGCCGCGGCGGCGGACTAACCGTGTCCGAATCCGAGAACACAACTTGTCCGAGAATTGTAACCCAAGACCAATCCAAACACTCTAAAGGCCTGCCCGTAAACTTCTCACCATATGACAAATCAAAAATCATCCGTGTCTCGACTGATCTAAACTTCGAGTTCTCTCTATTTACGATCTGGAAATTAGACAATTCCGAGGAGGCGAATCAGTGGTTCGTTTCAACTTGTGGCGTTTCAGGGGACCCGGGCCAGGAAACGGTTAGTAACTGGTTCAAGATCGACAAATTTGAAGATGCTTACAAGATCGTGTTTTGTCCTTCCGTCTGCAATTTCTGCAAAGTCATGTGCAGAGACATTGGAGTGTTTGTGCAAGATGGAAAGAGAAGACTTGTTTTAAGAGATGTTCCATTAAAAGTCAAGTTCAAAAGAGCATAGATACAAACCAAATTCCACAAATTTACAATGTTTTTTCCTTCCATGGAATCATCATCAACAATAATAATAAGAATCTTCAATACAATTGTTTCTGCATGATCTAATCTTAAAGCTTTAGATCAGATCATCACCACGGAAGAAAGGTCCATTGAAGAAGGAAGTTGAGAAAGTGCCTCCACTATTGGGGAAGAGAGTGAGGAAGCAGATGAGTCCAAGGACTACACCCCAAGCGAACCTATCGTCGCCGAGAGGGGTTATCTCGTCTTTTGCGGGTGTTTCTTCACCACCGCGGAAGAAGGTTGCGAAAAGCCCCCAAGCCAAACACAAGACGCTTCCGCTGAGACCTCCAATACCGAGGAGGAGTGATGTTGCAAATGAGAGAATCGAAGCTGTGCTTCTTCCAAACATAGCTTGAGCGATTCGACCTCCTTCGAGTCTTCCACATGGTAATAAGTTCAATGAAGTCACCACCATACCTGAGAAAGAGTTAAACGCGGTTTACAAAACCATCAGAAACTAACAAAAAAAGAAGCTAACAAAGGAAAGGTAAGAGAATTACCCAAAAGACCAGCGAACGCGAGGGGATCAACTGGAACTCCAACTCCTTCAACCGCGTTAGGCAACACATTACCAAGATCATCCGCATAAGGACCAATAACGAATTGGATAAACGAAAGCAACGGGTTATTATCCAAGAATTGTGGTCTTATATACCTGTATATACAACAATGTCCACACAAAAAAACCCATCAGAGACACAAATATGCACAGAACAACAGTAAAGGGAAATATAACTTCATTTAATGAACCCTTACAAAGCATTGTCTCCTCCATTGAAACTACCATCAGATATAAACGCAGCAGCTGCAAGAAGAAACGAAGTCAGGTACGCACTAGCAGTACGCGCCACTGGGATATCGAATAACGCCTTTTTATTAGGAAGCAAAGACTCGTAGTTGTTCATAACTCCTAAGCAACCAGTCCAATTCGATGGCACCAGAAACGACTGGCTTAATTTGACACCGTATCTCGCAGCTGTTACTCTGGTTGCTATCTGGAACAAACAATTTAAGGGTTTTTAATACACACTTAAACATCACAGCAATGTATCTGGAGCTATCACTCTTGATATGCTGCTCGGCTTACCTCTGAGACGCCTAATATGGAAAGGAACCCACCGAAAAGAGGAACTACATCAGCAATGTAGTCATCAAAGGTGGCGTCGGGTTTAAGGAAGAAACCACTCATAAGAGCTATGGTTCCAAAGGTTGTAACACATAAGCTGATTGCACTAATATATCCCCAAGGGGTGCTTAATCTAGTTGATTCAAATTGTAGATCTATTTCCGCCTTCGGTTGCACCATACAAACCTTTACACGCACAAAGGGGAAAAACAATCCACAATTTGTAGCCTAAATCTTGAGATGAAGAATATCAAAGTTAAGAGATATTTTTGAAGGCCTTCCTTCTACCTGTTTTGTGATATCATTGGACTTTTCTTCCATGAACCAGACGACAACATCACGCCCTGCTGCTTCGGATAGCTTTGCTTCAAGCTTAGGTGTGACCTCATCAATGGGTTTTCTCAGATTCCCAATGAAGATTCCTCCATCTCCAAACCGACGAACGTCCGTAGCGAAAAACGTATCGAAACCAAAACAGCTCTTTAACTGTATACGTCACAAACTCTTTTTAAAACTACGCAAGTTCCAAGCATTTGACAAGAATCATGGCGTAAGAGAAATGATTCATATGTGATGATGGATTGATTTTACCTTGTTGAGATCAAGAGCCCTGAAAGCCTCTTCTGCTTTCTCAAGCCTTTCTTTCTCTCTGGTCAAACTATCACGAGCCAAGCTGTTGAAAACTCCGATGATCGGATTCTCACTGTTGCTCTCTCTGTTCAGCTCTTTCAGCTTACGATCAGTTCTCGTCTTCTCGAGCTTTATCGCTGCCTCGATTGATGGATTCCCCATAAATTTCTTGAACTCCTCGTCCATCTTCCAATCCATCTCTTGCTGCTTCGATTTCTCTTCATCTTCTCCACTGTTTTCCGGAGAAGACGGCGCAATATCGTTCGAGTGGTCCTCCTTTTGCTCATCCGCTATCGCCACCGGAGACGAAGCATCGTTCGCAGGTTCACGAACTCGATCATCTTCCGCTGAAAACCTCAAAGGGTTTATCCGTCTTGAAGTCTGATTCACACCAGTTTTCGCAAATTTCGGGGATATGGTTTTGCAACAGCGACGAAGACGCGGATTGTGACAGGACTGGAGAGTTAAGGAAGATGAAGATGGAGTAGATACAAAGAGGGAAGCCATGGTTTACGAATTTTCAGAAGATTTGGAATGTGATGAAGACGAAACATCGCTCTGGAAAAAGTATTTGAAGGGAGAACAAAGAAATGTCTGGAAAGTTTGAGAAGAAACTCAAAACGATACAGGTGGATTGGTTATCTGAGGAAAAGTGCCAAATAAGCTCTGCAACGAGACAAATGTGTCGCGAGAAATCTAATCCACATAGTGAACAAGAAGGAGACAAGAGAACCTGATTTACTGTCAAATAATCAAAGAGCTTTTAAGACATTCATCATCAATTGAATAAAAACTTTTAAGTCATAGAGGGGAAAACAAGAATCTGGTCGGAAACACTACAAAAAGATCGAGCGAACAAACATTTATAAAGATATGTAAAAATTCAAGTGCGGTTATTTTTGGTTGTTGTTGGGGTCTCGCTCTCTCTAAGAAGAAACAGCTGCTACTTTCTCTTCAGCAGCAGCTTCGAATGTCTCTCCAACTACAAGTTCTGGGACATCATCGTCATCATCCTCTTGTATGGTTGCTGAGGCATTACCTTCAGCAGGAGCTTGCTTCTGGAACTGCTCTGCTAGCTTCTTCAGATTGTCCATGTTGTCTGGTCCTGGAGTAGATCAAAGCAAGTATTTTAAGGATCTTTGAATTGAGGACAAACATGTAAGAGGTACACAGTTACATGGTACATACCGAGTTGGCTGAGAATCTGAGGAAGGATATCTTGCAATTCTACAGGAAAGCAACAAGTTTTATGTTAATCAGAGAAGATGCAATGAAGAAGAAACAAGAATATGAGATGAAACGATCATCAGATGCATACTTTTTGTCTGAGGCGAACCGCTAACCACCCATGTGTTTGCAGCAATCGAAGCTTGAACTGTGGTAACATTAATAGGAGGAACAATGATCAACAACATGAAAAAAGGTTTGCAAATTCCGAGGTTATAGAAAAGAAAAAGGGGACAAATTTAGAGTTTTACCCTTAGGGTTGCTGAACTGAATCACAACATCATCCTTGAAGATGTTAACTTCTTCAATTGCTGGAATGGAATTAACTCCAATTCTCTTCAGGGTGCTTTGGAGCCTCTTGTCATCGGTTGTGTTGGTCTTGTGCACAGCCTTCTTCTTTCTGCAGTGAGAGATCAAATGGTTTTCATAACAGAAAAAAAAAAAACAAGTAAATGCTAAGGATTGAAAGAAACCAAATGGAAGAAAAAATTGTTACCTTCTGACTGTACCCTTTCCGCCAGTGCGGACAGTGTTAGCCATCTTCATCAACTTCTCCCGATTCATCTGTGTATAAACCATACAAAGCCAAATTAAATAAAACACCAATACGCATTTATGAGATTCAATACAACTCGAAGACTGCTATTAGAAATATGGACTATACATTCACAAAAGCTTTCCTTTTATACAAGAAATCAATGAGTGAAGCTTTTGTACTAGCAACACTGGACAAATAAAGACACAAGAAGTAGGGCATAAAGCAGAACGAAGGTTGACGCGCCAACTAATTAGAACTCAGATGTGTTTGAAGACGAGCTAGTGGTACTTTGAGTTTAGCCTAAGAATCGATTAGGTACAACCGTACAGCCTTTTCGATCAAACATACATATAATTTGAGAAACAGTTAACATCGTCTTTAAAAATCTAAACACCGACAAAACTCATCGCAAATCCATAAAGACGCGAAACGATTGGAGGAAAAAATGGACACTGAATCCAAAAACCCATTTCCAAAAATAAGAAAAAACAGAGAAACCTTTAAACCGAAACGAGAAGCCACGGAAGAGAAAGGGACACAGCAGAGATGGATTTACCTTGAGATTTGATTATTAGGGTTCTATTTTCTTCCAAGAGTGTAAGGCGATAAGAAGAGAGAGAAGAGTGACGCGGGCGGCGCAGGAGGGTTTTGCCTCTTTAACTATGTGCTACTAGTTCCGGATTCGAGTTATAATTGGGCCTCAACGGCCCAAACCATAGCCTCTTTGAATTAAATGAACATAGAACAAAAGAAAAATGAACGTCAACACAAAAAGTTGTAAAATTAGGCGATCGTGGATCATACAACCATATTATTTGTAACACAATTCATTATATACAAATAAACACATTTCATCACATACAAATACTGAAAAATCAATATACAGTATTATTTATTTATTTAATATAAAAAAATATCTAATACCCTGCAATGATGCATGCTGATCACCTAGTTTATCATATATGGATTACCGCGTTCTATCGCGGTGCGTTTCATGCACGCCATCTTAAAGACGCTGGTACATTGGAACAATTGTGTATGTTTATTAATGAACAGATTTGGTAGTTGACCAAAATTAAGTAAAGAAAACGCTATTCGACTATTGATAATGAGTGAGTTAGGTTAATATTAAAGGTTGACAAAAAAAATAATAGGTGAATGTGAATGATGTATTGAAAATTAGAAAAGTAATAAAGAGAGAATTAAAAACGCTGGTCCATTGGAACGATTGTGTGTTATCAATGAACTGATTTAGTAGTGGACCAAAATTGAGTAAAAAGAGGATATATGAATATGATTATTGATATTTAAACATTTGGTTTTATTACAACTAGGTATTGAACTATCAGAAGAAGATCAAGTTGCAGATAGCGTACAAAATTATGTTAGTGGAGTATTTGTCAGCGGCAGGTCTTCGTTCATCATCACTGATGACTTGAAAGTGTCAGTTGATTCAACTGGCCTTGTCCTGAAAACGCTCAATTGTCTAGACTGTACAGATGTTAGTAAGCTTGGGGAACGGATTCTTGATATTGGTCTCAAAGAGGTACCTTCCTTGCTTATAAACTTCTACTTGAATATTGTATCACAATTAATAGTTGCTGATTTTCTCATTGTTGTTATATAGATTCTGTATCTTCTTGAGTGTATATTCTCCTCAAATACTCCCTTGACAGACAATCTCTTGAAGAAGCGAAGTCCAGACACTGTGGAGAACATACACAAGCTGTTGAGTCCATCTGTGGAGGCAAAAACATATTTTGCAGAACCAGAAATTACTTTAGATGCGATAGTAAGGAAGCAGGACATGAAGATTCTTTATGTTGAATGCGGAAAAGACTTTGTTGATCTTCTTTTTCACTGTTCTTGCTGTCCCTCTCGAATATTTATAAGATATCAACTTAGGTTGCATTGGAAACTTACGTACAAGCTTCGAGGATTTGAATGGTTATGCATGGTGGCTACGTTTAGCTTCCAAATGTGTGCTTCCTTATTACTATAAATGCCGGAAGCAGTTGTCTGATATCACCACTGAAGAACCACCGGTTTACTACCGGTACAGGAACTCCAATCCTAGTCAAGCAGAGGTAATATTTCTTCTTTCTCAAGTAATTCAGTTTACTTTTTTTTGTCTCCCTTTGTTTACTAACTTTGATAGGAAATGTCTTTTTAAAATCAGGCTATGAGTCTGTTGAGAACTTCTTTGGTGACATCCTCTGCTTTGAACACTGCTTTATGGAATCTGATTGCGAAGAAGCCTAAGGAAGAGACTTGAAGAAATCAAGAGTATTCGAAATCCACATTTCAGCCGGAGAAATGTGGTGGATTCGAATCTCATCGTTCGGAAACCGAAATTCCTGCCCTGGCGATACTCGATTGACATCTATTAAGTTACATGTGCTTCCAACTCAAAACCAATTGGCAATGAGTGGATTGGCCCAAGTGCCTTATATATTATTTAAGATCTCTTCCAACTTCCGATGTGGGATATATTCCCTAATACGCCCCCTCGAGATGATGGCTCTTCGGGTTGGATTATGTGGATCGGGCTCTGATACCATATTAGTGAATATATCCCACATCGAAAGTTGGAAGGGATCTTAAGTAATATATAAGGCACTTGAGCCCATCAACTCAAAACCAATTGACAATAAGTGGATTGACCAAAGTACCTTATATATTACTTAAGATCTCTTCCAACTTCCGATGTGGGATATATTCCCTAATAACATCAAGCTTCTCTAAACGCAATTCTCCGTTACAACCCACCAATTTTTCACCTAAACGATTCATCGAAACTCGCCAAGAACGAAATCTGCAGTTTCTAGAGATTCTCTTCTTCTATCGTCTCGGCTACTTTTCTCTGTGGTTTCTAGTTAAGAGGGTTTTTCTGGGTCCCAGAATTTCTTCGCTATGAACAACACAAGTCAAGCTCGATTAAGTAAGCTGTTTTTTTTTTTTTATCTAACCCTTTTATAGTTAAAGCCCAAAGGGTAAAACAGATGAAATGAAGCCCAGATGAAATGAAGCCCGGATGAAATGCGCGAAATCTCTCGCCTACTTAAGCTGTTTATTTTTATTATATTTTACAGCCTTCTTTTTTTCGCCTTGTTGGTAATCTTCAATAGGCGAGAGATTTCGCCCTCTTTCGAATATCTCCACAGACTTATCTTTTTTTGTATTAACACAAATTTGCAATACATCTATTAATAATAATAAAGATATCTCTAATCCGATTGTTTCGATATTGAAGATTCGAGACTTATCTGATTTAATAAGGAAAAAAAATTATTAGATATATATATATATATTTTAAGTGATGTAGTAGTGATGTTTCAGGTCTTAGAAAAAAATTGAGTCCATTTTTTTTTTTAGCACTTATATTTTTAGCCGAAAGAACTTTGACCGGGTGTGATATATACTGTGAGTAGGATTAGGAATATGTTTCTTATTAAAAGGATTAGGGACTAGCAAATAGAAGGACTAGCAACATATCATATCAACTTTGACAATTCGTCGTCACTAGTGATAAAAAAAAAGCATTCTCAAAGAATTTCGATATCCTTAAAAAGAATAAGGGTTTTAGAAGATGGCCAAGAAGAAGAAGGACGACGACATAATCTCAATCCATGTGGATCTCGTGATAGAGATACTCTCAAGGTTGCCCGTGAAGACCCTTTTGAGGTTAAAGTGCTTATCGAAAGAGTTTTCAAGGATCATCCAAAGTCAAAACTTTGTGGACTCATGCTTGTCTTGTTCCTCGAATCGGCCTCGTCTCTTGTTTTATTTTCATTGTCTTGACGATAAAAAGCTTGTTTTCTTCTCAGCGCCACATCGATGGACTTGTTCTATAGCCCGGACCCGATATGATATGACAGTCCGTGGAGGAGTTGGTGTCTCTGTGAGATCTCCTCCCGTCCGTGGTTTAATCTTCTACACAATCGGACCTAATCAACATGTTATATGCAACCCTTCCACGAGACAACAACTAAGCTTACCCGAAAACAAAATCTTGGGGAAACACGATAATTTGATAGAGTTTCTTATCTTTGGATACGACCCAATCTTTGAGGCCCAAAGCAGTTTTGGGTTTTCACAGTGGGACAAGAGGGTGACTTGTGGAGAAAGATACAAGGCATACCTAATCATCTTAATCCCGTCACGTGTAATCACGTGTGTGGCGAAAGTGGTATATGCATTAATGGCTTTTTATACTTCAAAGCTTACTCGAGAACACCAGGTTATGGTCTTTTTGGTCTTACTACGCATGTGGTAAGTTTTGACCTAAACTCTGAAAAATTCAGTCTTGCTGAAACCAATTCTCATCTTTCATGGTTTACAAAGCTCATAGACTTACAAGGGAAGTTAGGTTTTATTTCTCGTGTCAAGGACTGCGAAATTGAGTTTTCTTGTCTTATGGAAAACAAGGAATGGTCTTCAATGGTTTTTCATTTACCTTGGGCTCCAGTTTACAAAAGCGATTACCACACAATCTCTCGCTCCGTGTTGGGCAATTGGGTCGGTGAAATTGTTTTGGTATCACCTGCTAAAGATCTAACAGGTTATACTTGGCATCTTAGCTTAGAGAAAAACATTATCAGGAAAGTCGAATTTGAAATTCCCTCCAATGGATCCTATGGGTTTTTTTCAACTTATTTTTTTGCAAACCACGTTGATACTACTGTGTCATTGTAATTCGAGACATCTTTTTTCTAAGTGTTTTAAAATTACTTATATACATAATTGTGTTTGTTTTTGATTTTGGATAAATTGCGTTCAAAGTTCCATATAGCAGTGTTCGAAATTCCTTTCAATGAGTCTGTTGAGTGCTTTTTTTGGTGACATCCTCTGCTTTGAACACTGTTTTATGGAACTTGATTACAAAGGAGCCAAAGGAAAAGACTTGAAGAAACAGGGATTCATCTGTATCAAGAGTCCTGCTACTTATTGTTGATCCACATTTCCCAAATTTTGCTATAACGTAACTGCTTTCTTTTCTTCTGTCGACTTCACAAACTTTTTGTTGAACCCAAATTAATGTTCTTCAGAAAATACTTTAAATCTTATTATCTCCACAAATTTTGCTATAACGTAACTGTTTTTTAGAAGGTGAGCAAGTTTCAGGAAGCATGAAAATATGATCTCGATGGAGTATTTAGCAGAGACAGTGTAAGAGTATAGAAAACGAAGATGTTGTACAGCTCATGATTGCACATAGTTAGGCCTATTAATATTGTGTATATTGTATTTCCTTTTCCTATTGTATTCTATGTGCATATAAGCAGAGCGCCTCACATCAATAAGATTAAGTAATTCATAATCCAATAGACAGGTCGTCGTTTATCATAACAGCCGACTTGAAAGTGACAGTTGACTCTACTAGTTCTCTGTTCTTTTCTTTTTTTTGCTAAGCATTTGAATTTCATTAAAAATGAGAAGGATTGTAAAAATATTACAAAGGTCTAATTCTCTCTTGAAAACGCTCCAAGATCTAGGTTGTGCTGATGTTAGTAAGCTGAGAGAAAGGGTTCTTGATGTCGGCTCAAAGAGGTAATCTTTCTTCTCTTTATTGTAAATGCTATTTTTTTCATGTTATTGTAGCTTTTTTAATGTGTTAATAGCTGTATGTCTTGATTCTGATCTAGGTACTGACTTTGCTGCAATGTGTATTCTCCTCAAATTCTCCTTTGACACACTTTCTTGAGGAAACAAAGTTCTCACAAGACTTATAGAAGGGCGAGTTCATGGTTGGAGAATAACGGAGATGAAGCAGAGCCAGACAAAGTAATAACTTTTGATGCAATCGTTAGGAAACAAGAGATGAAGGTTATGTTTGTTGAATGCGGTCAAGACTTTGTTAATCTTCTTTTCACGTTTCTCACCATTCCTCTTGAATCTACATGGGAAATCTCTGGCAACAACATCACCTGCTGTCTCTTATACACATCTAGATGTGTATAAGAGACCTCACCATTCCTCTTGAATCTACATGGGAAATCTCTGGCAACAACATCACCTGTGCAGAAGCTTCAAGGACTTGAGGGGTAACGATAGGTCATCATCCAAATGCGAGCTTTCATATTATTATAGTTGCCGGAAGCAGTTGCTCAATAATATCATCTACACGCCCAAACCACCACGGGTTTACTTAAGTGACAGTTATTCCGAGACACTGACTTTTTTTCTGGAAGCTTCAGGTTGAGGTCAAGATATACTAACCCGCGCATGACTTTTGTGGATCCAAAATTTGATTGCTGCAATCATCAGTCAAAAGATGGTAGTGGGTTTGTGAAGAGAGGGACAAAGTTTACTGTGTCAGATGATCTGATCGTTACACCTAAGAAGTCTAACTCTAACATTTTCTGTATTGAAGAAGTTGCAGATTCATCACACTAACGATCTGGAGGTGCAAGAAATTAGCATCAGCAAGGCAGAGGTTAAAATCTAAACCCTTTTCTTTTCTTTTTACAGTAAGACAAAGTTATGATTCTCTCATTCTCTGTTGTACTTTTTTAAAAAAACAGGCTTTGAATCTGTTGAGAGCCTCACTGGTGACATCCTCTGCTTTGAGCTCGGCTTTTAGGAATTTGATTGTATGGAAACGAAAGGATGAGAGATGGAACCTGGTTTCAAAGAAACCAAAGGTAGAGACTTGAAGGTGGAGATAATCCTGAGCTACTAGTTCTAATTGTTGATCTTTCTTCAAAAATCCACCTTTTTCCATCAAAATTGTTGATTTTTCTCTTATAGTCTTGACTTTAGTTTTCTGTCAAGTAAGTTCAAAGGATTGTTTTTTTTTTTTTGTAATCAGGTTTCCTATTTCAATATGGTTCACACTGGAACCCTTTCTCTGGGCCAGAGCTTTCTTCATACTTCCATTAGGTAAATTATTTTTTATCTATAAGATTTATTTGTAATATATATATATATATATATATATATATATATATATATATATATCAACACTAAAATATTTTATAGAATTATTATGATTATAAATGTAAAATTAAAATCAAAATTATATAGAAAGCATAAATTATTAAAAATAGTTATAAGTGAAATTGTATTGAACAAAAACGACGATAAAGAAATGTAATCATCCGATACATTTTCTTAGATTGCTATGCTTAAAAACAATTTGATTTTCCCAAACATTTTTATATAGTTCGAAACATACATAATAAATACTATAGTTAATAAGTAAAAAAATTCATACCTTAAAAATGCAAATATAAAATATGTATGAAAAAAATTAGCAATAAGTATCCGATGCTCAATTAAGAGAAAAAATCAAGTTCGACTAAATTTATTGGATTAAAGTTTGATTTCATAAAAAAATACAAATAACAATAATAAAAATATACAACTTATTGGAGTGTGTTATTATTAATATATATAGTTTGCTTAGCTTGCTCGGTATATGAATCCATGAACACAAAGTTACATTAGATAGAGATATAGAACCAAAACGTAAACGCATATAACACATTCGCGTTTAAATAAACGCACTCACCTGAAAATTATTCTTCTACTGCTTCTTCTGCACAACATTCTCCAAATACCAATCATAAGTTTGGCGGAGACCATCTTTAACAGAAATCTTGGGTGTCCATCCCAAAGACGCGAGCTTGGAGCTATCCATCAGTTTCCTCGGCGTCCCATCTGGTTTAGTGCAATCCCAAACAAGCTTTCCTTTAAACCCAACGACTTCCTTCACCAACTCAGCCAACTCTTTGATCGTCACTTCCACACCACTTCCCACGTTAACATGCTCGAATCCGCTGTATCGATCCATCAAGAAAACGCAAGCATCAGCCAAATCATCGACGTGCAAGAACTCCCTCAAGGGGCTACCGCTTCCCCAAACCACAACTTGTTCCGCATCGTTGGCTTTAGCTTCATGGAACCTCCTCATGAGAGCAGGGAGCACGTGGGAGTTCTCCGGGTGGAAATTGTCGTTTGGACCGTAGAGATTCGTGGGCATACCGGAGATGGCATCCCACTGATGCTGAATCCGGTAAGCCTGACACATCTTAATGCCAGCGATCTTGGCGATTGCGTACCATTCGTTTGTCGGTTCGAGCGGACCAGTGAGAAGAGCGGATTCGGGAATGGGCTGAGGTGCGAATTTGGGGTAGATGCAAGAGGAACCAAGGAAGAGGAGTTTCTTCACGCCGTGTGTATAAGCAGAGTGGATCACATTGGTCTGGATTTGGAGATTGACGCCAATGAAATCAGCAGGGTATGTGTTGTTGGCATGAATCCCACCGACTTTAGCTGCAGCGAGGATCACATAAACCGGTTTCTCTGTAGCAAAGAAGGATTCGACATCGGATTGGCTAGTGAGATCAAGCTCGGAATGGGTTCTAAGGACGAGATTGGTGAAACCCTGATCCCGGAGCTTGCGCACTATGGCGGATCCAACCAATCCCCTGTGCCCAGCGACAAAGACCTTGGCGGATTTTTCTGACATAAACGAGCCTAATTTCATCTCTGCATCCCCAAAAAAAAAAATTACGAGAAATTGAAAAGACGGGTTTTTTCAAAATTTCCACGAAAATCTAAAATCAATTCCACAATCGTGTTCACTAGCAGCTTCCGATCGTAATTTTTACATATGAAAACCTTATATTCAGATAAATATATATAGAGAGAGAGAGAGGCGAAGATCGAAGATTGACGTACCAGATCCTGTGACGTCCGCCATTGTCGAGATTATTAGTTCAAACGAGGTTTCAAGAGCATAAGAGGTTTCTGCAAGAAAATGAGAGATATTAGAGAAGAGGGATTTTGACTTATAGCAACCAGTTTTCCAAGTCAACGTCCAAAAGCGTAGATTTGTAGCTAAATTTTATTTTCCTCGGAGAATGTAAGGTGGAGAAGATCTGAAACTCCGCCGGCGATCTGAATCGGTGTCGCCCAGATTTTTGTTTGTTTTTGTTTCCAGT
The DNA here is from genome assembly GCA_020283515.1 of Alliaria petiolata. Classification (NCBI taxonomy): domain Eukaryota; kingdom Viridiplantae; phylum Streptophyta; class Magnoliopsida; order Brassicales; family Brassicaceae; genus Alliaria; species Alliaria petiolata. The sequence continues at coordinate 98,916,572 of JAHZTW010000001.1, forward strand.
TCATCGAATGTGGGCCATTAGATATCAATCCTGGCCCATGGGCCTTAAACAAGCCATTTATTGGAATCTGAAGATCAAACTCATTGGACTTGATTCAGTTGGGGTATCGTGCATGGAGAAGAGTGATGTTTACAGCTTCGGGATTCTCATCGCGGATAATTGATAAACCTTTTGAAGACTCAAATAAACCCTAATAGCCTAGTAGAGCATTTCAGTCTTCCAATGAAAGTAAATGATTTGGTATCATCGATGATGAGAAGAATGCAAACACAAGCAAGTAATGGTGCGTCAACACAAAGCACTCCAAAAAAGACAGATAGTGGAACTTTCCCTAGGAGTATCCGTCTCACCCATGCTTGCTTGCTTGCTTCACAAGTCCAAGGTTGAAGGAAGACAATTCAAAGGTGGTTTTCGACCCGAATTCAATGTTGTGTTTTTTACTTAAGTAATTTAGTGATAAAATTTATCTATTATAGTCCAATGCATTTTAAAACATTCAACTAAAAGATTATTGAAAAAAATAATCTTTAATAACAAATACTCCAATTACTTCCAATGCCATTAGATCATCTTCTCAATATATTTATGAACATGGCAAGAAATAGATGAATGGCGGTGATTGATAGATAAAATATGGAAGAAATTTAGCCAGGAAAAAGAGTAACTTAACAAGTGTAGCTAGACAAAAATAAATAAACAAAGAAACAAAACAGAAGTCAATGCCCGAACCATACACGAAGGGCATTTGTGCATGGTGCGTTCTTGACTCCCACAAAATGTTACCTTTTGAAAAAACAAAATAACAACTTAAAAAAAGATGAACAAGGGAGGGAAGAGAGGGGAGACAGAAACCCAGAAGAATAATGATTCTTTGCAGGGCATTGAAGGCCAAATAAGTACTAGTTAATAACTTTCATTGGCCTGATCATTGAAGAGCTTCTCAGAAATCAGATGGGAAAATGAGCCTTTAATGGCGTCCTCAAGCAGTTGAAGGACAATTCAAGGTGGTTTTAATTTGGTGGACAGTGGTGCTGATGAGGTTATTAACTGTTTCCATTGACTCCATATTCAATTTCGCTGACTGCAAACTACTCACCATTATCTGGAACCCAACCGTTATCAATGAACCTCCTCCTTCAACTTTGTACTCTGCGGTTTGGTTATTCCTGGTCCCGTCTGGTGAAACCGCGAAACCCGAGGGTAATATGGGAATATAAGATGTGTCTTGACCGCTCATTGCCATGTTCAGTGCTGGTAGATCCACTGGAGTGTACACCACAAGCGAGCCTGATGAGTCTATGCAGCTTTCTTGTAGAATCAGCATGTTGTTTTGTGATGAAGATTCATTAAAGCCCTGTTGAAAAGAAGAAAACAAAAGGGGAAAATATCAACCAGATTATCAACAATCAGTAGAATCAAGATTTTACAAAATCTGTCGAAGCTTCGAATGAGGTAGCTTACGCGAAGAACCGAAATGCAGTTTCCAGGGTGTGAACCGTTTGCGATATGAGCAACTTCTTGAGCTGAATTTCCATTCGAAAGAACGTCCCACTATGAAACCAAAACAAAGAAACATTATTAAAAAAAAAACCGGAAAAGATCACACAAAATGATGTTAACGTATGTAAGTAGTACCTGTGGCCGAGTTCTTTCATCTTTGAGGAAACTGAAGACGTTTTGTGGAGAAACTGGGAGCCAGAAGCTGGTGGCTGCACATAGAACCAATCCATTTGGTTCATGCTGGCTCTTATACGAGGTCACACGGATTCCGAATTCGTCCAATCCCGAAACAACAGTTGATCGAGTGTTGTTAGATGTGCCAACGCTCAAGCAGAAGTTGCTCACCATTCTTTGAGCAAGTCTCATTATACTTCTCTTCCCTTCCGGCGATGGAACCACTGATTTGTTTTCAAAATGGGTTACTTGGAAGCTTATGAAGCTGATTGGTTAAGAAATTTAAAACCTTTCCAGTTTTACCTCCTTTGAGATCCCTGGATGACGTTGCGGGTTCCAGTAGAGTAGTGAACCTCTCGCACATTCTTTGGAGAGTAGCGATCCAACGTTCAGCTCCAAAAGCTAATCCATCACGGACATTGTCTTTAAACATCTCATGAACCGGTTCTTGCTCCTCGATATCAACATGTTCAACCCAAGTAACCTGTTGCCGTACGTATGTTCAAAGATACAATCAGAATGATTTGAGATGCTGATAAAATGAAACAGACAGAACAGTTACACACCTTGGAATAGCCATTGGACATGTCTTGAATCAAGCAACCAGAAGGAAATCGATATGACCGAGAATGAGATATAAACTGAGGAACCTCATGGGAGACATTTACAATTGCCCAAGTTCCAAGTTCGATTTGCTGACAGTATCTTAGCACGCAGAACTCACGCGTCGGCACCAATGGCGAAAGCACTTGAAGCTCTTCAAGCATCTAACACAAGCCAAAGCAGAGTTAATCAGAAGTTTCACACACACAAAAAAATATCATCTTTTTCAATAATTAGTGTTTTTCTTTTCACCAAATGCAATGCATCTCCACGGTTTCCGCGCAATCCGGATGAAATCACAGCAAGTGTTTTAGAAGTTGCAACAATTGAGGGAAAAAGCTCTGCAGATTTGACCTGCAAATGAATGAAAACCTACATGAGAAAAACCACAAACCAATTGTGGAAAAAATATCTTCAATATGGGTTTAGTTACTTACAGAGTCCATGAGCATGTCCACAAGTGTCATAGCATTAGTGAAAACAACGCCAGAAGATCTAGATGCTTCCTTTCGAAGGTAATGGTTCTTTCCTCCACGGCTACTTGATCTTGAGAATATATTCTCATAGCAATCGAGATTGAGAACGTCTCTGCATCCATCGGTTTTGTTCCATAGAGGCTCATTTGTTTGTGTAAGCCTAAGCAATTCTTCCATAGCGGTCACAGCAATGCTGGTCATAAGAGACTTATCCATGTCTGATAAAACCAAGTTTGGTTGAGATGGTAAATTAGGAACAGCCATTGAAGAGCAACTTCCTGGAAGAAGATCAAAATCAAGCGAAGGACCACCACTATGGAATAGCTCTAGTGGCGAAATGTGCATCGGATTTAGTAATGGTGGGAGATGAGAAAGGGGTCTCCCCATGAATTTAGCTGCAATGCTTGAAACCCTTTCAAGCTGCCAAGACAAACATCAAAAATGTCATTGTGAGTTTAAACTCTAAAGCCAGCAACAATGCATCGAAAGGATTGAAAAAAAACTAAAACCTCTTCTCTTAGATGTGCATTTTCGATTCGAAGCTTCTGTTCATCAAAGTAAGAGTCTTCATTAACAGGAGAATCACCACAGTTAGGGCAAATGGCGTGCTTGATAGCTTCTCTAATCGCAATGTTTTCGCAACGAATCTTATCATTCTCTTCCTTGAGTGCACAGTTATCAGCTCTCTCGTGTTGTGCCTGCAACGAAAAACAACGAATGAGAAGCAAATTTGGGGATCTTATTATGGAGACAATACAAGAGAGAGAGAGAGAAAGTAAAAGTTAAAACCTTCTTTTGAGTTCTCCTGTTCTGAAACCAAAACTTGATCTGTCTTGGAGCTAAACCCAGTTCTCTGCTAAGTTGCAACCTCTGTTTCTCATCTGGATGCTGACACTCATTGAAAGTTCTGCAAACAAAAACCAAAAACATCAGAGAAACAGAACAGAGAGAGAGAGAGAGAAAAAGCGAGAAAACATTGAGAAGAAAGGGATAATACGATTCGAGGCGTTGGATCTGGTGAGGTGTGTGGCGGTGAAATCGCTTCTTCTTCTTCTTCTTGTCCGTTTCAGAGCTGTCGCCGAGAAACTCCATCCTTTATTCAAAGTAATATGTAGACGAAGAAACAGTAACAAAACCCTTTTCCTCTTACCCTTCTAACCAAACCAGTAAACTAGCAAACTCTGGACCATCACACAACTGTCGCCATTAACACAGCCCAGAGGAAAAAGGGGAAAAAAAAGCTCCCAACTTTGAACAATAACAAAAAAAAAAAAAATCAAAAGATCTCTAAGAGCATAAGTTTGAGAAAGAGAGAGGGATAAAAGGAAGAAAAGAAATGAAACGGTAGAGAATCTGAGAAAAAGATATTGGGAGGGAGGAGAAAAGGCTAGATTTGGTAGACGATAAATTTCCAAGGTTCTTAAACGCAGTACCCAATAAAATCCCCAAATTCAAATCAATTTCGTAGCCGTAATTATGTCTCTTCTCGCTCTACAGAACCACTGAAGAGAGAGAGAGAGAGAGTAATTGATGATTTCTCGGCATTTCATTTCATCTCGAGCCTATCATAAGCCGCCATTAGTGCTTTCTTCTCTCCCACCTTTCACTCCTTTGACATTCATTACAGATTCCAAAATCTCTCTCTCTCTCTCTCCCTCTCCTTACCTGTCTCCCTAGAGAAATTGCGTAACTGATACTGATGGGTTTTTAATGGCGTTTGACAGAGGTAGAAGAGAGAGAGGTTATGGGTTTTAAATTCTCTTGCTCCTTTCTCCATTACTGCCAAGTACTCTCTCTCACCATATTCGAGGGAGAGAGAGAGAGACATGCCTCAAACCAACCTTCTCCTCTCTCTCTCTCTTTCTCTCTGCCCTCATTTATAAGTGCCGGAGAGATTAGTTCCGGTTAGTTCTCATGGCCAGTTTAAAAACTGGCGACTTTATCCACTTGCTCCGGCAGATTTTCCCAACGTCGTGTAATGACAAAATCTAACTTTTCTTTGGGATTTTGCTGACCTCATCTTCTCCTCTCTCTTTTCCGTTTACTTTGTGTTTTTATTTTTTATTTTTACTCTCTTAAGTAACCATGAGTAGGAGAAAAAACTATTAACCATTAGTAAAAACTTAAGACAGAGAAAAAAAAAAAACTTAAATTGGAAATATTCTTTCTCTCATAAATTGGAGATACTGAAAAGTTATGCAATCAAATAAACTTGCATAATTTAAGGAATAATATACAATTGGATCATCATTTTACTATTTTAGGAAATTTATATGTTGATCATCAGAGTGAAGTAACATCTTGTCTTCTAAAACTATACAGCTGATCGATGCAGATTTTTTTTCTTTTTTCTAGAAAGAATATATATTAATGCGTTAAGTTGTACTAACTTTTTCTTTACTGGTAATTCAAGTAATTTACGAACATCACCCACACACACACGTTTATGTATTTACTTTATCCAATTAATCACTATTGATATACAATGGATTAGAACACCAGTAAAATTTTCAGACATAAGAAGTAACGCTTAACAGTATCCGAATCTTCTCATCTCATGCTCTTTGTTAAGGCTGAAACTAAATTAATTGCACATAATTGATCTCCCAATATCCGCAGCTGCCATGTAAATCTGCAGTTTAGAAGAACCCCTTCAAACAGTTGAAACCTCCATTGAATATATGTACCTTCTTTAGTACTCTTACGATACCAAAACAAGATCTCTACTTCTAATGTCAAACACCTAGCAGAGTATACGAATGCTTGTTAAAGCATAAACTCAAGTGATGATGGGACTTACATCTTCTTTCTTCTCCAAGCGAATGCCTGAAGCTATCTGAACACCCAGAAAACACACAAAAGAAAGGATCTCTTCTTCTTCTTTTTTTCATTCGCTCCACTCCGTTTGTTCCTCTCTTCGTTTGCGTTTATTTGTTGTCGGAGCCTCATACCAATCTCCTACTCTCAAGGCATTGGACATAGACATCACTGCTTCTTCAATTGCTTCTCTCTCCTCTGGATGTAGATCCTCAAGTGACAACGTTGAAGCCACCTCGTCAAATTGGAGTATAGCAGCTTGCTACAAAAAGAAACAACAAATGCTATAAAGGGGCAGTTTCAAGGTGATTACGCATTATTAACAAAGAAGATGCATTTACCACATTCATTATATCAGCTTCGAGACTTGTATCTCTGTGAAGCTTTGGGACTGTGATGCTAGTGAACCACTGCATATATTCATTTTCATCACCATTGCCTCCTTCACTCTCCACAATGTTTTCCCTTCTTCTCATCCATTCTTCGTCTGCTGTGTTCATGTCTTCCACCAAGTCTTCGTCATGGGTTTTCTCGTTTTTTCTAGGAGGAACTTCTCCCGGGATAACTTGGCACAGCCCAAACTGTTTCATGCATCGATCCGGGAAGTGCCATTCAACTACTTTTGGACCGATTAGTTTTGTTCTGGACCTACCAAGTAGTAGATTATCTTTGAAACTTTGTGGCACAATATCAAGATCTCCTTCGAAGGGGCACCAACTAACCTAAAGAGAGTTAGGTAGTAACAAACATTCATAAGAGATTCAAAACCAAAGAATGTCTTAAGAAAGCAATGATTTAACTCTTACATTTGATGGATCTAGATCGTCAAGTGCCTTGCGATACTTAAATAAGTCATTCTTTGATCGACTCTGTTGCCTTCCTTTCCACAAAAGTGCCAGTGGAAATTGACGAGTGCTTCTCTTTGGCCGGTCGATATTCAGGTGGAAGTAACTCCAACACTGAAGATAGTAACACAATTGGTTAACAAAAACTTGCCAGACATAAGGAAACAACAGAGACGATGATACTCTTAAATATAAGCAAGAAACTCCAAACAAATGAGCACAAACCTGTAAAAGTGTCAAGCAACCACCAATGATACTCTGAGACCGTTGAGAGGCATTACCAATCTGCCTATATAAGAAAGCTAGCGCAGCAGCACCCCAAGCGTATTCTCCAGCTTTCTCAAAATCCTCAAAGAGAATAAGGTAATCGACAGAGATCTTGCTGGGATCAGTAGTTGCGAAAATTGTGCTCCCAATAAGGTATATAAGATAAGCACGCGTGTGATACTCAATCTCCTTCGCCGTGGCTCCCTTTGGACACTCTGCAAAATTCTCCTTCAACCATTTCGCAGTCACTCGGTTACCGCTCAATTCGCCTTTCGGCAGTTTCCCCAAAAGCCTCAGGCATACTTGAGAAGGATCGTCATCTTTCTCTTTGACACCGACCACAGGTTTCCCGTCAACAGCAAGGCCGAGAATCAACGATACCTCATCGAGAGTGATTGTCATTTCGCCACAGGGGAAGTGAAACGTGTTGGTTTCTCTCCGCCATCTCTCGACGAGTGCGGAGATAAGCGAATTGTTCAAACTGATTGATCCTATTAGCCTAAACCAACCAAAACCTGCTTTGTCCACCAATTCTATCTGCTCCTTTGTGAGCTTCCAGTGATGGAGCAATGATGTTCGTTCCTGGCATCTAAGCACACCTCTCTCCTGCAGAGACAAATAACAAAATTATCTCGAGTTGTTCGATTAAAAGACAAAGACAATCCAGATGGAGATTGAAACTGCGGTTACTACTACCTGTCCGGTCAAAATAGCAGAAGACACGTGCTTGTCTTGCTCGTAAAGGACGGGCATGGTCTGGTTTTATCTGATTCATCAGTGATAATGGCACTCGAAATTAGCGTTTCTGAGTCAAGCGCGATCAATTCGACACAACAATTCTACCATAGGTGGGTTCCGTTTATCTAAACATCATTCGGGTTCCTGATCTAAAACTCTTACGAGATTATATCGCGAATAATCTAGGCAAAGTGGTACATTAAAACAGAAGGGGGAACGATTAGGGTTCATCAATCTCTTTAACTTTGAAACTGGCACAAACCAGAACTACCAGTGGAAAGAAGAAGATATATATAATCAACAAAACGGAAGCTTACGATTTATAAACGAAATCAGACGAGGAAGATCGATGAAGCTTGCTTCGGAGAAATTTGAGCCAGTGGTGAGATCGCGGCGCGGAGAACCAGGCAGAGAGTGAAGAATCCGATATGGGTAAAAATATTTTTATTTTATTTTAACATTTTATACACATTAATTAATTTTTAATTTTTGGTAAAAGAAAAAGAAAAATAATAACTCATTGTTACTCAAAATTATTAGCTTTCGTTAAATGGTAATGAGTTTCTTTATTAATTATGAAAATTCATATTACAGTTTCAATAAAATGACATTTTTAATAACTTTATTATGAATAGGAAGAAATTACAGTATTGTTTAAGAATTACAAAATTTACAGCCACTTGTTTGACTTTCCTCAACTTCTTTGAAACGAAGCTCTGACCAAAAACAGAGACTGAATCTGTCGGTCTTGTTGTTGTCTGAAAGAAATCTGCAATCTCCTCTAGATTCTGCTTTTTACGAATTTTCTAGAACTCTCTTTTCATTTTCTCTGATGCTTCAGTTCCAGGTTAGAACCTTCTCTTACCTCATTTCCAGCAACCTTGATCACCAATAACATAACCCCACAACTTGCTTTTGCATATACTTTAGGTATTCTTGAAGTATTATCAATATTGGAAATGGCAGAAAGAATACTTTATTGCAAAAATATATTGTTACATAAGCATACAAAGATCTCTCATAGTTTTTTTTTCTTCTCACACAATAGAGATAAGATCAAAGAAACTGGTCGAGTAAATTCTATAGCCATACCATAATTTTGCAGGCAGCCATTGGAAACCACTGATTCTTTTGCTCTATAAGGTATAAACATCTCTATCTTCGATTGCTCTTAACTTGGTTTGAAGCGTTTTGAGCATTGTGACTACGAAGCGAGAGGAAGTTGATACTCATCAGGTTTCAATGCCAAAGCAAAATCAGGAAGTGTTGGTGCCGTCTCCATGATTCTGTTAATCAGAGAGCATTAACAACAGATCAGAAAGAAAAACTCAGCTTTATATGTTATGCAAAAGAAAGAAAGACAGCTTAAACTCACTTTTCATAAGAGTATAGATCACGGTTTATCCTGACTTTACTCGAAGTATCTTTCGGGATTTTCTCTGTTAGATACTTCATTGTCCCAAAAAGCGGTGGTGTCCTGCAGAAAAGAAAGAGAGAAAAAAATGGATGTTTTAAAAACAACTGCTAATCTCTGACCAAATGAGCTCAGAAGAAAACCGATTAAAAGAGAAAGAAATTACCTTGAAGTAGGAGAAGAGGCGTTGAATGCTTCGGATGCTTTCTTACTTTCTTTGAAACATTCATCTGCAGCTTGTAAAGCAGCCACTGCCATGCCATGTGATTTCTCTGTGTTTCCTTCATCAAGAATCAAACCGTGATAGTAGTAAGCCGCAGCCTGATCCAAAGATTTCAAAAGATGACAAGACATTAGACAAATGGACCTTAATCACCAATACTTCAGCCTCGATTTCAAGAGATAGACGCCGTTATGTGTGTTTTATAGAGAATGAGATTTTACAAGGAAGGGCAGAACAAAATGTAGCCGTAGCTCAGGACAATAACTGAAAAGTAGCAGACAAGTTTACATAATGGAAGGCGTAAGACAGCAAGAGGGAGACCAGAAATCAGTACCTTAGCTTCAACATACTTCCACTTAACAAAGAGTCTATGCTTTTCTCCCCAACCATTTGCTAAAGGAAGATTCATTAAATTATCTTGTGCCTGTTTCAGTGCCCACCAACAAAGAAAAGGAAACATTAATGAAAATTTCAGATGTATTGAAGACGAGTCGAAGCCACTTAAACAAAAAAATGAAAGTAAGAATAAGGAATTTACCTGCTGCCAATATTTCACCATTTCACATGAAAGTCTTCGTTTTACTGCAAGAGTGGCCTTTGAGCTATCAATCGCCATGCCAAGCTGGATATCAACACCCTAAAATCAGCAGCTTGTAAGATGATGTTAGATTCTAAAAGAGAGAAAGAAACCACACGTATTCATCAGCATACACAGAGCTACAGCACGATCCCTTGGGATAACTTAACCATATCCATTAAAAGAGAGATGTGCTACCTGGCCTAGTGCTTGCAAGCAAAGAGCCCTTAGAACTCCTTCTGCTAGGTCAACCGGTAAACTTCTCCTGAAGAAAAACAAAAACAAGGACTGTGCCATTAGGCTCAATTCAGAATTATCAACAGAGTAAAAGACGTTAAAAAAAATTTGTCATCTAAAAACCTTTGCTCAGCAGAAAACTGAGGTAGAACATGCTTAACGGCACAGTCAAGATATCCAGCTGCCTTTAAGAAGATGTCAATAGAAGCTCGTCTGTTTTCTATAATGAAAGAAACAACCAGAGTGTTCAGTCTGAGGGACCTTACCATCACATTTTAATTAACTGAAAATAGATGAGTCTCGAGGAAAGCCTAACCTTCTGATACTTTCGGATGGTTGTGCCCTTCACTAGAACCTCTAGGAAGAAGCAGTAAATTGGCTTGTGACATTTGTAGCATTGCCATTAAATGCAAAACAGACAAAACTTCATACCAAACGTTTGACATTGCTGTTTCCTGGTTAGAAGTAAATATGTAAGAGTCGGTGAACTATGAATACATGATGAAACTTGAAAACAAATTGCTTTGATTGCTACTGCACCTCTTCCTCATCCTCCTGATTTACCCAATTAAATTGTACTTTAAACTGTAGATGGCTACCTGAAGAACAACGCNGGAAAACATCTAATAGACCGTCTAAGGCATAAGCGTATTGGGCCTTAGTCTTCACGCCAATGACTTAATGGGCTGGGCCGGTTATGGAGATCGAACCTCAATGATTTATAACAGATTTTAATTTGAAAACTACACCCTTATTAATTTAAAAAAAATTTCTATTTAGTTATATATAAAATGACTAAATTAACCTTATTATGAGTTTATAATAATTTTTATTATATATATACAAAAAAAATCTTTTAAAATTGAATGATATATATTTTGAGTTTATTTTATTTATAAATAAAAACTGAATATTCTTAAAATATTTTTTTTTATTGCTATAATTCACTTCAATATACACATCACCCACATCAATCCCAAACCTCTTATTTGTCCTTTCACACGTTGGTAAAACACCATTAAAGTAATCAAATGAACTCAAAGCTTGAGTCATAGTTTTCGGGTTTTATGAAAACTTTTGGTAGCTCTCCTATATCAACTTTGTAAATGACACATCCAAAAATGCAATCTTTTACTACGAAAGGGGACATGAGACTTTTGCTAATTTTCTTCTCATTAGAGACATGCCAACGTCAGTATGCTGCATCAAACAAATATAATTAAGTTTATGTATATTAAATATTTATGCTTGAATGTTTAAAGTTTATACTTACATCTTCACTTAACCAAAATTGTGGCTCAAGAAGCTCGGCAAAAAACTGTTTGTCTGCATTAATGGTGCCCAAATTCACAGTTATAGCTCTGTAATCAATCAATGCATGTGGTTAAATGAAAATTGACAAGAAAGCAATAATTAACTAACTTTTGTGAAAATATAAACCTGTCTGTCTTCATCGATGACCATAGCCATCCAGCATTACTCTCATTTGCTTTTGCAAACAGATCATATGTATTCGGTTTTGTAACCTTTTTATTTATTTCCATTCTTTCAGTTTTTTTTTTTTGTATAGAAGCTCTTTTTTTTTAGCAAGTTTAAGCTTTATGTAATTAAAGATTAATTTTTTTAAGTGTTTCTTTTATATAAACATTAATAAAATTAAAAAAAACTAATTTTTTGTTGATAGAGATAAATTCTCAAACACTAAGATTTATCTAGTTATGAAATATTAAATATTAAATAATTAGATATATTTATCTTTAACTAAAATCATAATAATTATAATTTTCGAATTTTTTTTTATTTAAATATTTTCTAATTAAAATCTGATCAAAATAGTCTTTTTATTTATCACTAAGTGTAGTTATCAAAAAATAAAAAAACCAGTGTATTTTTCAAATTTTAAATCTTAATTAGGATATTTTGCCAATTCTCCTTTTTAATAACTTTATTATGAATAGGAAGAAATTATTGTTAAGAATTACAAAATTTACAGCCACTTGTTTGGCTTTGAAACGAAGCTTTGACCAAAAACAGAGACTGAATCTGTCGGTCTTGTTGTGGTCTGAAAGAAATCTGCATCATCTCCTCTAGATTCTGCTTTTTACGAATTTTCTAGAACTTTCTTTTCATTTTCTCTGATGCTTCAGTTCCAAGTTAGAACCTTCTCTTACCTCATCTCCAGCAACCTTAATCACCAAGAACATAACCCCACAACTTGCTTTTGCATGATATACTTTAGGTATTCTTCAAGTATTATCAATATTGGAAATGGCAGAAAGAATACTTTATTTGCAAAAATATATTGTTACATAAACATACAAAGATCTCTCATAGTTTTTTTTTCTTCTCACACAATAGAGATCAGATCAAAGAAACTGGTCGAGTAAATTCTATAGCCGTACCATAATTTTGCAGGCAGCCATTGGAAACCACTGATTCTTTTGCTCTATAAGGTATAAACATCTCTATCTTCGATTGCTCTTAACTTGGTTTGAAGCGTTTTGAGCATTGTGACTACGAAGCGAGAGGAAGTTGATACTCATCAGGTTTCAATGCCAAAGCAAAATCAGGAAGTGTTGGTGCCGTCTCCATGATTCTGTTAATCAGAGAGCATTAACAACAGATCAGAAAGAAAAACTCAGCTTTATATGTTATGCAAAAGAAAGAAAGACAGCTTAAACTCACTTTTCATAAGAGTATAGATCACGGTTTATCCTGACTTTACTCGAAGTATCTTTCGGGATTTTCTCTGTTAGATACTTCATTGTCCCAAAAAGCGGTGGTGTCCTGCAGAAAAGAAAGAGAGAAAAAAATGGATGTTTTAAAAACAACTGCTAATCTCTGACCAAATGAGCTCAGAAGAAAACCGATTAAAAGAGAAAGAAATTACCTTGAAGTAGGAGAAGAGGCGTTGAATGCTTCGGATGCTTTCTTACTTTCTTTGAAACATTCATCTGCAGCTTGTAAAGCAGCAACTGCCATGCCATGTGATTTCTCTGTGTTTCCTTCATCAAGAATCAAACCGTGATAGTAGTAAGCCGCAGCCTGATCCAAAGATTTCAAAAGATGACAAGACATTAGACAAATGGACCTTAATCACCTATACTTCAGCCTCGATTTCACACATCCTCGTTATGTGTGTTTTATAGAGAAGAGATTTTACAAGGGCAGAACAAAATGCAGCCGTAGCTCAGGACAATAACTGAAAAGTAGCAGACAAGTTTACATAATGGAAGGCGTAAGACAGCAAGAGGGAGACCAGAAATCAGTACCTTAGCTTCAACATACTTCCACTTAACAAAGAGTCTATGCTTTTCTCCCCAACCATTTGCTAACGGGAGATTCATTAAATTATCTTGTGCCTGTTTCAGTGCCCACCAACAAAGAAAAGGAAACATTAATGAAAATTTCAGATGTATTGAAGACGAGTCGAAGCCACTTAAACAAACAAATGAAGGTAAGAATAAGGAATTTACCTGCTGCCAATATTTCACCATTTCACATGAAAGTCTTCGTTTTACTGCAAGAGTGGCCTTTGAGCTATCAATCGCCATGCCAAGCTGGATATCAACACCCTAAAATCAGCAACTTGTAAGATGTTAGATTCCAAAAGAGAGAAAGAAACCACACCCTATTCATCAACATACTCAGAGCTACAGCAGGATTCCTTGAGATAACTTAACCATATCCATTAAAAGAGAGAGGTGCTACCTGGCCTAGTGCTTGCAAGCAAAGAGCCCTTAGAACTCCTTCTGCTAGGTCAACCGGTAAACTTCTCCTGCAGAAAAACAAAAACAAGGATTGTGCCATTAGGCTCAATTCAGAATTATCAAGAGAGTAAAAGACATTACAAAATTTGTCATCTAAAAACCTTTGCTCAGCAGAAAACTGAGGTAGAACATGCTTAACGGCACAGTCAAGATATCCAGCTGCCTTTAAGAAGATATCAATAGAAGCTCGTCTGTTTTCTATAATGGAAGAAACAACCAGAGTGTTCAGTCTGAGGGACCTTACCATCACATTTTAATTAACTGAAAATAGATGAGTCTCGAGGAAGCCTAACCTTCTGATACTTTCGGATGGTTGTGCCCTTCACTAGAACCTCTAGGAAGAAGCAGTAAATTGGCTTGTGACATTTGTAGCATTGCCATTAGATGCAAAACAGACAAAACTTCATACCAAACGTTTGACATTGCTGTTTCCTGGTTATAAGTAAATATGTAAGAGTCGGTGTACTATGAATCCATGATGAAACTTGAAAACAAATTGCTTTGATTGCTACTGCACCTCTTCCTCATCCTCCTGATTTACCCAATTAAATTGTACTTTAAACTGTAGATGGCTACCTGAAGAACAACGCAAATACTGCAGGGTCAGAATAAATCTCTGAAACCAAACAGATCTTTTTCTATAAAACACATAATAGTATATTACCATCTTTAGTTAATCCCAAGAGAACAGGTAGATAATCTACCAAAGCTTGATGGAGATCTGAGAGCGTCGAACCTCCTGCCAAGAAAAAATATCCATCAAGAGTTCTAAACAGTAGAAAACAGAGCAGAGATGGAAACACACAAAGATCTTGTCAGACATATATATATATATATACCATGTTGTGTCTTTCTCCTAGTTCTCGTTATTGTAGGTCCTTCTTGATTAGCCATCACTACTATACGCGTTCGTAAAGCTGTCAAGCGTTCCACTAGAGTCTTTGGTAATTGCTCGCCAAGTGCCTGCGAAAACTCCACGGGTCTCGGTATCCTTAAACCGGGTACATATACTGAAACCTCACCGATGCTTGTTGGCTTTCTTCTGTTCCCACCAGAGTCTTTCGGTGTCGATGCAAAGCATCCCATTTTTTTAACAGAGCTTAAAAGAAATCTACAAAATCGAAACACGAATCCAACACTATGAGTGCCAGATTTCGATAAAGGAATCTTGTGAACAACAATCTGTGACGATGAAATGATCAAACTAGAAGAAGAGAAGAGAATGATTCCACATCGAAAAATGCAATAAGGAGGAAGCTTGGTAAAATTAATGTCCAACCGAAAAACAGCTCAACTCCTTCCTCCTCCACTAGATTCATACGGATAAAGTTAAACCCAGCTCACGAGCTATCTGCCATCACTATACTACCTTCGTAGTTCAACGTGACTAGATATCTACACGAATCTTCACAATAATCTACTTAAAGACCAAGGTCCAAGCAGAAACAAACAAGCAAATGACGCCGTTTGATAAACTGGGGAAAATTCACCAACGAAAAGTAAGAGGTTGATTTTCTCACCTTGACCTTTATCAGATGAATGGCTGTAAGCTATCTAATGCAATTGGTTTCTGCGAGAAAAGGAGCAGAAAAGAAACATCAAACATGTGAGTCACAGAGAAAGCATGAAACTTTAATACTTTCTCCACTAAGAAGGATTTTGAAAACTAAACGAAATCCCGGAAATAGGTGGTATGAAACAAAATACCCATTAGAAAAACGAGGATTTTCCAAAGCTGCGAAGCAACTTGGCTTGAAAAGGGAAGATTTTGAGTAAAGGGTCACCAAGAATTATGCTAANAAAAAAAAAAAAAAAAAAAAAAACAGTAGACTATATTTCTGATTTTTAAATTCGGATCAACCCAACAAATAGAAAGCGCCAAACCCTAGTTCCACTTCCACCAATGAATCGTTCGAAATCGTGTCGGATAGAAAAGAAAACGAATTCAATCTGAAAAAAATATTAACAAGTAGATTCTTACCATATATATTAAGAACCGCTCCTTTATACTGCTGAATTGAAAGGAGAGAGATTGTCGCAGATGATTCGTTTTGGGAATCGCAGGAGATTTTCTCTTTGTTTGAAGTCGAAGAGAATGGTTCTTTAAGAAAATGGTACAGAGAAGGAAGAAGAGGACAAATATTGAAAGAGCTCAGTTTCAACGCCAGAAGAAAACAACGCTCTGTCTAGTACCTCACTAGTCACTAGTCACAGTATAGGCGCTAACTACCCACACACAAAAAAAAACATCATCAATATAAGAAAAATCATCCAGGAATTTACCATAAAAAAACGTTTTTTAATAAATAATCGAATCGTTTTTGAGCTAAAACCGGGACTACTTTTGAATCGAATTTTTTTTTTTCTTTTTTGCGAGATGTTTCTAGTAACCAACATGAAAAAATTTACAATCACTTAGTCCATCATAATTAATTAATTAATTTACCAAATATTATTGTGTACTGTGAAAAAACTAATTTACTGTATATAGTATGAATCATATGCAACTAATTACAGTAAAACCTCTATAAATTAATAATGTTGGGATTTCAATATTTTATTAATTTATAAAGTTATTAATTAATCGATAAAGTAATAAAACATTAATTTATAGAGATATTTTTCGGTTCAAATTTTTAATGTTCATCAAAATACAAAAAAAAGATTTTCAACAATGTAAAATTCATTCAGAAAATATCATATCAATAAATTTGGAAAATAACCCAAACAACATTTATAAACTTAAAACAACAATATAATCACATTTTACTATATTACATTATTTATATATATAAATGTATAATTATTGGGACCATATTTTTACATAGGAGTTCTAAAAAAATTATTATCTTATTATCTTATCGAAATTTACTAATTTTAACATTGGTTTGACTCGGGACCGGTAAAATTTATTAATTTATAATGATTATTAATTTATCGAGTATTAATTTATAGAGGTTCTACTGTATATTCGTTTCCTTGGCAGCTGCTTTTCCTTGGTGTTTAATACGGTAATGACTATGTTTAGATTGACACTACGGACAGCTTATACCATATCTTAAAGCAAACTTATATAATTAGTTAATGCACTTTTCATATAAAATTCATATATAGATGTAAATGATATTATCCACTAGGTATATAATGCCTAGTGGATGGAACTAATTAATGTTTTAATGATATTAAATTTTGGATGTGCCTCCCATCATTAGCCTCATTCTTATAACGTCCTGCTGATCTAGACTTGCTCTCAAAGACAGCTTTATATTCTATTTTCGTCATTACGAAAGATTTCTAGTGTTAATTCTTTGCATATTTTCAAATATGTTTATACTATTATATAATACTTTCATAATTATATCAGCTTTTAATTTAACAATGAATATACTGAATACATCAACAAACGTATATTTTCTTAGCATATATACATGGCATTACTAAGCTTCTGTTCACAATCATTCATTTTAACTTTACAAAAATATCTAAAACGTCGCTGTTAACATTTAAGTAAATAATCATGTCGACAAGGATCTGCTTGTCGCTCCCGTCTTTAACTCTTGTTTAATTTTCACCATCATAAAGACATTTAAGTAAATACCGGATTTGAATATAATTACGTGATGCTTGTAGTACTTGGTAAACACTACTCCATACAGTATTAAACTAAAAAACAATCATCATAAAAAAAAATTAGATTTTTTCTTGTTGTGACAATTTACAAATAGAATAATAATTAGCGAGGGACAAAATCATCACCGGCCTGAACGTTATAAGGTGCATAGCCACTCCACGTCCATTCACACTTGTTCGTCTGTATGTTCCCATAATAAAGGCGCCGGTGGCTTCGCTTCTGCTATATAAAGAAACTGCCAGTGTTGTCATTGTCCACGTGGCAGCCTCGTTTGGGCACGTGATGTTACTATTTTTGTTGGCGGGCTCAAACACAAAAATACTTAAAAATTTCAACTATTATTGTTTGTGGGGACCACTGGACAGGTGTCGAAGCTACGGTTGCAAAACATCGCGGCTGTCTTTCACCGCCACCGTCCAACGGTCCGAATACTTTATAAGGCTGGCAAGGTGGTTGCTGACGACACGTGTCCTCAATCATTCCGTTACGTTGAAGATATCTTCTGCCTTTTTTTCGTTTTTTTTTTGCGTTTTCCTTTTCGTCTTGGACTCTTTCCTTTTATAGAACAGTTATTTTTTTTCTCTGATTTTGTTGTAACCAACAAACATCATCACTAGAGAACTGAATTAGTATTATTTATATTAAGGTGTGTAAATTATTACATATCAAATCTATATGAGCCTTTTAATATACTTGATAAAAAATTGCGGGTTTTCATTTCTCAAAGATGAAATGTGAACCCAAAAGTTTTACCAAACAAAAAACAAAAAAAGGTGAACCCAAAAGAACCAAGGTGATGAGAAACGCCAACAACAACAAAATATATACAAAGAGACTACTATACGTCTAATTAACGTTTAGACTGATGCTATACGTCGTCGTTAAAGCAAAAATGCCCGGACGCATTTGGTGAGGTGTGGATTTAGTCTCTAAAGACTCTTAACTTCGGCCCACATGAGCTTTTTGCATGCATTGATAAGTTTGATAAGTTATATAACAATACATATGCATATGATGAGAAAACAGTTCTTCATTTATGTGGCCCAGTTCATCCCGTCAATACTCCATGTCCACCGAAAACTCATTATTGGCGGATAAATCCGCAGGCTGGCCATCCAGACCACGGTAGACTCGCGGGTACTTTTTTAGTAAGAGTAATTTTTTTTTTTTTAATTCGTACTTTTCAACCAATCACGACAGCGTTTCATTAGCATAGATTGTTTTTAAAACAAAAACACCTCATGGATAAGTCCATCTTTTATCATGAAGATTTAGTATGCGGGCCGGATGCGAAAATCAAGACCGAATTTTTAACAATGCGATGTTTTTGGCCATATCAAGTTATTAACACACAAAGTTCAAGGATCTGACAGTTTAGGATAGTGACTGAAATGCTTTCTTTCATCAAAAAGAATAAGGCAACTTTTTCCGAAAAGTAGATGAACCATGTTCAAAAATTTGCTAGAGGAATTGTGAATTTGGTCGTGGACTCATGGATGCTCTGCATGTGTAATGTGCTGCTCTGATTAAGTTGTGTAAGTGTGGTATCTGGTATGGTTATGGATGCTGAAGAGTTGTTGAAAAGGATGAAGAGCAGAGTTTTGACCTTAATAGGTGTTGAATCCGGTCGCAGAGATGATCCATAGCAATTTGCTCATTAATTATCTTTCTTATTCGTAGCATCCTTGTTTTGCCTTTTGCTTTCTGATAAACCAATTTCTTAAAAGACCTATAGACCGGTTTAGCGTAATCAGTATCCGGTTTGATTGTGAGTATTAGAATAAATTTATATAGGTTTTAGTTATGATGAATATATGATCTATTGTATTGACTTCCTTCCCAACTAACTGTACCTATTTTCCTACTAAACTTCACCAGTAATTAATTTTGGTTTTGTTCCTATACACACGTGCAAGTGAGTTCTAAAACAATTTGATTATGACTTACCTAGAATTTAATTGGTTAGTTGATTGGATTTTAAGCTATATTTCAATCAATCCTTAAAAACAACCTATAAACAGTTTTGCAAGCAAATCCAAGGAAAGTTTAAAGTACAATATATCACTTTTTCAGGTTTTCAACTTTATCATGTTTTAACTATTTTCTATAAGAACATTATTCTATCTTTATAGAGGGCTGAGAGTACTAATCGCTGTAGACAAGAGAGAAGGTTGTAAGTGATGTGCTTCGAGACCAAATGTCTGAGCAAATAAGATGCGACGAATTGTCAAATTCATTCATTTTTATAAAGTACGTATAAAGCCACTGATATATCAATCAGTTAACCAATTAATTAATCAAGACATAGAGTCTTGTTAGGGTTTCCACGTTGGTCCGATTTAAGCAAAAGGAACATTTGGTTAGGTCTGAAAGGTTAACAAAACATATCCCTGGCTAGATATTTTATTATTGTTAGTATACGTGACCTGCAATTAAATCACAGGTCCCCAACATCTTTACCAAACTCTCTCCTTCTCCACCAGTTTTCATTCTTAAAATTTGTATTGATATTTTCGAAGTTATAAAAGCTGTTAATTAATATAACTTGTAATATATAGTCCATTAGTTAATACCAAAGGCAATACGGTATTACGGTTGGAATCTATTCATCAAGTTTGATATCCACAGAGTTTAAAAAAAAATAAAAAAAATTTGATATCCGCAAATCCTGGAATAACAAACGTTTCATTGTCCCGTGTTTTGGACGACCTACTATTGTATTTGTTTCTTTTTTTTGTTTACTATAGATTTATGTTAATATAAGATTAATATTGAAAAATATTTCCACATGAATTTGTTTTGTCATATAAGAAAAACACTAACGCATTTAAGTTTTTTTTTTTATCAAACATCTTTTACAAATTATAAACGTAAAATCAAAATAATAAAAGATTGTTGCGTTTATTATGTTTTTAGAAATGAATGTGTTTTTAACAATATAAATACAGTATTTTAACATAGTTTTTAACGTCTGCAACGTAAATGTATATTCGTTGTGCCATAGATTGTAGTACCTCCCATCTTGTATCAGGTTCTAGAAGTTGTCCATATATATATATAAAGCTGCTGACTAAAAAATATTGCATACATAAACACGGCCGGTTACATGATTATATATGTATGTATATCTTGCCGAAGAGTATACAAACGTAGATGAAAGTATTGGTGGCTGAAGTAGAGGGTTTAGGTTAGAAAAAAAAATTGTAAGAGTAGACGTTGAAAGTTTAACGAAACTCACCCCACCAAGCAATCTCTCCCCTCTTTGTATAATCTCCGTTTCTCTTTTTATTATATATTCATCTTGAAAAATAAATAAAAAATCCCACATAAACAGAAATTTATAATGAAAAATATCATAAGAAAGAAATAGATGTGGAAAATAAAATAAAAAGGTAGATTACTTAAAAGGAGTGTGTTTGGTTAGGGAAGACGTTGGCATCAATCGCCGGTGAAAACGTCCCTCCAAACTCTCCCTCACTCTCTAACGAATCTTATAATATTCATTAAATTTTAATAATATCTAAATATATTTACGAATAACTTTTTCCTTAAAAAAAAAAATTCTAAATATATATATTTGTATGTATGGTGCTGTTGCTCTTCAGCTTTCTTCTTGTTCCTACATACCCATCTTCCCTCACCTACATCAAACCTAGGGTTTCTTATATATATATCAACATATATTTATATACATGTATTTGTGATTAACATATATAAGATCACAGAGAGACAGATAGGAAAAGAGAAGAGTTAAAGAATGATGTGCAGTCGAGGCCATTGGAGACCTGCAGAGGATGAGAAGCTAAGAGAACTCGTCGAACAATTTGGTCCTCATAATTGGAACGCCATAGCTCAAAAGCTCTCTGGTCGATCTGGTAAGAAAATCAACTTTAAGAATCAATAAAAACTATATATGTTTATGTGGTTTGGTTTTGATTTTTNCCAAGTGCCTGCGAAAACTCCACGGGTCTCGGTATCCTTAAACCGGGTACATATACTGAAACCTCACCGATGCTTGTTGGCTTTCTTCTGTTCCCACCAGAGTCTTTCGGTGTCGATGCAAAGCATCCCATTTTTTAACAGAGCTTAAAAGAAATCTACAAAATCGAAACACAAATCTAACACTATAAGTGCCAGATTTTCGATAAATGAATCTTGTGAAAAACAATCTGTGACGATGAAATGATCAAACTAGAAGAAGAGAAGAGAATGATTCCACATCGAAAAATGCAATAAGGAGGAAACTTGGTAAAATTAATGTCCAACCGAAAAACAGCTCAACTCCTTCCTCCTCCACTAGATTCATACGGATAAAGTTAAACCCAGCTCACGAGCTATCTGCCATCACTATACTACCTTCGTAGTTCAACGTGACTAGATATCTACACGAATCTTCACAATAATCTACTTAAAGACCAAGGTCCAAGCAGAAACAAACAAGCAAATGACGCCGTTTGATAAACTGGGGAAAATTCACCAACGAAAAGTAAGAGGTTGATTTTCTCACCTTGACCTTTATCAGATGAATGGCTGTAAGCTATCTAATGCAATTGGTTTCTGCGAGAAAAGGAGCAGAAAAGAAACATCAAACATGTGAGTCACAGAGAAAGCATGAAACTTTAATACTTTCTCCACTAAGAAGGATTTTGAAAACTAAACGAAATCCCGGAAATAGGTGGTATGAAACAAAATACCCATTAGAAAAACGAGGATTTTCCAAAGCTGCGAAGCAACTTGGCTTGAAAAGGGAAGATTTTGAGTAAAGGGTCACCAAGAATTATGCTAAAGAAAAACAAAAAAACAAAAATTGTAAAGAGGAATAATGGAAAGTGATGTTTTATCGGAGCCCAAAAGAAAAACTTGAATTCGTGAAAAGAGAAAAACATTAAGCAACATTTTTCGCCAGAAGGAAAAAAAAAAAAAAAAAAATACAGTAGACTACCCAAATCGGACTGAGCAAGGATTTCTGATTTTTAAATTCGGATTAACCCAACAAATTGAAAGCGCCAAACCCTAGTTCCACTTCCACCAATGAATCGTTCAGAATCGTGTCGGATAGAATAGAAAACGAATTCAACTTCCAATGAATCTGAAAAAGAAAAATAACAAGTTCTTACCACATAGTATATATTAAGAACCGCTGAATTGAAAGGAGAGAGATTGTCACAGATGATTCGTTTTGGGAATCGCAGGAGATTTTCTCTTTGTTTGAAGAAGAAGAGAATGGTTCTTTAAAAAAATGGTACAGAGAAGGAAGAAGAGGACAAATATTGGGCGAGCTCAATTTCAACGCGAGAAGAAAACAACGCTCTGTCTAGTACCTCACTAGTCACAGTATAGGCGCAAACTACCCACACAAAAAAAAACATCATCAATATAAAAAAACGTTACTTCAAATATTATATATCGACACAATCATCCATGTACCATAAAAAAACGTTTTTTTAATAAATAATCGAATCGTTTTTGAGCTAAAACCGGGACTACTTTTGAATCTAATTTTTTTTTCTTTTTTTGCGAGATGTTTCTGGTAACCAACATGAAAAATTTACAATAACTAGTCCAATCATAATTAATTAACCAAATATTATTTGTGTACTGTGAAAAAACTAATATATATATGAATCATATGCAACTAATTAATTCGTTTCCTTGGCAGCTGCTTTTCCTTGGTGTTTAATACGGTAATGACTATGTTTAGACTGACACTACGGACAACTTATACCATATCTTAAAGCAAACTTATATGATTAGTTAATATGCACTTTACATATAAAATTCAAATGTAAATGTAAATGATATTATCCTCTAGGTATATAATGCCTAGTGGGTGGAACTAATTAATGTTTTAATGATATTAAAGGACGTGCCTCCCATCATTAGCAGCCATCGGCCTCATTCTTATAACGTCCCTGCTGATCTAGACTTGCTCTCAAAGACAGCTTTATATTCTATTTTATACGTTACGAAATATCTCTAGTGTTAATTCTTTGCATATTTTCAAAGATGTTTATACTATTATATAATACTTACATAACTATATCAGCTTATAAATTTTACAATGAATATACTGAATACATCAATGAATATGCTGAATACGTCAACAGACGTAGATTTTCTTAGCATCCATGGCATTACTAAACTTCTGTTCACAATCATTCATTTTAACTTTACAAAAATATCTAAAACGTCGCTGTTAACATTTAAGTAAATAATCATCTCGACAAGGATCTTCTTGTCGCTCCCGTCTTTAACTCCTGTTTAATTCTCACCATCATAAAGACATTTAAGTGAATACCGGATTTGAATATAATTACGTGATGCTTGTAGTACTTAGTAAACACTAGTACATTAAACTAAAAGACAAATCATTATAAAAAGAAAATTAGATTTTTTGTTGTTGTTACAATTTTTACAAATAGAATAATAATTAGCGAGGGACAAAATCATCACCGGCCTGAACGTTATAAGGTGCATAGCCACTCCACGTCCATTCACACTTGTTCGTCTATATGTCCCATAATAAAGGCGCCGGTGGCTTCGCTTCTGCTATATAAAGAAACTGCCAGTGTTGTCATTGTCCACGTGGCAGCCTCGTTTGGGCACGTGATGTTTCTATTTTTGTTGGCGGGCTCAACACAAAAATACTAAAATATTCAACTATTATTGTTTATGGGGACCACTGGACAGGTGTCGACGCTTACGGTTGCAAAACATCGCGGCTGTCTTTCATCGCCACCGTCCAACGGTCCGAATACTTTATAAGGCTGGCAAGGTGGTTGCTGACGACACGTGTCCTCAATCATTCCGTTATGTTGAAGTTATCTTCTGCCTTTTTTTTCGTTTTTGTTTTCGTTTTCCTTTTCGTCTTGGACTCTTTCCTTTTATAGAACAGTTATTTTTTTTTTCTGTTATTTTTGTAACCAACAAACATCACTAGAGAACTGAATTAGTATTATTAATAGTATTAAGATGTGTAAATTATTACATATCAAATCTATATGAACCTTTTAATATACTTGATAAAAAATTGCGGGTTTTCATTTCTCAAAGATGAAATGTGAACCCAAAAGTTTTACCAAAAAATAAAATAAAAATTGAACCCAAAAGAACCAAGGTGATGACTGATGAGAAACGCCAACAACAACAAAATATATACAAAGAGACTATACGTCTAATTAACGTTTAGACTGATGCTATACGTCGCCGTTAAAGCAAAAATGCCCGGACGCATTTAGTCTCTAAAGACTCTTAACTTCGGCCCACATGAGCTTTTTGCATGCATTGAGAAGTTTGATATGTTATACATACAATACATGCATAGGATGAGAAAACAGTTCTTCATTTATGTGGCCCGGTTCATCCCGTCAAAACTCCATGTCCACCGAAAACTCTCGTCAAACTCATTATTGGCGGATAAGTCCGCAGGCTGGCCCTCCAGACCACGGTAGACTCGAGGGTATCGGTATAATTCTTTTTTAGTAAGAGTATTTTTTTTTTTTAATTCGTACTTTTCAACCAATCACGACAGCGTTTCATAAGCATAGATTGTTTTTATTAAAACAAAAACACCTCATGCATGGATAAGTCCATCTTTTATCGTGAAGATTTAGTATGCGGGATGCGCAAATCAAGACCGAATTTTTAACAATGCGATGTTTTTGGTCCATATTAAGTTATTAACATCCATGGGTATATATAGCACAAAAGTTCAAGATCTGACAGTTTAGGATTGTGACTGAAATGCTTTCTTTCATCAAAAAGAATAAGACAAATTTTTCCGAAAAGTAGATGAACCATGTTCAAAAATTTGCTAGAGGAATTGTGGGTTTGGTCATGGACTCATGGATGCTCTGCATGTGTAATGTGCTGCTCTGATTAAGTTGTGTAAGTGTGGTATCTGGTATGGTTATGGATGCTGAAGAGTTGTTGAAAAAGATGAAGAGCAGAGTTTGGACACACTTAATAGGTGTTGAATCCTGCCGCAGAGATGATCCAATCCAAGATTAAGGGTCTTTTTGTTTCCTTTTGATTAGAGTACAATGATGCTACATTAATTGTGGATAGTAGTACATTTCATTGTTGAAACTAGCAATTTGCTTATTAATTATCTTCCTTATTCATAGCATCCTTGTTTTGCCTTTTGCTTTCTGATAAACCAATTTGTTAAAAGACCTATATATAGACCGGTTAGACCGGTTTAGCGTAATCAGTATCCGGTTTGATTATGAGTATATTAGAATAAATTTATATAGGTTTTAGTTATGATGAATATGATCTATTGTATTGACTTCCTTCCCAACTAACTGTACCTATTTTCCTACTAAACTTCACCAGTAATTAATTTTGGTTTTGTTCCTATACACACGTGCAAATGAGTTCTAAAACAATTTGATTATGACTTACCTAGGATTTAATTGGTTAGTTGATTGGATTTTAAGCTATATTTCAATCAATCCATAAAAA
Organism: Alliaria petiolata; assembly: GCA_020283515.1. NCBI lineage: Eukaryota > Viridiplantae > Streptophyta > Magnoliopsida > Brassicales > Brassicaceae > Alliaria > Alliaria petiolata. Next base: position 98,942,310 of record JAHZTW010000001.1, read on the forward strand.
CAACCTATAAACAGTTTTGCAAGCAATCCCAAGGAAAGTTTAAAGTACAATATATCACTTTTTCAGGTTTTCAACTTTATCATGTTTTATCTGTTTTCTATAAGAACATTATTCTATCTTTATAGAGGGCTGAGAGTACTAATCGCTGTAGACAAGAGAGAAGGTTGTAAGTGATGTGCTTCGAGACCAAATGTCTGAGCAAATAAGATGCGACGAATTGTCAAATTCATTCATTTTTATAAAGTACGTATAAAGCCACTGATATATCAATCAGTTAACCAATTAATTAATCAAGACATAGAGTCTTGTTAGGGTTTCCACGTTGGTCCGATTTAAGCAAAAGGAACATTTGGTTAGGTCTGAAAGGTTAACAAAACATATCCCTGGCTAGATATTTTATTATTGTTAGTATACGTGACCTGCAATTAAATCACAGGTCCCCAACATCTTTACCAAACTCTCTCCTTCTCCACCAGTTTTCATTCTTAAAAATTGTATTGATATTTTCGAAGTTATAAAAGCTGTTAATTAATATAACTTGTAAATATATAGTTCATTAGTTAATAACCAAAGGCAATACGGTATTACGGTTGGAATCTATTCATCAATTTTGACATCCACAGAGTTCAAAAAAAATAAAAAAAATTTGATATCCGCAAATCCTGGAATAACAAACGTTTCATTGTCCCGTGTTTTGGACCTACTATTGTATTTGTTTCTTTTTTTGTTAACTATAGATTTATGTTAATATAAGATTAAAATTGAAAAATATTTCCACATGAATTTGTTTTGTCATATAAGAAAAACACTAACCCATTTAAGTTTTTTTTTATCAAACATCTTTTACAAATTATAAACGTAAAACCAAAATAATAAAAGATTGTTGCGTTTATTATGTTTTTAGAAATGAATGTATTTTTAACAATATAAATACAGTATTTTAACATATAAAAACAACATAGTTTTTAACGTCTGCAACGTAAATGTATATATTCGTTGTGCCATAGATTGTAGTACCTCCCAGCTTTGTATCAGGTTCTAGAAGTTGTCCATTTATAAACCTGTGCTGACTAAAAAATATTGCATACATAAACACGGTTACATGATTTTATATGTATATGTATCTTGCCGAAGAATATACAAACGTAGATGAAAGTATTGGTGGCTGAAGTAGAGGGTTTAGGTTAGAAAAAAAAAATGTAAGAGTAGATGATGAAAGTTTAACGAAATTCACCCCACCAAGCAATCTCTCCCCTCTTTGTATAATCTCCGTTTCTCTTTTTTATTATATATTCATCATGAAAAATAAATAAGAAAATCCCACATAAACAGAAATCTATAATGAAAAATATTATAAGAAAGAAATAGATGTGGAAAATAAAATAAAAAGGTAGATTACTTAAAAGGAGTGTGTTTGGTTAGGGAAGACGTTGGCATCAATCGCCGGTGAAAACGTCCCTCCAAACTCTCCCTCACTCTCTAACGAATCTTATAATATTCATTAAATTTTAATAATATCTAAATATATTTACGAATAACTTTTTCCTTTTCAAAAAAAAAAAAATAATAATCTAAATATATATATTTGTATGTATGGTGCTGTTGCTCTTCAGCTTTCTTCTTGTTCCTACATACCCATCTTCCCTCACCTACATCAAACCTAGGGTTTCTTATATATATCAACATATATATAGATATACATGTATTTGTGATTAACATATATAAGATCACAGAGAGACAGATAGGAAAAGAAAGAGTTAAAGAATGATGTGCAGTCGAGGCCATTGGAGACCTGCAGAGGATGAGAAGCTAAGAGAACTCGTCGAGCAATTTGGTCCTCATAATTGGAACGCCATAGCTCAAAAGCTCTCTGGTCGATCTGGTAAGAAAATCAACTTTAAGAATCAATAAAAACTATATATGTTTATGTGGTTTGGTTTTGATTTTTTTTATAATATATTTATATGATTTTCAGGTAAGAGTTGTAGGTTGAGATGGTTTAATCAATTGGATCCTAGAATTAACCGAAACCCTTTCACGGAGGAAGAAGAAGAAAGGCTTTTAGCGTCTCATCGGATCCATGGGAACAGATGGTCAGTGATCGCTAGATTATTCCCTGGACGAACCGATAACGCCGTTAAAAACCATTGGCACGTCATCATGGCTCGTCGTGGCCGAGAACGGTCCAAGATGCATCCACGTGGCCTTGGCCACGATGGTACGGCGGCTGCGACTTCAACGATGGCGATGGGTTATAACGACTGCGATAAGAAAAGAAGATTGCCAACCGCAACCGCTATCAATTATCCTTATCAATTCTCTCATATTAATCATTTTCAGTTCCTCAAAGAGTTCTTGGCCGGAAAGATCGGGTTTCGGAATAATAACACTTCAATCAATGAAGGTACTTAAATCAAAATGGCCTAACTTTCTGTGTTTATGTATATAGATAGATGCATAAACATAAACATGTGTATATATACGTATATTATGAATGAATACATATAGGAATATACAAGTTACAAACTCATAACCATTAGATAATTAACATGTACATTCGTGTTTTTAAATGTTCAAGTAATGGTGCATTTTCGTATATAACCTGATTTTAGGGGAAAAAAAAAATTAAGACTTCATTTTTTATTCATGTTTTTTTTTCTGAAAATATTAGATTTAGTTTTGATTATAATTTTGTTCAAGAATCTTTAAATAGTTCATTAATTTGAAACGAACATGATTTTCATAGTTACATGCATGTTCATAGACTTGCTTGTGGGTACGATTATTATATATATAATTGTAAAACTTCTAAAAACTAACTTTTGGACATTAATTATTGATATTGGCCAGGAGCAGTAGACCAAACCAAAAGACCGATGGAGTTCTACAATTTTCTCCAAATAAAAATGGATTCGAAGAAACCCGAAGTGATAGACAATTCAAGAAAAGACGAAGAAGAAGAAGAAGTCGATCAAAGCAACCGCAATCACAACGAGAATTGTGTTCCCTTTTTCGACTTTTTGTCTGTTGGAAACTCTGCTTCTCAGGGTTTATGTTAATTAGTCCGTACCGCATGTACTATATAAGGTGGATCATATGTTAATTACATGTAGAACTTACTAATCAGTTAGACCTCTTGTTTGAGCCAAATGTGAAAACTAATTAAGACAGCCCAACTTTTTCTTGTATACCAAATCTAAGATTGTACTATTATATATAGGTCTAGTTTTCTATAATTAATTCTAAGGATGTTCAGTCCAGATAAACAGGCTTAAAATTAACGCTTCGGTAAATTGGTTTTATTTTTCTTATGCTGAAAAATAAATAAATCAAACCAGACGGTAAAAAAATTGAGCGGAAACTTAATTTATTTAAAAAAACACATTTAGAGATATGTATGTTGTGAAACCAAAAACTTAATCTGAACCAAAACCAATAATATACCAAACTGGTCTAGTTTAATTTATATACTCATTTAGCTATGTATTGTCTAAATTGCAAAATCTGTATTGAGACATTACTTTGTCCTGATCAATCTAGAAGATTTCGTAATCGAAGGATCTAAGACCAAAAAATCTATAATTTGTAGAAATTGCAATCAACTTATACAATTTTTTTTTTTTTGGTTGTTGTAACGGTCTTAAATCCTCGAAAGATGTATTGTTAACCTAAGAAAATATGTTATTAATGCCGAAATATATGCATCATTAAATGAGTGTCCATAATGCATTTAGAAATTCTTATGCAGACTATTTTGACTCATATAACTTGTGAATTTGTGATGATGAACCTAGCTCTAACATTTGTGGTAACTAGATGTCAACAAAAAAAAAACTGTTTTTGGTAACTAATAGTTTTATATGTGCACCTTTAAGACTTTTAACTTTTACAATGAAGTTTAGTTTAGTTTCTTTAATTGTGAAGTATAATAAGTTAATAACGGAAAGACGAAATCGAGGTTGGAGTATAGATATGATTAAGTTGGGAGTAGTTATCAGCCACCAAGAAATATATATAATCCAAAGTGGCAAATCTACCTTTGTCTTAAGAAAACATGAATAAAATAATTCGTTTTATTTAGGTGGAGATGAAGAACACACATCTTGACACGACTTATAACCATACTTCTCGTTTCGATATAAATAAATTTATACGTATTAAAACTAGAATTTTTTGTTCTTTTCATTTTGATTTCCCAAAATTGATGTCATTTATGACTGCTACTTGCTAGGGTTTCCTCGTTGAGTTAAATAGGTATGTCATCTTTTATTCAAGACAGTACGAAAGAACAACCCAAAAAGATAGGTAAATACATAGTATTTTATTATGAAAGATAATTAAGCGAAACGTTGATTAATGTACAAAAATGTTGAAATCAATCAAATTTGGATAAGATTAAGACACCCGCTAGGACAGTGTATAAATTTCTAATTAGATGTGTATATTATTATCTCACAGAATATGAATTTTATAAGTGCGTGGAAAATAATGAGTGCAACGTTGATTTTTCTTTTCAGTTGATTAATTGTTTAATTTTTTTTTTTTGAAATTTATCAAAACATAGATATAATTAAATATTTTAAAAAATTAACGACAAATTTTACAATATATGCGAAGTCAATAAAGTGCGGGGTATAAGCAGACAGATGCAAATTTGGATAAGATTAAGATTGGGTTTTGCTCATTTTATCTTAGGAAAATTCAGCCGCAAGTTTGTGAAAAAAGAGAAGGGACTTGAGATTTTCTAGACAGAAAGATCCATTAATGGGGTTCAATATCAAATTATGAGAGCACTTCAATCGTTGGCTTTAAATTAAGTTTCGTATACAAAGAAATCAGCAAATTAGCAAGGCCTGAAATAACATTGTCCCAAAAGTCTATTTTTGTTTGTTTGTTAAATGGTTATATCTCATAACCTTTGATCCCAAAATATATATCTTGGTTTAGCAAAAAAGATCAATAAAGAAACACATATTCATCAAAAGGAAAACGGAAAAAATAAAATTCATTTTCTCATCCAGATCTCAGAGAAAGTTGCCAGTCTTTAACTTGAATTCATCAAGCAAATTCGGGATGCTCATCTCTGGCAAGTATTTACGGCCAGGAGGATCCTCTCTGAGCCGAACAGTCACCTGAAAAATGTTTGAGTCACAACAAAGCAAGACAAAGGATCAATCAATGTCTGAGAAGCTCGATGGTCAAAGAGACATATAGTGAGACTGAGACGCTCTAACCTGTCCGGTTTTAGCTTCTTTTTTTACCAACGACCAATATGTAGTTGTAAGCTGCAGCCTGAGCTTCTGCCACCTACACATACACAACAGAATCCTCACACTCATAAACACAAATAACTATGCATAATCTTTTGAATTTCTACATACCACACCATAGTACAATGCAAAACGCATAGCTTTGATTTAATGTTAGTCATTAAGATTTTAACAGTACTGTAGACGGAAGAGTTTTAATTTTTCGTTAACAAACTTATTGTTAAGAAGTTTTTATATTAAATATATAGTTGAAGAGTTTTTTTCACTTAAAACCCTTTATCAAATGTCAATTCATTTGACATGGTATTATTGGTCAACCATACTTTTCGCAATATTTTTATTTAACCCAAAATTTAATTGAAAAAAAACAAATTTAATTGGTTCACATTTGTTTTTAAATTTAGCTGATGCCATAAATAGAAATAACTTTTTTCATACCCACAATAGCTATAAATATTGCACATAATAGTGGTTTTATTACTACAAAAATTGTTTTCGAGTTAAAAAAATGAATCATCTGGTAGTTTTTTTGTTGGTTGTTGCTATTTCTTTTGGATTGAATGAAGCTTGCACAGGACCAAATGTTATGAAACTTCATAACAGTCTAGCTCCTGGTCAACCTCTCCAATATCATTGTCTTGTCGGATCCACCGATTATAAAGTCCAATATTTGTATTCTAATTCTACGAGAAACTTTGAATTCCAAGATGTTCATAACGGAAACGAGAGGACATCATTCATTTGCCATCTTAGGCACGGGCCTAATATGAAGTACTATTATGGTCTTCTAGCATACAACCCAACTAATATTCCTCAATGTAATCAGCTACGTGAGTATGTAGCCAAAATAGATGGAATTTACTATAGAAAGGTTGCCGGGAAACAATTTACACTTCTGCATAAATGGCCGAAATAGAAATCAGCTTTTCGTTTTCATAAAAGATAGACCAGTCTCATTTTGGTGTTAGAATATATAGACAAATACTACAATATTATAAATAATAATTTAATATTAATTCATTTAATAAATAATAATGCAATAATTTTATTTTATTCTAATATGAATTTTTAAGATTTTCTATGTCTAATTTGTTTTGTGCATAAACTTGTTTTCTTTTATAAAATCTTTAACTTTATTATATCATTCACTAGTATATATAACAAAAATGCTAAATCCACAATGCTGCAAGACAAAGCGAGTTTAGGAAATGAGAAATGAAATATATATGTTTAATGTGTTTGTTACTATCATCTCTTTTTGTTGTTGTCTCATTATTTTTACTATTTTGTGCATTAGCATAATCACATTTATTTTTGCTTAAATTACGTATACGATGTAGATTATAATATTTTCATAAATAAGGCTAGTTTCATTTGGAGAGTATGATAAGACATATAAATTTTAATTTTCTAACACGATTTGTTTTTGTTTTTTTTTTGTCGACAAGATGATTTTTTTTGTTTATCACGTATGAGAGACAATTTCTTACATAAAACAATTCATAACAATAACTGAAACGTATGAATATCTAGAAAATTTTGAGATTCTTTGTAATTTTTGGTTAATTATACATAGTTGATCGGTTTATTATTGTTTAAAAGCAATTTACAAGATGCTTACGTGGATCGATCTGATAGCTGGTGGGTCCGATGCACTTGTTCGAACTCTGGGGGATAAGTCAATCTGAAATAAAATGAGACGGTACGAACATGACGGAACGGAAAAATGTTGTTTTCCTGTTTATTCTTTGACGTTCAAGTTAGAACAAGATATGTGACTAGTCGAAAGAAAAGAAATAACAGATCGGACGGGGTGAGTGTTTTGAGTTGGATGTTTTATCGACCCAGAAAAATCTTGATAACACTTTTAGATAATTAAGGTTTTTAAAATTGAATACTAAAAAATTGACTTTATCTCTTTAAAATTTATTCTCTTCCCATCGTTGATGTGAGGAGTGTTTATAGAAAATACTTGATTATGGGACGGGCCTATGCTGAGGGTGGACCTGGTACTTTTCAGGTCAGACTCTCGCGATTATCCCCGGGTTCGTTCATCAAACTCTTCCCAAAGAGTTGTTGGGGTCAGCCCGGCCTTCTCGGTACACGCCAAAGTCAAACGGCGTTGTTCACCTGCTCCTGCCCATACTAGCTGTTATCATTAGTGCTATGTGTGGTAGTTGGTGGCATTTAATGCTCCTCGGGCTCCCGCTGCACTTATTCTTCACGCGCTTGACATGTGGGTTCTTCATGGACCTTGAGCCGAAATCATGGCCCAACAATTGCCCCCGACTTCCTAAAGGACGTGTGCGGGACCTGCAACACATTTTTTTTAGACAAAGAACGTATGATTATTTACAAGGGATGTTTTACCCGGAGGGATATAAAAGAGAAGCTCCTTAGAGAGGCAAACTCTGGTTTCCGAAGGAATGTTCCTAGAAAGCGATCTTGGAGGATTAAAAAGAGAAGCTTCCTAGAGAGGCAAACTCTGGTTCCCAGAGGAAAATTTCCCGTAAGGCGATCCCAGAGGATTAAAAGAGAAGCTCTATGGAGAGGCAAACTCTGTTTCATCACAGGTCTCTCCATCACCGCTCTATGTTTCATCACAGGTCTCTCCATCTTTCCTCTCTCGCTCGACAGAACTCTCTCTCTATTACTGAAATTTCCTTTTCATTGCATCAGAAACTGTTATGTCTATTTTTGGGCCATAAAATGCCCCGTCTCATATGTTCCGCTGCAGTAAACATCGATCACACTACATACTAGACAACAAAAGACCAAAAAAACCGCCTAAAAAATAGACGTGCAGGTCAAGCTTTGAAGCTTTTTGGTATGAGCAACACACATCTTTGTGATGGCAAAAAGAAAAAAACCATATTTTGTGGGCTTATTATATATCTCTAGTTTTGGGCTCTCAACAGGTGGAGGCCATAATCAGTTTCAAGTCGTCATAGTGAATCTGAATCAGTAGTGATAACTGATAAGTCTTTCCTATAGTCCACCATTTGAAGAAAACAAGTGGAATTAGATCTGACAAAAAGGAAAAGTGACATGAGACCTTTCCCAATTTTACAAGCAAGCATCAGTTTTTAAATTTTACAAGTGTTGAATTTATTTTTTGAATAAATTAAAGAGCAAAAGAAGCAAAATTATTTAAATAAATTCCCCCATTCCAATTCTCAAATATTGACATCTAACCAATTCTCAAATATTGACATCTAATATAACGTATACATATTTGATATATTCTGATACAACCTCATATAATTTTTTTCACAAGATATGCATGAGCTAATTTTGTTTGGAATCATACCCCAACGGTTACATGTAAAAACAAAAGTTACTTATAAAATAAAACTCACGTGAATTTTATATTGGAAAAATTGAAATCATTATACGAAATAATAATATATATTTTTTTGTATCATCATCATTCATCATCATCATCACTCATCAGCTTGAAATCACTCTCTCTCATCTTTCTTCCCCGCGCTGTGACTCTTCTCTTTCCCCACATTTCCATCTTCTCCTTCCCCTCTCTCTCTCTCTCTCTCTCTCTCTCTCTCTCTCTCATTCTTTTTCACTACTTTACGCTCTCTGAGAATGTCTTCGACAACAATCGGCGAGCACATCAGACTCCGACGAGCCAGGAACCAAACAACCCGTCATCTCGACGCCGACGATGATCCGCCGCTGACCCACGTCGTCCTTCCAGTTTCCCAGCCCANTTTAATTGTGAAGTATAATAAGTTAATAACGGAAAGACGAAATCGAGGTTGGAGTATAGATATGATTAAGTTGGGAGTAGTTATCAGCCACCAAGAAATATATATAATCCAAAGTGGCAAATCTACCTTTGTCTTAAGAAAACATGAATAAACTAATTCGTTTTATTTAGGTGGAGATGAAGAACACACATCTTGACACGACTTATTACCATACTTCTCGTTTCGATATAAATAAATTTATACGTATTAAAACTAAACTTTTTTATTTATTTCATTTTGGTTTCCCAAAATTGATGTCATTATGATTGCTACTTTCTAGGGTTTCCTCGTTGAGTTAAATATGTATGTCATCTTTTATTTAAGACAGTACGAAAGAACAACCCAAAAAGTAGGTAAATACATACTCCCTCAGTTTCACAAAGAGTGTCATTTTAATTTTTGATTTTTGTTTCACAAAAGGTGTCTCTTTATGTTTTCAATGCAATTTTTTAAAGTAAATCTCAGTTTTATCCCTACTATTTTAACCTATTAATTAGAAAGAGAAACTGATTTAGTGTATTAATAAAGGGTATAAAAAAAATTTACAAATTTTTCTTAATTTGTGTGAAAATGTCAGAATGACACTCTTTGTGAAACAGAGGGAGTATTTTATTATGAAAGATAATTAAGCGAAACGTTGATTAATATGTACAAAGATGTTGAAATCAATCAAATTTGGATAAGAATAAGATTAAGACACCCGCTAGGACAATGTATAAATTTCTGATTAGAGGTGTATATTATTATCTCACAGGATATGAATTTTATAAGTGCGTGAAAAATAATGAGCGCAACGTTGATTTTTCTTTTCAGTTGATTAATTGTTTTTTTTGGGTGAAATTTATCAAAACATAGATATAATTAAAGATTAAAAAAAATTAACGACAAATTTTACAATATATACGAAGCCAATAAAGTGCGGATATAAGCAGACAGATGCAAATTTGGATAAGATTAAGATTGGGTTTTGCTCATTTTATCTTAGGAACATTCAGCCGCAACTTTGTGAAAAAAGAGAAGGGACTTGAGATTTTCTAGACAGAAAATTATGAGAGCATTTCAATCGTTGGCTTTGAATTAAGTTTCGAACACAAAGAAATCAGCAAATTAGCCAAAGCCTGAAATAATCAAATAACATTGTCCCAAAAGTCTATTTTTGTTTGTTTGTTAAATACTTAAATGGTTATATCTCATAACCTTTGTCCTTTGATCCCAAAATATAACTTGGTTTAGCAAAAACGATCAATAAAGAAACACATATTCATCAAAAGGAAAACGGAAAAATAAAATTCATTTTCTCATCCGGATCTCAGAGAAAGTTGTCAGTCTTCAACTAGAATTCATCCAGCAAATTCTGGATGCTCATCTCTGGCAAGTCTTTACGGCCAGAAGGGTCCTCCCTGACTCTGAGCCTAACAGTCACCTGAAAAATGTTTTGAGTCACAACAAAGCAAAACAAAGGATCAATCAATGTCTGAGAAGCTCGATGGTCAAAGAGACATTTTAGTGAGACTGAGACCCTCTAACCTGTCCGGTTGTAGCTTCTTTTTTTACCAACGACCAATATGTAGTTGTAAGCTGCAGCCTGAGCTTTTGCCACCTACACATACACAACAGAGTCCTTACACTCATAAACGCAACTAAACTCTTTTTGAATTGTACTCATTAATTAATTAAGCTTCCTCTACATTTATCTCTAACCAAGAAAACGAATATATTTTGTATTGAAATGTGACTAGCCTCAGGTATAAGATTTGGGTCATTTGATGAAGCAAAGTAGTACACATACAAGGAATGGCTTTCCGAATTCTTCTAGTGCTTCTTCAAGAGCCTCTTCAGCTCTATCCCATGTCTCCAAATCTCCAAGGTACTTATCTGCCCTCTGAAATTGAAAATAACATGCAAACAATGGGCTTCAGGATCATATCACGAAAAAGTGTATCAGATTTGGTCCAAGAGATATGCAAATATCCTACCGTTGAAAGCTTTAGCTCATAGGTAAACCCAAATTTTGTGTAAACATAGTTAACAAAATCCAATACACGTTTCACTTCTCCACTAACCTGCGAATAGACAGAATACTTCTAACAAGAAACTGGGAGGATAAGGAACTCCAACGTTGCTGGATAAGAAACAAATATAATCACAAACCTGATCCTTTGTACAGAATATGTGTGCATCATCCTGGAAAACTTTATCTTGAAATTTCAATCTTACTTGGCGCTTGGGCGGCCGTGACTTCACCATCGTATTCAATGAGAAGCTGCTCAGTGCATCTAGTTATCCTTACCATTAAGAGTTTAATTGAAATTTATCTTGAAATTTTTATTGTTTATCAAATGATTTTTAGTTAAAAAAAACTTTCAATTAAAGATGAATCAAATAAAAATCACTCAACTATAATTTTAATGTAAAAACCCCTCAACTATAAATTTGCTAATGAAAAAATCCCTCCGTCTATGTTATAATTTTAACGACCAACGTTAAATCAAAACTATGTGTGTTGCGTTGTAAGAAAAGGACTGTGTTTTGCGAAATCCAAAATAATTTTAATGAAAAACCACTCAAGCAAATATGGATCAAGAATAAACCCATCAACAATCAAATTAAAGTAATGTTAAAACCTAGACGATCACATTAAATCAAATGTATAGGATTTGGATTGTAAAAATGACCCCCGGCTTCCTAACTTATCCTGGCATAAGCTAGGAAGTCCATCCTTCGTTGTTTCCCCAACTTATAAACATACGAGCCGAGAGAGAACGCGTTTGGGATCTGCAACACATTTTTTAAGACAAAGTGCGGATGATTATTTACAAGGGATGTTTTACCCAAAGGGATATAAAAGAGAAGCTTCTTTGAAAGGCAAACTCTGGTTTTTGGAAGAATGTCCCCAGAAGGCGACCTCGGAGGATTAAAAAGAAAAGCTCACTAGAGAGGCAAACTCTGGTTCCTAGAGGAAAAATTTCTCGTAAAGCGATTCCAGAGGATTAAAAGAGAAGTTTCCTAAAGAGGCAAACTATGGTTCCCGGAAAGCGATCCCGGATGATTAAAAGAGAAGCTCATTGGAGAGGTAGACTCTGGTTCGCAGAGGAAAATTCCCCGAAAGGCGATCCCGAAGACTTAAAAGAGAACCTCCCTGGAAAAGCAAACTACGGTTTCCAGAGGAAAGTTCTACGGAAGGCGATCCCATAAGACTAAAAAAAAAACCTCCTTGGAGAGACAAACTCTGGTTGCAGGAGGAAAGTTCTCCGGAAGACGATTCCGAATGATTAAAAGAAAAGTTCTCTGGAGAGGTATACTCAGGTTCCCGGAGGAAAGTTCTTAAGAAGGCGATCACGGAAGACTAAAAAATAAGCTCCCTCGAGAGAGGAACCAGAGGAAAGTTCCCTAGAAGACAAAAGACCAAAAAACGCCTAAAAATAGACGTGCGGGTCAAGCTTTAAAGCTTTTTGGTATGAGCAAATGTGATGCCAAAAAGAAAAAACCAAATTTTGTGGGTTTATTATATGTCTAGTTTTGGGCTCTCAACTGATATACAGCACCTTTTGAAGAAAACTAGTGGAAATAGATCTGACAAAAAGGAAAAGTGACATGAGGCCTTTCCCATTTTTACAAGCAAGCATCAGTTTTCAATTTTAAAAGTTTTGAATTTATTTTTTATAGAAAGAGAAAAAGAAGCAAAAACATGTCAAAAAATTCCCCCAAAATAATTAAAACCCAGTAAAGTCTCAAATATTGACATGTATATTTTTTTTATACAGCCTCAGATAAACTTCACAAGATTCGCATGAGCTAATTTTGTTTGGAATCATACTAACGGTTGAATGTAAAAACAAAAGTTACTTAATAATATTTTTTTTTAATCACGTGAATATTATTTTGGAAAAAAATATCACGTGAATATTATATTGGAAAGAAATTGTAATCATTATACGAAATATATAATAGTAATATTTTTTTTTTGTATCATCATCATCACTCATCAGCTTGAAATCACTCTCTCTCATCTTTCTTCCCCGCGCTGTGTCTCTTCTCTTTCCCCCACATTACCATCTTCTCTCCTTCCCCTCTCTCTCTCTCTTCTTCACTAGTTGACTCTCTTTGAAAATGTCTTCGAGAACAATCGGCGAGCACATCCAGAGACTTCGACGAGCCAGGAACCAAACAACCCGTCATCTCGACGCCGACGATGATCCGCCGCTGACCCACGTCGTCCTTCCAGTTTCCCAGCCTAATCGCTTCTGTAACTCCGCAATGTCTTCCTTCTTTCTCCTCCCGACTTCCTCCAACGAAACCACTAGGAAGAAACCGCTCGGTTTCCCTCAAACGGCGTCGTTTCGGGGGATGGGTTGCACTGCCGCAACAGCTCAGGAGGTTTCTGTTCCCTCCGTGATTCGCTCCTCCGCGGATTGGGATGCGGGAATTATAAATGACAAGAAGAAGAAGAAGAAGAAGAAGAAGAATAAGGGAAGCTACGACGATGGTTCGATTAGGTTCTTAAGTGAGGCTAGAGACGTTGATGGCGGCGGTTGCGTCGCGGTTCCGGATGTTTGGTGCGGTCCAGGACTAGGATTCTCGACGGATGCGGTGGTTGGTCGACCGGTGGATCCTCCTGTCGTGAGAAGGAACCTTCCGTCGTCGCGTCGCAAAATTGATGTGGATAAGAACAATTCTAATCACACAGAGGTAAATGTGGTAGCTTAAATCTTCAGTGTATCTGCAATCCAGACTCAACAGAGCTCTATATTATTATTGGCATTGGATTTTGAAGTATTTTGTGGTAGGTTTAGTATATTATTATCGGGAGTGTAATTGATTTGTTTAAGCGAATAGTATAGTTTAGGCAGAAAACTGTTTGTAGTGGTTGGAGTTATGGTCGTTGTAGCATCCCTATGCTATTGCTGGGGCCATGTTGGTTTATTAAATAGTGTTTCTGGTGTGGATTCTCTTTAGACAATCACAAGGGTCTACTTTGGTAGAGATTCTTTATTATTAGTTTCTGTTTGATGTGTGGTTGATAATAAAGAAAATAATTTGTTTCATGTGTGGTCCTCTGGGTTTGAGTTGCAATAAACTATTCAGAATTGAGAAGTCTAGTTTGGTTAGAGAATGGAACCTTACCGTCTTTTTTTGTCTTATCTTGGTTAGAGGATGGAGTGTTAGCATGGTTTTAGCTTATGGTTGGATTAAATTATTTAGGGGGGGGTTCTTGAATCAATGTTCACTCAGTTTCTGATTGATTCTTTTGATCGAGAAACCACATTGCTTCAGAGAACTTGAGAATTAGGTAACTATCCTCTTGCTTCCGTATGTTTCAACAGTGATGACACACAATGTTACAATTGTCCGCAGGGTTCTTCTGTTCTTACCAGGCGGTTTCCCAATCAAGAATCTCATTCTCCCGCTTTCTTTAACTCTGATTCCACGTTTATGACATCATCACGCGCTGAACCAACGTTGTTCTCAAGTAGATACCATGGCCATCTTCGACGCCCTTACCCCGATGGTCTTACCGAGGTAGAATGTTCATGCCAAATAGTTGCCTTATCTTTCTTCTATCTGGTAAATATTATAGGTTTGGGTCCTCACTTTATGAAGTGATCAATAATACTCACACTAATTGAAGGTTTGACTTGTTACTTGGTTGGCTCCGTATCAACCAAGAGATTATTCTAGATTGCCATGTTGTCTCTTACATATTCCAGTGACTGATAAAGAGGAAGACAAATACTGTAGTCCTTTTTTTCCGGTGAACTATTACTCCAGTGGTGCTGTAAACTGTTTTGGACGGCTAATATCAGTGACTAAATTAAAAAAAAAAACTAAACCATGCAGCTAGAGTAGTCATGTTAAAAATATGCTGTTCGCTGCAGATGATGATGCTCGGGAATGGTTTTGTAATGGGAAGGGTAACAGATTCTCGCGATCACTTCCACAGCTTGAGGCTTGATGTTGATAGTATGTCATACGAGGTATGTTTCTCAAAACCTTATGAGAAAAATATTACAGTTTCATCTTCTCAACGTTATTCCGTGACTACACAGCAACTTCTAGAGCTTGGTGATAGAATTGGGTATGTGAATACGGGACTAAAAGAGAGCGAGATACATCGTTGTCTTCGGAAAATCAATCCCTATGTATCGCATACTCTTGCTGATAGAAAATGCAGCATCTGTCAGGTAAAGTTCAGATTGAGTCAATCCATATCTTCTCAAAATATTGCTTGTAGGGATCATGAGTTTCATATTGCTGTTCCTCATTTAGTGTTCGTGTTTGCTGATGACAGGATGAGTATGAGAGAGAGGGTCAGGTTGGGAAATTGGACTGTGGACACAGCTTCCATGTCCAATGCGTGAAACAGTGGCTATCGAGGAAGAATGCTTGTCCTGTCTGTAAGACGACAGCATACGTCAAGCCTTGAGAGAGTTGTGTGTCTTTGGCTCTTGCTGTATAGATCCAAATCATCTGATACTTCTTGATTCATATTTGTTGTTTTGTGATTTTGCAGTCACTTTTATGTGTGTTTCTTGATCTTATTTTCCCTTGTTGGGTCTAGTTATATGATTGAAAGAACAAGAGTTTGTGATCTACAGGATTCTGAAGCTTCGTTTTTATTTTTTTCCCTTACATTCGCTTAATTTGTTTTTATATGATGGATTAGATTTAATTATTATCTATGTGGAAGTTGCAATGACGACAAGATGTAATAAAAACAAAAAACAAAAAACAAGGTGAAATGAAATAAAGAAACTTTGTTAACAAGGATGCTATATTAAATTTTGTCTGTGAAGTTGGGAAGGAATTCAATCTCTTGCAGAACTTCTGACATAGAAAGCGGTTTTGGGTCCATAGACAAAGAACACATCACATAAATCTTATGATTCTTATGCAAACGAGTTTTACATTGAATTAAAGTATTTAGGACTTGCTTTTAACATCTAAGAAACTCATATAATATAAAATCCTTCTTTTACATAAAGTAAGAAGCCTTCAACTTGACATAAGCTCTGAGATTCTTGGAAATGTAGGGAAAACCCATTATTACTTGCCGTTGGTTTTGCCTAGAGACGTGAAGCTCAATCTGCGAATAATCAATCAGACAACAAAAAGCAAGCAAAACGTTGTCAAATCCGATATGCAGATTCAAATGAAATATGACAATAAAAACCACTTACTTGATTATCGGTTTTCGCTGTTGCACTGAAGCTCTATGCGTCACCTCGGGCTGCCGCATTGGAAGAACCTTTGAGAAAAGAAAAATCAGACAAGCACAAGATCATGAAACCAGTTTAATAATGAAATTGATCAAAAGAAAGAACCTCAAGTTCTTCCACTGCTTCATTGGAGAATGGTGAGCCATTTGAAGTAGTGGCCTCGAATGGAGGTGTAGATGCAGTGGCCACCGAGATTGCATCTTTATTTGAAATCTGCTGCTCAATCACTTGATTGCCAAAATCAAAACTGTCTTCAAGCTCCTCTGTTTCTTGACTAGGAGCTAGAGGAGCGGCCATCTTCTCTATTGGATGGCTCTCTGGTGCATCCTTACTGAAAACAACAACATTCTCTGGTGGATCCTTACTGATGGGATCAGATTTACCGGTTGTACAATAATCTTTCAGAGGACTTGAACAAATGGATCCAACAGATGGATTCGGGCTCCCACCTTCACCATTCTCTACAGGCACTGAAACAGCAATGTGTTTAGAGTTCCTTAACTGATCGGTGAGTGTTTCATCATCTTCCCATTTTCTCTTTTTCCCATCTCCTGGACTGTTAGAATCAGTTTTACTGTCAGAAATCGCTTCATTAGTAGTAGTAGTAGTAGTAGTAGTAGCTGCACTTGCTGTAGAAGAAATTCTATGCTCTGAACGGCGTTTGCTGTCCCATGTTCCTTTAGAGGTGTGTGAAGGTTTAATTCCACCAGGAAACACAAAGCTCGGTATGCTTCTTCGCTTTATATGGCTGACACTAATCTCCATCCCGCGAATCCACAACATGTAACCGTTAACAGTGTGTTTAAACTCCTCAACGGTTCTTCTGATATCAAATTGCTCGCCTTCTGCTGCTGGAACTNGCGGTGGTTGGTCGACCGGTGGATCCTCCTGTCGTGAGAAGGAACCTTCCGTCGTCGCGTCGCAAAATTGATGTGGATAAGAACAATTCTAATCACACAGAGGTAAATGTGGTAGCTTAAATCTTCAGTGTATCTGCAATCCAGACTCAACAGAGCTCTATATTATTATTGGCATTGGATTTTGAAGTATTTTGTGGTAGGTTTAGTATATTATTATCGGGAGTGTAATTGATTTGTTTAAGCGAATAGTATAGTTTAGGCAGAAAACTGTTTGTAGTGGTTGGAGTTATGGTCGTTGTAGCATCCCTATGCTATTGCTGGGGCCATGTTGGTTTATTAAATAGTGTTTCTGGTGTGGATTCTCTTTAGACAATCACAAGGGTCTACTTTGGTAGAGATTCTTTATTATTAGTTTCTGTTTGATGTGTGGTTGATAATAAAGAAAATAATTTGTTTCATGTGTGGTCCTCTGGGTTTGAGTTGCAATAAACTATTCAGAATTGAGAAGTCTAGTTTGGTTAGAGAATGGAACCTTACCGTCTTTTTTTGTCTTATCTTGGTTAGAGGATGGAGTGTTAGCATGGTTTTAGCTTATGGTTGGATTAAATTATTTAGGGGGGGGTTCTTGAATCAATGTTCACTCAGTTTCTGATTGATTCTTTTGATCGAGAAACCACATTGCTTCAGAGAACTTGAGAATTAGGTAACTATCCTCTTGCTTCCGTATGTTTCAACAGTGATGACACACAATGTTACAATTGTCCGCAGGGTTCTTCTGTTCTTACCAGGCGGTTTCCCAATCAAGAATCTCATTCTCCCGCTTTCTTTAACTCTGATTCCACGTTTATGACATCATCACGCGCTGAACCAACGTTGTTCTCAAGTAGATACCATGGCCATCTTCGACGCCCTTACCCCGATGGTCTTACCGAGGTAGAATGTTCATGCCAAATAGTTGCCTTATCTTTCTTCTATCTGGTAAATATTATAGGTTTGGGTCCTCACTTTATGAAGTGATCAATAATACTCACACTAATTGAAGGTTTGACTTGTTACTTGGTTGGCTCCGTATCAACCAAGAGATTATTCTAGATTGCCATGTTGTCTCTTACATATTCCAGTGACTGATAAAGAGGAAGACAAATACTGTAGTCCTTTTTTTCCGGTGAACTATTACTCCAGTGGTGCTGTAAACTGTTTTGGACGGCTAATATCAGTGACTAAATTAAAAAAAAAAACTAAACCATGCAGCTAGAGTAGTCATGTTAAAAATATGCTGTTCGCTGCAGATGATGATGCTCGGGAATGGTTTTGTAATGGGAAGGGTAACAGATTCTCGCGATCACTTCCACAGCTTGAGGCTTGATGTTGATAGTATGTCATACGAGGTATGTTTCTCAAAACCTTATGAGAAAAATATTACAGTTTCATCTTCTCAACGTTATTCCGTGACTACACAGCAACTTCTAGAGCTTGGTGATAGAATTGGGTATGTGAATACGGGACTAAAAGAGAGCGAGATACATCGTTGTCTTCGGAAAATCAATCCCTATGTATCGCATACTCTTGCTGATAGAAAATGCAGCATCTGTCAGGTAAAGTTCAGATTGAGTCAATCCATATCTTCTCAAAATATTGCTTGTAGGGATCATGAGTTTCATATTGCTGTTTCTCATTTAGTGTTCGTGTTTGCTGATGACAGGATGAGTATGAGAGAGAGGGTCAGGTTGGGAAATTGGACTGTGGACACAGCTTCCATGTCCAATGCGTGAAACAGTGGCTATCGAGGAAGAATGCTTGTCCTGTCTGTAAGAAGACAGCATACGTCAAGCCTTGAGAGAGTTGTGTGTCTTTGGCTCTTGCTGTATAGATCCAAATCATCTGATANAGATACAATACAAGTGACATATAAAATTGATCTCAATATGTTTGAATGACACAAAAGAGCATGTGAAGACATCACTTCCTACACAGGAACATCTAAAGACAACAGAAAAATAAAAATAAAAAGACGGCTTTCACCAATTCACTATATTTCCTTTCCCTCTACACCAAAGAGTTCACAATACAAAATGAATGGGTAAAACAAAGTTAATCGTCTACAGATCTTTATGGTTACCCCTAGCCGATAAGAACCGAAAGTAAATATCTTCGCATTGGCCTCGTGAAGCAGCTGATCATTCAACCCTTTGGCGCGGCTGATTGTTTTAATCCATGTTTTTACAATCTGGACACGTAAATTAACGAAGAACGATCATGGATTTGTTATAAACATCAATGAAAACTCCATAAGTAAAAGTTCTTAAAGATCCGAAAGTAGTAAAAACCTGATCTAGTCTCCCCAGAACCTCCTCCCTTCTAACAGCTTCCTCCTTACTCTCGTACAATCCAACATCTTGCAAGTACTGAACAACCATATAACACAAACATAGTAGAAATCAGTAAAGAACTACGATAAACGTAGTTCAACAAGAAACTATACATAGCAAAACACAAGCTTTAAGATATCAGCAAAACCTTCTCGAGCTCTCTTGTCTTGATCACGTCAAGCTCCGTTGGTCCTCCCAAAGAGATAGGTTCTGTAATACCATACCTTTGCCCATTTTGCTGGACTCTAGCCATCGATCTTACTTGTTCTTATCCTCTGTTTTTTTTTCCCTCCTCTTCTACACTTTTTTTTCTAACTTTTTTTTTCTCAATGTTTCAATCAGATTCTACGAGTATAAGAAAGTTCATCCTTTTTTTTTTTTCTCAACGATTCTTTGCCTGAATATTTCGAATAATGTAAAGCTAAAAAACGAAAATTCGGAGAAGATTACTATGGAGAAATTGTTGATCATACAGAATACAAAAGCAAAGGCTTTGCTAAATTAAAAAAAAAAAAAAAAAGTAAAAAAGCAACACTATGGAATCATACAAAAGTAGCCAACGAGTCGGAGGGCTCTTCTCGGGAACAACCCTTAAAACCCTAATCCGAGAGACTGGTAATACAACGAATGGAATCGAGAGAAGAGCAGAAAGTCTCGGCCTTTGAACACCCGGCGATCGATGTAGACTGAATACGGTAGACGGAGTTGATCTCAGGCAAATAATACACGACGATTTGATTCTCCGGCGAAGCGTACAACTTCCTCCCCTAAACGGAAATTGGGGACGACGAAATCTCGTGGGAATCTCTAATCGAATAGAGGAGATAGATAATCTGAGGAGTTTCTAGGTTTGGGTCGCCAAGAATTTCACCCTTCTCGCGTGGGATTGAGACGAAAAGCTCTCGGGCCACACATATATATAAATTTAAGGATTTTTAGGAACCGTGTTCCTAAACCTGACCCGACTTTAGATCCGACTCCAGAAATAAAAAAACCGACCCGGTATTTTTTACTGAGTATTCTATTCCATTTATATTATCCACTTTCTTTTTTTGTTTTTTCTTTTGGTCAACGTCAGGAATTCGTTACTTTTCTAAAAATATTAGGGTGATTTTAATCGATATACATAGAAACTTTGATAATTAAAAAAAAAAAAATAGATAATCTAAAATTAGATAATTAACAGAGAAAAACAAATTTTACAACAAAAAAATTCTTTTTGTCAAATTTTATTACAAAATGTCATTATTTTAACATTGTTCACTTTTTGGTTCGACAACACTGTTTACGCCTACGGAAACACTGTTGCAATTTACCTGAAAACACTGTTAGCATAAATAAATACTGTTATTATGTAATTAACAAGTTAAATAAATTATCAAAATGTAAAAATACATGTTAACAAGTAATATATTATATATGTTAACTCATTTATCGCTATAAATTATATGTTAAACCAGTTAGTGATGTAAAATTATCATATTAATTGCGATATTCAAATACTATTATCATCATCAACCATGCTATTGTCACCACTGATAAACACTATTATCATCAACCATGTTTTCGTCACCACCGACCACTACATTACTGTTACCATTGTTATCCCCATCACCATCATTATTGTTATTGTTTTCGCTATTAGTATGGTCGTTAACATTGTTATCGTCACCAACAGTGTTTGAAATAAAAAAAAACCAAATGTGTAATTAAATAGTACAAAGAAGGATAAAAAAAGTTTTTAACAGCTAACTTACCATAATGAATAGTGAGGGATGAGAGAGAACTAAATACTCTATTATATATTACTACCCATTGCAAATACTCAAAATATTATTTTGATTTTTTTCTTCTCTTCGTTGATCTAAAAATAATAATATTAACAACGTACGTAACTATAATTAATGGTCATGCTCATGTTGTTTTCGCTGGAGTTATTGCAGTTAGATACTAGGATCAGATTAAAGCACTAGAGAGGGGTATCAATCTATTTCAGAAAAAAATAATTAATTAATATTCTTCTTCCCGTGATATCTCCGCCATTAAAGGAAGAATCGTAACAAAGTTACCATCAGAGATCCGTGCTTTGAGTTAAGGAGATAAAATTCTTATCTTCAACGGTCTCCGATCATGAGTGTAAGAGACGAAGAAAAAACTCCGGCGGAGAATCACGGCGGAGGAGAGGAGAATAAGCCACCGGAGAGAAGAAGATGGCGATTCAATTCTCCTCTAGCTCAAGTGAGCTTAATGGGTCTCGTCTGTTTCTGTTGTCCAGGCATGTTCAACGCTCTCTCCGGCATGGGAGGCGGTGGTCAAGTCGATCCCACCGCCGCTAACAACGCTAACACCGCCGTTTACACCGCTTTCACCGTTTTCGGAGTTCTAGGCGGCGCGTTTTACAACGTCCTCGGTCCACGGCTCACGTTGGCCGCAGGCTGCTCGACCTACGTGCTCTACGCCGGATCTTTCCTCTACTACAACCATCACCACCACCAAGCCTTCGCCATCGTCGCCGGAGCTCTGCTCGGTTGCGGCGCGGGACTTCTGTGGGCCGGAGAAGGAGCGGTGATGACGTCATACCCTCCGCCGCATCGGAAAGGCACTTACATCGCGCTGTTCTGGAGCATCTTCAATCTCGGCGGCGTTATCGGCGGATTGATCCCGTTTATCCTCAATTACCACCGTAGCTCCGCCGCATCGGTCAACGACGCAACGTACATCGCATTCATGTGTTTCATGTTCGCCGGCGTTCTCCTCTCGCTCGGAATCCTCCCGGCGAATTCCGTGATCCGTGACGACGGATCTAAATGCTCCGCCGTGAAATACTCCAGTCCGTCGACGGAATTCGCCGCCGTTCTCCGGCTATTCCTCGATCGGAAAATGCTCCTCATCGTCCCGGCGGCTTGGGCTAGCAATTTCTTCTACAGCTATCAGTTCAACAACGTGAACGGGCTTCTCTTCAACCTAAGAACCAGAGGATTCAACAATGTCTTCTACTGGGGAGCTCAGATGGCCGGGTCGATTG
Source organism: Alliaria petiolata (assembly GCA_020283515.1). Lineage (NCBI taxonomy): Eukaryota > Viridiplantae > Streptophyta > Magnoliopsida > Brassicales > Brassicaceae > Alliaria > Alliaria petiolata. Next base: position 98,964,815 of record JAHZTW010000001.1, read on the forward strand.
CGATCGGCTATATAATGGATTTCAGCTTCAAAAGCCGGAGAGCAAGAGGATTCGCCGGAATATCCTTAGTCGCGGTGATCGGGACCGTGATCTGGGCAGGAGGGCTAGCGAATCAGCACGCTTACTCGTTTGACAATCTGCCGGAGAAGAAACTTGACTTCAAAGATTCCGGCAAAGACTTCGCCGGGCCGTTCGTGCTATATATGAGCTACGGATTGTTAGATGCGATGTATCAGAGTATGGTCTATTGGTTGATCGGAGCACTCGCTGATGATTCGCAGACTTTGAGTAGATACAGTGGATTCTACAAAGGAGTGCAGAGCGCAGGAGCTGCAGTGGCTTGGCAAGTGGATACACGTAAGGTCCCATTAATGTCGCAGCTTATTGTAAATTGGTCACTCACTACGGTAAGTTATCCTTTACTTGTTCTTCTTGTCTACTTGTTTGTTAAAGACGAAGACGATGCTGATGATGTTAGTGGTAATAAAGTTTAGATCAGCGTAAGTCTACAGAAGAAATTTAGAACATTCGAGTAACTTTCTGTTTCTAGCACAAATCTTTTAAATGTTGTCGTTGAAATGCATTGATAATTTGGCTATGAATCTAACAGTAACAGAGAGAAACAAAGATTTGGAGGCAGTGAAAAGGTCTCTCTATTTCTTTATGCTATTAATTATTGAGACTGTTTGGGTTCTCATAAAGTAAAGTCCTTTGTGGAGTGTTCCACACAACTTTTTGAATCTTAGATTAGATTAGTAGATGAGCATATATAACAGAACAGAGCAATACAAGTTGGCTTCAGGGTTTCCATACATAACTTCATGGCGCAATCTTCAGTGTAAGTGGCGAGAAGGTTTCTGTGAGGATAGTGTGTTACGCCAATCACATCCTTCTCAAAGGACCTGCAATTACCATAACATTTTCAGCATATGGGCAAGGCTAAGGGATAAAAGGCATTAAACTTAGTACTTACCGTCTCTTGCAATTTCCTCAAGCAGAACAGAACCTGTCTTAACCGAATGTATACAGATAGATATGTCTTGTTGCACACAACAATGTGATTTGTTCTTGGAAGAAAATTGAATGAAGCATCACCTCAAATCGGGAAAAAGAAAAGTATGGGCCATGGTCTAATAATTGTCCAAAGAAGACAACGAGTTAGGCACCCGCTTTGACCAAAATGAATGCCAATCAACCACACGCTGTCACCAGATCTGTATATAAAGATATGATCTTTCCAAGCTTGTGGAAGCAAACTAGAATCTTGGATCACATAGATAACGCAGAATTTGTACTTTGTCATCGGATTCCATGGAAAACAAACAGAGTATCCCTCTCCTCACAACCTATAAGATGGGACCTTTCGATCTTTCTCACAGGTACCCTTTTAAGTCTCAGTATCTGTTATCTTTCCCATGAATCATTCAATTTAGTCATTTTTTCGGATTTGGAAATGTTTTTTTAACTCTTATGCATTCAAAGTGGTTTGATAGAATTCCCAACCAAAATTTTCTTTTGATAGGTTGATTGGTTGATTCCTTTTTTTTTTTAAGCACCTAGCCAACGTCCACCATTCTGGGTTTTGTCGATGACATTTGTGTCCCGTGATGTTTTCTTCTTTTACTATTTTATGCTGCCATCTCGCTATGAACTAGGAAGCTTGATTGTTCTCTTTGAGTTGTAGTAATAGACGGTTCTGAATCAGGGTTGTTCTAGCGCCATTGACGAGACAGAGAGCGTACGGTTACATTCCTCAGCCTCAAGCCAAGTTATATTACACTCAAAGAACAACTCCTGGTGGTTTTCTTATTTCCGAAGCTTGTGCAGTGTCCGAGACAACAAAGGGGTACATATAACTGCTCTTGTATCAATCATCATCACTTTAAAGTTAGAACTACACCAATAGCTTCGCTCTGTTTGTGAAGCTATCCGGATATACCTGGAATATGGACGAGAGAGCAAGTGGAGGCAACAATTAATCAATAAAACCTTTGAGTACATAGAGTGGTCAAGACTCAAGAGGATATAAAACACTAAGAACCACTAAACTTGAAATATGTTCTACGTGATAAGACATTCGAAGCAAATTAACCTTGAGCAATGGCAACTAACTCGCAACGGTTTCTCCAAAATAGCCAAACTTGAAATCCGTGGAAAACAATATTTGGGGGGGTTAAAATGAAATATACGGATACTATGGGTGCTAAAAGTGAAAAAAACAATTGTGCAACTCTGTTTAATGCCTTCGAGGTTAGTAATTTGTGTTAACGGACCTTCGCGCGACGGCGATTGCGGCTAGATTATTGTCGGGAAACAAATTGAGCGAAGGAAGCTGGTTTGGGTGCAATGGAGAAACCGAACCACAAACACGCGGCTGACTCGGATTTGATCTCGCCGGTGAAGAAGGCCAGGAAGTCAGAGGAGACCGGATGTGATACTAAAGATCCGAGAATCCCCAGTGGTGCAGGAGACGAGAAGCAGGAGATTTCCGGCGGAGAAGAAGCCATAGCCACGGCGGAAGAAGATAGCTCTAGCTGTGTAAGTGAAGAGAAGAAGGGATTTCTGGTTGAAGCTGATGTTGCTGAAGACCGAGGAGGTAGACATACAATGGAAGATGTTTGGGTGGTTTTGCCCGATGCTTCTTTGGATTTCCCAGGGAAACTAAGGTAAATAGAGACTTTCAATTGAGCTCGTATGAATCTAGTTTGATAATTCCTAGTGTTTTTGTGCTGCAAAGTTAGTAGCCTTGATTTGGCAAAATGATATTTTTCTCTCTTCCTCCTCTTGTTGTGTAACTCTGCTAGCTATTCCTTTCTGGGTTTCGTTTTACAAGTCGGCTCTTCTGTATTGATGTTATTCTTATGTAATGTAACTATGTAAGGTGTGCGCATTTTGCCATATATGATGGGCATGGTGGTCGTTTAGCTGCGGAGTTTGCTAAGAAGCATCTTCACCTTAACGTTCTTACAGCTGGGTTACCACGTGAGTTGGTCTGTTTTACTTGGTTCAGATTAATCATGTCTTTAACGCAAAGCAAGACTGTTTTGCTGTCACTCAGTAGGGTCTCTCACCTCACCTTCTTTCTCATCCTTTTTCTTGTCCAAATGTTCGATTGCTGCTTCAGATGGACGTCAAAGTTGCTAAAAAAGCCATACTTGAAGGTATAATAAGTCCACTCCATGCGTCTTTTCAGCTTTTACTATCACTCAACGCATTTCTCGCTATTGAGATCCACAGATTCTCAACTGTTACTACAACTTCAATATCAGGTTTCCGGAAAACCGATGAGTTGCTCTTGCAAGAAAGTGTTTCAGGTAGATATGTGTATTCACGTGACACTTTTCTGAGTTTCTCTCAGCTGTATTGTGCATATATGCGGCAAATGTATGCACTTTTCTCTCAACTATTAATTGTTTTGCTATTATCTTCTCCTTAGAAGCTCTAAGTTTATTTGAATTTCTTGTTCTCCCTGACCTCTGTGCCCTGTTCAGGAGGATGGCAAGATGGAGCCACAGCAGTGTGTGTCTGGATAGTTGATCAAAAGGTATGACCGTGGGGATGACAACTGCAAAGTGGTGGCCGTAGTTCGTCGTTTGCAATCCAATACGTTGACACTTTTTCTACATGGAGTTCACAAAATTAATCACCCTTTTCTCCACTATTCACACCCTTAAACTCTCATGCATTTTAGGTGTTTGTTGCCAATATTGGTGATGCTAAGGCTGTTTTGGCACGATCCTCTTCTGCCACCGAATTGGGGAATCATACAGAAGCATCTAATCCACTCAAAGCAATTCTTTTGACAAGAGAGCACAAGGCAATTTATCCACAGGAGCGTTCTCGCATTCAAAAGGTTAGTCTATGATTTGCCAGACAGAGATTTCTCTGTCGATTTTAGAGTACACCATGCTTTGTTAATAACTTGGTATGAGTTTCGCAGTCAGGTGGTGTTGTAAGCTCAAATGGACGGTTACAAGGGCGTCTTGAGGTTTCTAGGGCTTTTGGTGATCGTCAATTCAAGAAGGTAATGCTCATTTCGACATGTTCTTGAACTTAGCTTCATATCATTTGTTAGTTATTCTGAAATCATGTGAGTTATTCACATCTAACACAAGTTATTTGATCCAGTTTGGTGTCACTGCAACTCCAGACATTCATGCATTTGAATTAACTGAGAGAGAAAACTTCATGATTCTTGGTTGCGATGGATTGTGGGAAGTAAGCTCTTCCTTTCTTGTTATGCAGTTCTCTATAAGAACATCCCATTCGTCATTTATATTCAAAGTTTGCTCATATAATCTACACATTGCATCCATTTTCAGGTGTTTGGAACAAGTGATGCTGTTGGATTTGTTCAGAAACTCTTGAAGGTACGAAACTCCACTTGTCAAATCGTTTTGTCCTCTATTTTTCACACTCTTCAACTACATTGAAAGAAACCCAAATAAAGAGCAGCAGGGCAAATGAATGAGGGTTTTACTAAGAGCTCTGATTTTGCAGGAGGGCTTGCCTGTAAGCACAATAAGTCGTCGTCTTGTAAAGGAAGCTGAGAAAGAACGTCGTTGCAAGGACAATTGCACAGCCATAGTGATTGTCTTTAAACGCGAATGACAAAAAATAAAACCTGTGAGCATCTGTTTTTAAATTATTATTATAAAAAATAAAAAAAAAAAAAAAAAAATTATAAAAAAAAACTAATATAAAAATAAAAAAAATTAAAAAAAAAAAAAAAAAAATAAACAAAAAGAAACCACAAAAAAAAAAAAAAAAAAAAAATTAAAAAATAAAAAAAAAAAAAATTAAAAAAAAAAAAAATTACAAAAAAAAAAAAAAAAAAAATTAAAAAAAAAAAAAAAAGATGATCAGTTTACAATGAACAAAGCAAATAAGACAACGAAGTATTATCATTGTGAATTTAGGGTCCCTACTCCAATTTGTAAAAAAGGGAAAAAAGAAGAATAAATCGCCAGCTTACACCAGCAGCAGTAAAAATGACAATTTAACATTGTTGTCTCAACAGAGCATGCAAATGAAGGTAAGACAACGAGGCAAGAACATTATTATTGGAACTCAAGGTCGAGTTTCCTCTTCAGATGAGATCTATCAGCACTACAAAATGAGAAAGAAGAAGAAGCCATCAAAACACATTTAATCTTGAGGCTGCAACAGCATCTGAGACTACCAAACAAAGTATAGTACACACAGTGGGGGCAAATTACCTGGTGATGGTAGGTCGGTTTGGAGGCCGCTCAGCTAAGATGGTAAAATCTAATGACATGGGTGCTTGTTGATCCTTATCAACGTGAGACTTCAAACAATCAACCCTCCCACGCTCAGGCATCAATCTTCTAAGCTTACGTGGTGGTGATAACACTTTATTTGCCTCATGTTTACCGTAAGAGGCCTTAGATTCTTGCTTGCAAACTGGCTTTGGAAGCTTAGCCGGGTCAGTAGGAGCAGGTGCAGAAGTGAAGTACCTAAAAATATGAAAAAAAAAGGTGTGAGAACAGAACATAGATATAATTTGACTATAAACAGGTGGTAAACTTTAGGCACCTGTGTTCAAGAGCCTGCTCAACGGAAATTCTAGCCTTTGGGTCATAGGTAAACATTTTGGACAACAAGTCGAGAGCATCTTCACTAACTGCTGGGAATAAAGAACGTAGAGAAGGTGCAGCAACAAATTGATACTCTACATAATCAGGAAGGTTTGTCATGTCAGGCCACTGATCCGCTTTCGGTGTCCCAAAGGCAGCAAATATTTTGCTTAATTGATCAATATCACTGTTTCCCTGCGACGAAGGAGAACCAAATATGTAAGCATACAAAACAAATAATACTAAGATCCAAAGAGATGATTGGACTAAGTTTAATTTTCACCATGATGAGATGAGTTAATATTATTTAACCTGAAGAAATGGTCTGCGTAGCAGAAGTTCGGCGAATATGCAGCCAGCAGCCCAAACATCAACTGCAGCACCATATTGATTTGCACCAAACAAAAGTTCTGGTGCTCTGTACCATCTAGCAAACACCTGTGCATCATCCGATTTATCAAGATATGAAGATAATGAAACAAGTAGACACAACACGAAATAAGGTGCATTGCGCATCTACTGTAACCATGTGTGTTCAAAGAAAAAGGAAAAAGGCAGAAATAGCTCAGGTCAAGGTTTTGGTTAATAGCACAATTTTTAATACAGAGATGAGATAGCAACTGCTCCATCATGTAATTTGAGTTGAGACTGTTTAATAATTAATACAACAAGAGAAACCAAAAGAGTTTCCAAGACTTCAAAGCTTCCTCATTCATTGACACAACTACAAGTAAAAACTACTTAAATGATTTCATATGAGATTAGTTTCCTACAAGTTAGTTTTTACCGAGCAATTTAGTTATACTACAAGCAAAAGATAGATGGCAATGCGCAGAAACTATACCTGGTGAGTAAATTTACGATCTGGACTACCAAATATACGTGCTAACCCAAAATCTGCAAGTTTCAGCTGTCCATCAGGTCCTATCAACAAGTTATTTGGCTTCATATCCCTGAAGTAAAACGATACATAATCAGTGGTAAACCAAGCAGCATTACAGAGACAAAAGCAAGTTCTTTAGGATAAAGAAGTACCTGTGCAAAACCCATTTCTCGTGGCAATAAGCAAGTCCTTTTAGTGTCATTAGGAGGTAAGATTTTATGTCGGCGGGTGAGAGGAATATATTTGAATCGCGAATGACTCCTTCAAGGTCAGTCTCCATGAACTCAAAAACAAGATGCAAGTTTTCTTTGTGAGGAAATGCATCTATCAACAGAATTATATGTGGATGCTTCAATTCTTTGAGCATTTTGATTTCCCTGAGAGCCGTAATATTTACACCTTCCTTTTGTTTACCAATCCTTATCTTCTTGATTGCTACAGTTTCTCCCGTCTGCAAATACCCCCAAGAAAAAAACAATTACTTGCCATCATCCAAAGGAACTAAAACTTCAAAACCCATTCAGAAATTTCATCTGAAATCAAAGAAGAGGGGAAACACAAACTGTGTGTGTGTCTGTGTGAGCGAGAGAGATGCAAATTCCCAGAATGCATACCCCACAGAAGGTTGCAAGATCCATATTGAAAAATCAGAATCAAAATCATATGAAAAATAATAATTTGCAAGTCTTATTAACACCCAAAACAGTCAGAACTAACCCTTCACGATTCTCAAACATAGAACCCAAAAAACTCCCCCACAGATACACGAAAATCCGGAACCAGAAGACGAGAATTTAGTATGACCGACAGATCGTAAACCCTAATTTTCATGGGCTCTCGCCACGAATATGAAGATATCAGCAAAGAAATCACCTTAGTATCTGTGGCCTTGAAGACGACTCCATAAGTACCTTGCCCAAGAACCTCTCGCTTGAGATACCTATCAGCTACTTTCTTTGGCTGCTCCATTTTCGTCATTCGCGGTACTTCTAATCTAACCCACCAAATTGCAGCCAATAATCTTTGTTCTTGTTCACGTTGGTTTTCAGAAAACCCCTCTCTACAACTCGATTGCTTTCTAAATCGATAAAATTTCGACGAGGAGGAAGACTCAGCAAAATTTAGGGTTTCCACCGTCGGAGCTCCGGCTCCGGAGAAAAAGTAGCCGTTGGCGCGTTCGCAGACGCAATCGGCAAATCGAGGGAAACCCAACAAAAGAATTGAAAAGAAAAAAAAAGAATAAAGGAAGGGAAAGAAAACTCTCTCTAGCTGGAAAAGTGGGGCGAGTGCGCTTAACAGTAGATAATGCCACTCTAAACGGCAACGTTTCGGTCGAAATAAACACAATCCAGTTTCTACTAAACCCGGGTTAATCAAACCGTAAACCGATAAAATTTGTAGTACAAAAACATGAAACCATCCGGTTTTACATCAGAACATTGCAGAACATATGTAAAACATTTACAGTCGACAGAGAGTTACACCGGACCGTTTACAAGGAAAGCTTTCTGAGAAGCAGAAGAAGAGAGTCATGATGAAGCGAAGCGGCGACAACGACACCAGAAAGCTGTACCGCCGCTTCTTCCTCGAGCAACGGCTATTTCTTCATCGACATAAAACCAAATGAAGAAAGGGTCTTTGTTACTCGGCTCTTCCTCTGCGTCCTTCTTCCCCAAACCGATCTCCAGAGGATCTAAAGGTCCAATCTTGATGCGGATCTGTTCGAAGATGAAAGCCAGGATACGATTCTTCCATGAAAACCTCCCTTCGAATGTCAAAGCTCCTATTGGACCAAGATACACCCCATTCTCTATTCTTTTTCCCTGATCCAAGATTCAAATAAAAAAACAACTGTTTTTTTACTTCGAAACAGACCATGAGGATTTGATTGGTAAAGCTGCGGAATGATTCCCAACAGTTTTTACCAAATTACAAATTTTTCTCAGTTTAGTGTCCTAGTATCCGGTGCTACCATTTTAGCTTGGAAGATAAGAAAGAGACTTACCGCAGCATCAAATCTCTGAACAGCGGTTAGTGGGAAATAACGACCTTTCTTCAGTTTCTTCTGTATGTGTATATAAGCTTCCATGTCAGTGATTTCAATGGGTCAAGACTGCAACATTTTAAGACATGAAGGGGTAATTAATTTCTAACAGACCTCGGCAGTGAAGATCAGCATCCATGTTCGTCCAGGGGACTCGGATCCACCTAGTGTTTCAAGGAATGTGGATGGATCAATCTTAGCCTTTTCAATGGCGGAAAAGGCAGTTAAAATCTCGTCCGCTGCAACTTTTCGAGTCTTTGCCGCAGTTTTTAACAGATTCACGCTCTCCGTTACTTCCTACAATTCCAAAGTGAATAACATATAAAAAAAAACATGTCAGAATCAATTAAAAACTAGTTGCCTCAAAATTCTCAAACCCATAAGAGAGACTTGCATTTGAAATAAGTAGCAACTCATTTTTTTTTTTCCGTGGTTTATGTTTGCTATTCAACCAAACATATCACAACTCTTAAACCTTGGTTCCAACTTCCATGAAATTCTATGGCCCACGATATAAAGTCATGTAACAGGATCAACGAGAGCGCAAAGCAACAGAAATTTCTGTGCAGAAAACAGAGTTCTTTACAAGGATTCTTCGTCTACATATTCTTTCCTTGACCAATAATAAAACAATCGAAATGAAGGAGCGTACTTGGTTAGGGATTTGACTTTGTGCCAGTGGAACAATACCATCGGCCGTGGCTTTCACCAATTGTAATCTCTGGCGACGGTTAAAGACGAGAGAAGAAGAAGATGGGGACAAAACCCATGAAGCTAGTGAGACCATCATTAAAAGCTCCCGACTCTTTTTCCTTCCGCATCAAATTTTTCAGACAGACCAAAAAAAAAAAAAAAACAGTAGAGCTGGTCGTTCTATTGTGATCCACCAGTTTTATTTGGCTGAGAAAATCAGAAAACCATCCAATTAAATTATATTTCTCGACTTTTATCTCAGTCAAAACTTTAGTTTTTTGGTCCAATTCGGTTCGATCCGCCAAATTTCAACTTAGATATCTGTTAGTATTTTCACTATTTTGTTGTAAAAGAAAAAAAAGGTTAATTTTGAATAAATATACTTTTCTTTCTTGTGAATAATCTTAAATATAATTTTTCACCTAATTGGTTTCCCTACATTCAAAACACCACCCATCGGTTATTATAAAAAAAGGTATTGGTCTAACGTTTTCAATCCAATTTGGTTTGATTCGGTTTATAAACAAATGAACTTGGATGCACACGCAGCAAATAGTGTTTCCTCAACTATAGCACATGAAGCAAAGACGAAGGAAGACAAGCATTACGGAACAAATAGTGTTTCCTCCTCAACTATAAAATAGCAAACTCCGAAAAACCGAAAAAACACTCAGCTAAATGGGTAAATAGTAGTAGTAATTGTAAATTTAGCATAAAAGAAAAAAACTCGCTCATGTTCATCATCATAGTACTCTTTCTAGTATTTAAATTTCCAGAAAACGGTCTCAGGTTACACCTCTCTGCAGCAGTAAATCTCAAACCTCAATGCACCAAAGGAAAGGATCTAAGGTTTGGGTTAAGGGAACTCAAGTGCCTTCGTCCGATCATTCTTCAAGAAGCATTTTCCTAATCCCCATCTTGGTGTACCCGAATGCCGTCTCCTGCAGTTCAAAGAATCAGAAACCGGGTTTAGATTGGATGTTTTCTAAAAGATAATTCTTCAATTTGGTGGTTCAAAATAATTGGAAATCATAAGACTTAAGTCAGTCACCTGTTTTCTCACAAAATTTGGATCAAGCGCTTGAGGTAGCACCTGAGAGAGCAGTCACCTTTCCAACAGCAACAGTTTTCCCTGTATTGACCCCATATAGAATTTGTAAACCATGCACATAAAATTAAGATAAGAGTGATCATAATCTGCATTTGACAATCTCTGAAATCTTTACCTTCAGTTCGTAGAGTGAATCTTCCAAGTTGAGGGAAATCTGCAAACTTTTCAACACAGATTGAATTGGTAACCTGTATACGGCACACAACAGCAGCACCATTCTTCACAAACAGGATTTTCTTTTTCATGGGTTTCCTCGTCTTCAGATCAATTTGGCTTATCAATTCGATTATCTCACATTCCTCGACAACCGCATGAATGTGCAGAATAGCCTTGTAACCAGCTGTAAAAATAGCCTACAGGAGCAGCAAAACAATTATGACTCGAGGGATTAAGTTTCTAAATATACTGTAAGAAAGCAAGACTATTCAGCACACTATGTACTCCAAAATTGACATTTCAGAAGAAACTTGTGCTTACGTTGTCAAGCAGCTCAAGGATTTGTAGTTGGGCAACGAACTCAGTAACAGCAGGGACAGGCTTTACTGCAACAGAAAACAAAGAAAAACTCAAGATTAGTTCAACTACGAAAAAGAAAAAGGCTATGATTCCAGATATCAAGTGAAAAGTATCATACTCACCTGTGCTGGATAAAACAAAGCCTGAAAGGATGTCCTCATCTTCAATGCCAGTTATACGGACTCTCAAATTTTCACCCGGTCCTGCGCGCTTAACTTTATCTTCATCGCAATATATAGCAACAACTTTTACGGGTTCCTACATTGATACATGAAAGTCATCAGTAAAACAATAAGCTGGCAACTAAATATGAAATGTGAGACAAGACATCTGGAAAGTACCTTGTTTGGCATAATAATCAAGGAATCACCCTCCCGAATGCTGCCAGATTCTACTTTACCCATAACAACAGTTCCCATGTCTTTGAATTTATCAATAATGGGCATCCTACAATTCATAAGATCAATTCGGGTTAAGACAGTCTGCAACATACAAATATAAGTTTACAAACAACAATTCTACTTTCAATTAAGAGAATGGAAAAGAGACTATGGCAGACATTTCCTACTAAGCGGGATAAAACATATGCCAGAGTTGGAGTAATGCATATATATGTTCTTGCCCATAAGCAACATGAATACACAAGTCATGGTTATCATGAATGCATCAACCAATATTTAATAACAAAGAACAAACCAGAATGGAAAAACAAAAAAAGGGACAGTGAAGGTTCACCTGAATGGACCATTAGGATCCCGTGGAGGCACTTCAATAGAATCAAGGACTTCAAAAAAGCTAGGGCCACTGAACCAAGGACAAACGTTTGGATCCATCCTTTGGTTCATATTTATCCCCATTAGACCAGATATAGGCAAAAACATAACATCTTCACAACAAAAGAGTAAAAGAACAAATTAAACATGCAATTAGACCATAGATAATCAGAAACGTTTATAGTTCAGTGCATACCTTTCTTTGTGTTGTAGCCAGAGGATTTCAGAAATGGTACCATTTTTTGCTCTATTTCATCGTACCTGCATAGGAGTACATAAATACTAGGATGAACGAAAAGAGATATGAAAATCAACTGTGACAGGGTTTAGAAAGGTTAATGTAAATACCTCACTTTCGACCAGTTCACAGTTGGATCATCCATCTTGTTCACAACAACGACCAGCTTTGATACGCCCAATGTTTTTGCGAGTTGAACATGTTCACGTGTCTGCCCGCCCCTCTCATATCCTGTTTCAAATTCACCTTTTCGAGCCGAAATCACCTACAACAGAGAGCCGTGGGCAGGAAATCAATAGGCTTCGTACCAAAGACGCATGATATAGTAAAGAATCAGAAACACATTAACATATTACTGACTAACCAGCACACCAATGTCCGCCTGAGATGCTCCACTAATCATATTTGGTACATAACTCTTGTGACCCTATAATCAATTCAAAAAAGCACAAGGGGATTAGAACAGAAAACTCCACATGAAAGATAAATGAACAAAAACTATTATTTTAGGTTGAACCCTTACCGGAGCATCCAAAATGGTAAATCTAGTACTCTCAGTTTCAAAATGAGCCCTTCCAACTTCAACAGTTTTACCCTGTCAAATGTAGCAAGTTAACCATTAACAATGCTGGGAAATCTATACACACGTGAATTCTATCTACTTCAAAACACAGGAAGTACCTTAGCCCTCTCTTCTTCATTTGTATCCATTATATATGCCATATACCTACAATACAGGACAATAACAAGTTTATGAAAACAGAAAATTAGAATAGAAGCACTCCTTATCAGTTTGAATTAATCAGAAACACTCACCAGCTTTCTCTACTTTTTTCTTTTGCTTCCTTCTCATACTTCTGGATTTGTCGGTCGTCCACCTGACCACTAAGGAAGAGAATTTGTCCTCCAATTGTAGATTTTCCTGCGTCTATAATTGAAAGTGGCCGTGTAAAGATTAAAACAAGAATCAGCCATTACAAACTTAAAACACACACAGACTCAAAGCTCATGACCGGGATCTCAAAGCTGAGTTACATAAGCTTTGAAGCCCTGCATCTACACCAGGCAAATTTCTTACAATCTAAGCTGTAACATAAACTTGCCCGAAATGTTTTTTTAGAAAATACGCGAGATTTAACTTATATGAAGGTAGAATTGATGAAAAGAAATCAACAAGCAGATAGCCATACCAACATGCCCAATGAACACCACATTCAAGTGTCGCTTTTTGTTTGCTTCTGCCTCTTCTTCAGCTTCCTCTTTCGCAGCCTTCTCTTGGGCTGCCTTCTCTTTAGCTATTTTATATACAAGTAAGATAAATAAATCTTCAACCAGACAACACAATGGCAGAAAGATGAGACAGGATTAGTTTGAGAAAATCTAAAAACCTTTTGCTGGGTTATGCACTGGATGGAGCATTTCTTGATCATGATCCTCGGAAGCTGAAACCACCAAAGTCCAGCAGAAAAATCACCAACATGGCATACCTCATATAGATTAAGCTAATTTTAGAAAATAAAATAAAAAGAGAGGGAACATAAAAGATCTAGGAACCTAGTTGCTCATCAGGAGCTGGCGCTGATTCTTGCACCTTATCTTTCAGGTCTGTAAAGCAAAGACAAATACCTTGTATTAGAATTAGCATTCGATCTCATCACAGCATAAACTTGGACCCTTGCTCAACCACAAGTTAATATAGTATGTACGTAATAGCCACAGTGAAACAGTATGTATACAACGACCACAGATAGCCAAATCTAAACAGTGTGACAAAGAGAATATATGCATGCTACAATGAACCTTCTTCTGCTTTATCCAATTTCTCAACTTCGTCTGAGTTATGATCTTCCGAAATGACAACTCCGTTGTTTTCTTCTGCATATATCAACCAACATTTAGTACCACCATTGAAATGAGAAAAAGGATTGTTAGGCTTGTTTTCTTCAGGAGTTACCTGCCGAATCAAGCTGTAATGCGCGGATCTCAGCCTCAAGATCTACATAGTTAATAATAAATATGAGAGACAGGAAATGTGAAAAAGAAAAGGACAGAATTTACTCAGAAGTCCCAAATATTACCAAGGCACGTAATCATTGGAAACGGACTAATACCTTTTATGGGAAACATATTGCAATATTCGTGTAACAAAACCAACAACTAAACAAAATTAAGGTGGCACACCCACTCAGCTTTCACAAAAAAGGAAGACTACTGTGACTCGATATCAGACCAAAAATGTACAGATACACCCCAAAATGTCGGTACAAACCACTACTAGATCGCCCAAGAGAACAAAGTTTATCAGGTCAAACAAGTTTCATCTAAGCTTTTTACAACCCATCTGCTAAATCCCTGCAGCTAACCATAACATAATCCGAATCCACATGTTACAAAACTAGATAGTTCTGATTTCAAGTTTGACCTCCAATCAATTTGGCGAAGAAATCCGCAAAATACCCAATCAATCCCTCACTATATGAGTGTGAAGTTCACTCAATTTCTAGATAGGAGATAAATTACCCGGGTCAGTTATACACAAGACATTAGACTAAAAACAATCAGCTAAACCCTAAATCCGATTACTAATTCTCACGCCGAGAATTCTACTTCCGGTTTCAGATTAACTACGAGAGCAAAGAATCCATCGGCTCCATAATCTATGTTAGTTGACACAGTAAGACAAACATACACCGAAAATCGACAGAAGATCAGATCGAGCGACAAAAGCCGTAAGCGCGCATAAAAGAGGAGGAATCGAAAAGGAAAAGACAGAGAAAAACGAAGATAGAGAACTCGGAAACCCTACCCATGGCGGATGGTGGATTGAACGAAAGGAAAGTTTTCTAGGTTTTATCGCGAAAAGAAGAAGCGCGTTAAGAATCCGCCAAACGAAACAACTGCCTCAAGGCCAAGGGGCTGTAATTTTTGCCCAGATGGAACTTATATTAGTTTCCAGGAAAAAAAAATAAAAAAATGGCCTTACGTGATGAAATTTCTTTCTCATTCGAAACTTCTAGTTTTAGCCTAAGACGGCGTCGTTAATAGAGTAAGCCCGTTTGTGATGGCCCAAATAATAATTACTTAAAGATGGGCCATGGTTCGCTTTATGGCCCGGTAGATCATGCTGATAGTTTGAGGTTGGGAAGAATGTTTGCAAAAAGAATCAAGTAGATTCTATAAACGGGTGATTGTACCAACTTAGATAGGAGTATATATATATTGACGTTTGTAATTTCAGAATTCACACACAAAAGAATTTGTTTGTAAATGTAGTTTTTCTATACACAAATGTTATCTTTAAAAAATATGTAATTTTTAATAATTTCTTTCAGTTAAACAAAGTTGAATGCAAAAAGCAAAATTGGATGCAAAACACAAAGCAGTACATTTGTAACACTAACAAGTAACAAGACAAACATTTTTCTGTAGAAAATCTAACCATAGATTCTCTTACAAGTTATAATCACCTGCTATATCCTGATAACCATCCGCACAAGTTTTTGAATTTTGTTTTGTTTGTTTCCTATGCTTTTGAAATTTAAAAAAAAAAAAAAAATGAATGTTGCAATAAGATTTAAAAATGATAAAAGGAGTGGGGTAGCACAAAAGCCAAGGAAGAGGCATGTGACGTGTTTATTAAAAAGGGAATCTAAGCTCTTGAATGTTTGTAGTTTTTTAAAGAGTTTTTGGTTTTTGTTTTTCAAAAACTACTTTATTTGCCAATCAAGTTTTTTGATAAATAGATTCCCTAAAATTTAGTGAAACTAGTTTTTTAAAATAACTTCCAATTTGTAAGCAAAAACCAAAATTTACATTTTTGGAGTTTTTCTCCCAAGTATAATCAAAAAACCAAAATGCAAAAACTAAAATCTAAAAACAAAAACCAAAATCCAAAATCTAAAAACAACACAAACATTCATCACCTAAATGTTAAAAATGTCAGACAATTTCCCCAAAGCCATTTTCAGATCCACCCACCATTCTGTTTTCTTTATTTAAAATTTTCTCTAATAATTATCTTCATATTCCATATAAATTGATGTTTTCTTTAATAATAAACAACTCTCTATCAGACTCGTCTATTTATTAGTTGCCGTGTCCACTCCACTCTGTTCTATGGAATTTTTCCAATCTATACTCTATATTAGGTTAGATAAAATGTATGGAACAGTTTTGTATCGTTGACAAAAAATAATGAGTTGGTTTAAGTTCGTGAATCATAAAATTATCTAATCAAAATGCCAAAATCTTTTACCATTTTTACTCCTCTCTCTCTCTCTCTCTCATTCATTAGGGCTAGAGATTTAGTCTTTAAAAAGCCTTTCAAGTTTCAATGGGTTGTTCACTTGTTCTTTCCTCCTCTTCTTTTCTTTTCAAGGTTCTTATATTCTGGTTTTCACTGTCTATATCTCGAGATCTATCTTCATCCTCCCATAAAGTTTGAAAAAAAATAAAAATTATCCTCCCATTTTTCTTCTGACTCTAGTTGCATGTTTCTTGTTTCGAACATGTTCAAAGTTTATGGCTAGGGTTTTGTCTTAACTCAGGAATCCATTATTCTCTCTCTCGATTTTTTTTTATCTGGATCTCTAATGAATTAAGGCTTAGTGCTGGGTTCAAGTTCTTGAGTTTCATCTACCTAGTTTTTTTTCCTATTTGTAATAATAAATATTTTCATATATATATATGAAACAGAGGTTTATGTTAGATGATGCATGTGACTGCCAAAAAAAAAAGAGTTTTGAGGAATTATTTGGAAGAAGAAGAGGAAGAGCTCCTTGAAGTTCAAAGGAGGGTTTAGCAGGGTGGAGTAAAGCTGCTAAGCTATGGATCCCATAAGCCTTATCAAATTCAAAATAATTGATGATAATGTTTTTTTATGGATTCCATATCTCAGGAGCTTTCACTTACCCCTTTAATGGCTTCACTCTTCTTTGGATTGAAGGGAGCTCTTCTTCATCTATCTATATAAATATAAATATATATATATATATATATCTCTCACTCTCTCTCTCTTCAATTATTAGAAAATTCAATAATGGTTTTTTCTGTGCTGCAGTGCAGGTGTATAGACATGGACGATGGATCTGGCTGAATTGAAAAGGAAAATTGTGTACGATTCATGTATTTTCTATGATTTGTACTTTGTAAATTGTAATTACATGAACATTTTTTAAGTTCTACCTCGACTTTCTTTTTTGTATGTTCTTTATTTTGTTCTGACGGTAAAGATCGAAAGTTTAACTCTTGATTTAGCTGAGATTACTTGAGAACTATGCATTCAAACTACACCGGTTTTCGATAAACTTAATTGCATGCAATTATGGTTTATTTAACTACTGTATTCAGGCTGAAATTCTATACTTTAAATTTTGTAATGCTGATAACTGTTTTTCCAATACAGCTGGTAATTTTTTTGAAGTACAAGAGAGCAGTATGTATTAGAAGTTTAGAACGAGTTTTTTTTTGTTTTTTGTTTTTATTAAAATGTTAAACTGTTTTTTTTTGTGGTAAAAAGTTAAATTTTATACCATTTTAGTTTTTGACAGAGATACAACACAGAATAACAGATTGACCAAAACATACAAACAACTGAACGAAAATGACTAGGAACCGTAGAAGGACAAGACTGCTCGGAAACAGCTTGAGCAAACGAATTAAAAACAAAGCGAGACTAGACGAAAACCAGCAATCACACGCCAAAACGTAAACCATCCCGTTTTTGTCACAGTTCAGAAGAACTGAAGTACTCATCGTTGTAGCCACGAGCTAATCTTCCGAGAAAAGCCCTCAATACCTCAAGAGGAAAACTTACAACTTCTCCGAGACTGACGCGATCTCCGAGACTGCCCAAACAATATAAACAATATAAACTGTTGAAGTGTTAAACTGTTGAAATGGGGTTTTGTAGATTTGTTTCCCCTTAAGCAATCTTAATTGCTTTGAGTATCTGTGATGGTGCATCCCAATCAGCAATTTTAACAAGATTTTCTGCTATTTTAACAGTGGTATTTATCTATAAACAAAGATTATAATATTATCTTCAATATAAGTAGATCGCAAAATGCCATTTGTAAAAAACATTAGAAATTGACATATAGTTAAATATATAAGTTGTAATTATTAATACCTATAAACAATACTACAAAATATTAATGGTTTCCGACGAAAACATAAATTTCATATAATGTTTTTGTTCCTTAATGACTTTGTTCCTTAATATTGATGACTTTGTTCACAAAGAAGGAGACAACCATATGAAAAGACGAATACAACTTGAAAAAAAAAAGACAAAATTAGTAGGACCATGCTTTGCTATTAACGTATGAGCTACTTGATTTAAACAACGTTTAACATAGATGAGTGAAGTAACATCCTTATAACTTTGCTGCCCACAACTTGATATCTTTACATATATTTTCCACTTCAAAGTCCCTTGATAAGCGGCATAAGCCCATTTGGATTAGTGTGAAGAACCTTGCAATCTCCTTCAAAAAGCTACTGATGAAATAAAGCCCATGAATCTCACGTTTCTGATTGATGATAAAAGTGCTTTAGCTTCAGCTTCCAAAGGTGAAGAAGCTTCTCCAAGAGAGACTGAACCCTAATATCTAGCAGTTCTATATCGATTTATAACAATCAAAGCAGCAACGCTCTCTTTGTATTTGGATCGTAAACCGCATCAAAGTTACACTTAAACCAATCATGCAGAGGGCGAATCCGAGTTTTTTGTATCAGGTTTAAAGGTTGGGAAGAAGGCTGGCCATTTGACATATCAGCGTCACAATGACCATTATAGGAAACTTAATATACTAAGCCACTCAATAATATTTGAGTTAGTGTATTCTATGTCGTGTTTTGGTGATACATGCTGTTTTTAAAAATCAGGTTGTAAAACAAAATGATCAATGTTTTTATTCACAAAGGATAATCAAAGCAAAATGATTAGTGCAAACTTTATATCTCGTTGCTGCGATAAGATAATCAAAGCAAAATCAGAAAATGAAATTTTACTGCATGGAAAAAAATAAATTCGGAGATTTATTTTCAATCCACCAAACATGGATTCAGAACAGAGAAGCCCAACAACATTAGACCCACTAATAAATCTTATCATATAGGCCCGAGTAAAGTAACCCTAATCCATTTATTTGTTTCTCTCATATAAATTGCTTCTTCTGTTTTTTTACGCCTTCTCCTTTGTAACTCCGCCTCCCCGAGAAAGCGAAAACCCTAGTTTCAGAGGCTTCTCCAGACACCGACAATGGCGGAAGGACTCATTTTGAAGGGCACCATGCGTGCACACACTGACATGGTGACGGCAATCGCCACGCCTATCGATAACGCAGACATCATTGTCTCAGCTTCCCGCGACAAATCGATCATCCTGTGGAAACTCACCAAGGACGATAAGGCCTACGGTGTAGCTCAGAGGCGTCTCACTGGTCACTCCCATTTCGTCGAGGATGTTGTCCTCTCCTCAGATGGCCAATTCGCGCTTTCCGGAAGCTGGGACGGCGAGCTCCGCCTTTGGGATCTCGCTGCCGGTGTCTCCACTCGCCGATTCGTCGGACACACCAAGGACGTGCTCTCCGTCGCATTCTCCCTCGACAACCGTCAGATCGTATCGGCGTCGCGTGACCGCACGATCAAGCTGTGGAACACTCTAGGTGAGTGCAAGTACACCATCTCAGAAGGAGGCGGCGAGGGACACCGTGAATGGGTTAGCTGCGTCAGATTCAGCCCTAACACGCTCCAGCCGACAATTGTGTCAGCCTCGTGGGACAAAACCGTGAAAGTGTGGAACCTCTCGAACTGCAAGCTCAGATCGACTCTTGCTGGACACACCGGATACGTGAATACCGTGGCTGTGTCACCCGATGGTTCTCTCTGCGCGAGCGGAGGCAAAGACGGCGTGGTTTTGCTGTGGGATTTGGCCGAGGGGAAGAAGCTTTACTCTCTCGAAGCTAACTCTGTGATCCACGCTCTCTGCTTCAGCCCCAACAGGTACTGGCTGTGTGCTGCAACCGAACAGGGTATTAAGATTTGGGATCTGGAGAGCAAGAGCATCGTCGAGGACTTGAAGGTTGATCTCAAGGCCGAGGCCGAGAAGTCAGACGGAAGTGGTACCGCAGCCACCAAAAAGAAGGTACACAGATACTACCTCATGGCTCGATTATATGTCTGCGTTCGATTACAAGTTTTCTGCTTTAGGTGTTTATGATGTTGGGTAAAACTGTTGATGATGTATACTATTGCTAGAGGAAAGCGTTTATACTTGTCTAGGAAAATCTAGATCTGTTATAGCAAATGTAGAAGGTTATAGTAATGGTTTTTACAAGATTGATCTATCGAACCGCAAACAAATGATACATGTTCAATATGTGAAGTGAAACCTGTGTAGCAATTGTGTTTTAGTCTATTTAGGTTCTAACTTGTGTTCCGTTTGTTGGGTTGGACAGGTGATCTACTGCACAAGCCTGAACTGGAGTGCGGATGGAAGCACTTTGTTCAGTGGTTATACCGATGGAGTTATTAGAGTTTGGGGTATTGGCCGTTACTAGTTATCTCATCTCTGTGCTATTTCTCTCCTTGGTTGTTTTTATCTATCACTTTTAAACTCATAAAGTACCCCCTGAGATTTTGGAAGGATGTTTTGGTTTTATGTCAATTCTAGGTTTGCACCTTTTATCTTATTTGTTTGTGAGATCTTGCGGTTTTAAGTTGCTTTCATTTTGTTGCCATCTGATTCCCATTGATAATCTAGCAAAATGGTCGAAAAGAGAGGAGGACTATACTCTTGAATTTGTATAATTCATTATCAAGTATTTACACACGAAAGTACAAAAATCGACTTGTTTGTAAGTAACAATGCCAATGAATATATAGAAGAAACAGATAAAATGTCACTTCGATACACGTGTCTGTCTTCGCAAACACACATGAACGAACATCTGCGCCGCTCGATAGTAATTCTTGTCAGTTGCCCTGTTTTAGACCAATTAGAATTCGCCACTTAGACTGATACAGTCGAACAATCTCTTCTACTGCTGTGTTTTTAATTAGCTCCCGCCATTTTCTTTTCGCGCCAAGGTCTCGTCTTAAACACTTTATAATCTCTCTTAGATTTTACATTTATTACCCTTTTTTACTCTCTCTCTCTTTCGGAAGGGGAGACAGAAAAAAACAAAAGCTATAAAAAGAAAAAACAAATAGGACAAATCCGGAAGAACCCTAATAAGGAGACGCAGAGCAAAAAGATAAGACAGCAGAAATGGGCATCAAGGATCTTCTCAGATTCATGAAACCTTACATTCTTCCCATTCACATCCAGAAATACGCCGGGAAACGGGTATCTTCTCCCATTTTGTTTTCCTCTAATCGATTTTTAGTTTCCGTTAATCGTTCTGAGTAAAAATCTCCATTAAAAAAAAAACCAACTTTTTAAAATAATGGGCTTACGCAATTTTGTACTCCCAGGTGGGAATCGATGCATATTCATGGCTACACAAAGGAGGTAAGCTTCGTGCTCTCTTAAATCTCCTCCATTTCGTTGTACAAGTCCTTTCTCCATTACTGAGAGCTTCGTCGAAGCAACTGTTTTATTTTGTTAGTAAATCTTCAAATTGCAATCAAACCAAGAGACCTTGTCCTCGAATTCTCTCCTTAATGGATATAGATTTTAAGTTGAAGAATGAAATATGAAATTAATTGAAGCATTTTCTAGCTGAATAATCTGTATACCCAGGATTTCAATTTCATGACTTGATGGGAATATTTTTCCACAGCATACTCATGCTCTATGGAGCTGTGTTTAGACACTGATGGGAAGAAGAAGCTGAGGTACATCGATTACTTCATGCACAGAATCAATCTTCTCCAACACTATGAGATTATCCCAATTGTTGTCCTCGATGGCGGTTATATGCCCTGCAAGGCTGCCACTGGAGATGAACGTCAAAGGCAACTCTCTGTACTTTGATCAGATCTTCTTTGTCTTCTTTTCCTTTGCTCCTAATAAACAGGTTTACTAAGCATTTGTGTCTTATTGCGATTATCAGGAAGCGAAAGGCAAACTTTGAAGCTGCAATGGCCAAGCTTAAGGAAGGGAATGTCGGAGCAGCTACTGAGCTTTTTCAGGTGCTTAGTTCTTCTCATTTTCAGTGGCTTAGATCAATAAGTTGTGTGCCTTTAGATAACTATCACTGCTTATTAGCAGCTACAGAGATTTTTCAGGTGCTTAATCCTTTTCATTTCAATGGCTTAGATCTGTAAGTTGTATAACTCTTTGCCCTTAGAGTCACTATAACTGCTAATTAGCCTCTGAAAGCTCCGGGACTTGTCTGTTTTCACTTGGAAGGCATATTATTACCACGCAGTTTTTTTCTCTATCTGTCTTTCGTGTTCCCAAAATCCTTCAATCATAACATGTTCCTCTTGAATCGTTCTAAAATTCTTGCTTTGATGTTTTGTGTGTTTAGTCGGTAATTTATTTTATACTCTGCTAATAGATTTTGGTCGAGACTGGGATATTGCGTGAGCTCATGCCTATTGTTATCACTATTTGCAGAGAGCAGTTAGTGTAACATCATCCATGGCTCATCAATTGATTCAGGTATACATTGTTTGTAAATTGAGTATATTTTCTGAGGGAAATATGAATCTTCTCTAGGCCCTAACAACTTCTCAGGTTCTGAAATCAGAAAACGTAGAATTTATTGTAGCTCCATATGAGGCTGATGCTCAGCTAGCATACCTATCCAGCCTCGAACTGGAACAAGGTGGTATTGCTGCTGTTATAACTGAGGACAGCGATTTACTTGCATATGGCTGCAAAGCTGTAAGATTTTTTTCCCAAATACAATCAAACAAAGCCAAGTGTTCTGATATCACTATATGATATGTTTCCTCAACTTCTGTATGGTAAAAGGTTATTTTTAAGATGGACCGGTATGGTAAAGGGGAGGAACTGGTTCTAGATAATGTTTTTCAAGCCGTTGATCAAAAGCCTTCCTTCCACAATTTTGATCAAGAGCTATTCACTGGTTAGTGACTATCCTATTTCCTTAACCTTTGATGTGACTATCCTTCCCAACATACATTGATACATTGTTGTTGATGACTGTTCTTGGTTTGGCCTTTTTCCAGCAATGTGTGTATTAGCCGGATGTGATTTTCTCCCCTCAGTTCCTGGTGTTGGCATTTCGAGAGCTCATGCATTAATCTCCAAGTACCAGAGTGTAGAACGCGTAAGCATTTACTTTCTACGAGATAAATGCACTTGACCTTGCTAAGGCAAAAGACTAAGACATTCAGATGTGGGAATATTGTAGGTTTTGTCATTTCTCAAGACAAAAAAGGGCAACCTAGTTCCTGATGATTACTCCAGCTCTTTTATGGAAGCAGTTTCAGTTTTTCAGCATGCTCGAGTGTAAGTAGCTCTCGACTCAGTCATGTGTTGCTAGTATCAATTCTTTTATGGGTTCTTATTCTATTCCAAGCTGTTGCAGATATGACTTTGATGCTAAGAAGCTCAAGCACTTGAAACCCCTCTCTCAGAACCTCCTGAATTTATTACCAGCTGAACAACTTGAGTTCCTGGGACCGTATCCTTTTCCGTTCCCTCCCAAATATTATAAATTTGTCTTGTAACATTCATTTGTTTATTTGCAGTTTTTGTTCACCTTGACACCTAAAAACTTATCAGAGATCTGTCTCCATCTGTTGCTGCTGCAGTTGCTGAAGGTAATGTTGATCCCATAACCATGGAGGCTTTTAACCGCTTCTCTGTTTCTAGGAGACAGTTGAAGACGCCTGTTCGATCATTCAAGGAACAGGAAAAGAAAAGCTCATTTTTGGTATGTTCTTTGTCTGAAAGTGAGGAAAGAATAGAGCTCGAGAGGACTGCAGATGAAGCTATGATCGGTCGAGAAACTGATCTGAAGGACCCAAGGTATTCCAAAGAAGATTCAGATCTACACAAACTAGTTTTGCAGCCTATCAAGGATCAGATTATTATCCGGACCAGCAATCCCTCACTGATTCCAGATAACAACCCCTTCAAGATAAGAAAAACCGATGAAATCAATATGGAATTCGCAGAGTCTGGTATGCAAGAACTCGAGGTTTCCTTTGGGACCAGAAGCGAAGCAATGTATGTTTCTTCTTCACCAAACTCTAACGAACTTGACGGTTCAGAGGTTCAAAAAGAGCTTACAATCGATTCGTCCAAGCTTGATGATTCCGGAATCAAACAAGACTCTGAGGAGAACAGAGAGAAGGAAAGAGCTGAATCCACAGGAGATGATGTAGTTGAAATTCACGGTCATGTGAACATTACGACAAAGAGAGTGCGTGGAACAAAACCTAGAGCCGAGAGTTTCAAAGTGAAAACAAGCTGTAGAGGTTCAGAGAACAAGAAGGCTAAGAGCAACAAGAAAAGCAGTATATTAGATTTCTTTCATCGATTGTAGTCAAAAAAATTTTGTGGTAATTTAATTTTATGTGTAATCTCTTCTTTGCGACTCTGTAACTCTTTAATATTAGATGAATTTATTTTAGTTAATTTATAATTTCTCAAAGATCACAGAAACGCAAACCATATATATCATACTCAAACAACTTCACGTAACACAAAAGCACAAACATACAGTATTTGTATAATTGTATATATGCATCTATATATTCATAACTTCTCAAAGATCACAGAAACGAAAACCATATATATTATACTCAAACAACTTCATGTAACACAAAAGCACAAACATATTTGTATAATTGTATATATGCATCTATATATATATATATATATAGATATAGCGATAACCGGACAAATACAAAATATGGTTTGACATATAAACCCACATTTGTTTCCGGTCCGGATTTTAGGTGAACCCGGAAAAGGCTCATTGTTATTTCTTGTTATTTTTTCTTGGAATCAACGTCTGCGTGAAGCTGGCTCTTTTTGGGCGTTGAAGTAAACTGTGGCCACAGGTAAACCAAGATCGAAATGACCAGCGAACATTCGGGTGCTGAAATTGGCTCGCGAGGGCGGCTGCTGAACCATCAGACCCACCGGTGAGTTCTGCCGGAAAAGTACCAATATGTAACGGTGAATCCCCACCGGTGGTCTCGGTTCCATATATGGCAGTATCTCCTTTCCTGCAATTTTTGTAAATTATATAAAACATGCAAATACTGTTTTTAACCTTTTTCGTCGTACTAAAATTTAAAATAAAGTATTCAATAATTGTTTCACTAGAGAACAAGTTTAGATTTTTTACGTACTGTACAAAAATGGCGTTCTTTATTCATTGTGTGTTTGTCGTGTTTAAGGTTTTTCATAAGATGACATGTGTGGGTTATTTAGTTGATATACATCAATGTACACGTACGGACATACATGAGATGTTGGTTGTAGAGGACACCACACGTCGTTGTTGTGTGGCATAACTTGAAACGGAGGAAAATTTAAATAGTGACTCTTATTATATGCCTAACTTCAAAACTAACGGAATATTTTCCGGAATTATATGTTTCGTTTTAAAATGTTAATGCAGGAAAATATATATTCGGCTATTGCCAAAGAAAATAATAAATAATATAAATAAAAGCAACCTATTAGAGAGTCATGCATATTTGGTTTTTTGGACCAATCATTATCGTGCAATACGGGAGAATCCATTGCAAATCAAACCGAACGCACCACGTTGCAAAGATAATATGTTTAAATGAATATAAGAGAGGTTAGTGTACCGAGCTTTTCAATTAGATCTAAACACGTTATCGTGGACATAATCAACCATTATTATATTTTTTTAATGGTTTTCACATTAACGTCACTTTGTTTGTAATTACTAATTAGTACTAATAAGCAAGCAAATTCAAATACGAAAATCCATTCCCCGCTGTAGGAAAAATATAGCAAAGAATACTGAATATATTGTCTCAATTAAACAGATTACTAAAAATAAAGCCAAACAATTAAAATTTAATATGTCTGAAAGACTGAAACTTAGTTTTGATTTTTTTTTCATACCTCTCGAGGGGTTGGTGCCTCCGGGGATATCCACGACAATCCTGAAACATAAGAAAATATTGTATTATATTTATACGTTTTTTTGTATATATAATTATTAGAAGAATAAAAAAACTCGTTGCTAATTAGAATGCGTCACGCAAGTAAAAAAAAAAAAAAAAGAGTGCGTCACGCGTACGCACCACTGGACCCATTCTCTCATGTTCGGCTCGCTCGGGCTAGGTGCGTCCGGGTCAGTCATCACCTGCATGCATCCAATATTTACATTATACAATAAATTTTCATCTCATGCACTAATTGATCGAACATATCTAGCTCAAATAATTAAACATTATTGCACTCAAACTTTCAGCTAAACCGTGACTAACTCATATAATTATGCATTGAAAACTCTGTGAAATTTATCTATATATATATATATATATATAAATAAATCGTCAACATCTATGTGAATGTACCAGCAAATATGTATAAAGTAATGTATGCATGCATGTTCCGATTATAATTATCATGATCATGAGGAAGCATGTATAACGTATGTGTGCGCATATAGAAAGATATGTTTGCAAGTGAGAGTTGACAAAAAAAAATGTTTGCAAACTGAGATTGCACATAAATGGATAGAAGTGAGAAGATGAATATATATACGAGAGTGTAAAGCTCATCGGAGTGGCCGGAGATGTTGACTTTAGGAGGGTTGACTGCGGTGGAGGGTTTGATCTCGCAGCCGTTAGTGATGTGTTTGGGGCCAAAGTAGACAGACATATTGGCGGTGGGGATGAACATGTCCAACACATCTCCGATCACTCTTCCGACCACCAAAGGATCAACCGAAGCTGCCATCGATCTACGGAGAGACAGAAGTGGAAACAGAGAGAGAGGAAGAGATTCTCTTTTCTCTCTTTTTTTTTTAGAATCGTTGTCTTGTTTAGCGCATGTCTGACTGAATTCGGATGGACATCTATGGTTTATATAGATTTCTTTTTTTTACAACAAAAAATATTTAATAACTCCATCGACAAAATACAATGAATTAAACCACGATGCAGTCCACTTTACTTGATATTTTTTCCGCCGTTGAACTATTTTAAACTTTGATTGTTTTTTTTTTTTTTGCGTGTTTGCGATTTATATGTAAAAATTCCTGTATTTTATTTTCAATTTTTACTAGATATCTGTTCGAATCTGTAAACGCAATTTTTTCAAAACAATGTGATCTATTTTAAAAACAAAAAGAATGTGATATAATATAGAACATCCACCACCAAAAAATAAAGGGACATATATAACTTATTATCGGTATAGGTTTTAAGAAGAAATGTTATGTTCGGATTGCATTTCGTATATTTTCTTTGCAAACGTGTTGGTGTTCTTATAATAACTACTAGTAATAATATAGTAAAATGTTTAAACAAAATATCATGATGCGTTATTTTGTCGTCAATGGTACAAATATTACGAGACAACCCACTCGTGTCTTGTGATTTATGGTCAGGGCCAGATTCTATGCAAACCATCAGAATCAACTCTATTTGAAAACCTTTGGTCAAAAAAACTTATCAACTCTATCAAAATCAAAACAAATTCACTTTGTTCTACACGAATAAATTAGTGCGTAAAACAATAAAATTAATGTTGGGATGCCTTTTAAGTATATAATCTTTCACACCTAGTCTAATGTTTCCGGGGAATTATATAATTACAGTTTTGGCTTGGTCATAAGTGAACGAAGAAACAAAAGGAAAAGGTTAAAAGAAGCTTTGGTCGGATTAGTGTAACCTTTAGGCCATGCATAGGCCATTTCGTACTTCTTTTCTTCCAGAATTATGACACGTGCCGTATCTTGGTCTCAGCTGTTACCCACGATCCCTTTTGTTCGTCCTGCCACGTGGCAACATTTCTGCCGTCAGTTACGAGGATCACCCCCTTACACGTGGACGATCCTTGTCGCCCTCGTTGGTAAACTAATTTCTACTGGTGGTAACTCTCATTATACATGTCCGAATATACGAATAATAATAATCAAACACTAAAAAAAAAGAGGTAGATTGTATCATTTATTATATATTTTTGCATTACTTATAATTGATGCAAATGAATCTTACATCACTTAGAAAAGTGACTCTGTTTGTGGTGATGCAAATAATTAACATCAGTTAGTTATCAACCGATGCAAATATATTTTATTTTTGCATCGATTGTTATAATTGATTTCAATATGTGTTAATTACAAGAAACTGATGTTATCTTTTACATCAATTTTTAAAAGTGATGTTAGTATTTGTGACGATTATAATAATTGATGTTAAAATTAGCATCAATTTTAATAAGTGATTTTAATAGTTATATCATTTATAATAATTGACTTAATATTTGTATCATTTAAAATATATGATTTAAAATATTACTATCACTTGTATATAATTGATGTTAAATTTATGCGAGATATCATAATTGATTGTAATAACTATGTTATTTATTTTTATATAATTAATATTATTGGTTAAAACCAAAAAGAAAATTAATCTTATTGGTTAAAACCAAATAAAAAATTAATTTTATTCACCAATAAATATGAATATTAGATAGTTAAGTTTCAGTATATATAGAGATGGTTTCTCTTTAACTTCTTCATCTATTAGCTAATATATCATTTTTAACTGATATAAATTTTATATCATTTTTCTAAATGATGTTAACCAAAATTATTAGTTACATCGATTATTTAGCTGATGTAAATTTATAATTTTGTATCGATTTTGTTATAATAATGTTAAAGAACGAAACATTTACATCATTTTTAATAATTGAAGCTAATTCACATAATTATGTATATATTATTAGTGTAATTTTTATTAGAATCAGTTTTTATTGATGCTAATTTTGCATCATTGTTAGAAGTGATGTTAACAAAAATTAATAAATACATCGATCAGCTAATTGATGTAACATTATATTTTAATATCAATTTTTTAAAAGTGATACAAACTAATAAAATTTGTATCACTTTTATTGAATTGATGTCAAACTAGTTAATTATAACATCAATTACCATAATTGATGTTAAGCCTTGTATATTTGTTTCATTTATAAATAACTAATTCAAAATAGTATCACTTAGTTTTGTGATACAATTTAAGTGATACAATCTACCTTTTTTTGTAGTGAAATTACAAATTTCATCAGCCTATAGAGTTGTTCAATTTCTACCGGTGCTGTTGTATTATCCAAATTCAAAATTATATAATACTCCATTTATCTCAAATCAAATTACAAATTTCATCAGCTTACAGAGTTGTTCAATTTATCATAATTTAATTAATCATAAAATTAAAGTATAATTTAAAGAATCAAAAATATCAAATACCATTAAAATTTACATAGAAATTTGTAAATCATCTTATAAAAAGAAAAAGAGAAAATCTTTAAACATCTTATATTATGGAATAAATACAAAAAAAATTATTTGTTAATAATGATGAATTGTAAATTTCAAAAAAAAAATGCTATTGATTTAAGTTATAAAAATTGTTAATCACAAAATAATTGATTTATAATCAAATTTTAATTTATTTTTTGAATATGTATGAAAATTTTAAACATCTTGTTTAATCTAACTAGCAGTGAGGAATAAAAGTTGCAATGAATCATCTTGTTTGTTTTTTTTTTTAATGGGGATCTTCTCTTTCACAAACCATGTGACCAAAAAAAAAATCACAAAAACACAAGCATCTAGATAAATATTTAAACACTGAATATTGAAAACAAAACCCTAAAATGATGAACACACTTTAACACATAGGAAGATCACGAGGAGGACGAAGCAGAGTCTGCGAAGGAAGAGGCCCATCTTTAACGATAAATCCCATGGCCAGTCCCCACGAGGTATGTTGCTCGAGATGACAGTGAATAAACCAAACTCCTGGATTATCCGCGTTTATCCTGATCGCTGCCCATCCTCCCGTCGGCACCGCGATCGTGTTCCTCTCCGGCGGATCCACCAAATTGTACCTCGCCGGATACTTCTCCGGGTCGAAATTCCCAAACCCTCTTCCCACGACGAAGAAATTGTGTCCGTGTACGTGTAGCGGATGGTTCTCGATGTTCAAGAAACTCGTCCCCTGAAACACGATCTCCAGTCTCGCTCCGAATTCCACCTCGAACAGCTTCGTCCCGAATCTGGTGTTCATGTTTTCCGAAACCGGATTCACCCCAGTGAAAACGAATCTGATAGGCGGATTCTCCGGGAAATCGAGTGTGAAAACCCCTTAGCTCTGTTTCTTGTAGTAGCTCTCGAGGATCGAGATCGGAGGTCGGACGAAAGAGACGTTGTTCATCGATGCGAAGAACCTTTTCCCGTTGTAGCCATCGCAGGTCTCATCTGACGGACAGTCCTGGAGATTGAGACTGATCGTGGTGATCACGCGCTTGTCGATCGCCGCCGGGACTTTACACGGATACTTCTCCGATCCAAGGCTCTTGATGCTATCGGAGAATCTCGTCGCGAATTTCGTGTCCAGCATATCCGGGAGCACCGCGCGTGTCGACAGTGTCGTCAGTCGCCGCCTGTTAACGTAATTTACCGAATTGCTCTTGCCGCTGTAACGGAGGAAGCCGACGGTGGTGGAGTTGTTGAAGGGGAAGACGGAAGTGACGTAAGGAGTTGCGGCGATGAGAAATTCGCCGCCGGAGAGCTGATCGGTGCGGAGGAGGAGGGTGGTGGTTTGACCGGGGGCGATCATGATTGCTTTGGTATGAACCGGTTTGGTGTAAACCGCGTCGACCTCGACTACGGTTAGTGTGTGGTTCGATACAGCGAAGAAGAGCTCGTTGTTTAGAGCTGCGTTGATTATGCGGAGGATGTATGTTTTTCCCGCGTCCACGTTCGCCGTGAAAGTATCTGCACATAATTTAAAAAAAAAAAAAAAAAATGATACGGTGAGACACAAACCGAATTGGACCGGACTTGAAATTAAACCATCGGTTGGGAGAAAAGGCTGGACCTTTGGTAGAACAAGGGTAAAGTGGGCCTGGAAGGCCGTTAAGTGTGTAAGCGTCGGAAAGCTTAGCCCCAGCTCCTGTTTTCAACATCTCCTTCTCCACCTTGTCTACGTCATCATTCCACCATTCGCCTATACATCATCCAATTCACAATTTTGATATTTAAAAAATCATTTTTGTGTATCTGTTCATCTGAATTGGACTTCAATAGATACTGGAATTGAACGGAAATGGAAACATATAAAAAAAAAAAAAAACTAATTTAAATATTTTGTACCGAGTATAATGGGAATTTCGGAGTGGACATGGACACCGGAGAAGGGGTAGGGCTGCCGAGGATAGATGATGAAGGCGCCGTAGACGGAGGCTCGTTGCCATGAGTGATGAGCATGCCAAAGGAGCGTGCCTCTTTGATCCTCCACTTTGAATCGATATGTATATGATTGCTCCGATCTTATTGGACATTGCGTTATGTAAGCCGGTCCATCTGCCCAACCGGTCCGGTATTGCCTTAACCCATGCCTACTCACAAACCCCAAATAAAAACCGATAAGGTGAACTCACGTAAAAAGGAAACTAAACAAAACGTTAATTACCCCAGTGGTTAAATTATTATGCATGCGTGAAATTTGTTCTTTTACCAATGAATGGTTGTATTGTGAGCAATCCGGTTAGTCACTTTGATTTCTACGGTGTCACCTTCGTGAACCACCACCGCCGGACCCGGATATTGTCCGTTCACCGTTAAAAGTTGTTTCGTGTGGCACAGTCGAGTTACCTTCTTCCATTCGACCTAAATCCCCCAAAAATTAAAATGTTACTATTACGCATGCATACACTAAAATATTGTATAGATTGAGAAAGATGCATGTGTTTTGTGTATAAGGAATAAATCTTGTGCATTTACAAACCAATTTTATTATGAAATCGAGTCTCCATAAAATTTGCTTACATTGAAGTGAAATCGACGGGTTGTTGAAGCCGAAGAATAAGGGAGAAGAATTGCAAATAGAACCAAAAAGGTCGAAATCATTAGAAATCCGAAATTCACCATTTTCTTCAAATAGTACTATTCTTCCTTTGTTTTTCTTAGCTTACACTTAGCTATGTTTCTTGATTTTTGTTAATGTGAAGATTCCTTTATATAGGATCACATTGGGTTTCTTTTTCTAGTTTAAATAATGGTTTATTAAAAAATCTGTTGAAGTACCTATATTTTCAAAAGTTTTGAGAAAAGCCCCATAAGATGATTCTTTGCCCTAAAAAATGGCATGCATGAAATAAAGAAATAAAAGAGGTATATAATTACCGCCCAGTATTTTTTTTTTTTTATATATATATAATAATTACCGGTGAAATTTCTAATATTATTGGATCGGGAGGTGAGAGTCCCAATTGCAAATCCCACACGTACGTGAAAGACTGAAAGTGAACCTGTTTTCTCATATATTTTGAAGATAGTTGTCTGACGGATGATCAGTCAGGGCCGGTTTTAAGAATTTGGGGGCCTAAGTCAAAAAATATAATTTTTAGGGGTATTAAAAAATTTTAAAGTTTTGGGAGCTTTTTATTACTAATAAAATAAAATCGGGGGCTTTTTTCTAATACTAATAAACTAAAAAAAATGGGGGCTCCAATGTTTCATCACGCTTGCCCCAGGACCGGCCCTGGTGAAAGTGAACCTGTTTTCTCATATATTTTGAAGATAGTTGTCTGATCATCGACCGGATTTCTATAATCAAAATGCTAAGTAAAATAAACTAGCCGTTTCTAAATAATTGAGTATCGCTAAAAATGTTATCTTCTAATATGTCATAACTAACTTATAACTAGATTTTTTTTTTTAATTCGAATATCTTTAATTTAATACGAATCTATATATCTACTACATACTACGATTTCATTATTTTCTCCATCATCCCTAAACCCACGTGACTTCCTGAAACATCACCAATTAACAACCATGCATACCCTCTTGTGTTTAATAAAAGGTTTTACTTCTTATATATTGATTTATTTCTTTAACTGTTTATTAATTCTCTTCTCGCCCAATCTCAACATATCTCAGCTACCTCAGCTTTTATAAAGCACCCAATCATTCTTCTGTTCACCTAAATTCCCTCAAAGTAAACGTATCAACAACTTGCTCGTTTATTTAAATACCCTCCATTTGTCAAATTTGAGTCTCTACTTGATAATTGATTAAGACGACTAAGATTTGGTATCTTGGTCAGTGTCTTCTATTAATATCACTAACAAATTGATTTATCGAAAATAAATAGCACTAACGAATCTAATCCAAAAAGTAAATTTATAAAAATACCAACTAAAATCCAATACTTTTCGGTTAAATTGACTAGAACTCAAGATAATTTAGTTCATGTTCCAACATAATAACTGTTTTGATTAATTTTTAATTATTTTGAACTGAAAAAGTTTTACGGACCACCAACATAAACATAACATTTAAACAACACCGCCTGGAATTACAATTAATCAAACATGCTTAACAGATCGATGCCGCTGAATGATTTTAAGAAAATCGGACGTTGATATATATTAT
This sequence comes from Alliaria petiolata, assembly GCA_020283515.1. Lineage (NCBI taxonomy): Eukaryota > Viridiplantae > Streptophyta > Magnoliopsida > Brassicales > Brassicaceae > Alliaria > Alliaria petiolata. Next base: position 98,998,272 of record JAHZTW010000001.1, read on the forward strand.
TGAATCTGATGTCTTTGAAAAGGCATGGTCACTATGAATCGGTTCTTTAAAATTCTCAGTTACTATGTAACATCCCGGTTAGAAGAATATAATTAAATGTATATATAGACATGTTTAAAATAATTGATTTGGTTATATACGTCATTAAAATGCGCTTATTTTTTCGGTCACTTGTCCTAAGAAAATTTTAAAATTAAGTGTGGTTGAATTGGAGTAGCACTATGATGGAAAGGCCTGGGCATTCGGGTATCCGTTCGGGTTCGGATCGGTTTTTTTCGGGTTCGGATATTTCGGTTCTAGAGAATAGAACCCATTCGGGTATTTTGCTTTTTTGGTTCGGGTTTGGTTCGGTTCCGTTCGGGTCCGGGTCGGTTCCGGATATCCAAATTATCTAAAAAATTTCTAAAATAATTAAAATTTGATAAATATAACTAAAGATTTTCAAATATTTTGAGTATTTTAGTTATTTTGTTCTAAATATAACTAATATATTTGGTTTATAATTGAAATTTTGAGTATTTAAGTTATTTAAAGTATAAATACAACAAATGTTTTGGATATATAATTATATTTTGGGTATTTAATGTACCTATTCGGTTCCCGGTTCGGTTCCAGGTTTTCGGATATAAAAATATAGAACCCATTCGGATATTTAGGTCGGTTCCGGTTCGGTTCGGTTCCTTCTAATTCGGTTCGGTTCGGTTTGGTTCTTCGGATTCGGTTTTTATGCCCATGCCGATTACCTATCGGAAAGTGATTTCTGGTATTGTGTGAATGAGGACAAAACACGGAGAAAGATCACGTGGTGATTACATAATCATTATTTTATGACTTTCGAGACTTTAAGTTAACGCACCGACCGTCGGACAAAGATGGGTCTACGAATTCAAGAGAGGATGTGAGTGGTATCATAGCCGAATCTAGACGAGAGTGTGGAGTCATGAAGGCTCACACCGTTGGGATGACGGTTTTGGTACGCAACGAAGATGTTATGCTCTTTGAATGGGGTGAATTGTAACATCTGATTAAAGGAATTTAAAAATAATTTCGTAACTTTTAAACCTTTCAATTAACGAACCGATCGTCGGACAGAAGTAGAATCCACAGACCTGAAAGAAGATGTGGAGGCCCATTAGTAAAAACGATCGAGGCGTTACATGCTGTTTCTTGGAAACAATAAGAATATGTTCTCTAGGATTTTTGCTCTATTTTGTGTGTGTAGGTCTTTGCGTTAGGTTTTTTTTCCCATTAATAGGCTTCTCTCGAACCCTAATACCTTTAGAAATAACTGGGTGATGTGTCACTAGCTAACGCTATCTAATGTTGGTCACTTCATTTTATTTAGATTCGGATATCTCCTCGTTTGTGACTTTGTGTGTTATATTCGCTTTAGGAATTGGACTACCTATCTCATTGACTTTTTAGTGGGTTTGACTGCGGTGATAGATCTACAAACGTTTTTTTACCGGGGCATAATATTATTGCTTATAAATATTTTTGGTATAAATTTGTATATTATATTTTATATATGTTTACATATATATATTAATTATCTTCAAAATTTGCTAAAATCGCATTTTTAAACACTTCTTGGTATTTCATTATATAGTTCTTTTAGTCTTGTAAAAATAAACAAATAACAAAAAGATAGCAAACCTATATAAGAATACGACTAACATAGATAACCATATAGGAAAACATAACTTGTGTCTAAATATATTAAAGATATATTTTAATTAGAAGCAAAGCTAAGTTCAGTTGTAATAAGCCAAAAAACAAAAAACTACTCACATTGACATAATCAAGATCTAGTAAAAAAAACCCGTAGCAAATATATAAGTTACTAGAAAAAGTAGTATTACAAAATTGGAAAGAGGAGTTAGATTAATTGACTTTTAATTGAAACTCAAATAAATAAATATAAACAAAACAAATAAAAAGAGTCAATTGTGGGGCTGGGGCACGATGGGAATTGAACGTGGAGTTTGATGGAGCCATCGAGGCACTATTTTACCACTTGAACTACTAATTACTTGGTGAAATTACATACAAATTTCTTTTGTAATATCTAACTGAGGGCAAGTTCCACCTCCTTTCTGCATTTGGATCGAATGGCGGACTCATAAAATTATTTTACTAGGGTTAAAAAAATATTAATATAAAATATTGAAAAAAATATATAAGTAGTTTTAGAAAATAATCGCTTTGTGCATGAGATAATGTGGAGTTAAACAAAAAAAAGTACTCCCTCTGTTCCTAAAAGAAGGTATTTCTGAGTTTTTCACACATATTAAGAAAATTTTACAAAAGACTTTTCTAACCTTGTTTTTATTAATTATTACTTAAGTTATTCTTTAAATATTTAATGTTATAAGGACAAATTAAGTCTAAATAGACAATAACTACACCTAGAAAATTGAAAATTTCTTTTTTTTTGAAACAAATTTTTTTTTTAAAACTATCTTCTTTTAGGAACAGAGAGAGTAGAACACTAAATCTGATAAAAATTTGTTTTTCTCATATCTAGTACTCGCCTGGTCTGGTATGAGAAGTTAAGGGGAAAAAAAAAAATTCCAGCAAAATAAAATTAGAAATATTCGTGTTAGTAGATATGAGAGAAATAGAAGAGAAAGCAGCAATCTCATTTGTATTCTGGATCGTTTCTATTCATGACGATCGATTGATAATTTTCTTTTAGCCCTTAACTGTTAGTTCTTGATTCTTGAACGATAATAAACAATTATTCTCATTAAAAAAAATCAGAATGAGTGTTTTTTTTTTGTGATTTATAATATCATCTGTCACTTCACGAGTGGAACCCTTCTGTAAAAGAAGCACATGTGTAAATAAATATGTGTACGTAAAAAGTTAATTCTACTTTAGTGGTTATCATTTCAGGATTTGTGGGGTAAAAATAAACTCACACGTGTAAAATGCGCGTGTGTATATATATATATTTTGTATGTTTGGGTTCAAGCTTTCATCGGTAAACCAATTTGTTATTCGGAAAAATTTATGCAAGTTGTCGTTCGGTGCATTGGATTACCATAATTACTATTTTTTTTTAATGTATTTTCATCTGCACGACATTTAAAAATGCTTAATTCCACCATTCATGTGAATAACATTTTTTGTTTGATCAATAAATTTAAAATTAAAAACCATTTAATAAATTAGAAGTTTCGTAAGAAAGGGTATGGAAACGTCCACATTACTGATATATAATGCCAATAGGACGTATGATGAAATACTTTTCGAAGTCTTTTTAAAGAAAATAATTGAACTTTATGGTCGAGATAAAGTGATATAGATCAATGGGTTGGTGCGAGCCATCTAATAATACAACAAATAAGATAGGACTAGATTGCAAACTGTTTTAAACTCTTTTCAAAATACATACCACAATTGCAAGTCTCCTTTTCCTTAAAATACAGAAGACAAATCTTATAAATTTCGAAACAAATGCTATGCAACCATATCACATGAATGTATATTTATAAAAATGACCCCCTGGTGAACACAAAAGGAAAGTGTTTCGAATTCCAAACAAGCTATATATTTTATTTTGAACTGCTTAAAAAAGTTTTTTTTTTAATCACTGACCATTCGAAACGACTTAATATAATTTTATGATGACATTTTAACCTTTTAGAAAAAGTTTATTAGAAAATTCGAACAAATAGACTGGTAGTACTAACTAAGTCAAGAGCTTTGTGATAATTTTCATATACGATATGACACACATGAAACCCATTTTTCCTGGTAGTCATAATTTGAAGTCAAATTCCAAAGTGTGGCGGCATGTTTATCATAGTCTAAAGTAGAAAGTTAAAGATATTTCACTTTTGAACATTTACAAATTTAATTAGTATTTTAAACTACAATATGTAGCCTAATTGCTTAACTAAATTGGCGTATATGGACTTTGGCCTGGAACCCAAATTCCATTCACTTTTGCAGTTTCTTATTGAGGCTGTGGTTTGGGGTTGGTGGGTAAGCTCCTAAGAGCTCACTTTACTCGACCATACCATTATTTCGGACCAATGATTTAATCAAATAGTTTTCTTAGTCGTTACGAGATTAGGCCAATAATATAATATCGTTTCATATGGATATCATATTACATAAAAAATATAATACAATAGATTCTTTAAGCCTACCTAGTCTTCGTCATTCGAAAGCCAACTAACACAGCATTAAGTCTGCTAAATTTTTAAATTTAATCGTTTACTTTTAAAAAGTCGAGTATGTAAACTCTTCCGGGTTATATCACATGATAAGACTCAATATCCCGGTTTGATCTGAACCGGATCATACCAACCACACAAGCTGAAGCAAATTGAATCGGTAAAAAGAACTTTCAAAAGATCAGTTTAAGTTGACCCAAAAAAAAAAAGATCAGTTTACAAAAAAGGAGGAAACAGAAAAAAATTACAAGGAGGTCGATGTTTTTATTAAAAGTTTTCATTCTCACCCCCAAACTATTAAATACAACAAATCAAACCAAACCCACCACGAATTTAGATGTGGAAGAAGGGAGAAGAAGATGGAGAAACAAATTTTTCACCAGAAAACTTTCGCCAAAAGAAAAAAAACTAAAACTTTTTTAAGAATTATGAAGAGAAGCAACTCTGTCAGTAAGCTCTGCAACTGTTTCATCATCTTCTTCCTCAGCTATGGTGTCCTGCGAAACAGAGAGAACAGAACAACAGTAAGTAAACTTCATCTTCATGTTCCTTTCAAGACCCTCTAATTTTTTTATTTCTTTCTTTACTATCTAACTAACCTCTTTGTCGGTTTTAGATTGGACACCGATGCATTTAGAACCGCTGATGCTCGCACTCTTCATGAGGTTACGAGCACTGTAACCTCCTCCATTGTCTGCTTCCTCAGATTCCAAGGTTGAAGCCACAGCAGCTGCTGCTCTTCTCTCAACATCACTGCTTTCTTCTGCAGTTTCACCATTCGGAGCAGGAACTCTCTCTCTGCAAAACACAATCACAGAGAAGCACAATGCTTTCAGGGAGAAGAAAGAGAGAGAGAGAGAGAGAGAGAGATTTTGTGAAAGACATTACCTTGGCAAGGAAGCATGATGTCTGTGAAGTGCAGTACTTCTTCCTCCTGCTGCAGCTCCTGGTTTACCTTGATTTTCTTCAAGATGAGCAAATTGCCTTTTAAATCGATCAACCCCACTGTGTAAACAAAAAAAGATATCTTAATTTCATAACTTTTTGTTTCAAAATTTGTAGTTTTTGAATTGTTAATTAGCTAACCTAGGGTACATGAAGCTAAGCTGTTCACCACCGCGAAGGTATTCTTCCAACATCTGAGGATGATATTCCAATATCTAATGTTTTTTTCCAAACACAAGTGATTGTTAGAATCAACGAAGAGCAGATAAATAAAACCAGAGAACAATAAGAAGTGTAGAAAGGCTTTTTGTATTTTACCTCTCGGTAAATTAATTCTCTGACATCATCTTTTGTTAACTTCTTTCTCTCAAAATCAAACTCAAGCTTTGAGATTGGCTGCGTTGATGGTTCACGCTCTGAATTTGACAGACCGCTAAAGTACGGATCAGCTAGTGCCTGTAAACAAGGAAATCAGAACAATGAACATAAGAGTTTCAGTCTGTAAAAAAGTGGGAAAAAAGAAGCAAAATTTACATCTTCAGCGGATGCACGATCTTTTGGATCAAAGGCAAGCAGTCGTTCAAGTAGGCGTAGAGCCAAAGGATCAGCTTTAGGGAACTTATGAGAGAAAGGGACTTGCTGTTTTTTCCTCATGCTGCTAAGATATCTCCTCGCCTTTTCATTTCTAATCTGTCAAATTTCAAGATTGCAAAAACTCAAACTCACTCTCAAATGATGGAATGGAACATATTAATTTGAACGGACTTTTTCAACTATTTGAGTGACTAACCCTTGATATCGACTCAGGCGGTGGGGTGCCAAGAAAATCAGTCATAAGATCCAATTGGTGCACCACGTTTTTCCCGGGAAACAAAGGCTTACCCAAAAGCATTTCCGCAAAAATGCAACCGACACTCCAGATATCAATCGCAGGGGTATACTGTAACATGACAAAAAAAAAAAAATATAGCTTAGCTCGACGAAGATGGATTGGTCTTGTCAACACATTGAACCACACAACAATGATCTACAAAACCGAAAATGAGAAGCCGTTTCTTGTGATACAGAGAGGTAACAATAGCAGTTGAGTTCAGTGAAAAAGAATCTTACTTTGGAGAAAAACGATCCACAGAGTTCAGGGGCACGATACCACCGAGTGGCTACATAATCCTACAAAAAACGTAAAAGGCAAAAACACCGCAAGAGTTAGAGAATATCTAATGAGCACTTGAGCAGTTTTTTTGCTCTCAGATTCTTTGAATTAGATGACTCACGGTCCAAAATATAGCGGTCGGGGCGTCGTTAAAAGAAACACGAGCGAGCCCAAAATCACAGATCTTCAATTTGCAATCAGCATTAGCTAGAATGTTCTTTGGTTTCAAATCCCGATGAAACACATTAGCTGAAAACAGACACCCGCAAGTGTTTCAATAAACCTAAAAAGACCATTAGAGACGAAAGAGAACAATGTGTAAACCAGAAAATTAACCTGCGTGAACATATTTCAGACCACGGAGAAGCTGGTACAAGAAAAACTGGTAATGCTCAGGAGTAAAATCATCGTTCGCCTTGATCACTTGATGGAGATCAGATTCCATCAGCTCAAACACGACATAAATATCCCGGAACTCCCTGCGAGAAGGGGGTAGCATGATGTGTTTGATCTCCACGACATCTGGATGACGGAGCAACCGTAGCAACTTGATCTCTCTCAAAATCCTAGTTGCATCAGAGACATGCTCAAACACATCGTTTATCTTCTTGATCGCAACTCTCTCTCCAGTGTGAGAGTCTACAGCAGAAGCCACAACACCATAGCTTCCTTTGCCAACGACTTCTTGAATCTGGTACCTGTTTGCTTCTCCATACTCTGTGAAGAATTCTGTTTCCTGCACACCCTGAAGAATTTTAACTCATGATTCGTAGCTCGATTCTATGGGATTGACCAAATTGATAAATTCTAGACAATAGGATCGATCAAGTGGAACACAAAACTCACATTGTATCCTTTTTGTGGAGCAAAGGAGAGAGAGAGCATTAAGACAACAAAACAACAACGTCTCTCAAATCTCAATTAACAAGGGCAGGCAGAAGATAAGATGCATCAAGTTTAATAAAAAATCAAATCATCTCTACATTCCCAAACAAAACAATCAATCATCACCAAAAATAGAAAGAGGGATAAGAAGGAGGAGAAGAAAGGAAGGTACCTTCTTGTGAGGATCCATGGGTAAGTGATTTCGTTTTGGAACCTTAATAAGCTTTAGCCCAGAAAAATCGAGATCTTCAATAACAATAAGCTCATTCGAATCTCCAGCGTTATCCGATTGATCAGGAATAGAAAAAGTAGAAGAATTGATAATGGGTTCGTGATTATTGGAAGAGGAAGAAGAAGAAGAAGAAGGAGAAGGATGTCGCTGAAAAAGCCATCGACGAACACCGTCGACGAGATTCCCACCACCACCCATCAACCACTACTAGATTAGAAAAAAAAAGATTAGTAATTTACGAAATTGGGTATCCGAATTTCCTCTCAGCCAAACAATTCTCGTCAAATCAGCATATTTCTCGCCGCGTCTCTCGATTTTGTCCTTCGGAGTTGGAGGCCATGTTCTTCTCCTCTCTCCTCTTTTTTTTTTTTCTTTTCTTTTCTTTCAACTATTATTGGATACTTTTTTTTTTAATGTTTTTTCATGCTCAGATATTTTTTCCCCCTAATTGATGAGAGAGAGAGAGGGAGAGGAGGGGGAAGAACAAAATGTGTATAATTTTTAAAACGAATTTTAAACCTTCGACGACCTGGTTTGAATAAACCGGTTTATTCTAACCGGATTCTGGTTACCATAGTTTGTGAATCCGTGCGATGCATTTGTTGTACTGTACATGGGATTTGCAGTGGGCGCATACAAGAAGTGTGTTTATGTCTTATCCTCTCTTTTTCTATGTTTTTTCTCAGAAATCAACGAAAGATTTTAATGAAACTAAAAAAAAAAGGTTTGTTTACGGATTAAAATCACTGGGACAATGTTGAAACTGAAGATGCAACATAACAAACCGAAAAGTTAAAAAAAAAAAAAAACATAACAAACCGAATACAACTGGTAGAAAATTAAAATATTCTAAATTCTAATGACTCTAGATAGTTTTCCTTGTTGGGAGGAGATCAAGCAGTGGCATGTTCCATGACGGTGTCGATGGTATCGTCGTTTTCCATCATGAGCTGAGCAGGAGTATGTCGTGGTTTGAGAAAGCTACCGTTGTAGACGAATCTGAGAGTCCTGTAAGCTAAGTTTCTTCTTTGGCAGTAAGCAAGCATTAGTTTCTTAAGATGTACATGAGCACCAATCTTGTAGACATCTATTCCTCCATCCTCTAGGTTCGTGACTTTGAGAATGACCTTCTCTTGTGGAGCTCGACACCTCTTTGATGCAAAAGAAGTCGACGAGGACCTCATCGTTAACGTTGTTTCAAAGTAAATGTTTCTAGGTTTTAGAGATAGATAGCTAGAGAGACACGAGGTAAGAAACTGATGAATGTTAAGGAGCTGTTGAGCTTAAAAGGACGACATTCCTCGCCTACCATTGGTCCATCCATTTCGTTCTTCTTCTTTTTTTTCAAAAAAAAAAACCCTTTTTTAGCCCTGGTCTTGGGTGTTGACTGGAAAATATTGCCTTTGAATCATCATCACTTTTGAAACTTGTACGGTCTCGAGTCAGAAGAGAAACGCAAAAGCTTCCTTATTGTACTTACGTACATATAGAAAACATGTATTTCAAATGATAAGAAAGGGAAAAACGAAAACTAAAAATAATTAATACTCAGGCATAGACTATAATAAAGCTTTCCTCTTTTATTGTCTCCGAACCAAAAACCAACACACCTATCTGCATAGATAGTCTCGAATATATCATATGTTGTTGGTCTTGCGAAGGTCCATGCCTCAATCTTCAGGGATAGATAAACGAAACGTGAGTTGAGTTGTCATGTCTTTCTCAGCTTATGATCCCTTATGCAATTTTATATTTAGCAACCATAAAATGTCTCACTTCTCTACTCAGATTCTTTGCTTCGAGCCTCTGATGCATTTGATCAATTGTTATTCTTTTCTTCTTTTAATTTGTCAACGCTTTTAAACATTTGTTCATGGGAGAGAGAGAAACAAAAATGATTGGTTGATAGGTGGTCCCTACTGATGCGTGGCTGGCGTCTAATTGCCAATTGGAACGCAAGAGAGTTTCTAATTTATTTATTTTCTGTGGATAATGATGACGTGGCATCGCAGCCTCGCGTCTGTTCCACGTGCTTTGGTCAAAGCAGTCAAATCCGCCTCTTCTTGCCCACTATTTGCACACAAGTTTTTGTTTTATATATTTAATGGCATAATCCAGTTGTTGGAGTATTTATAAATTGTATTGGCATTAATTTTGGAAGATGTATTTTTAGCGAAGAAAGCTTTTTTCTCCTATTAATCGATCAAATGTAATTTTAATAAAGTCGTTACGATATGTCTTCGGAGGATAATGGTGGCGAGCGAAGCATTTTGTAGTCTAATCTAAACACAAATTTTATTTGAATAAATAAGGTACGCCCTTTAAAAAAAAAAAAAAAAAAAATCCAGATACGCGAAGGAATACTGAATATGGAAAGCACGATCATAAATAATTCTGCGATTTTTATTTTTGTTTACCAAAATGGGGACAGTCATGTAAAAAAACAAGCTAAAAAGATTTGAATAATAAGTTTTTAAATTGCTTTATTAGATTTGACTGATTGTGCAAAATAGAAGAGTTAAAAAAAAAAACGAATTGAGTTTAATTACGGGATGTACTTTGTTTTCAACATCAAAAAGTAAAACAAAATAATTATTTTTGTTCTCGTACAAAAAAACTCATGAGAAAAAGAGAAGAATATATATATAGTCCTCTAATTTTCTTTTTCTTTTTTTTTTCTCTTTTATTTATTACGACGAGTCTCACACTCTAATAAAAGACGTTTTTTGTGGTGCAATGTAATTTTCCTTTATAACAAAAAGGGATTAATCGTTTTTTTTATTATTGTTTTTTTTTCAAATCTTCAGTACCACACCAATCACGATGAGGAAAAATGTGGAATGGGAAACAAAGGGAAGAATTGCTTTTCCACTTTATTAATTTGGTTGCATGTAGCAAAAACCAAAAAGCAAAACAAAATTCAAGTCTCCAGCTCAAAATCCACTCTCTAGTATATCATCTCTACTCCTCTCTGTTTTACGTTAGTTTTTAGTTGATTTTTTGTCGGGACTTTAAGAGAGAGAAAGTGGCGTATTGTGGACTTTCTCAATATTTAGGAAGGAAGGAGAGAGAGAGAGAGGAGCGAAGGAAGGGGCTTTGTTTACTTGCTGAAAGCCTCAAAGCTCGAAATTTTTCATGTGTTTCTGCTATTGGGGTCTTCTGATCAGCTTTTGAAATCCGGAGAAAAAAAAGTATTCTGGGTATTTGCTTGAAATTGAAATCTGATCTTTCTCGAGGCCTTGGGGAGTCTTTGGTTGATTTGGATTCCGATTAAAGCTTCCCCGAGAATCTTCTCCTGCAGTTGTTAGGTTTTGACGAGCCGTTGATCTGGACGGAGTTCCGGATCTTCGGGTCGTGTTAGCTAGGAGTTAGGGTTTTAGCTGGATGGACAAGTTTACGGGCAGGTGTTCGCTGCTCTAACATTCATTCGGAGTATGAAGATGAACATGAAGAAATTTCTAAAAAAGCTGCGTATCGGGCCGAGACAACGAGAAGACGGCGAAGGCTCAATCTCAAACAGGAGCAATAAGTCGAGTGATGCAGAACCATCTCCTTCAGATTCATCGAGGTCTCACGATGGCCCTGAGTTCAAACCCTTCTCGGGTTTATCGAATTGGTTAAGCTCTGTTGCTCAAAGAAAAAGCCCTAATCCAACAACTTCTTCCAATGCCAATAATAACACAGGGGATGAAGCAACCATGGAACAAGGTGCTCCCGTTGGGTCAGAATCCGTGATGCAGGATTTGAGTTCTAGTCATTCCAAGGATCCAGAGGTTGAAGAAGAGTATCATATACAGTTGGCTCTAGAGTTAAGTGCTAGGGAGGATCCTGAAGCTGCTCAGATTGAGGCTATTAAGCAGTTCAGTTTAGGTTCTCGTCCTCCTGCTCCCGATAATTCTCCCGCTGAACTCATGGCATATAGATACTGGGTAAGTTTTTGACTCATTTGCTAGAAATGGAAACAGTGCCGAACTTATTGTTTTCGTCCTTGACTTTCCGTTAGAAAGTGATAGGCTGTGCTAGAAACAAGAACTGATTAGTTGACTATTCACTATAGATTTCCAGTGATGTGTTTTGACACGTGAATCAAACCCGAAACATTTCGTCCCTATTAACACTTTGGACTCTTCTAACCAATTTTTTTTTATCATCTGCAATGTTTCTACGCTTGCAGAATTATAACTGTCTTGGCTATGACGACAAGATCGTGGATGGTTTCTATGACCTGTGTGGAGTAATGAATGAATCTTCCTTAGAAAGAATACCTCCCTTAGTTGATCTTCAGGGGACACTTGTGTCAGACGGTGTAACTTGGGAAGCTGTACTAGTGAACAGAAGCGAAGATTCTAATCTGTTGAGACTTGAACAGATGGCTCTTGACATTGCAGCTAAATCAAAGTCAGTGTCTTCTTCCGGCTTTGTGAACAGTGAATTGGTAAGGAAACTGGCGGTTTTAGTTGGAGAATACATGGGTGGACCAGTTCTGGACCCAGATAGCACATTAAGAGCTTGGTGGAGTCTGAGCTACAGTTTGAAAGCAACCCTCTGTAGCAAGGTTTTGCCCTTGGGTTCTCTAACTATTGGATTGGCTCGTCATCGCGCCTTGTTGTTCAAAGTATGTACCCTGCTCTCTCTTACTTTTGCTTTGTGTGAAAATTAGCGTAAGAGGCGAAATTATTTTTATCTCATGACTGTTGAAGTTTCTTGCTAGTTTGGTGCATGTTCAGTTGATTTTTTTGTGCAAACGTCCCATGTTTGTTTTGTATGACTTATGCATATTACATACAAAACTTATTGCACCTCTAAAATGCAGTGTGGTGTTTTGTCTCTTCTTTCTTATGAGACTTTGTAGGTTTTGTGTGATAGTGTCGGTGTTCCTTGTCGAATAGTCAAAGGACAGCAATATACCGGTTCAGATGATGTGGCAATGAACTCCATTAAGACTGATGATGGCAGGTGACCTTCAAATTAAAATAAAATCGTTATGTATCTATATATAGAGGAGAATGTGTGTATATGTAAAAGTGAACATTGGTGCATATGGACTTGGGTTACATTGGTGCATATGGACTTGGGTGTTTGTTATATAGGTAACTCGCATCTCTCAGAAGGTCAAAACTAATGCAGACGCTAGATACAATGAACTTTCTTGGTCTATGCAACATACCACTGAGAATTGAAAGTAGGATTAAGTGTGTTTCGTGCTTGTATTGTGGTTATTTCTCCTGCAATTGCAGTCTACAGTTGCAAGATATTGTCCCTAACGAATGCAAATGTGAACTTCAGGGAGTACATTGTTGATCTCATGGGAGATCCAGGCACGCTTATCCCTGCTGATGCAGCTGGACTACAAATGGACTATGATGATTCTGTCTATTCTGCTAGTCCCCGAGACGTTGATTCATCTCATGTAGCTTCTTCCAGCAGTGGGGTCGAGAGCTCATACGCAGAATCTTGGTCAGCGGAACATCGCTCTAGGACCAAGGGTTCCCGGGAGGAAAAGCAATCTGAATGTGTAGGGGATCTCATGATTCGTCCAAATATTTTTAGAGAAGTTGTGGGAAGTCAAAAGGCTCCAGTTCAACATCTTTCCAGCAAGCCTACTCATCCTTTTACCCATGCCAGATCACCTTCTTGGACTGAAGGTGTTAGCTCTCCAGCTGGACGAAAGATGAAAGTCAAAGATGTTTCACAATATATGATCGATGCTGCCAAAGAGAATCCACAACTAGCTCAGAAGCTTCATGATGTGTTACTTGAAAGTGGAGTTGTTGCTCCTCGAAATTTATTTTCGGAAGTTTATTCAGAGTCAATGGAGGCAACAGTTGATATGAAATCTGTGGCTGAATCCAATGATGAGAAAGGGAAAGATTTTGGAACAATTCAACAAGGAAGAAACCAGAGCAATCTTGGTCCTGTGAGGTTTTTGCCTCCACTCCCAAGACCGCAATCTAAAGCAAATACTCATGACCTACGTGAACATTCAGGACCTGGACTCGGTCATTTATCTGATTCCTCACATTCTGAAACATCTACTGACTATCCCAGAAATGTTCCCGTTGCCGTAGCTGCAGCGGCTGTTGTTGCATCTTCCATGGTTGTTGCTGCCGCCAAGTCGGCAAACTCGGATTCCTCCACCTTAGAACTTTCTGCTGCAGCTGCTGCTGCAGTTGTGGCGACAGCTGCAGCAGTGAGCAGGCAGCTTGAACTAGATTCACATAGCAATGGGGATGCTGGTTCTGGTGGGCTTCACGGGCCAAATTCAGGAGGAGAAAGAATATCTGACAGATCTACTGGCAATGAAAGTTCAAAATCTGATGCTGCAATTGATGATGTGGCTGAATGCGAGATTTTATGGGAAGAAATTACTGTGGCTGAGCGTATCGGACTGGGTACTGACTTATGCGCTACTATATGTTTTAGTGTAACTAGTGCTACAACAAATAAGTATTTTAAGATTTACCTTTCTTTATCCAGGATCATACGGAGAGGTGTATAGGGGAGATTGGCATGGAACTGTGAGCATCTCTTATTTGTTTATCTCTTACAGTAGCAGTGTAACTCTGTTCATAACTTTAAGATTACTAATTGGCTGACAGCGATAGAGAAGTGGTAAATTTGCTTATCATGTCAATAACGATGAAACTCTTGATTTGGTAGGCAGTGGCTGTCAAGAAGTTCATTGACCAAGATATTGCCGGAGAGGCACTGGAGGAATTCAGAAGTGAGGTACATGCTTTTTTTTTCACTGGAAATTCTTGTAACCTTTCACAGTTTCAACGTTAACCGCTAAATAATATATTTGTAACATTTCAATTCAATTCAATGCAAGGTCCGGATGATGAGAAGGCTCAGACACCCTAACATTGTTCTCTTCATGGGAGCTGTAACCCGCCCACCAAACCTCTCAATTGTTACAGAATTTCTTCCTAGGTATTGCTATGATCCTTTCATGATTCAATTGTTTTCACGCTATATGATTGGCTTTAATGATAACTATCCCCGTCCCATCCATTAATGAGTAGATTCCTTGTACTTTCCTTGGTCTGTATTGTACTTTCCCATCTCTTCGGTCTCTTTTCTGTGTGTACTTTCCTTGGTCTGTATTGTACAGCTTTTCCCAAATTTGAAGAAAAATTTGCTTGTGCAGAGGTAGCTTGTATAGGTTAATCCACAGGCCGAATAACCAATTAGATGAGCGAAAGCGTCTGAGGATGGCGCTTGATGCTGTATTATTACTCATTTCTCTTCCTGCTTTTACCTCCACAGCCTGTCTGTATCTTCTTGATTGTTTCTTACAAAAAAATTCCAATCTTTGTAGGCTCGTGGAATGAATTATTTACACAGTTGTAATCCGGTAATTGTCCATCGTGATCTCAAATCTCCAAACCTTCTAGTTGACAAAAACTGGGTTGTTAAGGTCAGTATATCTTCCTCTTACAATTTCATTTTCTCTCCGACCAAGATTATGTTATCATTTCTCTAATGGCTTACATAATTCTCAGGTGTGCGATTTCGGATTGTCTAGAATGAAACTAAGCACATACCTCTCTTCAAAGTCAACAGCAGGCACGGTAAGCTGCTAGAAGAAATTCACTAGTTCAGCAAACCGAGGAACAGATTTTGTTTTCTCCTGTGGTTTAATCAGAAACAACATGATGTCTTATTTGCCAGTTCATTGATCTAAGCTAGGTTTGATTTAGTGTTTGCTAATTGCAGGCTGAATGGATGGCTCCAGAAGTGCTTAGAAACGAACCCGCGGATGAAAAGTAGGAGTGTTTGAAAAGCTCTTTACCCGAATAAACATATGCTTCTACCTTAGCATTCTTCATGTGATGATCCCTTTTTAAGAACCAGATCCATAATGTGTAAAACAGGTGTGATGTGTACAGCTATGGAGTCATTCTCTGGGAACTCTTTACGTTACAGCAGCCGTGGGGAAAGATGAACCCAATGCAAGTTGTTGGCGCGGTTGGGTTTCAGCATCGACGACTTGAAATCCCTGATTTTGTGGATCCTGGAATAGCAGATATCATCAGGAAATGTTGGGAGACGTAAGTCACTTTTGTTGTAGAATGATGATGATTATGAATCGCAGATATATCACTTTGTTTTCTTTCTTAATGAATTAGCTCTGGTCTGTAATGGTTTGTTAGGAAGCCGAGGTTAAGACCAAGTTTTGCAGAGATCATGGCTTCTCTAAAGCAGCTACAGAAACCTTTAATGAGTCCAAACATTCAGAGAGCAGTTCCCAGTTCTTCTTCATTGATCGCTGAGCAGGAACAATAATAGATTTGAGAAAAGGACTAAATGATGGTGATGGTGAGAGATCATTCTTTGCATGTTTTGTAGTGGTGTGCTGTTCACGTGTAATTTCGCCATGATTTGCTTACAAACTGTAAAAAAAGAAAAAAAATGAGGAAAAAGGAAATCATTTTGTTAATGGTAAAACATTGAGAATTGAACTTTCATTTCTCTTATATACGAAAGACAGAAGAACTGGTCATTTACGACTTGCGACGCGAGGGTTCACGACATGTTTACTTTCAATCATAGTTCACTGTTCACGACATGTTTACTTTCAATCATAGTTCAACACTGTTTTTCTCGTGGCATATATATATATATATCTGTCCTTAACCATAATGTTACAAAATCGAAAATTAGTTTTTTCTTATTATTTTCGTTATTGACATTTTGGCACCAACAAGAAAATGGAATGAATACTTGGTTCGCCTTTTCTGTCTTGAAAATACACATCACACGAACAAGATAGCGTTTATGTATAGTTTTAGAGCTCGAAAATGGCGAATCTATTCACGGTTAGAGCTCCTCCTTTCCTCTCACAGCCGTTCACCAAAACAGCACCATACCACCAGTGTTACGCCTCTTCTTCCAACCCGCCGGAGCAGAACCCTCCAGCTCAGCCAAAGTCTTCTCCTCCTCCGTCTCAGTCGATAAGCGCGGCCTCGACGGAGCAACCGGTCGCATCTCAACAGAAGAGGAAGAAGAGCGTCGATACGACGGATTGGGTCGCTTCTTCGCTGACGCGGCGGTTCGGAATCGGCGCGGGTCTTGCCTGGGCCGGTTTTCTGGCTTTCGGCGTCGTCTCCGAGCAGATCAAGACACGGATCGAGGTTTCTCAGCAAGAATCTAACACAAGGTTTCACATCCCCATAGCTTCAAACTCCCACCACTCTGTTTTCAAATTTCACATCTCCAAGGAGAATGATCTGGATTTTGTAAACTCATACGTTACTCTCCTATGATCCAATCTCAGTTGTTGTTGTTATCACTGATCACTCTCACAAGCTTTGGAGCTTCTTTCTTTTGGTGGGTTTGCAGAGACGTAGAAGAAGAGAAAGAGATTGTCATGCCCAACGGCATAAGGTACAATTTGCCTTGTATGTTTTCTCTGTGTCCCTTTTTTAGTGCATAACATTTTCAAGCCATTGAAGCTATTGGATGTAACAATGGGTCTCCTTAGCTTCAGCCTCCTTGTATACTGAAAAATTATCAGACATCATCACAAAAACAGACAGCTCTTGAATCAAGTCTTGGTTCTCATTGTTATGTGGAATCAAACCGTGCAGGTACTATGATCTACGGCTTGGAGGAGGAGCAACGCCAAGACCAGGTGATTTGGTAGTGATTGATCTAAAGGGACAAGTGCAAGGAACCGGACAAGTGTTTGTGGACACATTTGGAAGCAAAGACAAGAAGAAGCCATTGGCCCTTGTGGTGGGTTCAAAACCATATAGCAAAGGATTATGTGAAGGCATAGACTATGTTCTAAGGTCGATGAAGGCTGGGGGTAAAAGAAGAGTGATCATTCCACCATCTTTAGGATTTGGAGAAGACGGTGCTGAACTCGAATCGGGTTTGCAGATACCGCCTTCTGCTTCGCTGGAGTATATAGTTGAGATTGATAGAGTCTCCATTGCTCCTGCTTGACTTGTAGAGCTTTGGTCTGTTGTCAAATCCTTGAGTCTGTTGTATGAGTAATAAAATACTAAAAGTTGCAAACTTTTTATTATTATGTAGATGTACATAAAGATATCATCGAAATCTTATTAAAAGTCTTCATTATTTGAATTAGTCGTTGACATGGAATGATTCTCGCTTAGTAATTCATCAAACATATGTATTTGCGCATTAAAACAAGAGAACTCTTAAAAGTTAAAACAAACGGTGTATGTATTGTGTGGGAGGACTCACCAACCACATAAAATTCATCAGAACCTCCTCACCAATCACATTTCGAAAGACGGCGACTTTGTGAAATCGTAACTACTAATACTTTTTTCCCCTGTTAACGACGAAAAGAAGAGATTAGGAATCGCTTCTCTTCAAATTTTAGCGAGTTTTTTCCGGCGAAAAGGAATAAAAAACAATACAAAAAATCGCTTTTGGAAAATTTATTGGTAATTGCTTTCGTCGGAGAGAATGGTAAAAATAATCGATTCCCATTACCTGGCCATCACCGCCATTGTCACCGTAAGTCTTGTGCTTTTGGTGCAATCGTTTCTTTTTCGTTCTCGAGAAATGGGTTTTTCCTAATTTCTGGCGTTTTTTTGGGGCAGGTGGGTTATCAATTCATATTCTTCGTAATCACGGCTCTCTTCAAATTTGACCAAGTTACGGACTTTGCTGGTACGCTGATCTAAATTCATTTGGACTCTGAAATAACAATTCTCATTTTCTTCCCCCGATTGATCCTCTCTTCGATTGTGATTACGAGGAATGTGTAGAGTTTTTCATTTCGACGACTTTTGCTAACGTATGACTCAACCATGTTCTCAGGAAGTACTAATTTCGTGATACTTGCTGTATTGACTCTGGTTCTCAAAGGGACATGGCATTTTCGTCAGGTTTTAAAAAACTCTTGTTTTCTCTTGTTTTCCGCTTCTCACAACACCTCTCTGAGCTAATAATCCCTCTTGTGTTTATTCCTTCTAAAATGTCGTTTGTGCATTGAGTTCTTCTGCTTGATTCTGTATAATTGAGTCAATTCTTTTAATCTCCCAGATACTCTTGACTTCGCTAGTAGTCATATGGGGACTTCGTCTGGGAATGTTCCTCCTAATGAGGTTTGTACCCTTACTTGATAAGTTAACCAATCATTTGTTAAATCATATATGCTGTGCGCCATGTTTCATTAGCTAGTTAGCTACAGAGAGATATACATAGCAGTGAATGAAGTTTTCTAGTCATGTGTGATGTATCTGTGACATCCCAACTGTAAATAGGATCTTGAAATGGGGTGAAGATCGACGCTTTGATGAAATGCGTGGAAATATGGGGAAACTAGTAGTCTTTTGGACTCTTCAGGTTAGCCACAAGCTTTGGTTTTTATTCATCATTCAAAGATAGAGAAGAAACTTAGCTCAGCTAAGTCGGATGCTTGTGATCTAACATCCATGTGGGTTTTGTTAACCTTGCCAGGCCGTGTGGGTTTGGACAGTTAGTTTACCAGTTACTTTTGTTAATGCAAGCAACGGTGGAAGGTTGTTTCAGCCCGCAGATGTTATAGGCTGGACGATGTGGGTTGCAGGGTTCTTGATTGAAGCTACAGCTGATCAACAAAAGCTTTCATTTAAGAGTTGTCCAGAAAATAAAGGAAGGTGGTGCGATGTTGGAGTCTGGAAGTATTCACGCCATCCAAACTACTTTGGCGAGGTTAGTATTTTGCTGGTAGAGAACTTTGGTCAATTCACATATCGGTTTCGTGTGAATTTCCAAAAAAAAAATATTGACGGGGGCTGATTTGTGAATTTCAGATGCTAATCTGGTGGGGAATATATGTGGCTTCATTGCCTGTTCTTAAAGGAGCAGAGTACCTTGTCATATTTGGACCAGTCTTTCTCACTTTGCTGCTTTTCTTCGTTAGCGGCATACCGTTACTCGAGGTCCTCTCCCTCTCTCTTTTTCCTCTCTCTCTTTCCACTATGATACTCTCTGAATCACGCAGCAGAAGTCAACATTCTTATTGTGTATAATAAATGCAGGCATCGGCGGACAAAAAATACGGCAACTTGGGAGCCTATAGACACTATAAGAAGACAACCAGGTATCATACGAGCTCTTTCTAACACCGTCATTGGCCTTCGATATGTGTCGTAAGAGCCAAGTGTTTTGTCTTTCGATTTGAATCTGTGGATATTGGTTTTACAGTCCCCTGATTCTGTTACCGCGAGGAGTGTATGGGTACTTACCAAAATGGTGCAAAACAGTCTTTTTCTTCGAGTTTCCATTGTACAGCCGCAATCTCCCTCAAGAAACTACAGCCTGGTGAGTCTCCTGAATATGGAATGAATTCATCCGGCTTTGGTTTACATTTCTTTGTCACAAGGTTTGTGTTATGAGCTTATGAGCTTTTCGCATTTTTTATTTCGCGCAAGGGATAGAGGAAACTCAAAGAAGAAGAACCAGAGAAGTATTGACTGAGCGAGAGAGAGAGAGAGAGAGAGGGGTTACAGTTTTTATCCCCATTTGCTGTGTTCTCTCATGACCAAACTCTCTTTTTGTATAGATTCTCTTTGTCTTTGAAGAATTGTGAAAAGTGATTGACACATTTATTGAGAATACAATAAGATTCAAATCAAGCTTCAAAATAATGATTCAAAAAGTCATTCTTTGATCGTTACACTAAGGAAAAAGCTATTGGAGGGAACTATTACTGAAGTTCTCTAAGGAAATCACTGCACCCGATTTGAGTTCACTTGAAGAAGGAGCACTGGAATGAGAGAGTAAGATGTAGAATACCCAGAGATGAAGGCAAACAAGGTAGAGCAAAGCCCAGATTTTGGCGGTCGGGTTTCTACGCAAGAAGACGGTTCCCGAGACGAATATAGCGTTTAGCTGCATCACTAACCATCCTAAATGTTTCTTGCCTGACCGGATTTTATCTTGGAAAACTGGTTTGAACTTTGATCCTGAGAGTTCCCACTCTCCTGCTTCAAGATCTTGGGACGAGGCTTCGGTTGCAGACATACCTTTGTTTTCTTCTATAAGCCTTGATACGGCCTGGCAAAGAGTCAAAAATTGGGTTGTGTGTAAGTGAAGAACATATTTTTTGTTTTGGGAGCAGATTGGTTGCAATGTACCTCGATTCTAAACGAGAGAGTTGCTTTCTCTGAGGAAAGCGCTTCAACCTGGTAAAGTTGGCAAAGAGAGACGCAAGTTTTTATATTAGTTTTGTCTGAATTCTCTCGATGTCAAATGTTGATATACCTGGGTTTGTTTTTGAATAAGATGGTCAGTTAGCTGGTCAAGTCTCCGTTTCAGTTCAACTTCCACTTCAGTTGGTTCTTCCAGTTCTTTCCTCATCGTTTTGATGTCTGCTTCCAGTTTATTTGCCTGTGAATTTAACAAGGAATCAATGTCAAAAAGTAGAGAACAGTGAATAAAAATCTTGAAGAAAAACCAGCCTAGAAGCTCTATCACATATATTGAATTCCCAATCTTTCATGGAAAATTATACAGCCAGGTAACTGTGGTAGCTAACCTTATCTTGTAACCGCCCGATTTTATCAGCCAGCAAAGAAATCTCTGCTTCAAGCATCTGGTGTTCGAATATGTCTCCTCTAGAAGCATCTAACTACATAGCCCACATGTAAGCAGCATGATTCTCAGACCAAATAGAGTAACATGTCCACGCTGAAATTGAAAATTAATTAAGGAGAAAAACAAGAAAGACTCAAGGCACCTTAGTTAAAAGATTTCCACTTCCAAGGATATTAGAAGTTTTTCGCTTCAGTCCTACATGACAAACACTTTTTTAGAAAAAAAACTATAATAGAGAAATGATTATCCCCAAATGACTATGAGCAGTAAAACAGAGTTATTTGGAGAAGAAGGGGCATTCTATAAGAGGAAAGTCTTTAATACATAATCAGTAACTATTAAATTTCTCAAAGAAAGAACCTATACCTTCAAGAGCAGATTCTTTAAGCTCAACTTGTTGTCGGAGCACTGCTACCTGATCTATCTGGTCACATCAGAAACGCAAGACATTAGTAAACAAATGCAGATATAGAAGTTGGTTCTAAAACCTTGATTCAAGCTTCCTTTGCATCAACAGAACTACATTTTTCAGTAACCACAACGATCATGAAATTTTTTACCTTTATTATTCTTCAATTCCAGCTAGCTAAAACAAACAGAAAAATTAGATGAAGTAATCTCTATACCTGAGTCTCAAGCTTCTTCTGCCCAGCAGCGAGCGATCTCGTAAGTTCAGCGTTTGCGGCCTAAAACATTCCATTTTTTAATGTTCAAATCAGAAAAATAAAATCATCTTGCTCCACTTATAAGGTAACAACACTAAGATCAATTTAAACTGTCGGCAAACAAATTATGCATTCTGTAGTTACCTCTAATCCTGCCAAGCGTGAAAAAACTTCCATTCTAGTATTGTTATGCTTCTGTTTTTCAAGGTCAGCAGCTTCCAGTGTTTCCATCATGTTTGTTTGCAACTCGGCAGCCTAACAAAATAAGACAAACACAGCATATATAGTTCATCTAGCTCGAGTAAACCAAATATCAAATCATATTATAGTGTTCACAGCTATCATATGCATAGTGATCTTTAAAGTTCAGACCCAAGGGTACAACTAGTGTTGTGCTAGTGTCAACAATAATGAGCATGCCATTTATCAAGTATTACGCATGCTTGCATTTTCTCACAACAATGTCCAAGAGCATTATTAAATTTGCTACCTCTTGTGCCTGTTGTTTAGCTCGTTCCTCGACTATTTTCTCTAAACTCTGTTTTTCACCCTCAAGTCTTGCTACCATATTCTCTCGCTCTTTGATGACCGCTACAGCTTTTGTTGCAACTTTTTCAGCAAAGATTTTCTCTCTTCTCCTCCTCCGCTCATCCCTCTGACGCTCCCTCTCAGAGTCAGTGCTCGAATCAGACTCATAATCTGATTCAGATTCATCACTTGACAAAGAAGAATCCTTCCTCTTTAGACCATCAGAAATATTGCTCCGCGAGACTTCTCTCTTCACCTGCTGTTCCCATACAGCACTTCTTCCGGGCTCACGACCATCTTTTTTTCCTACATCTGATAATTTCCCCCTAGTGAAAGTCTCATTAGTTGATCTTGTGGAGTCATCCAGGGGAGGTGGCGCAGCGTTGACATCCTTCTCACTCTCTTTGAGAGTTGACTTCACAAATATATCATGAGAAGCATTCTTATTTTCCATGTCAGCATCAGAAGGGCTGGACACCTCCTTGTCGCTTGGTTCCTTATTCGGCTGTTTTTGTGGCCTCCCTCTGGAGCCAACCACATTACCACTACTCTTCTCACTCTTCTTTCCATCAGATACCAAAGGATTTTTCCCCAAACTCCCTTGCCTTTTTACATCCTTCTTCAATCCCCGAATCACAGATGTTCCAGTGGAAGTGCGAGGCTTAGAAGTGCTGGTCCCCTGGTTTGGGGTACTCAGAAGTTCCGTCCAGTCATTGTCAGTGAGTGTAGGTTTTTCTTGTGTCAACCTTTGTGACGGTGAACTTGTCCCTTCTGGGGATTGATCTGATTTGCGTAGATTTTTACTGCTACTTAAGTAGCTAGGTTTTTGCTCTGTTGAGTTTCTCTGAGAACCACCACCATAATCACTGCCTTCATATGTTTTCTTCCTCAACTGATCTTTCAAAGAAACAGGACTTGCAGATTTTGAAGAGGTCTCAAACACCTCGTCATGGGTCTCAGACTTCTCATCCTTTCGAAGAGACTCTGCTGCCTGCTGATCAATCTGAAAAGCACCGTTTACATAATCCCCAGTTAGCATAAATTAGCCAAGTTACTGTTAATCGATTAAGCTCCATTATTAAACTTGGAGCATATAAACTCGATTAGTGTGGAACGAAATCAAGAAAATTAGATTCAACTACAAATTCGACAAGAACGCAAGAGTAGACGCAGTAATTGGTGATTGGTTCTCGAGACATTTCAGTTACCAATTGATTTAAGATTAGTCCAAGCCTGGATCACACTTCCATTTGAGATGAAGATCCTAATCCAGGAAGTATTTTTTTGCTTCCAATAGAGAAACCTTCCTCTGAACACTTTTCGCATTTTCCAGGAAACCAAAACATTAATCTAGGAAGAGATTTTAAATCAACGAAAGGATAGAGAGTTCCTCCAAAACATGGTGATCGATAATATAACTAGAACAATGACTTCCAAATCGGATAATTCCATCGAAATTTTCTTCCGTTTACTATGCAAACAAATAGAAAGAGTACTGAGATTCGACATCTCACCTGTTGCAGAATTGTTTCGGCGGCTTTGAGCTTTGACGAGATCCAATTCGCCATTTTCTTCACTGTCCTTTAGAAAGAGAGGAAGTTAAAGACCCAAACGCCAACGTTTAATAACCCAAACTGATCCTGAATTACACTTCCATCAGAGAACACGAGGAAGAAGAAGAAGAAGAGGGCGTAATGTTACAGTGACCGAGTCGGTGACGTAGTTAATTAGCAAACCCAGAAAGAGACTCCACACTAACCAACCCGAATTCGGTCGTATTTTCCGGTTTACGATTCATTTGTCCTTTGGTTCATTTTTTCCTTAACCATTGCGTTTGTCTTAATTCTATGAGAATAATAAAAGATATAAATCCAGCCAAGTCAACATTTCAACATCTCAACAATTACAAAATTACATCATCAAATATCCAAAAACTATAAAAAGATATTTAATTAGTTTACTTGAAACAACAATTGGAGAAAGAAGTACTCAACGGTCGAGTGGCGGTAACTTCGTGAATATTTACGATCCCTTTACCGGCGGGAACGACTGTACCGGTACTATTACCATTACCGTCACCGTTGGATTTGTTGTCTAAAGCGATCTTCTGTATCAAAACCTCATGTATCCGTCCGATCATGCTTAGAAACGCTTCTTCAACGTTTTGGTTCTCTAAAGCCGATGTTTCGAGGAAATAGAGATCCTCTAGTTCAGCTAGATTCTTACCCTCTTCCTCTTCAACTTCTCTAGACTGCCCGAGATCGGATTTGTTACCGACGAGAACAACGACGGTGTCTGAACTTGAGAAGTCTCTGAGCTCCGACAACCATTTTGGTATGTTTTGAAAAGTTTGCCGTCTTGTGATGTCGTAAATCAGTAAAGTTCCTAAAGCTCCACGGTAATACGAACTCGTTATTGCTCGAAATCTTGTTTCTCCAAACAAAAACAATGATTATCATAATTATTAAAAAAAAAACGTAGATTGTTAAATAATTAGTTATATTGCAATTCTAAAAACAAGAAAAGAAATCGTCGACATAAACAGAATTCGTTTAACATAACAACAACAGAAAAAAGAAAAGACAAAAGGTTGCGACATATAACTAAGATTAGGTCCGCGTGACATTGCTTTTCATTTTTTCTTCTGCGCGTGATCTCTTTTCCTAATCATTATCCCAATCCTATATTTCTTTAATAATTCGGTATTTTTCTACTGTTTTTTTCCCACATATATACCTAACATGGAGACACGAAAACACGACGAGAATTTAACAAAATTGATTATATAGGAAAAAAAGAATTATTTATCTTGATTCAATGATATATAATCTTACGTTAAAATAGAGAAATTTTGATTATATATTGATCATCAATTCCACTATAGCATCGGTTTCCATACTATTTATATGTATATATATATATATATATCTCCGAGGTTGAACTTTGGTACCTTTCTTGGCCGGCGGTGTCCCATATCTGAGCTTTGATGGTCTTATCACCGACGCGAACATTGCGGTAAGCAAAGTCTACTCCGATGGTCGGTTTAGAGTCTAACCGGAACTCGTCTCTCGAGAACCTCGACAAGAGGTTTGATTTTCCGACGGCAGAGTCTCCTATCAGCACCGCCTTGAAGAGGTAGTCGCACTCTTCGTCATACGATTCCTCTGCCATGTTATATACAGTGCTCCGGTTTGATTAGGGTCTATGTAAGTTAATCGAAGAAAAAGGAAGAAGATCGACGATCGGAAATGAAAATCTGAAGGAGAATGGGTTTTGTTGTATATAAAAATCTCTCAAGAAAGTCTTTCCATTTCATATATATGGCTCTATTTACTGAAATTATGTACAATTATAAATATATACATATCAGTTGATTGCGACAATATATATATAAAAAATATCAAATGAGGACGAAATTATTTTTTTGAGAAAGTAGTATATACAATGATAAAGAAGCTTGAAAGAGAGTGTACATATAACAATCCAAGAATTTGGTTATATATAATTTTGTCAACTACGTTTGTTTTTAAAATATAGTGCCTTTTACTTACCTTAACTTGTTGTTATGCTACTAATGTTAAAAGTTGTGGATTTTTTTATTGTCTTAGATTTTTATTAGGTTCTCAAGTCATATAATTCATAAAGCTCAATCATGCCTGTACCGCGTTTGAGTTTTGACATTTTACCAAACTCACTCAGCGTTAGGTTTGACTTGTAACACAAAATAAATCAATATGGCTACTTGGGCCCGAAATGGGCATCGAGAGCTGGAGTTTTCACAAAGAAGCCGAAATTCGTTTTTCATGCCATTTTATTTTTATTTTTTTGGCCAAAGGGTTTCATGCCATTTTATTCCTTATACCCGAAGGAGTAGCCTGAGTCATACGTTTCGCAGATGTCGACGTCGTTTTTCTTTGTACGTACGCCATACGATTCTATCTTTTTTTGTTCCTTTTTGCCAAATGGGATTCTCTGAATCGAGGATTAGTTGCTTATTTAATCACAGTTTTCTGTTTAAATTGAATACTTATTACCACTTTTATTTATATATAAATCAAATCTCTTTTAAATATTTGTCCTCTTTGATTATTATTTTTCCCAGACGCAGAAACTAGAAAGTCTGATTCCGTTTCTATGCCAAACTAATTCGAAACTGATTCAAAATTAGAAAAAGCAATTTCGTTTTGAACAAAGCAAGGATATATCCATACGCAGAGAGATCTAAATCTCCATCCTCTCTATGTGGAGAAAAGAGATGGATCGAAGTTAGACTTTATCACATTTAAAAGCATAGCAATTATTCCCAGGGGGATAGCCAGTTTTGGAGAATCCTAGATACGGAAAAGTCGAACAAATCTAAAACCCTAGGCCGGAGCGGATCCGTTGTTGCTGTTGATGAGGGAGGACGACGTCATCATCTTCTGAAACTCTTCGAAATTGACATTCCCATCGCCGTCAGCATCCACAGGCCCGATCATCCGAGTGCAGTCTTCGACGGAGCAGGACATCCCGAGGCGGTTAAGGACCTGGTGCAGCTCAGCGGCGGAGATCAGTCCGTTTTTGTCCTGATCGTAGAGATCGAAGGCGTCGCGGATCTCGGATGCCGAGGAAGACGAGCGGCACAGAGTCGAGAACTCGTCTACGTTGATGTAGCCGTCGCGGTCGGTGTCGACCTCCTCCAGCACGCGGTTGAGTTCCGTCTCCGTGTACGAAGTCCCCATGGCCTTAAAAACGCCGCCGAGCTCACCCACCGAGATCTTTCCGTCGCCGTTGGAATCAAACTGGTCGAAAACCTTCTTAAGCTCCTCCGGGTTCGCCATGTCCACCGATGCAGGCGTGGATTTGGCGGTTTCAGGATTAGCGCTTGCCATTTAGAGAGAGATAGAGAGAGAGAGAGAGAGAAGGTTTTGGATCAAATTGGTTGGAGGCTTGTGGGTGTAGCTGCTGAGTTTGACCTTTTTATAGACTGACCTTTTCGTTAGATGCCCCTTCTTCTACCACTAGTCACGTGTTTTGGTAACCATCAATTATATAAATTAGGAATCGAATCTTATGTATTTAATCTCCTTTCACAGTAAGATTAGTATCCAGATTTTGTTATTACTCCGTGATTTTTTTTATTAACCCATTTACAAATTGTATCAGAAATACAAATTTGTCATATCCACCAGTTATTAAATCCGTTTTTTCTTTCAATTAAGAAATGAGTTTTTTTTTTATTGATAGAGAAATTTCGTTGAATTTTTTCTTAGTAGAAAAAAACTTTTGTAATCCCACCTAAATATATTTCAAAAATCAAGTTTAGAAAAGTTATCCAACCCACGTGTTACATGGTTTAAGAAATAAGCCACCATGTCACGTGCCTTCATGAGATGTTTAAGAATAATGATGATTCAAATAAGAGATAACCTCCAAAAAAAACCAAAACCCCAGCAATTAAGTTATTTTAAACTTTGGGTTTCACTAATAGTAAACTACTGTTTTTTAAAGGATAATAGTAAACTATTGTTAAACAGACAAGTCTTTATGTAATTCATTGCTGATTCAGTCTTAAAACTATGATTGATAAAACTCTAATACAACTTGAACAAACAAACAAAAAGATAATACTACTAAACATCATATAATATTTTATTTACAAGTAATATTTGTCAATACTTTGTTTTTTTTTTTGAGTAAATGCATAAAAAGAAAAGTTGGAAGAGGCAGTTGACGCAAAATATGCTACGCTAGTCGTCGTGAATGAGGAGAAATGTGTCTTAATCCAACGCGGTGAACGCGTCAGGTACACACGCTCGCTCCTTTACGCGGTGTGATATAATACCAGTGGGGTCAGTTTTTTAACTATCAAGAAAATTCTGTATATTACAAATTAATCCCAAACTTTACCTGTATTCCACATTACACCCTTTGCAAATATCGATTCCCTTTGATTAGCCTTGATAGTTGTTTAATGGGGACATAGCTGAAAAGAAAAGAAAAATGAAAAATTCGGCTTGGATTCTTTTTCTTTTTGTTTATGCATTTGGGCCCTCAAATTAAATGGATCTTTTTAACTGGACTGAGATTTATACACCAAACTGTAATGACGGTTATAAATCGTTGGGATGGATTCACGGAAAAATTGTCAGTTCTATTATGAAATCATGGGAGAAAAATAAACTCAGGGTTTGTTGAAGTTCAACCTTTTAAAGACTCGTTTCGTTGTTAGAGGGAAACAAAAACAATATCTAAAAGTAGTCCCATCTCTCAAGCATTTTAATCAATTGTGTGGAGGCAACTTAGAAGTGAGAATGTCCACTGAACAGGTTAACGCCAAGGAATCTTCATCATCTCGATAAGACCTCGTATGATAGTTGCTGCAACAGGATGCGGAACTTGGTCATATCTGTGATTTGTGAACGCCTGAAAGAAGTGAAAGCTGTTGTCACAGAGGGTTCCTTGACTGTGTCTGTGACAATATCCCAAGTAATACGATATCACTGAGCTTGCCTTCTGGAGTAAACTCGGAGATATATATGCTGGTTAGTGCCCCTTTGTCAGCAAACACGCTTGCCAAGGTAAAGCATGGGTTTGTTGTACAACAAGCAGGATGAATTGGATGTAACTTGAGAAAAGTCTGCATTTTGTGAGGTTGTGAAGGACAAGTTTAGGTCATATAACAGGGTACTTCTTCATTACTTTTTTCTCTGCGATAATCTCTACTAACTTCAGTCGTGAAAGCCTAGGATTGCATGAAACCGTTGTTCACTTCCCCAGAGCTCATGAAGGTTTTTGAATATAGATAAAAAGGTTTAGACTCTAGAGATTTAGGCACACAAGACACAGCACTAAGTGGGGGTTCCATAGTCGATATTGATATAGGACTTCTGCATTTCGAAAGTGTTACAAATGTAGAGACAGAAACTCAAAGATTCCGAATTACACAACAAGATTTGTTGCTAATAGAGAAATGCTTTTCTTTCTTGTTTGTAAATTAACGGCGATGGTGAGGGCAAAAGGTGACTATGTAGTTAGCCTTGGAACAAGTGGCGATGCTGGTTGGGTCGTCGTAAGCGTAAGAGTAAGCTTTAGGGCAAGCGACCTTGAAGATCTTGGAGTAAGCCGTTGGCTTGCAGGAGAGTGGGTTACCGAAGGAGCCGGTGCAACAGTATTGTGGAGAGTTGAAGGCAGAGCATGCGCTTTTACAGGCTACCACCCGTTTCCCGTTACGTGACCGCACTTGTAACCCAACCGGACACATCCGGTTTAGATCGCTTACACAACCGGCGTAGCTACATTGACCTGAACCCTTCACTGGCATTATCGACATGGCCAGGTTATAACTGTCATTACACACAAACACATCCAATTAGTCTAGCTCTTTGATTGCACACAAAAAGGAAGCAAATTTGATTAAAAAAATATATACAGACCCATCAACGAGGCTGACGTCATAGAAGTCTAGCTCTTGGCCGAGGGTGATTTCAGCGAGAGTGGCCGAGGGTGATTTCAGCGAGAGTGGCCGGAGGCGAACCGCCGGCTCCGTTGCAGGAGAGGGAGTCACCGCAATCGCCGGTGGCGCAGCGACCACGACCAGATCTGTCGAAGGTGCAGCCGTGGCGACCCCAGAAGCGGCCAGACCATAGCGGTGGGAGTTGAAGGGTGTAGGCTTTGTTCGCCGGAAGCTTAAATCCACCGCCGGCGAGCAAGTTTTGGCCGGCGCTGGGTTGGATTCCTGGCCACACAGGGTGTTTGCATTTGTTGTAGAATACTACAGTCGAAGCTGGTCACAACGAAGAACAAAGCTAACTTGATTAGATATATCTGCAACTACAATGTGCAAATCTAATAAACGTGCTTTTTTTTTTTAACAAAGACAGATCTTTTCACGATTTAAACAAAAAATGCTAAAAAAATCTAAACCCAGATTTATGCAGGTACACATATATGTATATTATTATGCATATATCGACAAAACTGAAGCAAATACCATAAAGTAAAAGAGACTTTAGAGATCTCTAGCTGGGAATGTAAAATAGTGAAAAGAAAACCTGAAGCGCGAGAGAGAAGAAGAAGAAGGGAAGCAAAATGGTAGAGGCTGCTGATTGAAGCCATTGATGGAGCTCGGATGAGCAAGAGTGAGACTGGATCAACCTCTCACTTCTCAGTGCTTTTTATGGAATTTGTAGAAAAGAGTTGCCTAAAGAAAAATATTCAAAACTTTTTGAAAAATATCAATAATAAAAGAAATGAGTATTTGGGGGAATGTAATAATGAGAAATGTTACCACATTTCTCGAGACGGTCAGGCCAGTTAGTGCGCGATAGCTTTTTCTTTTACGGTCAAAATAATGTAACTGTCCTTTCATCATCAGTTTTTCAACTCTTCATTTTCGTTTTCAAGTGATACTGATAAGTCATTTAGTATGCCAACAACATTATCGAGTTAGTCTAAAACCATTCTACTCTTGTCTAATCATAAAAAAGAAATCCATCCGTACGAAAAATATAACACTAACGTAAAAGCATCCACAAATCAAAAATGTATGTATTGAGAGGTTTGCAGCATTCGATTTGGACGCTATAGAAAATATGTAGCCATGTAGGGGGGTAATTTTGGTACTGAACTACTGATTAATACTACAGTATTATCACATTTATTATAATTAATTAATGAAAGATGTGTAAAATACTCCTGATTAATACGCCGATCTTGTGGATGATGTGCTTAGTCGTCGATGTTTAAAGTGGGTCCCACGTTCCCCTTTATCCGATAGATTCTCTTTTTTGGAATGCTTGTCGTTCTTCACACTCTTCAAAACAAATCGACCACAGTACTAATTACGTATTTATTTAATTATATAACAGGATTTGTTTTTTTCTTTTTTTGGTGACATTATAGACCTGTCATATCCCGATTTTCTAAATACACAATGTTGGAAACGTATAAACTTGTAAGTCTACATTGATTACTTTTTTGAAAATTCACTCTACATTTGGCTTTTGCACCTTCTAAAGTTATTTAATAACTATTTCACGAATACAAAAATTCATGTAAACGCAAACATAGTTGAAGTCTGT
The DNA here is from genome assembly GCA_020283515.1 of Alliaria petiolata. Taxonomy (NCBI): domain Eukaryota; kingdom Viridiplantae; phylum Streptophyta; class Magnoliopsida; order Brassicales; family Brassicaceae; genus Alliaria; species Alliaria petiolata. The sequence goes on from JAHZTW010000001.1 coordinate 99,029,495, forward strand.
ATCTGATAAGTCTAACTTTCCCCCCGCTAAGTCCAAATTCAAAATCAAAAGACTTTTATAACATCTCATGTTCAGAAGCACATTTTAACATCTTCAACTCAAAGGCACAGAAGATTTAGCTGGCCTTTAAATTCGGTTAATAGTACATCGTAATAGGCCACTTCTATTACAGACCTCTTGGCCCAACAAGATAGGTTACACTGTACATTAAAAAAGCACCAAACCCGACTATTCTCTGCTATCACAATGAAGAAGACGATGATCGCCTCATCACCGTGCAGCAAGGTGTTGTGCCACGTCAGCATCGAGGGGTTGTGCCGCATCCCCAGCCACTGGATCGGCGACAACGACTTGTCTTCGTTGTCTCTCTCGGAGATAGAGAATTGTGATTAGACAGACAAAGAGTGTAAGTATTGTCGCATTACCTTCTTCAAACACCACATTCTCAATCCAAGTCTCTACCTTTGGATACACTTCTGGTAATGAATCCACAACTCTCACCTATCAATTTTTTTTTTAAAAAGCATTTCCTCTTTTGTCATTTCGATCTGTTAAAATGCATCAATTATAAATGAGAAGAAAGCGGATTTTTTTTATATATATATATAATTTTACCAGGACGGTATCAGCATAGTTTCTACGTAGCCATAAGCTAGCGAGAGCAAGTGTGACTGGCAATTTCGCTGTTGCATCGCTCTCAAGGGCTTGATCATAATAACGTTTGGCTAAATGAAGATCAAAGGGAAGTCCTTGTCCATGCTCATGCATGTAACCGAGGTTGAACATTGCTTGCGCGTTTGACTGTGATTTAGCATGCATGTATGCTTCCGCCGCACGCACAAAATCTCTCTCAGTACCCTATTTAAAGATCAAAGAATATAAGCGGAGAGAGAGAGAGAGAGAGAGAGAGAATCAGGCGAAATGTCTTTTTAAGTTTTCTAGCTGATTCATATCTAATTCAACCATTGCAACCTCTCCTGTCGTTATTAGTTTCTAGATTTAATTTCTTATATGAGGAAAACTAACCCGGCCATAGTAGTATGCATCTCCAATAAGCAGAGCAGCATGTTCATTGCCTTGTTCAGAGGCACGCCACCACAAAGAATGTGCTCGCTCATGTCTCTCCTTGTCAGTGCAAAACCCGGATACTCCCATGCACATGCTTCTTTCGCCATATTTATCGAGGATCCACGCAGCATTACTTTGTGCTATTTCATATCCCATCTCTGCCATTCTTGAGTACAAGATCAAAGCTTTACCCACATCACCTTTCAAGTAAGCTTCAAGAGCCCATCTAGAGAGAGAACTCCATGGCCCCCTTTCTGCTACTAGCTTATAAAACGAAGTGGCCTGTATGCATTGCGAGGAAAGTGAACAAACAATTAAAGCACAAAGTCCATGTGCCCAAAGTGCTCAAAAAAATATTCCTAAAAATTCCTGAAAGGGGATGCCCGCCTTAGTGGGGACAAATATAATGCGCTTTGATGCCTTAATGGATATACGTTATAGCTAATTACATCCCCTTACCTCGATAATACAAACATTGAGATACGGCTAATAAGCTATCACTAGCCACAATAGTCATTTATCTTCTGAATTTTATAAGAGCAGGCAGCCAAATTTTTAAAAGAGTTTCTTTCCCCGTAAACTATATGGATTTAAGAATCATTGCAGTTAGCATCCACGATTAGGCAGAAAAAAGACTCAGAATACAAGTAATTACCATTTCTAGGTTCTTCTTAAGCCCAACTCCAGTATGGAACATCTTGGCGAGTTGATAGAAAGCCTTTGGTTGACCAGCATTTGCAGCAACAAAGAAGTATTTTGTAGCCTGCCTCACATCCCTTTTGACTCCGATGCCTTTAAGATACAAAACTCCAAGGTTATAATGCCCGCTGGGATCTTCATTGTCAACAGCCTTCTCAAAATATTCTCTTGCCTGCATTTGAAGCCATATAACAATGCAACGTTAGACTAATTATTTTTACAATCCTTCCCCTCTTTAGTCTCAGTTCCTTTATTATATTTGGACGGCTAAATAATTCCTGCTAGTCAACAAAGAGGCTAAACCTCTAGTCAGACAAAGAGTAAAGCCTGGGAATTTTGAGGCCATACCTTAGTATAGTTTTTCTTCTCTACCCCATAGCCTTTGACATACAAGTAGCCAATTCCGTTAAATGCTGAATAGAGACCTTCTTTTGCAGCAAGTGTAAGCCATTCAAGTGCCTTGGTATAATTTCTTTCAACACCAGCTCCTCGAGCATATATCTCCCCAAGAAGTTCCATTGACCTCGGCTCCCCTTTTTCTACTGCCTTTAAAAACCAGTGCAATGCCTTGGTGTGATCGCGCCTTAATCCTCGTAGACCAAAGTAGTAGAACAGTCCAATCTTGTACATCGCCCCAGCATTCCCTTTCTGTGCCTGATATTCCAATATCTGGAAATCCTCATCCTCCTCCCCGCGGGATTTCCTTAGAGCACCTTTGTTTTCTTCAGTTCCGCTATGAATTCTAGTTGGTTCGACCACGGGCGAATCCTTTGATATCAGAAAACTATTCACAGCCGTCTCTGCTAGTTCAGCATATAAATGGACAGCTTTATCGTGCATCTGTAACACAAGGGAAAATCAATTACAAACTCAGCTAGAAAGAACGTTTGATAAGGAACACAAAAGATTAAAGATGTCTTCTTTTGCCGAACAGTGCCATCTCACGCAGACTCAATTCCTTTTCCCGTTGTTTGAGAAATACTTTCAGATATGACAGAATGAACAACAATAGAACCACCTATGCAGCTCAGTTAAGGTAATGGTTGTTTATCTAAATGCAACTTCATCTAATCATAAAGAGCAAACAAATGAAACTTCCATCTTAAAAGTTCAACTTGCTTACATCTTGACGCAGATAAGTGAACGCAAGTGCCATCTTCGACTGCATATTCCCACCCTCAGCTGCGAAATTATGGTGAAGAAACGACTTGCTTTTGCTCTTCTCCCGCATCATTCCTGTCCCGTAAACGAAGCCCATCAGCGACTGCGAGTGCGGATCTCCAGCTGAAGAAGCTGTCTCTATCTCTACCACCGCTTCCTCCATCAATCTAAAAATTCCCTCACTCGCCGCCGCTAGAATCTTGTTGAGGCCGGAGTAGTACTGCGGCGACGCGGCTTGGACGGTGGAGTCATCCGGCTCGAAGATCGGTCGCCACGAACCGGGATCAAGCTCCTCTTCGGACTTGGGTTCGGATTCCCCAAACTCATCGAAGTCAGAGGACTCTCCGACTCCGTTATCATCGCCGCCACTATTGAGATCGTCATTGGAGAGGACGAGAACAACGGGACGAGCGTGAACGCTAAGTTCGACGCAATAGAAAACGAATACAGAGAGAATAACGATTCCGAATCCTGAGATTCTCATTTTCTACCCCTCCCCCACTTTTTTCGTCGTCGCCGTAATTTTTCTCAGTGATCAGATCGAATTTCAGAAGGATGACGAGAGAAAAAAAGAAGAAGAAAGGGGTAACAACGTCATTTCAAACCAGTCCAGAAATTGCCACGTCAAATCTTTGTCATACATCCAATAGTCGCCCGCCACGTAAGTAGACTTGTCTGAACATTAAATTAAAAGTTTGGTTCAGGTTCGAACCGTTATTTTATGGTTCGGCTTAACCGAAACCGAACATCTTTTATTTTATTTATTTATTTTTATGCATACACATACAAGGACTACAGAGTACAGAGGATCCCGATCAAGAGTAGTCTTGAATCTTCTCTTGGTCATCAAGCTTCATCAACATCCACTGTAACGACTGAATCACTTGTTGATCATAGACTTGCTTTTGCTCTGCGACTCTCTTGTAATGTTTCGCGTCCATCTCCACCACGCTCTTCTCCATCCGTAGCTTCAGAAGCACAGCCATGGCTTCCTCAGCAGCTGATTCAGCCGCTCTTCTCTCCTTCTCCAGCTCTATCTCCAAACAATCTCCACGTTTCCTCTCTCTCTTCACCATTTTCCTCAGAGTAATAACGTCGAACACCTGGTCTTCATCACTCCGAGACCGTGGTTCTTCCTCCTCGGTTTCCTCGTCGAGCTCTGTCTCCGAGAACGCTGCAGTAGCGTCTCTGTTCTTGCTGAGATCATCAATCCCATCACGTAGAAGAAGGTGATCACAGTTGTCACAGCTCCTGTTCGTCTTCTTTCTCAAGCTCAACCCATCGGCAGAATCAGAAGTCCAGTGTAAGATGATGGGTTTCTTCTGATCCAACCCATCAGCTAAGTAAGATTTTGAAACGAATCCATGTTTGCAATCCGTATCCACTAAGGAATTGCAACAGTCAGTCTTAGGAGCAATTGGATATATCTTCTCTAGATACTGCACAAACGATGAAGGACCCTTGGAAAGAAGAAACTTGAGCCCCAACACAAGCAAGCAAAAGAGGAAGACGAGATTGATAATCTGAGAGGAACTGCCAAAAACGAAGAACCCACATCCAAAACCCTCCGTTTTACTCAAAAGCTTCAGAAATGAAGCAAACTCCATTTACGTTGGAGAAGTAGACATCAATGGATAGGAACGAAGCGACTCATAAAGATATGAAAAAGAAACAAGAGTTTGAATCCCAATGAAGAGAATGTGTGTGAGAGTTAGGGATTTTAAATCGGGGAACGAGAAGATATAAAACGGCGAAGATTGCGAGGATTATTTGTATTGAGATAATATCCAGTCGAAATGATAGCCATGAATAATTAGTAATTTTATCCGCTTACAAACAAAAAAATTAAGTTCCCATAAAAGAAATTCTAGTTTCCTATAAATTACACAAGAAAAAGAAATAGTTAACCAATACTAAAAATGAATTCTTTATTTCCAACAGTTGTTCACTCACTGTATACAGTGCATTTGGTTCTTCTTTGGATGTGAATGTCCAACTGTAAACATACTGATCGGACATTTTTCATTAACAACTCAAGCTTTCCCAGCGGAACCAAAGAGACGGATCTTGTCGGCGATCACAGCTTTCATGGCTGCTTTTGTGGCCGACATGACGTCGACAAGGTCAGTCTTCTTTCCGGAGGTAAGAGCATCCATGTAAGCCTGTCTTACTTCTGTGTTCACGTTAAACTTCCTTACTCCCTTCTCAATGCATTCCTGACGATATCACACAACAATTCATATCCCACAAAGACGTTAATTCGGTTAATTCCATACCAAAATTGATTTTTCATTTCTATTACCGAACAAAAGAAACTATTAAAATGATGGACTCACACCTTGATAAGCCTCTCAGGCAAACCAGAAGCTCCGTGAAGAACAAGAAAGACGCCTTTCTTCGAGCTTAAATCGCGCAGTTCCTATACACATGGAGATCACTTAGAATAAGAATGACGCAAACTCAGCACATTGACGAACTTCACTCAGCACAAGAGTATGCTTAACCTTTAGTAAGTCGAGCTTGAGGTTTGGGCCGGACTCTGGGTATTTTCCATGGACATTTCCTATACACACAGCGAGCGCATCTATACCAGTCTCCATAAATTCCTGAGCCTGAAAAAACTCATTCCTGTTTGGTTTAGCAGATATATATATATATATTAAAGTGAGAGACTGGTGGAATTAACAAGGACCTGGTGAACGTTGGTGAGCTTTGCATCATAATCTTCAACAGTCAAGCCATCCTCTGTTCCTGAGAGTCTACCTAGTTCAGCTTCCACCATAATGTTTTTTGAACGGGCCAACTCTGTTATAGATTTCGTGTAGGACACATTTTCTGTGAAGGAAAGATGAGAACCATCTACCATCACTGAATCAAATCCCTGCACGAGATCAATTGGTATGAAGTTTTCAACATAGAGCTAAAAACAAGAGGACATAGAGATTGAACATAGGCGATCTAAATCCTCTAACTTACGAGTTCAAGAGCTTCTAATAGCTCCTGCTTTGTTGTTCCATGGTCAAAATGTACGGATATCGGAACCTGCCACATTGTGCATATTAATCATGGTAGTTCAGTGTCAAACCCATTTATAGGGCACTTAGCAAAGCAAAATCAAGATACATGACTTCTTACAATAAATATATACATCAAATGCAGAATCAAAGTAGAGTCACAAATACCACTTACCCTGGCTTGTTCAGCTGCGGAGATGCAACAGGAAACCAATGGAATGCCTCCTTGCTTGAAGGCACCTGGATGGACCTAAAAGCATGGCCATAAAAACGAAAAGAAATCAGCTTTCATTTTTTGTCAATTAACAACACAGAAACGAAATTTTGTGCTTTGGTTGGTATTAGTGGCTGATATTTCTCATATGAAACTATTTGATGTATCAGAAATCCACTTTTGGTCATAACACTAACCTGCAATATTGCAGGACTGTTTTCTTCCTCTGCAGCTGCTACAACAGCTTCTATTCCTTCTAGGTTATACACATTAAACGCTCCAATTGCATATCCACCCTTTTCTGCGTTCTATTTTACATAGAAACACAGCATCAATACATGAAAGAGAAAAATGATGCTAGAGAACAAGAGGGATACTCACAAGAAGCAGCTCTTTCGTAGATCGTCCAGCTACAACCGACCAGGACTTCACAACTTCTGCAAGAGCTGTGCTGCTGCCAACATTACCTGTTCCATAAGGGGGGAACGAATGTTTTTTTGAAAAAAAAAAGAGATTAAGAATACTTATTTTCTTCAGTTGTATGCTTTTAATACAAAATAAGATTTACCCGGGAAAACAATGTAGGGGACTCCGGGATGTCTACTTTCTGGGCCTAACTTCCATACTGGAACACCAGCAAGGGCTTGACCAACCACAAGCGCACGTATTGCTTTAAGTGCTTTTGTTGCTGTGTCTGATGACGTAATTCCACCCTAAACAAGGATGTTACAGTGTCAAAAAATCCGAAATACATCGAACTATAAAATAGTTGCAATCATCAACTGTGCATTGACAGATTGTGCCAGGAAGTTTATGAGATGGTAAGCTGAACAGAGAAGCAACAAGGGTTTGCAAAAGTACCTTAGCAAGAATATAACGGGGTCTCGTATTTATCTGGCTCACTACTTCAACCAGAGCGGAGCTCACTTTGCTATTTATATCAAGACTCTCCGAAGATGCTGTCAAAGTGAATAGCAGACCCGTTACTGATGATATTCCTCGGTCATGACTTTATACCAAGGAATATATTAAAAAATAAAGAGTTTGAATGGAGAAACAACTTTTCCCAGTGATGAGCTCGCGACTGCTCATAATTAGAGTCTCCCTGCCAGCCCGAAGGAAAGCATCGGCCATCTCAACCGCTCTACTGATTTCTGCATCTCTAACTTCGGAGGAGTTAAGAGCAACTTTCTCTACAGAGATCTGTTGATCATAGCTAGAACTTAGTTACCATAGCATGCATAGAGAAATATCAAAATCATAGGTATCCCTGTTACTCTGTTATCCATATCTGCTTGTTTTTACCTCAATGCTCCTTAACTTCTGCTTATGTTGTGATTGAAGTTCTTCAACCTGTTAGTTTGAAGAAAATGACACAGGTCTCTTTAAATTTAAAAAATAGAGAAATTACTGTTAGTAAAGAGAGTTAACCTGCTTTGTTGTCTTCGGGACATATGAGCCTACAACTATTAGCGCACCACTGCTTTCTTTGTCAGATGCAAAATCTTTCGGCAACACAAGATCTTTTGGAATAATCCCTATTCGAGCAGACACAAAACTAGCAGCAGTACGACATAAGAAAGATTTCCCTTTCTGTTCTGCCTGCCAAATATAATGTTTGATCCAACAAAAGTGACCAACATTACAAGAGAAAAATAAATGCATCCTCTAATTGAATAAAAACTGAAAGAATAATAGGCAGGCTTACCTGGATCATCCCTGCTGCAAATACAGCCATGTCTCTTTCACTAGCTGCATTGACTATACATGCGGATCCCTGATTTACATATTAAATAGAAAGAGTTAAAATTTTCTACCAAACTTGGACTGACTGATTCCATCAATTTCTGAAGACAAAGTGAAGTTCACTTAAAGCAACATCCTATAATAGCCATAGCAAAATGTGCTGGAAAATATTACCTTCTTTAAACTGCATAAGAACTCACACACTGCATCAGGGCCACCTTTTCTTATAAGCTGGATTGAGATCGACTCAACGCTATCAGCAGGAATGGCGCCAGCTGTTTTCTCCTCAACCCACTGGAATCATATCAAATTTGTTCGTTACTAATAATTTCTTCGGAGACAAATTATATAGATGGTTCTGCTGTTAAAAGAATTCAGACCTCACGGAGATTTGAAGATTTATATCCAAAGGATGCATCTTTAGCAAACTCTGTCTCTCCTGCAGGAACCAGTCTGCAATATTCATGATGAAGACTATCAAACTTCATGCTCTGAAGGGAACTTTGCCCTGATTCAGGAAGCTAAAAAAAAACACACACACACACACGTCGTTCACAAAGATATACCTATCAGAATCTGCAACATAATGCACATCATCAATAGTATAACGTCCTCCTTGAAGGAAGAAGGGGCAAATAATCCATGCGTCCATTTCCCCAAGTATTGAGACAGCAGCATCTGCTTCCTGCATGGATCATAATATCAAGTAACGATACAAACAGAATTGCAAGTTAAAATCCAACACTGATATGATGGTCTGCCATTTCATGCTAGGGTCACCAAACTTGCCTGAGGAAAATGACCACGTAATGTTGAATCACCTCGCAGAACAATTGTGTAGTCAGCATTGCCCGCTTCTTTCGATGCAGCACATAGGATGGAACAGATGTCTTTGATCAATGCACTAGCCTGTTGAAGAAATATGCAGTTAGAGCTTGAAAATGATGAAGTTGATGTAGCATCAACTTTTCACTGTTCGAGGAGAGTACACAAGATAGAAATGTCTTGACCTTCTCAGAGCTCAATGACCTAGAATTTGTCAATATGAAGAAGCATGCAGGCTTTTTTCTCAACTGCTCAGAAATAGACTCAACACTCCTGTCAAAATGTAGGCAAAGCACTAACCGGTTATCAATGCCTTCCATTGGGTCTAGGCTAGCAACTTGCTAACTCTTTCTTAGGAAGATTCATGATAAATTTTGTGTTGGCAAGATAAATTCAGTTTCATAGAGAAAGCATGCAAGACTAACCATTCTGTTAAAACCTCTACGTCATGAACAGTTTGTGTCCCGGTTGGATCATCATCAAGAACGACCAACGTCTTTGAGTTTCCCATATTTAATCTATGTATGTCATCTGTGGGGTCGAAGGGCCATTCAGATGGAAGAGATTTCAGCACGTCTTGTTTCTTTAGAACAGGAAGTCTCCCTTCTACTTTAATTCCTGCAAGGGTTTCATATACCTATAAATATAATAAAACGTTTTTAGTAACTTAAAGCTTAAATGAGTCACACCAAACAGACACCAATATTGATACTGTTATAGCTTCACTTGTCCATCTATGGTTAAGAAAGACAACAAACACTATATGTGATCTTGAGTCCAATAGTTCATAAACTGTAGATCTTTCAAGTAAAAAGAGGATTTTTATTGTTTTTAAAGACGGAAACTAATAGCCCAAAGCTGTCTCAAATTTAACCACAATAATCTTGGTGCTAGGAATCAGTGCATATATCAAAATTATACCTTGACCACTCCAGCATCATCTATCCGTCCCCAGCCAGCAGCGGAGCCTGTAAATGAAAATATCTATAAGTAGTATTCATGTCTCCATCTAAAAGGAGCAAAAATGAAAATGAACTATAGTAGTATAGAGTTTAAGAAAGAAAGTTTTTCTCGTTCTCCAGAACATATAAGAAAGAAGCACCGCAAAAAAAAATTGTTCACTCTGTATTCAACCCAAGTACTGAGCTCTGAAACAATAATTTGTATTGTTGAAAAGATAGGACCGAAATGGTGCACGTGAAAGATGAACTGAGAACAGTAAAAAGATTAGAGGCTACCTGCTAAGAATAGCTGGTGTGCCACTGTTGATATATGGAGTGGAACTTTACGGGATGAACCGTCTCGGGTTACAATTCCCTACAGTAAAAAACTCTTGCATAAGTTAAGAAAACAAAACAAGTTTACAAATTGGTTACAGTCGCTAATCTTACCAAATCCTTAACAAAAATATCAAGAGCAGAGTATGGTGTATAATCATTATCCAGCATGTGCGGAACACGATTTTCAAACATCCTGCAAGATGTAAAATAGGAACCATTCAATTTATGACCTAACAGGCTAACATAAACGTGTTCTCATAAACTTGTCAAGATAAATATCAGAGTGGTGCACTTTTCATCAGAGATGCTAATACCGTTGATGGTGGTGGTAACACAGACTTTTTCAGAGATAAGATAAAAAAAATCTTATTCCATAAAGATCTAAGTAAAGCATACCAAGATGTTCCACCGCAGTTGGAAATAACATTGAATAGCTTTCGAGTATTCAGACCTAACCGAGCTCCAAATGCCATTGCCTCGGCAGCTGATGCAATATGAACTCCCGCAAGCAATTGATTGACCATTTTTACACCACTGTGGAACATCAAATAGACAAAGTAACAAAGAAAGTGAATGGTGTCCATGTTAGTAAAGAAAGGATAGTGATGGTGATAGCAAAAGAGAAAAACAAATTACCTTCCTGCCCCGCAACCTCCTTTGATCACGTAGAGCTTCTCACTTAATGCTGCTCAAAATTAATATAATCAGGCACATCCAGTTTATGGTGATAACAAGAAAATATTACACCAGAAAAGTGAAAATGAAATTGGCACCTGATAACACAATCCCCGCAGACTTAAGTGCTTCATCGGTACCTGAAGCCATTATCTGTAAAAAAAAAATATAACTTCAGCTTCTCATAACAGACACAGTAGATAGGTTTCTAGACTTCATACCGTAAGTTCCCCCGTGGCAGCCCTCTTAACACCACCAGAAACAGGAGCATCCACCAGCTTTAGGTCCTTTCCCTCATCTGCAAGATTACCGAATAAAAGAAGTCAGTCAAGTAACAGAAAAAAAGATCATGATGGAAGGAAAAATTGATCAGCTGAGCATAATATGACCATCCAGAATGCAACTGGCATTATCCGTAGCAGGTTACTCAAAACACTTACTTTCTAAACGCCTTTCAAGTTGGCTAACAAAAGCGGGAGAGACTGTTGACGCAAGTACAACAGTAGCTCCAGATGGAAGAGCTGAAATATTGTGGAAGAAAACATAGGAAAATCAGCTCTAACCTCCAATAATACTAAAAGCTAGGATAACAGAGACATACCTTCAACCGCTCCAAGATGTCCATACAAGACATCCTCAGCCTGAACCTCGTTTGTTACCATAATTACAAGAACATCTACATCTGTAGGAGCATATACAAATAATAAGCATTGTGTCTGGGGAAATTGACTGGATTCAAGGGATAAAAACAGGATTTTCATCTCAGAAGTGCTGAGAGATACATGACACATCTACACTGTAATCTATCCACTTGGCTTGATTTTGAGGACTACCTTTCGTCACATCAGCTGGAGAATTTGCCGCCAATCCCCCAGCACCCTCAAATCTGACAAGCGTTGGCTTGTACACCTGCAATTCAGATCAGTATCAACATTTCATTCATATATATACCATCGATTCATATAACCAACTAACACAGTCATTTACAATAGACTCCCTAGAGCATTCACAGTTGAGAGTTAATCAAAGGCTTACATCATAACCACGGACAGAAAATTTTGATTTCAACAGGTGCGCTGCCATACCAAAACCCATTGCTCCGAGACCAATAAAACCAATTCTTTTCACAGGCTTTGCTTGAGTAGTAATTTCTTTGGCCAAATCCTCTGGCTTGTAAAGTTCTTTATTGGCTGCGTCTAATATGCCAACACCAAGCACTTTTCCCCAGATCTGCTCAATCATTATGTGAACCTTTCATCAGAGAGATGTACATTGTCTATGACAGTAGTTTTTGAATTCAGTTGAATTTGTCATAAGTTTCGAAAGCATTAGAAAAAGATGGATATAGCTCAATTGTGGACCTTAGCCAATGAAGTAGCTGTATCGTCTCCGTGCATCTGTGATATTCCTGGAGAAGGGGAAGTTATGCATGGAATTAAATAATTGGAAAGAGGTCGTTATCAATTATCATTGTGCTGGACATATAATCATATTGATCTATACCGAGGATTAGTTGTTGACGTGCAACTGCCAAAAGTGGGACAGGAAATGGGAGCGATTTGGCTTTATCTTCAACAATGCCCTTGCCATCGGAAAGTCAGTTAGCGTTTCATTAGTTACATTTGCTAAACATCAAGACTTAATCACAGTGAATAAATCAAATGACTCGTTAATCAGAGCTCATTTTGTTTTTCTCTCTTGGCTATATATACCTTTTAACCTAAAGAAAGACAATGATAAAGTATCACTTTCAAGTTGGTGTATCATACCAGATTCTGAGAGAGAACATCGAGGAAGCGACCCTCTATATCACCTTTCAGCAACAATGGAATATGATTCTTGTAAATCCTGAAAACAAAATATACACAAGAATATTTTCATAACAGTCCCACTATCAAAAATCTTTCCAATTTGGTACTGAAATACGTTTTTTATTACTCTTTAACGAATGGAAAGTCCTTGTAGCATAAAGCATACCATGAATTTCCAGCAGCATTGGAAATGATGTCATACAGTATCCACGGATGCACACCCGCCTGAGAACCTAAAGATATAGCCTCCACAGCAGCAACAAGATGAATCCCCTCAAGCAGCTCATTCACCATTTTAACTTTACTGGTTCAGAAAAGAAAAAGAAAAAAAAAACAAAGAGATCAATGGGTTTTCTATAATGCAGGGGAACAGTTATGACCAAAGAGTTCATAGGTTTCATGATATTTCTTCGGCAAACAACTCGACCATTATGATTGATATGACTCATGGCAAGGAAATAGGCAGTCCAACTCTCGGAAGTTGTAGTGATCACAAGTAAGGTTATTTATCACCTGGAAAATTCCATACCTTCCAGCACCAATTTCTCCCTCAAAGGTGTAAAGCTTCTCGCACATTGCTTCATGAAACAAGGAGATTGTCTCAGTAAAAAAACTAGTTCTCAGAAAGTCTACATCTTGGGAGGGTCTATAAACTTGAGTTAACATTTACCAGTAAGATAGGGTTGTGCTCTTGTGATCGAATCTGACCTTCCAGATGCTATTATCTTATAAGTTAAAAAGAACAGGGTTACTACAAGTACCAATAACATGCCACTTTAAAGAATGAATGGAGATCAACGAGCTCATACCATTAGTTTGCCATGGAGAAGCTCAGACATTCCTTTTAAAACATAGGCATCGACTACAAAAATCTGCTCTCTGTTCTCTGCATTGGAAACGAATCCCATTTTCAGTTCACGACTGAAAAGCAAAAACTTCAAAATACGGGCAGACGATGCCTCAAGGTATCAAATAGCAACCTGTAAGTTGTTTCTCAAGCTTTTGGAGGTGCAAAGGCGATATTGTCGAGGACAAAAGCAATACAGCGCCTTTCTGTAGACCTGAAAAGAAACGAAACATACAGTCTCCTACACAATAATCCTGAGATAAAGTTAATCAAATGTGAGGTAAAGAAACTTCGAGATAACCTTTCAGAACACCCTCATCGCCAAAAATAACATCTTGAATTTGGTCAGGGTGGGATAGTAAAACCACCACGGCTGCTGCACCTGCTTAGTTAAGAACAGAGACAGAAGATAGAGAGGAGGGAAAAGAAAGTTAGAATTAGGCAGCAAAGTAAATGACATGACACAAGACAGTACCAAAAGTAAAACAGAGGCATGAAACGAGGTAGCAACAGAAACACAACGAGACGGTTTGCATATACAGAGGTAAATTGCTAGATAAATCGTAAACAAAATATGCATTTTTCCCTTGAAATCAGAACTTATTTCCATGCATCTCAGTGTTTCTAATTCTTTATAAGTTATAACACAACACACAATCAAATTGCTACCTTTCCCAACATCTGCAGGGCTGTCGCATTTGTACCCTCCCAATTCAGTGAACTTCTCCACCAATTCTGTACTTATCTGTAGAATATCGATAATACAACGGTTTAGCTACTAATCAATAATCAAATCATTTCAGTCGAATTTAACACTCTGTGTAGTCAGTGAAAAGGGAGATAAACGTGTAAAACAGCTGAACAGATTGAGAATTTCGAAATCCTTCAGAAACCAGAAATTTCACATTTTTCGTACGGAATTTTGAAAACCCGATCAACCTGATTTTCCAGAACGAAGATATACATTCCGATCCCCAAAAAAAAATTAGAAGAAGAAGAAGAAGAAGAAAGCAACGGACCTCGAATGCTTGAACCTTAAACCCAGAACGAAGAAGCGAAGAAGCTAATTCGAAGCTGTAAGAATCCAAACCAACAAACCCAACGACGCCACCATCAGCTCCCATTTTCTCCGTCGAAACTACGATTCTCCAGTTTCCTCCGATGTATAATAAATAGTCAACGAACCAATTTCATACGCATGATCTCACTACAGTCTCTATATATATATATATATCTCATATATCCGTACATACATTATTACTATTCTAGATTTTGATATATCAGCGCACTTACGAAGATGGTTACGTTACATCGTAGACTCACTCATACGTGGATAACTGGATATCCATATCCAAAAAGCTATTTTTTCTTAACTTATCTGGCAAAAAGCCAACCTTTTTTCCAAAAAAAAATAAAGCTAACCATTTTTTTTTTTTTTTTTTTATTATTAGGTAAGATTCGAGAACATGGGTGAAAACTACAAGATACCACATTATGTAATAATAACAATCTTTTTATATTTCTCCATTTAAGGTTACGGATCATTCTACTTTCTATATTCAACCATCGCCTAAACTCTTACAATCGGCTAACTCCTGTCAAGATATTTTCAGTTAACTAATTATCAAGAGCTTCGTCTTCGATCCGATGCGTCATGATCGGATCAGAACAGATTTATGTAACCGTTTCTCGAAAAATCAGGCAGATGATCGATTTTTTAAATTCAAAAACAAACTTGTAACCACCGTGTGTATATATATATATACCCTGCGTGGAGATGTATTACAAACTCACACCGCATACAAAACAAGATCAAAAAAGAAACCGTTGTTTCAACAAAAATTTCTTTTTCTTTTCGAAAATGGAGACTGTAAGATTCGCCCTCGCCGTCGTTTTTGTGATTTGCTCCGTCTCGTCGTCGTCTAACGCCGCAACTGCACCGCCGAGCGGCGGAGGAGACGCGCACTCAATGCCGTGTATACAGAAACTGATGCCGTGCCAGCCGTATCTTCACTCGGTGACTCCGCCGCCGCCGCCGTCGTGCTGCCTGCCGATGAAGGAGATCGTTGAGACCGACGTGACGTGTCTTTGTTCCGTCTTCAACAACGTTGATATGCTTAAATCGCTTAACCTCACTAAAGACAACGCTCTTGATCTCCCTAAAGCTTGTGGCGCCCACGCTGACGTGTCAAAATGCAAAGCCAGCACCGGTGATTAATTAACTACTTACAAACGCCGTTTCAGATTTTCTTATTTAGCCTTATGCAAATGCATGCAACACCGTTTTTTTGTCCTAAACTTTTGGTTTTGTGTGTGACGAAGGTACTACTCCGCCTTCGACGCCGCCGACAACTGTGACAACTCCTCCGGCATCTTCCACTGGTATGAATGCATAGCTTCAAATGCCATGGAATTTATTTTGTTTTGTAAAACTTATATTCTATTTTAAAGCAAGCATGAGAAAGAAAAAGAAGCAAAAATAGGTTACAAGCCTTAAATACTATTGACGGTCTTAATTTTGTTTGAAAATATATATGAACAGGAAGCGGTTCCACCGGAGATTCGGCTTCTTCGACGGCCAAACCAACAAACTCGGCTCCGACCATCAACTTCGCCGGACTCAGCTTCGCATCTGCTTTCGTGGCATTGGCAACAATCTTCTTCTGATCTCCTACTATATTACGTTTCGTCTTAATTTATTCATTATTAGGTAGGTTTAATAATCAGCAAATGTTCGGTAACTGATTATCAATATGTATTATGAAAATTGAATTCTAATAAAAGTAATAATTTCCACACAGCTCTTTGCCAACATTTTCTCTATAACTTGCCCAAAATTTAAAACCGTCTCATCATCTTCTAAATTCTATTGAATTAGAGGAAAACGAGCTAGATATGAGAATCATTTTGCTAATCATCTAAGTATTGTATGCATACTTGTACATCACCGCAACTCAATATGAATTATGATACTATGGCGTTGCTAGCTAGTACAAACAATATTTTTCAAATTTAAATTTATCAAAGGCATATATATGTATATGTTTAAAATAGATATACCTCATTAGAGTTTAATAGTTAACGTTTCTGGAAGCTAGCTTTTTAGCTCCTGTCAAGATTTTGACATTGCAACTTCCAGATAATGTAATAAGTACTCCCTGTTTAAAATATGTTGACGCTAGCTAATTGAGATCTCCTTCTCACTTTAATTATAACTAATGTGTTTACATAATGTTATCCATGGTGTCTGTGACTCTGTTTTTAAGATTGTTGATTTAATAAACCTTGTGAGTTGTGACAGCTCATCAACTGGATTCGGTTTAATTTATTTAAATTGTAAGATTAAAACAAACAATTTTTTTTTAAAAAAAAGAGCAAGAAACAACAAAACAAGTAGAGTCCAAAATCCGGGCCTCCAGGGCACTTTACAAATAAAATCACATAATTTGAAACAGTGTGTGATATCCGACAGCGACAAATACATATACGCAAGTAAACATACAGCCACATAAAAACATATACGAATGTGTACGTATCCACCATATGAAGGCATACGTTAAGAGTGTTGAACAACAATTTTATACAGTTTACATCCTATCGAAGCCTAATCATTGCATGCTATTAAAAGCGTGTATGTAGTTTCATTAATAATTTACGTTACTAATTAAGTAGTATTCATACAGAAAATTATAATATCGATCTAAATATATGTAGATTTTTGTTGGTAAAGTAAAATATATGTAGTCACATGAATTTATCTTTATACGTCTGAATAATCAAATCTACAGAATACATGATCACATATGGCATGCTTTTTATAATACTTAGTTGTAATAATATAAAACGTTGATTAAAGATCATATAAAAATGTGGCAACTAACAAATATACAATTATACGTGTATATGATGTATCCAGACAGCTGATGAGCTGTTTATATATATGATATATTACTTTTTGTTTCATGGTACCGACTTAATTATGTAATCTTTGTTTTTGGCTTTTGGAATTTCTAAAGACAGATGAACTAAAATTAATATTATAATAAAATAAAAAAATGGAAAAAGAAAAAGCAAACAAAAACAAAACGGAGGGAGAAGCCATGTCTAATGATGAGTTTGGTAGCGTCGTGGCTCGAGCTCAGCCCAATCGCCCAGCTCTTCACAATCACACCCATCCTTCATCCATGTGCTTTTTCTGCTCTCTACTCTATCGAATAAAACAACTAATTATTTATTCATTAATTTCTCATCTTTAAAAAATAATATTTGTAACTTAATTCACTTAAATTATATCTATCAGATAAAGCCCCCAATAAAGTTAAGAAGCGACAACTATAAAACGGAAAGAAAGAAGATACACGCAGTTGTACACAACCAGCTAAAAGATTAATAAATACTTAAGCTTCAATTAATCCCTAAACTAATACAACTATATACATATACACATAATTATAAAAGCCAGCCCATTTCTACGAATTACCTCTCTCTCTCTCTCTCTCTGTCTCTGTCTTTCTCTTCTCTTGTTCTTGTACTTTGATCACAATAATGGGAAACACATCTTCCTGCGCACCATTGGTCATATCATCAAACTCATCGTCAGGAGTAGTCAAAATCTTAGCTCCTTTCACCGGAACTCTCGACGTCTTCTCAAAACCTATCAAAACCTCCGACATCGTCTCTCAACATTCCGGCCACTTTATCACCGACTCAACTTTGCTCCAAATCGGCCAGCGAGTCACCGCCGTATCTCCCGACGAGTTTTTGCGGCCGAGACGACATCTATACCTCCTCCTCCCGACAGACATGCTCTTTTCTGTCTTAACACACGAAGAACTCGCTCTCATCTCTGTAAAAGCAGCGGAGATACTCAACGAAAGTCGGTATAATCATTTGAAGAGAATATTTCCGGTTTGCATGTTTCCGGTGACCGGAGTCAGAAGAAGAAACTCATCATCCGTTAATGATGATGATGATCATCACGATCATGACGATGGTGTGGAAGTAAGAGAAACCACCTTAGAAGAGAAGGTACTTTACGAATCGAAATATGGAACTTGGAGGCCTGGATTGGAGACGATCGTGGAGAGCTAAATGAATAAAATCTTGAGGATCGTAAATTCTTTTCTATATCATATACCAATCATAGACGAGCATTTTTTGTTCTTTATTTTTTTTTCTTGATTTTTTGTCCGAGTTTTAAAGAGAAATTGAGGCGTATATATATGGTTTTATACACGATTTGAATTTCAGTTGGATTAATTGGTTCACTACACGTATACACATTTTAAATGAAAGAGATTGGCATCAGGTAGAGCATATATAATATATGCATCTCTAGTTTAAGAACAAGTAAAAAAAAAACTAGTTTAAGAAAAAGTAATGCAGTATTTTCATAAAACTAGGGTCTTTCGAAACCACAACTACATCTACAATTAGTGTTTCTATCGAATCGATTAGTTTGTTTTTTTTTTCTTGTATGCATTTAATTACATTTGTAGTTATATTTACGTTTTAAAAAACAAAATGATAATGTTTAAATATTGAATTTTAGTTTAAACTATACGATCGTAAATGTAAAAGGCAAACAATTTAATGAAGAAAATTTGCTAAAATACCGAAATAATATTTTTTTTAAAAAGGTATAATTAAACATGTATTTTGCGAATAGTGTTCGACATATTTGCGAGTTTATGTGATTTGTTTCAAAGTAATCAAATGTTGGTAAAATGAAAAAGAAATAAGTTATTTTTCCGATACCCTCACATGCAAGTAACTATTTTGATTGGATATTGTTTTAGCCGTGGAAGGATTATTAATCCGACAGCTATAATGAGTCTGGGTTTTTCTTCATCGGATAAAAAGGATAATGGTCAACGAAGACGTTGGTTTCTGGTAAACCAGATTTTAGGTACAGCTATTTTTGTATTCAGTACGCACAACACACACATATATATATATAATATATATACATATTCAACTTTGATACGTATATATTTATGTATATCGAAGTTTTGATCAATATAGGCTTGAGAAATTTATTGGAACCATTCGTAGATACTCTGAATATAAAAGATATCGCCAGCCGATCCAATAATTAAAGGAGGAAAATTAGAAAGGACCTGCGCATTTTTCTCGTCCTAGGCCAAAAAGTCTACACCTACCTGAGAATACCGTATATCATAGTATCATACATAAGCAAGCTTTTAGCATTAAAAATCAAAATAGTACATGATAAAACATAGACATAAAATTCCAATGATAACTTGATAAGTGTTCAATCCAGTTTATAATCAATTTTATCCAGACTAATTTAGAAATTAAGATAGCAACTTTTATGGTCCACAAAATGAAAACTCAATAAAAAAAAAAAACAACCGAATAAAAATCCTTAAAATAATACTATAAACTATACCAAACCGAACTAAACTACATCGGATTTAACTTTTTAAATATATATTATTGTAGTATACTGGGCCAAGGCCCATTTATAAGCTTCACGGCTGTATTCATGTTTGGGCTTCTAGAAGACTCGAGACTGAAAAAACAACAAAAGTGTTAAATTAAAATAAATAAAAATGAATAAATAAAGGCATCGCCTAATACCGTGTTTGCGTCAGAGAAGAGTTTGTGGATGAGCACACTCTTTTAGTATTTCTTTTGGATGTTAAATCCAAAAGCATAAACAGACAAAAATGAGTTACCCACTTGCACGGCTTCTCCACGCTCTCATGAAGCGCGTGTCTCCTACTCTCTTCCGTTTTTTTCTTCTTTCTCCGTGTCTGTGCCGAGGTTTTTTTTGGTCGTTTACGAGTTGACTTGATTTTCGATTTTCGATTTTTAAGTTTGATTTTTCTTCGACGAAAAATAAAATACAAATCTAGAAGAACAACAAAATACATGTGATAAATTTACTTAAAAGAGAATTCACACACTGCACATTTAACGTTGACATTAGAGAATCGTATGTTCTCTTAGACTTTTGTATCAATTTGTTGAAAGAAAAAAAGAAGACTTTTGCATCAATTTATTTATTTTAAAATGACATCAAAAATTAACCTGAGTTTTTCCTCATGGTTTGGTGTAACCAATAAAGGTTTTTGTTATAGAATGCTGAATTTTTGTTAGAAATTTGAATCCATTTGGCATAGAGTCGTTGTCTCAAAATACAGAGAGAAAACAGTAAAGCTAAAATTCAGTTAGCCAAAAGAAACCGAGAAATTAATCCACTAACCGGGAAAATCAAGTTAATAATATCCCGCCAAATATCAAGTACGAATAAATGGAGCGAGTTTATTAAAAACAAAACAAAAAAATGGTTGGACGAAACGTCGTCACCTTGAAGCGCGTGGGAGTTTTAAAAATCTCGTGGGATTTTCCATATAAAGACACTCCTAAAACCTTAACCATCTTAACAAATCGCAAACATCTCTCTCTCTCTCTCTCTCTCTCTCTCGGGCTTCCTTAAATCGATTCTCTCGAATTCGAGAACAGAGCCTTTGATTCGAACTCTTTCTTGTTCTGAATTCGTGGGTCATCGGATAACAAATCGACAGAGGGATCCAAATTCCAAAATGACAGGCTTCTCTGTGTCTCTTTTCGTCTCAAACTTGTCAAATGTCGCCTCGTATCTGTCTCCGATCTTCGAGACCATCCCGTCGAAGGTTGTTCCAGCGCAGATCGAGAAGGTTGTCTCTTTGGTCTCTCGCACCGGCAGGGATTTGCAGCGTTACGATAACGCAGGCTATCGTCAAGTCGTCGGGTACGTTTTTTTTACGAAACCCTATTTTTGTCTTCTTATCGATAAAATTCCCTCCCAATTCGAAACTATCTTTGACCGTGTTTCTAGGTTTTAGGAATTATCAATGATTATTTCCGTATGAGTTAGGATTAAATCAATTTTGACTTTTTTTGTGGTTAAAAAAAAAAAATGTCGGAAATTTCTGTGGAAAAAGTACCAATTTTGAACATTTCATACTCAATTCAAGATCATGCTAGTTGTCTGAATCTCTCTAATCCCGCGGTAATTTGAAACTCAAAAGATTTGAGCTGGTTTTATTTATCGCGGGTGGTCAAAACGTTTAGAAATTTTCCAAATTTGAGGACTATCGACTGTTGATTTTGGAATCTCATTTAAAAAGTGGTCAAATTTCTGCAGATGCGTACCGTACAGATATAAGAAACAACAAGTCAATGGAGCTGAATCAAAAGAAATCGAGGTTCTCCTCATCAGTGCTCAAAAGGGCAAAGGAATGTTATTCCCAAAAGGAGGTTGGGAGACTGACGAGTCAATGGAGGAAGCAGCTTTGAGAGAGACGATCGAAGAAGCCGGTGTAACAGGAGAGCTCGAGGGAAAGCTTGGGAAATGGCAATACAAAAGCAAAAGACACAGCATAATTCACGAAGGATATATGTTTGCTTTGCTTGTTAACCAAGAGTTTGAGCGATGGCCCGAGGCAGAAATCAGGCAACGCAGATGGGTGGGCTTGGATGAAGCAAGAGAAGTATGTCAGAATTGGTGGATGAGGGAAGCTCTTGAAGCATTCATTAACCTGAAAGGTCACACCGAGGAGGTCGAGATTGAAGACGATCAAAGTGGAAGCTGAATAGTAGTACTCAGAAGAAGGAACCATGTTTAGAGTTGGTGGATCAGAAGCTTTAGACTTAGAAACCCGTCCACAGTGGATCAGAAGCTTCCTTGGGGATTCATTTGGTCACGGCGTCTCTCTTGTCTCTTGAGGGGTGTGGAACAGTTTTGATTTGTTTGAAGATGGAAGTCAACTATAGTCTTCTAATTTTATTCATTCTTTTGTATTTGATGATTCATTCATTCTTTTGTTGTGAATAAAATGCTAGACATGTTCCTTTATAAAACGTTTACCAACACTATCACATGTTGTCATGTGCATATATATGACAGGTAATTCCATAGGACTTTACTGCAGAATCGTAGCTTTTATTAATCACTACTAGAGTTAGTGCTCTCAATGAAGGTCATTTGATTGTGTTAGAAAGTTGAAGTAGGCCAAACCTAATTGGTTATGAATTTTGGATCATCCATACGTCTCTAGTACTCATAATAAATTTAGAAAACCAACTTAACATTCTTGCGGGATCGATACTAAAAGTAAACATAGCAGCAACAAAATCAAGGACACTATGTTATGATGTAAAAGAAACATTGGAGCTTCCCGCCGCCGCTGTGACGACCGTATCCACCTTCATCGTCTGCATCATGACAATCACCATTATCTCTCTAGTCTCTACTGTGAACCCACCACAATAGATTACTCAGAGAGTTTCCATCGTCAAACTTATCTAATGCCCGAATCTTCTCGATCGCTACATATTTGTTGTAAACACTTTCCAGAGCATAAACGAACCCCTTCCAGCCTTCTTCAACGCCGTTTCTCCTCAAAGCCGGCAAAGTCCATTTCACGAGCTGCATCACGAAGTTCACATCGGAGAAGAGAATTTCCGACACCGGAACCAACGGTAATAACTGTTGACCAAGCCGACACTCTTTCCACTCCTTAGACCCGAACCATAAGCCACTGTCTCTCTTCGTCGACCATAATATCCCAACCAAACGATTCTCCGACGTGAATTCGGTCGGGTATATAGCGTTATCTTCCTTCACCTGCCCACCAAGAAACAAAAACAAACTATAGTCAAATTTGGTTACTATTGTAGCATGATTCGGTTTAGTATGACTTTTGGTTTGAACCAAACAAGCCGAATCAGTTTTTAAACCGAGTTTTTTCCTTTCTTTTGGGGTTTTGGTTCTGTTTATTCGAATTTGTATTTGGTTGAAAATCGTTACCTGCCACCACATTTTCGCCGTCATGATCGTCGAAGCAGCCGCCAGAAGATGTACGTCGCCGTAAGCTAAACCTAATAAAGCGGCGGAGTAATAAGCGTTTACGGCCTCGCTCGGGCCCACCTGATTCCTCCCGTCGGCGAACTCCGTTAACCCTCCAGCCCAAGAGTGGAGCTTGAAAAGATCAAAGCATCTCAAACGCGGATAAACCGAACTGAAATGATCCCATTTTCCCCCTAATGTCATGAAATCCGCCATTAGAGTGTACGCCTGAGGTCTGTATCTCTTCCCCCACAAAGGATCGATCTTAGCGAGCACAGCAATTGCGAAGAGAAAGTAGCCTTGATGACAATGGTGGTTGTTGTAAATCCCGTACCCCATGTCTGATTTTGAATCTCTCGATCCTTGCTTTGTGATTAAACCTCCCCATTTAGGATCATACAGAAACCCGTTTGGTTCGAAACTCCCGTCTAACCACGGCTCGATCATGTCCTTCAAATAGTTCCTAATCGCCGGAATCACATGGAGATAGCAAACTTCTTCGGCGATCAAAGCCAATCTCGAGACCGGAGCTGAGGAATCTAGGACTCGATATTATCTCCTCGTGCGACTCTTCTTTAACTCCTTTGATAGAGTGCCACGTCACCGGAACAGGGTCCGGTTTAAGAACCCATGAATCTCCGACGACGCCTCCTCAGATCTCCGTCGATGCTTTTGTACTTGATATTGTCTAGTACGGTGACCGAACGATTGTCGCTTGCCAAAAGCTTCAGATGAAGAGGATGAGCCAGCATCAGCAGATCTCCACAGCCTCTCTTCTCCCATTTATACTCCAAAGTGAAGGGCTTTGTGAAGTCGGCGTCTCCGGAAACTGGGTAGCAGCAATTGAATCGGTCGAGAATCGTTCCGAAATCTGGTTTCGAACTAGGTAACACAACGATACGGATTATACCCGAAAACCCACCAGGGTAACGAAACGAGGAGCTGCCGGATTTGGTCAGCGTAATCGGCGAAGAGGCGTAGATCAGCCATGTCTGGCTGTTGTTGAGTTTGGCTGTGTACTTTGTACATGAGCTATTTCCGGAGAGCGACGAAACCTCGTGGCTCGTCGAGATTGTGATCGAGTTACATGAGACGGAGCAGGTGATAAAAGGGCTTCCTCTGGCGAGGAAGAATCTGAGATTAGATGAAGGGAAATCGAGAGTGACGCCGAGATCGCTGAATGAAGAGATCTGATGAGTTTTCCGGGAATGCGGGTCGGGAGACCCGGAGATGACGATGTCTGCTTTGAAAACCTCGTGGAAGAAGGAAGAGTTTTGAAGTAGGGATGGGTATGAGATCGAGAGAGAGGATACCGCGGGTTTGATGATGTAAGGGTGAAAATACTCAGCCTTGTCGCCATTGTTGAGACTTGAGAGTGAAATTTTGGAAAAAAGAGTTTGTAGGGAGAGGGTTTGAGAGGAGATTGTGGCTGAAGAAACGAGAAGGGTCGGGTAAAACAGAGGCTTCGCATGTCGGGAAGAGAAACGGAGCGTTCTCAGTCTCAGGTCCGGAGGAAGCCATTTCTTGAGGCGGAGGAGTAGTCGGCTCTGGTTACAACTAGTTGTCTTTGTTTGTGCTTTTTCAAAAAGAGATTAGAAGATGTATCGGCGCCGTGGGGAATGGGGGAATCTGTAGCGACATCGATAGGAAGAAGCGGAACACACAAACCTTTAGTTCCCATGCAAGATGCCACTTGGCACATTTTGATACCCTCAAAACCCAAAAAAAACTGACATATTGACAATCGTTATTACACAAATTATAAAACTTTTAATCGCCAAATTTAAATTTCTGCCGGAAAATCCAATTTGAACCTTATATGAAAATAAGGCCCCAATTATTATATATACAGGCCCATATATATAGTAAATGGGCCTAGAGTGCTACTAGATAGTTGTGGCTTAAACCCTAGGACCTCGGGATAAACCCTGATTAGTTTTATTATCTCTGAGGCGCGCGAATCGCGAACGCTTGATCTGTTTCGTACAATCCCTTCTTTTAAGACAAATTTTTCTGTCGGATTCTTGTGCTCAGTATACCTTTGAAAATGGCGGATTCGAGTGCCGAGCCGGCCGGTAGTTCTTCGGGCTCTGGGGGTTCCGGTGAGAGCGCTAACCAGATTCAGCCGATCCGGATGCCAACCATCGAGGAGATCCGAGCCCAGGAGATTTGGAACAACTGCGCCTTTAAAAGTGTAGCTAGTGGAGCCATGGGTCAGTTCTCCTTTCCGATCTGTTTTGCTTCATTGCTCCTGATTTTAGTCTCATCCCTTCTCTCCCCAGTATGATTAGCGAGTTGGTGTTTAGCAGACAGCCGGAGTTCGTAAACTTGAGAGATTTATCATTTCTATCTGTTGTTCAAAGAAATTGGAAAAAAAAGATCCCATTTGTGGAAATACCAAAAGCTCTAGGCTAATGTGTGGATGCTGAAATTGTTTAGATTTGGAGAAAGTTTTTAGCTTTCTGATTGAGCTGGTTAATGACTCACTTTGCACTTATACTTCTAGTCGGATTTGGTTGAGTTAATTGTTGATGCCAAGATATCGAATCGAATCGTGTATAAATGCTCTCAGAAGAGGAGGCATTTCTGACACAAAGCTACTAATATTTGCTCGTTGGTAGTAGGATTTTATTCTGGACTTGAGAATTTAGGCATGTGAGGATAATCTATTGATTTTGTACTTAAAAAATTCTTTGTGAATTGTATGTAGGAGGAGGGCTTGGGCTAATGATGGGTTTATTCTTGGGAGCATTGGATAATCCTATAATGCACGATACGATGACTGCTAGGCAGCAGTTTGTGTTCACTGCAAAACAAATGGGGCAAAGGAGTTGGAACTCTTGCAAGACATTTGCGGTTATGGGTTTGGTTTTCTCAGCAGCTGAATGCGTTGTCGAGAAGGTAGATATATTATTGATTGAAGCACACAACACTGACCAAATTCCGTCATAACCTTATTGCCAACTTTTTTTTTTTAATCCGATTTTACCACCTCTCTGAAAAAGGCAAGAGCGAAGCATGATGCAACAAACACCGTTGTTGCTGGATGTGTGACCGGTGGTGGAATGTCTGCCCGAGGTAATGTCTGTCGTTTTCTTTGTACGGGCTTTAAATGTTTAAGAGCTTTTGCAATGCCCTGATTCTCAAACTGATGTCTAGTAGGTGCTTTTATTTCTCTATGAAAAATTACTTCTTCATTCGTTATTTTTTCGCATGTTTTCTTTCAAGAGATTACTTGGCTCAAGTCATTTAAAACTCTTTGCAATGATACACTGTGTTTCCGGGGGTTTGATGGATTGATATTGATTTCAGGTGGGCCAAAAGCTGCGTGTATAGGTTGCGCTGGCTTTGCAGCTTTCTCTTATGCCATAGAGAAGTTCTTCGATAGTCGAACATGATGAACCAATAAGATATCTAACAAACGCCATTGCTGGGGATTTTTTTAGCTTCTTCCTTTCTGTGATAGTGATTACAGTTCATCTCCTGAGCACAGGGAAAGAGAAACTAAAATTTAAACATAGAGGAAAGTGAAGCTTGTTTTGATTGAACATTGTTCAATTATTGTCATTATTATTTATCATATAGATTTCATTACACTCGGCCTCCGATATTACAGTTTTCCTCAGAATTGCCGTATTAGTCTGGTTGAAGTTCACTTTTTTTAATCACATTTTTGACAGACCTTAAGACTGAAATTTTGATGAAGCAATACTTAACATGAAACAGAGTTACACAATTAGGTGGCTAAGCAAATACACTTGTTTATGAAGAAAAAAAGTAACTGTCGAATTGTAATGCGACACATTGGATGAAACTTCATTACAAGTTAAATACTTATCCGTTTGGATTTGGGTTTTGTTCTCCGAGTCTCCCAGTATTCTCGGATCATCAAAACCAATACTAAAACTGTGGTTTGTAGAACCTATACACAAGATGGGCATTGTGCTTTTGCTACGAGCATACACGTGCTCTTCTCCGGCTTTTCTCTTCTTCTGAAGTTACCAACGACAATGACGACGTCACTTCTCTTTCTGATAAGCATCTCTTGTGTGGGCTAAACACATTTGCCGGATAGCAGGACTCTTGCTTTTCTAACAAGGTTCGAGAATTTATCGGCCCAAACGCATTAGAACCGGTACAAGACGTTTCCCATACCCCAAGAGATATACCAGTCTCGACTTGCCCAGGATCAATGTGAGAGATAGGTTTCTTTATCCCTGAGTAGAGACTCTCTCGACCCATCTTGTATGCCACTGATTCAAGATCATCACAAACTCAGTAAGAGGATGGTTTGTGAGATTCTTCCGCCACAAGGACAACCTTCCCGAAAAGAGTAATGCTTGAGATTGGTGTTGAAGAACCGGCGGCAGCAACCTCTTTGAGGAATTGGTTACATGTTGCGTAGTCATTCTTTTTATCAATGGATGATTGGATGTCACTGGTACAAGAGTTAGGCGAGGAGCATCTATTAGTTTGATCCTCTGAAGCAAATGCTGATAGCACCGAGGCTGGAGATTTTGATCCTTTCTCCATAGCTGACGACAAATTTGAGCAAGGAGACTGAGGATATGGAAGAGGCGATTTCCGAGGGTAAGGATGTGACGGTTTTCTCTTGGGACGAGGAGGCGGGATCACAACAGCTTTAAGCGAGTCATGGCTAATATTGTCAGCATCCCGAGCCACCTGCAATGGATCAGATAAAGGAACTGTCAGATTACAAACTATAAACTACATGAAACTCACACCGATGTTTTAAATACACAAGACCGACCTTGGAGAAAAACTTTTGAGCGTGGCTTCGAATCTGAACAGCGGTTTTCGTACCTATATGCTCTGCAGAAAAATCAAGAGTCTAAGTTGTTGAGAAGAAGTAGAGCTATCTAAAGAAGCTGTTTTGTAACAAAAGAGCAAACTCAGGATGAATTTTAATAGTACCTTCGATTTGACGCCAAGCACGACCATAAAGCTTTATAGCTTCAAGGAATCTCTCATGCTCTTCCTCGCTCCACTTTTGTCTCTGCTTCGTTACTGTGTAAGGCTTCCTAACCTTCAAGAACAATGCACATAGACAAATGAATAAGCCTTTCTCTCACACCATGTCTTCTCAGTTGTTAGCAAAACAACACAACATACCTTAACAGCGTTTTTAATCCAATCACTGCTGGTTTCTGGATTTGTTCCTTCATTTGAATTGCAACTCCCATTCTCTACATTGCTGCTTAGTTGCTCACTTCGATCCTAGAGTTACAAAAAAAAAAACGATGACGAATTAAAACAATTTTGTTCTTCAAGTTCTACAAAAAAAAGAAAAAGAAAGATACTTTCATATACAATCTACTTCTTTGAAATCCGATAAGTTTCACAAACTAGTCTTAATTTATCATTCTGGTTTTCCAAAGAAAAAAGAAGTTAATTTAATTACCGGAGCAGCCATGTAAGAGTATCTGAAAAGCTTTCTTGCTGCAGCGATGATTTCACAGTTCTAACCTGAAAACGAACAAACAAAGCATAAAAAAAAGAAGTAAATCCACATATCAGATTTGTAGTCCCGTAGACGACAATTAGATAAGGGAAAAGAAAAAGAAACCACAATCGGAGCTTTGTAAGTATCTGGCGGCCGAACAGTGAATAGATAAAGTGAGAATATTTTTCTGCTTTGTCCCGGAATTAGGAAGATATTTCCCGAGTAAATAACAAACAAATGAACAGTGTGAAGAAAAAGATAAGTGGAGACAGTGAAGAGAAGGTACTAGAAAGAGGTGGTGACCAATTTTTTTTTTTTTAATTTTTAAATAGCCGGGATTTGCCACGTCAGATCCTAATATCTAATATTTATTTGTTTAATGTCATGTGGCTGAGAACAAACCTAAAACTTATTTTTATATCCCTCAACCTCGATCGTCGGCGGTGTACGCCACGCGCTTCGTTCGTGAGGATCCGATGTGTGTGTTTCTCAATCCAATGGCAAAAAGATTCTGTGGATAAAGTGGGGAAGACGTTTAGAAAGATATTGAGAGTTTTGTAATAATAAAGTACAATCTCGAGCCATTGATTCATTAGGAGAATATTTAATACATCGAATGATTGATTTGTATGTAATTCGATTAAATAATACAATTACAAAACGAACGATTTGAATGACAAATAAAAAGTTCACACAAACTTATAAAAAAGAAATGGTTTGGGATAATGGGCAAATCAGTCACATCACATGGTGTCGGATTGTGACAACGATGTCTATTAATCACAAAGACTATAGGAGCCACAATTTTGACACGGCCAGATCAGCCCATTCCTCTCTTTTATCTTTTATTTTTTTTGTTCCATTTATCAGTATTATTTAAAACATAAATGGAATTGATCCCCCTTTAGATTTTTGAATCAAATTGCTCGAGAATTAAATTTTTCTCCATCTATGAAAAAAGGAGATTTTTTCCCTCAGTTTAGTTAGATATACATCCACATTTCAGGACCTAAAGTTCCTTCTCTGTTACGCCAAGGAACCATGATCAACATCTACATCTACACTTCATATTTTCCATCTCACATTTGTCTACAAGGAATTAAGGTTCAAGCCCTCATGATTCAACTTTTATGGCAAGTTTGAAAAGAAAAGTTATCAAAATGATATCTCTGATTCATAAATATCCAAACCTAGTACAAGATTTGTTTCTCACTCTAATCAGCCCAAGTCCTAATTTATAGCTCTGTACAATCTCTCCTAAAGGTTGTTAATAAACCATACAAGTACTCGCAGCTTACCAATAATAGTCTCTGCTGGTGGCGAACGACTCGTCTGTTTCAAAATGGTGTTCTTGGCAACACACATGACTTCAATAGACTTGTTCAGTCGCTAGGCATTGGAGGAGTTCTGTATCTCTCGTGTGAACTGCCATCGAAGGAGCCAAGTCTTCATCCGACCTTGCCTGTTTTATATCTGCACCCTATCACAAGACTCTGTGGTCTGTCAGATCCAAGCAAAGACTTTTCAGAAAACCTTAAGATAAAGAATTGCTGATAAATCTCTAGTAAAAAGCAAAAGAAGCATTAAAATGTTTCTATTTGATCAGCAATTTTGTCATAAATGCGAGTGATGCAGAGAAAGGACCAAACCTCCAACACAGATTTAGCTTCAGAATCAAATGTTTTGCAAAGTATCTCATACTTCGCCAATATAGTCTGCAAAAACAAAAAAAAAAAATTGTAGAAAGGTCTTTTAAATCCTTTTGATGAATGCCTTATAAAGAGATAATGAAACCTAAGACTACTGATTTCGTACCGGAATATTAGCTTTCGATGGAGAAATGCTTGATATTTTGTATCTGTATAAAAAAAAATGAATGAGATTTCAGATGTTTGGAAGAGCCCCAGTTCAGTAAAGACTTGAGAAAGAAAAACTACCGACTATAAGCAAGAAATTGAAATATTAGGAAACCATCAACACTTTAAAAAAAACTCATCTGCGTTGTTACATGGAATAAGATCATCTTCCAAAAGGTTACCTCTTACCCTAGCTTGCTCATGTAGAAAGTCATTGCCAATGCATTAGATGTTTGAACAGTTAGCACGATAGCACTCATCCGATTCTGAGAAGAAGGGAAAAAGAAAAACGTAACCATATCACCATCAAACTACGAATACGAAAAGTAGAAGAAAGTGACATCAATATCGAGAAAAAAGCGGAATTTTGAGAGACCCATTTTGGAATCAACCTTTGAAGCAATGAGCTCAATCAACTGCATTAAAAATTCCCCCAATCCTTTCCCTTGAATCCGGGATTCCAGCTGTATCTCATACACATAAAGGACAGGTATCTCTTCCTCTAAAGTAAACCGGTAATGCACAAATCCAGCTATCTGATTGCACCCTTCCGTGCAAATTCTTCGACTAGTCGTCTCATAGGCTTTACCATCACGCAGTTCACGCACAAATATATAGTGTGCGTCTGCGGAAGACATCTCCTTACGCTTCACCTTTGCTTGAAGTGGCCAATTAGACCCATAGAATCCTTCCATGTTCGTCTGTGATATTTTTAAAACAAAAATTCAGACGAAATTCCTAAACAGTATGTTGAGAAAAATTCAATGCTACTTCCGTTTCCTTTTTACCTTCAAAAGCTTTCGAATGTCTTGTTTCACGGACGAGGAAAGTCTATCTCCACGGCCAGATTCCAAGTACACAGATAAGTCTACAAGACGTAAGAACCACACAGACACAGAATTAGCTCACCAGCAAGGCTACTTTTACGAAATCAAAACGGACCACGTAGACACTGAAACCAACTTTTCCACAAACATGATCATAACTAAGCAAGCAGAGCACACTGACCATAGATTACCAAAGTCTGCACGAGCAAGGAATTCACAGATTATTTAAAACCCAAGTAAATGTTCCAAGCTCGATATACTAAAAAAGCATGAATTCGAGCTTAAACTGCATCTGTTTCATATCATGTTGTATTATTGGCAAATACAAAACCCCAAGTGTTTACCTTAGACGATCAATGTGCATCGAATCAAACCCTATTCGTGAATGAAAATCAATTCCCATTACATAAAAACCCAAATTTTCACTAACTGGCGAAAATCTAATAGAGCAGAAGAGGAAAAATTAATACCATTTTTTCTGTAACGGCGGAAGGAATCAAAGGGAGAAAGAGGATCGACAATGGAAGAAGCTTTTTTTATAAGGTCATGAATCGTCTTTTTCTTCTCCAATATCTGCACAACAAGTTTCGAATTTCTGAGTTCAAACAAAACTAAAATCGGAATTTCGAATGCTCTAAAACATACATCAGAATTTCCAAATTTTTCACCTTTCGACGTTTCTTCGAATCCATGGTTCACCACACCGATGATCTGTCTCTCTCTCCCCCGTCCCTCTCTCTTTCTTTCTGAAGTGATTCGGTAGGAGCCGGATGCATCAAACGGGTTCGGACCCGAATCAGATCCGACAATAATATATGACGTCAGCGTTCAGATTAAATTCGTTTAAATTGGATAGTGAAGGCCCAGTTTTATTTGTGAACAAACGACAAAGGCCTTTTTATTCGTTTAAATTGGATAGTAGATTTGCAACAAAGATTCCTCAAATCACTTAGCTGCGTGTGTAAAATAAGTGTTTGATCAAAATTGTATTTAAATTGATTCCAATTTGTTATTTGTTCATGTGAAGCTTTCACACAATGCAGAATTGAGGCTTCTTGACGTGCCTAATCACAAGATTGTCAAGGTAATCACAGCCGCATACGGAATGAAGGTGTTGGAAGGTTTCAAGAATTTGACTGCTGGGGAGGTATGGTATCATCATTTCCTTTTTCTTTTTGACTAAAACTTTTTTTTTACCACTTCAATTTTTTCTTATCTATATATAAAATGGAAAATCTCAGATGATTTCTGTGAAAATTTCAGGTTCCTGAATAAAAGAGGAACATTGGTGCCAATGGATTGTTAATAAGTATGCCACGTTAATTTTGCATAATTTCTTATCTTATAGTCTTTGAAAATTATATTCTGTTCGAGTTTTGCACGAATATCCTTTTCAACTGGATCTTGATAAAGAGATTTGAAAATATTTGTCCACTGACGCAGACAAGAGCGTTGCAATATTTACACATTTCATTAAAGGCTCTAAGGGAAAATCGATGGAAATTAAAAAGGACGGAAAGGGAAGTTGGACGTCCGTGAAAGGAAACCCCAAGAACACCTCTGAAAGTAAATGGTGGCAAACGATTAATAATTCTTAATACCTGGTTGTTTATTATTTGATGATGACAGAAAATGAAATTCTCACCTCACTACCAATTTTCAATTCCGATGTTATTTTAGTTAGGAATTTCAAATTTTACAACTGTGTATATATGATTGTCATAGCTTTAGTTAGGTTCTTATGGAAATGCTCCACACGCTTTGTGCCCTGCAGCCAATCAGAATTATTGTGGACTTGTCAACAAAGGGTTGACATGCTACTTTAACACATGTGTGCAGTCACTATTCCACATCTCACGCTTTAGACAGGTTAGACCAACCCCAATGCAAACACTCAATTGAGTGTTTTAAACATTTTTAATAATAAAAAAATGTTTTAAAAAAAAAATACGATTTAAAAAAAAAAAAAAAAATTGACGAATCGCGTCTTGACACATGTCATAAAACACCATAAAATCGGATCCAAAATAAGACACCAGGTCTTGCACTATTCAATGCCATGTCATTATTTTATTTTTTTTTTACTTTATTTTTTGAGTTAAAACACCCCAAGGTGTCCATTGGGGTTGCTCTAACATATAATTTTCCTCAAAGTTTATAGTTTGTTTAAAGATTCATCAATTCACTAACTCACATGAAAACTTTTCTTATACAGACTGTTTACCTTTTGCCTTTGATGGAGATTGATAAAAAAACCATATCAATGGCGCTGCAAAAGTTGTTTTATATGTTTCAGTTTTCTCCAACCAAAACTGTGGATGCATCAGAACTCCTTGACTTTTGTGATTGGCCATTTGATCGTTTAATGCACCATGATTTACAAGAATGCCAAAAACACATCTTTCAAAACCTTGGTGAAATGAAGGTATGAGCTTTCTCTTCTTTTTCTTTCTCTTCTTCTTTTGGTTGATTTTTGTTCTATTTTTCTAGGCAACAATAGACCAGCTTTATCAAGGTCACTACACAACTAGCATCGAATGTAAAGATGTTGAAGCAATATCTAGAGTTATGGAACCATTTTCTGGTATGTATTATGTTGTTCTCTTAGTGACTAAGCAAATCTTATATCATTTTTACTCGAATCTTATATCATTGTAATTGAATCTTATATCAGACCTCATCCCTGGCTCAACTTATTTTAGGTCCCATGGGCCAAAAAAAAAATTTGCCCTGAAAATATCATTTAGAAAAATATTTAGACATTTTTTATATATGTTTTAAAATATGGACCTGTTTCTTTAAAAAGAAATTCGAATTAAAAAAAAATACTAGCACATTTCTAATTTTCTAAATAAAAATGGGCCAGAATATAAAAAAATCAAAACATTTGAACCCATTTTTTAAAGAAATGGACACTGGCCCAGGGGCGGTCACACCTCTGCCCACCCCCTCTGAGCCGGGCCTGACAGACCTCCTCCCGAATCAGATCCGACAATAATATATGACGTCAGCTTTAAGATTAAATTCGTTTAAATTGGATAGAGAAAAGGCCCAGTTTTATTTGTGAACAAACGACAAGGCCTTTTTATTCGTTTAAATTGGATAGTAGATTTGCAACAAAGATTACTCAAATCACTTAGCTGCGTGTGTAAAATAAGTGTTTGATCAAAATTGTATTTTAATTGATTTCAATTTGGTATTTGTTCATAGATTCTTGTAAATCAACGCAAAGACAAAGCGTTAACTGAGCTTGCAGTTTCTCCAGCATAAAAAGATTATTTTAGGAATCAGGAGCTTTTCTCTTCCTATCAGAGACAGATGAAGCACCATCAAGTTTAGACTGTCCAAAAACAGACCTGCAAAGTCCAAAGAAGGTTTCTGCATATTAGAATCAAACAACTTGATGATGGCTTTGTTATGCTGCGAAAGAACAAGATGGGTCAAAATCTCTTACCCGCACGTTGAACATTTCTTGTGATGCTCACAGAAAATGGACAGACACACTGAACATATGTAGCCCATATCGATTGTCTTCTTGTGGCAAAAACACCTGTAAGTTTTGTACATAAACCATCTCTTATAATACGCGGAGGAGACCCGAGTCATTGAAGAGTCTATGATTTTGATCACTTACGATGCGCGAAAATCAACGCCCACGGGTTTAGGAAGTTGCACAAAACCGCGGGAGTGCAAATCAGTTGCAAAGATTGTCTTTTTGTGCAAAGCAAAACAAACGAGAGTTAGCGCGCATTAAGTGTGCTTATATGTAA
Organism: Alliaria petiolata; assembly: GCA_020283515.1. Classification (NCBI taxonomy): domain Eukaryota; kingdom Viridiplantae; phylum Streptophyta; class Magnoliopsida; order Brassicales; family Brassicaceae; genus Alliaria; species Alliaria petiolata. Next base: position 99,064,611 of record JAHZTW010000001.1, read on the forward strand.
CGAGTCACATAAATCTGAGCAATGCATTTGGGCTTGAGTTGAGAGCGTACCGTTAGATACTGAAACAGCCCATCCAACTGTTTAGGTGTATGATGTACACCGCCGGTTATATAAGATGCCTACAAATGTGCCAGGTGATAACTTATGCATAAGTTGAGCTTGAGGAGTTGAAGATTTAAGAATCAGGAACTAGCATGGAACGAATAAAGGAGAAATGATAATACCTGCTGCAAAAATGCTGAGCTCTGTGTACCTATGTAACATGAATCAATGGGAACCTAAAGAACCAATTGATGAAGTGGCTTGAGTACAGATTTTGGGAATTATGAGACGTCAAGAAACGTAAATCCCAAAGAAACAAATCAACATGAAGAGTACCATCAAGCGCTGGGCAGAGAAGATAGAGTTCATGACAGCTACATATCTGAGAAAAAAAAAGGAACAAAAAAAAAAAAGGAACAAAACCCTGCATGAGTCCAGACAAGTAGAAGAAAGTATTGCAAGTAGAAAAAAGTTACAGAAGAACATACTGTTCCGGGCCATCTGGGGAACCTTGCAAGCATAAAATCTGTATTTCGTATATATGCCAATAGCACAATTAGTTACATTTTATAGGCTATGCAAACGAACAGATAAATCAAAGGAGAGGCTGAAGATTCCTAGAAAGCAATCAAGATGAGAAACATTATCCAAGATAATTGATTGATACGTAATTCATAATGAACACGCACCCGAGGCTGGGGATGTAGATGTCCAGAACGGAAAACCCTCTGTATATCTATAGCCAGAAAATCAGGCGAAACAAAAAGTGAAGGCCAAAATTACCAAATGACATGTAACGGTGGTGTACATCATACACCTAAACAGGCAAAACAAAAAGTGAAGGCATCTAATAGATGGCCCTAGGCATGCTACAGGTTTAGCCGAGAACACACATTTTCGACCTAAGAAACGCTATCGCTTTTCCAAACTTAACCCGATTTAGACAGGAAGCTAAGCTTTAAGATGACTAGCAGATGTTATGTAGTATACAGAGATAGCCTTTTTAAGTTTTTACTTGCAAAAACCACACAAATAAGAGTGACCAAGAGCTAAATGCCTTGTTTCATAAGGATACAGCAAAGAGCCATGGAGAGTGATCCTGACAAGAGAGAGGAAGCTACTCTATCCTCATGCTCCTCCTCCTTGCTGAGCTCCTCATCTCTGGCAGCAAAATCTTCCAATTTCTCCAGCAAAGAAGCAAAAAGGGCGGGCGTTCCAGTTCTACTGCTCTCGATATTCCCATTCGATGTCAAAGACGAATCATAAATGTAATCACAGGAACTGTATCCAGTAGCTATCACTACAACTTGGTTCAATTGATTTAAGCCCAAAACCGCGTTCAGAAACGCAAGCACCTACGCAACAGCAAACACCAGGTTTCTGAATACAAACGAAGCACTAACAAAACACAATTACTTGGCCAGAAAAAATAAATACTTACTTACATGAGAGAGGAATTGAGAGAATGTAGTCGATGTAGTGCTCCAGAAGAAGGGATTCGTATCAAGCAGCAAAACTAGAAGACTAACATCGTCTGCGACCAAATAATCCCTAACAATCAGCCCCGTTTTCGACTTCAACGATTGACATATGTTAGGGTTTCTAATCAAAGAGGAATTTAAGACCTGAATACAGCTTAGAAGCAACGGAAGCCATAGTTTCACAGAATCCAAGACAGAATTTCAGTGCCGGCAAATCGTCTCCGATATCTGTACAACACGAACGAAATCAAAATCGATACTTCGAATGCTACAGAAAGCTTCCGGGATTTTCACCGTTTCTCTCGAAAGTGGTACGGTAGGAGTCGGATTCATCAAATGGGTTTGGATACCAATCAGATCCGACAATAATTACGACGCAAGCCCAAAGCAGGAAGCCTTTTTGGAAAATTTTAGGTTTTAGTTTTTTTTTTTCGTCTTAAGAAAGTAATAAAACTGTAACTGGTAATAAGAAATTGGAATATAAGAAATAAATGAAATAATTTTATATGGAATAAAAGAAAGTGGAATGAAATAAAAATTCAATTCTATTCATTCCTTACCAATTTTGAAGCGGGATAGTTTTTCAAAAGTATTTGTTTTTTTCATATGGAATAAATGGAATAAGTGGAATGATTTTTTATTTTTTTCTTTATAAATGGTAAAAATTTTGTGGAATTTGATGAAATACTCAATTCCACATAATTTTATTCATGAAAATTACAATCCAGTTACAGTCTAAGAGAAACAGAACTTCAGAATTGAGATTACTTGACGGGATTAATCACAAAATGTCAAAAGCGCTTGAACATAAACATACGAAACATTTGAATAAAAACAAAAAATCAGTTTGAATAAATTGAAATTTTTTATATATTATTTAAAATCCCAATTTTTACGATATTTAAAATATATTTTTAATTTGTATGTACAAAAAAAAAATTATATGTAGCATAATAGTGCCCATGGTTGACTTCTTGGTGCATATTTTCTTTTGTTTATCAGTAACAAATCTTTGCTTATTATAGCTAATTTTTTTTTTTTTTATGTGTGTGTTTTCTAGTGGAAGTAGAGCTAATGTTGTCAGTTTTTTTTTGTCCCGCTGAATCTTAGCAAAGAAAAACAGAACTCTTCTAGTTAGTGTTCATAGTAGAAATATCACTCTTATTAGTATATGTTTGTGGCAAGACAAAGGTTCATAAAACCGCACCACATGTTCAGAGGAATTTGTAAGACGCTCACCATTGTTATTGAATATTTGCTAGAATTGGATTCAGGACAAGTTGATGCCATGGAGGTTTCTGAACCAAGAGTAAGACTACTTTTTCTCATGTAATTTTTTTCATTTTCTGTCATTTGGATCATGTTAATCCATTAATGATAGGAAAGAATGAAAATGAGTGACATTAAGGAGCAAACGGTTTGTGGTAATACCTTACAAATTACTTTCCATCATCCCAGAAGCGAAAAGTGTTTGTCTGCGGTTACCATGGTGACCTTCCCTGTAGAAAGTAGGTTAAACATGTTATTGACTCAATTAAATCAAAGATATTTTAAGAAAGTTTTTTAATAATTTGATGTTGTTTGAAATTATAAAATATTTGTGTTTGTGGATCAGGTGAAGCTTTCACACAATGCAGAATTGAGGCTTCTTGCCTAATCACAAGATTGTCAAGGTAATCACAGCCGCAGAAGGAATGAAAGTGTTGGAAGGTTTCAAGAATTTGATTGCTGAGGAGGTATGGTATTATCACTTAAATTTTTCCTTGTCTATATATAAAATGGAAAATCTCAGGTGGTTTATGTGAAAATCTCAGGTTTCTGAAAAAGAGAGGAACATCGGTGTCAATGGATTGTTAATCCAAGTATGCCACGTTGATTCCAAAGCTGGAAACAAATCTCTAATGGTATTTATCTTTCTTGTTACATCTGTAAACAATTGTTTTTAATATTAGTGTAACTAATCATTACTTGTAGCGCAGCCTACAAAATTCGTTGGTTATCCATTCTTGTTTGTGATCCATGAAGATGAAACCTTGAAGAATATCAAGACTCAAATTCAGAAGAAGCTGCAAGTCCGAGATGAAACAATTACTTATCTTATAGTTTTTGAAAATTATAATTCTGCTCGAATTTTGCACTAGTATGTATATCCTCTTCAACTGGATCTTGATAAAGAGAATCGAAAGTATTTGTCCATTGACACAGACAAAAGCGTTGCAATATTTACATACTTCACAAGTATGTTTCGTGTCTCCTTACCTTTGTGAGTTAAAGATACAAAAGCTTGACTTAAACAACTAGCTTTTTGCGATATTTATTTCCATTTTTTTTTTGTAGTTTTTGATCCATTCAGGAGAAGTCAATCATGGACACTATTATGCTTTCGTAAGGCCTGAACTTTGTGCATTGACGCAGACAAGAGTGTTGCAATATTTTTTTGTAGTTTTTGATCCATTCAGGAGAAGTCAATCATGGACACTATTATGCTTTCGTAAGGCCTGAACTTTGTGCATTGACGCAGACAAGAGTGTTGCAATATTTTTTTGTAGTTTTTGATCCATTCAGGAGAAGTCAATCATGGACACTATTATGCTTTCGTAAGGCCTGAACTTTGTGCATTGACGCAGACAAGAGTGTTGCAATATTTACACACTTCACAAGTATGTCTCGTGTCTCCTTACCAGTTAAAAGATACAAAAGCTTGACTTAAACAACTAGCTTTTTGCGCTATTTATTTCCATTTTTGCAGTGCACTATCATGCTTTCGTAAGGCCTGAACTTTCAGTTATGCGCTTAGCTTAGTGATAGGATTGCTACGCCCTAATTTTTCTCTTTATATATTCTTACATTAATAACGTCATCAGTTCACAACTACGATGAGGCCGACTTTGAGATTTAATTATATAATCCAGACAAAATAAACTTTGCATTGTTCAAATTAATATGATACTCATATTGTTCAATCATATAAGAAGCAAGTTATAATCGTGATTATCTCGATATATGTTATTAGCAAAATATAATTCTTCTATCATATAAAAAAAATGGTTACGGTGATCACTAAAATTACAAAATCGTATAATCGTATAATTAATTCATTACAATAAACTTGCTACATTTGGCTTGAGAAAGTTAGACCCGCCGGTTTAGCCAATCCAATATGACTCCAGCGATAATTCCCCGCTCCGGTTCAAAGAGCAGATCATGCAACAAGCCATCGAACAGCTTGATCGACTTGTCGGACGAGGAAGCTTCATCGTATAGTCTCTGAGTAGCTTTAGGATCCGTAACCGTATCGGATGTGCCGTGCAGCACAAGAAACGGGACCTTGATTCTGTTGAGATTCTCCAGCAAATGAGAAGCAAGTCGAAGGATCTCGTAACCGGTTCTTGCCCGGATAGACCCGGTGTAGACTAACGGGTCAGAGTATTTAGCCATGAGAGCTTCCGGGTCACGTGAAACCGGCATTACCTTCTTTTTTGCAGCACTTAACTGGTATCTCGGCACGAGGAACGCGAGGAAAGGTGCAAGTACCTGTTGAAAAATGTTGTAGTGTTTTCAAGATGAAAGCCAAAAAAGTGTTTGTGGAAACTGTTCAGATTCTTGAGGTTTGAATTACGCCGAAGATAGGATGGGATGGTTGGACTCCAACTGCGGGGGAAGTTAACACAATCCCTGAAACTCGAGCTTCAATCTTTGGATCTAGCATAGCCTGCAACAATGGTTTATATATATAGTCAACATATGGTTTCACGAGCAATTTTATTAACATAATATACAATCTTTCAACCTTTAAGATGATAGCTCCTCCTGTTGAGTGACCAATGCAGAAACAAGGCAATCCCGGGTTTTCTGCGATTACCTTCTCAAGAAACGAGTTCTGCAATTATATGTTTTCAGAGATGTAGTTGTTTAAGCAACGGTATAGTTTACGAAAATCTCAGTGTCTTGGAAACTCAAAAAGAAATTATACCAAATCAGTGACAGCATAATCAAGAGAAGGAACATAAGCATGAAGTCCATCACTTCCACCATGACCTGTTTGACCAAGATAAAATTTTATTGAGTAACGAAATAGAGAATTTCTACACTGGCAAATGCTTTGAGCATAGTTTCGAAATGGTAAAGTGGTTTTACCGATCCAATCTATTCCATAGACCTTGAACCCATTAAAATTTAGCTGCTTTGCAAAATCGCTATACCTGCCGCTGTTGAGCGTTTGAATAAATTCATGTTAGGCTACTTATATGGGAGGAGAGATTATGATCAAATCAAAGGCTATACAACAAACCTGTGTTCGTTCAGACCATGTAGCAGAACAACAAGTCCCCTACAAGCAAGCTCACAGAAAGATATCAGCTTTAAGGCCTAAGAAACCACACAAGAAATAATTGAAGAGGACTATAAACAAGAAATTAAAGATACAAAANGGATCTTAAAATCCTTTTCCCTTGATGGATCAGGGGTGCGACGCTCTGCCTCCAATCGAGCTACTTCTTTCTGAAGATGTTTCACTAATTGCTTATCAGAGACAACCTGTAGTAGTTACAGTACCAGCGAGTAAATATTTTGTTTGTTTTCATCGAGAAAGGGCACTAAGAAGAACCAAAATCATGGAACATAGATCATTACCATGTTCACTTGGGCATTGTTAGTAACTTCCTTGGCTCTGTTGGCAAAATATAGAGTATTTCGTGATTGCTCAACATGAGTCGAGGCTGGACTCAATGTACATATAATGGCTGTTCGAGCATTTCCACCCAGTGAATGCTGTAAAATCCGAGTAAGCTTGGAGTCTCTGTAAGGTATGTGGCCGCTTTTTTTCCCCACACTATGAAGTGTTCACAAATTCAGATGAAATCAATTTATTACTTAAATAGTTTGTAGTTTCAATGTCACTCTCAACATATATGTAAGATCCCTTACCTTAGTTTCCTTATGACAGTTGTAAGGGTCATGAGACTTAGATTGATATGGCAACCTTCCCTGAGTCTCGTTCCATCTGCCTGCGACTGTGACGCTCTTTCACTTCCTGCTAAGTCCACAAAGTTCTGCGATGCATTCACACACCAAAGTGTTAATTGAACATTTTGCAAAAAGAAAAGGTGATGACTCTCAAAACAGAGATGGATCTAATTTTACCAGACTAGCCATGTATGACCTCACACCTGTCTCTTATACACATCTAGATGTGTATAAGAGACAGCAACATATATGTAAGATCCCTTACCTTAGTTTCCTTATGACAGTTGTAAGGGTCATGAGACTTAGATTGATATGGCAACCTTCCCTGCTGTCTCTTATACACATCTAGATGTGTATAAGAGACAGGCGCTGACTCGATCGCTGGCTCCTGATAACAGAACCAACGGTGAGGATTTCGATCTCACTGTCACCGCCATTGATGATCGTCGACGAGCTGTGACATTGATCGGAAGATGATTTCGGATCTCGTTTACATAAAATCTGGACGATTTTTTGACCGGTAATATGGGAAATGAGTATCCACTAGCTATTACGATCGTTCCTCCACTTGAACAGATCATAAACAAAGAGAATCCAAAGACGATTATTATCGCCTTCTCCGAAATTAGGGGAATGCGATACTTTGAATGGGCAAAAAAAAAAAAAAAAAAACCAAATTTAGGGTTTTACTCTGATGATGAATCAAAAAACAGAGCTCAAGAAGAAAAATTGATAAGCAGAATCGTCAAGACAGTGAAGCAATTCGAGGGAGAACAAATTTACTAACATTAATTAAAATGAATAAAAACTTGAATTTTTTTGGTTTGGTGCTCTGGATTTATACAGCGGAAAGGACGAGGGGAGTCTTACATGTGGCACATAATAATTATCTCTTAATGCAAAAAAAATGTTTCCAACAAAACGCAGCGTCTTTTGGTTAAGGTCTCTCAAATCACAGATGAAGAAGATTAGAGATGTTGTCCCAGCCAATGTTCCACTGCCTTTTATCTGAAGGCACAGCGAAATTGAGCTCAAACATCTCTTTAGAGATGTTACCACCTGTCTCTTATACACATCTAGATGTGTATAAGAGACAGCAGGAACTGTATCCAGTAGCTATCACTACAACTTGGTTCAATTGATTTAAGCCCAAAACCGCGTTCAGAAACGCAAGCACCTACGCAACAGCAAACACCAGATTTCTGAATACAAACGAAGCACTAACAAAACAACAATTACTTGGCCGGGAAAATAAATACTTACTTACATGAGAGAGGAATTGGGAGAATGTAGTCGATGTAGTGCTCCAGAAAAAGGGATTCGTATCAAGCAGCAAAACTAGAAGACTAACATCGTCTGCGACCAAATAATCCCTAACAATCAGCCCCGTTTTCCACTTCAACGATTGACATATGTTAGGGTTTCTAATCAAGAGAGGAATTTAAGACCTGAATACAGCTTAGAAGCAACGGAAGCCATAACTTCACAGAATCCAAGACAGAATTTCAGTGCCGGAAAATCGTCTCCGATATCTGTACAACAAGAACGAAATTAAAATCGATATTTCGAATGCTACAGAAAGCTTCCGTGATTTTCACCGTTTCTCTCGGAAGTGGTACGGTAGGAGTCGGATCCATCAATCGGGTTTGGATACCAATCAGATCCGACAATAATTACGACGCAAGCCCAACGCAGGCAAGCCTTTTTGGAAAAATTTTAGGTTTTAGTTTTTTTTTTTTGTCTTAAGAAAGTAATAAGAGAAAGAAAATGAATAATCAGAACTTCAGAAGGAATGAAGTTTGCACACAATGCAGAATTGAGATTACTTGACGTGATTAATCACAAAATGTCAAAGGCGCTTGAACATAAACATATGAAACATTTGAATAAGATAAAAAAATCAGTTTTAACAAATTGAATTTTTTTTTATATATTATTTAAGATCCCAATTTTTACGATATTTAAAACAGATCTTAAGCATAATAGTGCCCATGATTGATTTCTTGGTGCATATTTTCTTACATTAATAACGTCATCAGTTCACAACTACGTTGAAGCCGACTTTGAGATTTAAATATATGATCCAGACAAAATAAACTTTGCACTGTTCAAATTAATATGATGATATTCATATTGTTCAATCTTATAAGAAGCATGTTATAATCGCGATTATCTCGATATATGTTATTAGCAAAATATAATTCTTCTATCATATAAAATAAATGGTTACGGTGATCACTAAAATTACAAAATCGTATAATCGTATAATTAATTCATTACAATAAACTTGCTACATTTGGCTTGAGAAAGTTAGACCCGCCGGTTTAGCCAATCCAATATGACTCCAGCGATAATTCCCCGCTCCGGTTCAAAGAGCAGATCATGCAACAAACCATCGAACAGCTTGATCGACTTGTCGGACGAGGAAGCTTCATCGTATAGTCTCTGAGTAGCTTTAGGATCCGTAACCGTATCAGATGTGCCGTGCAGCACAAGAAACGGGACCTTGATTCTGTTCAGATTCTCCAGCAAATGAGAAGCAAGTCGAAGGATCTCGTAACCGGTTCTTGCCCGGATAGACCCGGTGTAGACTAACGGGTCAGAGTATTTAGCCA
>JAHZTW010000001.1:99075684-99256406 GCA_020283515.1 Alliaria petiolata
TTTTTTTTTTTTTTGGGTCAACCAGTAGATTATTATTCTGTCTTAATTTAGATGAAATTGAGCTTTCGTTTCCACCTTTTCCTTTGCTTTGATTTGATGCCCACGACCACTATGGTATTTTGTTGTCGTCCTGTGAATAATTTGACTTCTAAGTTCTAACAAAAGGGTTGTCGTCTTTTGTATTTTTTTTTTTTTTTTTTGAATAAGGGTCGTCTTTTGTATTTTATACGCTCTAAGAGTTTGATTTTTCGCAGATCAAGCGGGAAGTAGTTTTTTTTTTTTTTTTTTTTTTTTATCAAAAGAGTATTTCATTCCATAAACTTAGTTTGGGCATGAACCTACATTATATGCAGATAGGGCCTGCTTGGCAATCTGGTCTGCTTCCAAATTAGAAAGGCAACTAATATGCAAGAAAGAGATGAACTTAAATCGTCGAGCCATGGATGTGATGTCGGAGACGATTCCGTGCAGCTCCGAGAAATCTGTGTTTGCGTTAATTGCTTGGATCGCTTGGCCGGAGTCTGATTCTACCTGGAGTCTTGTGAAGCCGCAGGTCCAAGCATCTTCCAGCGCAGTCCGGATCGCAAGGCTTTCCGCCATTAAAGCCGATCGAACGACCGTAGCTATTTGGCTTTTTTGGGAGATTCCTTGATCTGCTCCCTTTGAGAATATCCATCCCAATCCCGCAACTTGGTCGTCAGCTGTTTTCCAGGCTGCATCTGTCCTGCATGTAACACAGGTGTTGTCTCTCGGTCTTTGCTCTCCTGGTTTTGCAACCTGGACTACCTGATTCGTTGTTTGTGCTTCTGTCCATTCTTTTGCTCATGTGATAGCTTTGAGGATGATTTCCTTTGCCGTAAATTGCTGCTCCTTGAAGATTTTGTTGTTCTGTGCTATCCATATGAACCAGGTAATCCAAGGAGCCAGTGGCGTAGTTGCGATACCTGTGGGGGGGGGGGAGAAATATCAGCTTCCTCAAGCTTGGCCATCATGTGGGAAAATTCCAATCTACATTTGGCGTGAAGGATTCCTGGAAAGGTGTCTTTTCCCACACTTGTTTGGCGAACGGGCAGTGTAGTAGAGTATGCTCAATAGTTTCTAAGTCTCCACAATGGATGCAGATTGGGTCTATCTGGATTTGTCTCGAGGCTAGTCTTTCTCCTACTGGGAGGGCTCCTTTCAAAGCTTTCCAGAGGAAAAGTTTGAGCTTTGGAGCTGTTTTTATCGCCCATATATCAGGTATCCACTTTATGCCAAAGTTTTCTGCTGTTTCCACCTGTGTTTTAGCCTCTAGAGCCGCATAGTATCATGTTTTCACTGTATAACTGCATGAGGTTGATTTTAGCTAGATTAACTTGTCCTGTGCATTTGTCTTGCTAGGTTTCAGGGTTTGGATTGCCTCTAGATGCAAAGGGAGCGTCTCCTTGATAAGAGGGACATTCCACCCCGAAGTGTGGCTTAGGAAGAGGTCCGAAACGAACAAGTTCCGGGATTGATGGGGGGCTGGGCCCATTGGGGCCTGCTGCTAGGATAGGGAGAGCCATGGGTCATTCCAAACGCTGATAAGCTCTCCATTACTTACAGCCCATCCTAGATGTTTGAGCAGGAGATCCCTGCCTATGATGATACCACTCCATCCATGGGAGGACGACTTTGGTTTAGAGCAATTAAGGAAAGTGGACTCATGGCAGTATTTCCCAAGGAGTACCTGGGCAAGAAGACAATCTGATTTGTTCAGCAAGCGCCAGCTTAGCTTTGCGAGCATAGCATCATTGAAGCACGGTACATCTTTAAATCCTAAGCCACCAGCCTCTTTCGATTTTGTTAGTTTATCCCAAACGGGAAGTAGCTATTACTAATTTGGCGTATAAAATAGTAAAATTACTTTTACTTTTACACTCATCACGCTCCAGAGGTAGAAAGAAACTCCTTCCCATTGCAATTTGCAATTGTGGGTCTTTGAAGTATGAAAAGTCAAGGTCTTTGCCCGAGATTTCGAAATATCTGCAAGCCTGGATATTTCTTTTATAGCAACTTTAGTTGAAAAAAATATATAAATACAACTAAATCCAATGAATAAATAAATTATTGACACAACTCAAAAATATAATAACTAGGACACTATTTCCGGTATTCCCATCTTCCTTGGTCGAAATTCAAAAGTTAAAATAACATTTCCAAAAAATCTCCATCTGTGTTTTTAATATACAGTTCAACGAAGTGTCTTTCATTCTTCAGTTGACATTTCTAGAAGATATATGAAGACTGAGATTTTGATGCAATAATATATTAAAAAATTTCACCATTCTGGAAATTTTTACAAAATTGCGATTTAAGTACAATTGTTTAGGGTTTGATTGGTACAAATCTTAGAGAAAAAGTGGAACTAGAGAGAAAAAGAGTTTTTCCCAAAAAAAAAAGAGAAAGATAAAATGAATATTAAAACAGAAATAAAATCCATAAAATTACCTATCTTTTCCCTAGTGAGTTGTGTAGAGGGAAAAAAACTTTTTTTGTTTGACCTTTTTTACACTTTTCCAACGAAAGATAGTTCTCTTAACAAATAAAAATAAATAAATATTAATATAATATTATGTAAATATGATTTTTAATATCTTAACAAATAAAAATAAATAAATATTAATATAATATTATGTAAATATGATTTTTAATAGTATTTGAAGAAAGTTTCTCAATTTTTTAGAAACTCACTTAATTTTATATTATTATTTATTTTTATTATATTTTAAGAAATTTAACGAGAGATTCTCATTGCTGATGTTCTAAAATTGTATTTTTCTCCTGTATTTGATTCCTAAAAACAAAACAAAATCTAAAAAGATGACAAAAAAACAATTCAAAGTTAATATCAATTCTGCCAAAAGAAAATTCTATTGAGTACAATTACAACAGTCAAAACATATAAATTTTATAATATTATCTATGAGAATCTAAAAACGCAATTGTATTTATAGAAAAAAAAAGATGTAAATAGTTGCTATTTTATAAGAACAAAATTGGAGTAATTAGTGTATTCCTCTATATTTTTAAAACTTTCATCATTTATCATGTTTTTCTTTATTTTTAAAATTTTATTCTCCCATTAGCATAATAAGGAACAAAACACAAATTTATCTACAAATAATTCTTCTTCGAAAATTGAAATAGTAGAACACCCTTCCTCTCAACTGCCATTTATCTTATAATTTTTGTTTCACTCGTTTTTGTTCATTTTTTTATAACTTAGAAATAAGTCATTCTAAAACATCATTATAACAATTGCAACACAATATTCACCGGTAACAAGTATCAGTCACACACATCGCTTTCATTCCGGTCAAAACGAAACCGCTGTAATGAAACAAGTCAAATAACCATTAAAGATCTATAATATGAATCTCTGACCGCTTTATATACAAAATAATGTAATATAGCTTAGATGTTATCACTAATCATTTAATCAACGGTCTTAATTAATAAAAAGTCGTCACCGATCATTTTGACCAATCTCCATAAAATCCCCAAAAAACCCACCGAAGAAACAAAAGGTCTTAATTTGTTGTTAGTCTATCGTCAAAACCCCCAATGTCTATCTCTCTTCTCCACATCAGCTTCGTCGTCTTCTCCGTCGTTGGGCTCCCGTCGTGCTTCTCCGCCGATCTACAATACGAGCAGTGCCTCTCACCTCTGAGATGCGGATATAGATCGGAGGTGTTCCCGGACATCACTTACCCATTTTGGGGCAATAACATCAGCAAACCCAATTTCTGCGGCCAAACCGAGTTCGAGCTTACCTGCAAGGAGAATCAAACCCTAACCCTAGAGATTGAGGATTTCACTCTTCGAATTATTTCCGCGAATCTGGACAACAAGACAATCACCGTTGCCGATGAGAGTGTGCTCGAGGGTGGTTGCCCAAAGATTTTGAACTTCAAAGGGGATGATCAGTTTTCATTAAACCCTACCACCGAGACGATCGATCTATTCAATTGCTCTTCCGATTACCCGGTCCCATTCCCATCGCTGTCAACAATTACTTGCCAAGAAAGCAACGAGAACGCGAGTACATATCATGTCTTTAGAGCGCATAATGATGCCCACAATTGTACCAAGGTTGGAGAAATTCCGATGCTTCGGTCTGCTAAGACCGCTCTTCACCGGTCGAATGACTCGAATCAAGAATTGAAGATGGCTTTGGAAAAAGGGTTCGATTTGAGGTACAAAATAGAAGATCGGATTTGCCAGGGTTGTATCCATTCCAGTGGGATTTGTGGTTCGGAGTCACGGTCGGGAGATTTCCGCTGTCTGTGTGCAGACAAGCCTCACAGTTTCTCCTGTAACGACGACCGAGGTTAGTCCTTTATCGTTTAGATTCAAGGTTTACTGCTTTCAGTTCCCTTTTTTTTTTTTTCTCCTTCTATAGTATGTGATTACATTTAGATTATTGCCACCATTAGTTCGTCAAATCGATTGTGCACATAGACTCAAGAACCTATACTTTGACCAATTCATTATCGTGATTGACCCAACCTTTAAATAATCTTTTTAACACCCACTTTGACTTTTTCAACATGGTTTTACGTGTCCTGTTTTCTATCATCGTTAATGATTTTGATTTCCTTGTCTGAACGGGATCACAGCTTGTCTTTTTACGAGCCAGGCTGAATCAAACTATTATGGGCCGGTTATGAGTCCAGTTTATATTTTTCATAGTCGGTCTTAGAAGAAAGTCCTAGAAAATATAGCGGGGAATTTAATGAAAGTATAATTTTCCTTGTGTTTGAAGTTTCTGCAAGTAGGCCGACCCTAACCGACCCGCTCTTGACCAAAAAATATTCTTTCCATTACACGACTTTTCTAATTTTAGAAAATAAATAATTAAGAGCACTAAATTCCCCATTTGTAAAGTTTTTGTTGGTCATCTTCAACCTCAGAAAGACAAATAAACATTTCAGCTTTTAAGTGGGACATTGCAGTCTTTTTTTTTCTTTATCCAAAGAAATTAGTCTTAATACTCTTTGCACACACTAGTTGAACAAACTCCAACTCGCACCCACTCCGTTGAAAACCTTTTTAGTTTGTTTGTTTTCTTTTCTCTATATCTCTCTTTTGTTCTCTTCTTCTTGTTTCTTTATCTCATTTTCTTTTTTTTGCATCCTCAAAATGATTCCTCCATGTTTCTGCTACACATCCCTTCACAGAATATTCGTCACTTTCATCTTCCACTTGATACTATTAGCGACCGAAACCTTCTCTCTTGATCCAAAGTTTAAGGCTTGTGAGCCCAAATCATGTGGCAAAGGTCCCGAGATCTCCTATCCATTCTATCTATCAGGCAAGCAAGCATCTTTTTGCGGCTATCCCAGTTTCGAACTCAGCTGTGACGATGAACAAGAGCTCCCTGTTCTCGGGATCTCCGGTGAGGATTACGTCATCAAGAACATATCTTACTTGACACAGTCGTTACAGGTCGTCAACTCAAGGGCGTCTCGTGATCCATGTCCGAGCCCTATGCATAATCTTACCCTCCATAGGACTCATTTCTCCGTGAGCCCTTCTCATATAAACTTCTCCATATTTTACAATTGCTCCGACCACCAGGTGTGGGAGGATTTTACGAAATACCCTCTTACTTGTTCTGGCAACACGAGTCTTCGATCTTTTGGGGTCTTCCAGAGGGAAATTCTGGGAAAAGAGACAAAAATTGCATCCGGGTCCTGCCAGAAACAAGTCGATGTTCCTGTTTCAGCTAGTTCTGATGTGAATCTGTTTTTTGAGATGCCTTATGCCGAGATTTTGAAGAGGGGTTTTGTTCTGAATTGGATTGCACACAGTTGCTCCCGCTGCATTAGCAGCGGCGGGCGATGTGGAACTGTCGATAAGGAATTCGTTTGCTTGTGTCCTGATGGACCTAAGATTCATGATACTTGCAGGAATGGTAATCACTTGTAAAATCGACCAATAATTGATCTTCTGACACATTGTGTTTTTGTTATTTGCTTTAGTTTTCTCACTTGGTCGTTGCATTAGGGATCTTCCAAACTCTACTTGATTGATGAACTCTGTAATCGTGCCTCAGTCTTTATGTTGTAGCCAATGCTCAAATCTGCAATCCTGCTGATTATTGTCGTCTTAATTTGTTCATTTCTATTGCAGGTGGTATCAATTGGAGGGTGAAGATTGCCATAGGTATGAATCTTTCTAGCTTCAGTTTTGGTTAAAGGATCTGAATCCTAGATTTTAATCTGTGTTTGTGATAAATAGTCAACACTCGTAGATTTGGATATGATTTCTATACTTTAAAACCATCAAAACAATGTTTATACTTTGCAAATGAAGGCCAAAACGATTTCATCCATTCACTGTTTTTTTTAATGTTCTTTTCTTTTTCCTTTGTTTCGAGTCTTACCGATTCTGTTTTGTCCCACGCAGGTGTTGTCGCGGGAGTCTTGGGATTAACAGCTGCTAGCATAGCTTGGTTTGTGTACCATCGTAGAAAAACCAAAAGTTACAGAACTTCTTCAGCATTGCTTCCAAGAAACCTCTCCTCAGATCCATCTTCAAAGTCTTCAGACGTTGAGAAAGCAGAGGAACTGTTAGTCGGAGTTCGTCTTTTCTCGTACGAAGAGCTCGACGAAGCAACTAATAGTTTCGACCCATCGAAAGAACTCGGCGATGGAGGCTTTGGTACAGTCTATTACGGTAAACTTAAAGATGGACGAAGCGTAGCTGTGAAACGGTTATTCGATAACAACTTTAAAAGAGCAGAGCAATTCAGGAACGAAGTTGAGATCTTAACGGGTTTACGCCATCCGAACCTCGTGGCTCTATTCGGCTGCTCCTCAAAACAGAGCCGGGAATTACTGCTAGTGTATGAGTATGTTGCAAACGGCACGTTAGCTGATCATCTACATGGTCAACAGGCTAACCCGAGCACACTCCCTTGGTCTACTCGGCTCAAGGTCGCTGTTGAAACCGCCTCTGCCTTGAAGTATCTCCACGCCTCCAAGATCATCCACCGTGATGTTAAGACCAATAACATCCTACTCGACCAAAACTTCAACGTCAAGGTCAGTAACTCACACTGGTTATAACTTATAGGAATGTCTGGTGGGACAACCAGAATGATTGTTTGATTTGATTTGATCGTATACTTATTTGACCTTTTTTTGCCTGTTTTTCGACATTTAGGTTGCGGATTTCGGACTTTCAAGACTGTTTCCGATGGATAGAACGCACGTATCAACCGCTCCACAAGGAACTCCAGGCTATGTCGATCCAGATTACCACCTATGCTATCAACTCTCCAACAAAAGCGACGTGTACAGCTTCGCGGTTGTGCTGATGGAGCTTATCTCCTCGCTTCCAGCTGTGGACATCACAAGACCGCGACAAGAGATCAACCTCTCGAACATGGCAGTCGTTAAAATCCAGAACCACAAACTGCACGAAATGGTGGATCCTTCGCTCGGGTTCGACACGGATACAAGAGTGAGACAGACGGTGATCGCCGTAGCTGAGCTGGCGTTCCAGTGCTTGCAGTCGGATAAAGATCTTAGACCGTGTATGTCGCATGTGCTGGAGACGCTGACGAGGATACAGAACAATGGGTTTGGCTCGGAAATTGATGTTGCAGATGTGAATAAGAGTGGACCGTTGGTTGCGCAGTCTCCTGATAGTGTAATTGTGAAATGGGACAGTAAGTAAATTAGCCGCACGGATACTACTAACATTTTTATGTGTTTATTGATGTTTAAAATTGTTAAATTAACAGTTAGAGATTGGTGTTTGTGTTCTGTAATTGATGATATTTTTGGGAATGTATGTATATCTGATCCATGATATTTTTGGGAATGTAGGTCACAAACTATATACAGTACTGTATATTACGATTTCAAAGCCTATCTTTTTGTTTCCAAAATTTCCTAATTAAAGCACACCAATTTAGGGCATATACGCTTTACTACTTCTATTAATGAACAAGTTAGAGCGTAAGTCGTCTTAAATGAAATGCAATTGCATGTGAATCAAATCCCTCCACCGTACATTATTGATAATAATCTATATAGCAATGGCCCAACTAAATTTTGACCTTTGTTCCAACCTAACTCTTTCCTAGAACTTAACGAGTTTGGTCATCAAAAGGACAAACTATAACAAAAGAAATCTCTAGTATCCCGATTAAAGTGAAAGATTTTCTTCGCTAAATATATAATTTGGTAGCTGGAAAATTTACATAACTATAGAATCATAGAGTTTCGTCAACTTATATATATATTTTTTATATAAAGATACAAGAATCCATTCTTTTAGTCGATCATTACATAACTTTATCTCCACATTCCACAAATGAGTTTTTTTTTTGGGTTATATTATCATATGCGTATATAATACACATACATATTTTTATTGTATTTTGTCGATTAATTGGCATTAGCCTTTTGGAAGCATAATTAAGTTGGCAAGTCGATGTGATCTTGTTATGCCCAAATCCGAATCCCGTAGCTCAATCTTCAACTCCGATAGCGATCGATCAATCGCTTGTAACAGATTTAAGCTCACACAATCTCGCTTCACTCATACACTCAATCAAAGAAACGATTCGCACAGAAACTTGAGAGAGAAGAAGAGGTTCAACGCAAGAAAGAAAGTAAAATGACATACGAACGTTTAACCCAGTTCAGGTCTCGGTGTGAGATCCCAAGCAAACAATCCACTAGAATAAGAGAGTTTTTGGTACAAAGATCATACAAGAAAGAGCCTCACAAGGAATTGCTCAAGAACTCTCTCTCAGATCTTCTCTCTCTATTCTACTTCTCACTTCTTCTGTTTTTGTGTGGATAATAATGAGCCGACTCATCTCTTCCTCTCTTATGAGCTGAGAGAACCGGTACGCCTTGGATAAAACCAGAACCAATAACCAGCTGGCTATCTCCAATTAATCCTTGTACCCTTGAATTAAACCAAACTGGTTTCAATCCAATTAAACCGAGTGTAGTTGTCACCTTCGATTAACAAATCTCCACCTTGACAACAACACTCTTGAGTCTGCTCCTTATGCCGTCAAACATAGCCGCCATCTTAGCACTTGGCTATCTTGAGCACAGCCAAAGCTTGCTCAAACTTCTGAATCGGAATCACCTTGGTAAGCATATCCGCTGGATTCTTGGATGTATGAATCTTCAGCACGCTTATCTCTCCGTATTCAACCGTCTCTCTTACGAAACTCATCTTCACAGCTACATGCTTCGTTGCTCTCACAGCTACATGCTTTGTCCTCTCATGGAAGACATTATTCTTCGCCAAACACACAGCACTCCGTGAATCACAGTAAACACTGACCCCATTCTGCTTGAAACCCAACTCTTCTGCTAAACCCTTCAGCCAAATACCCTCTTTGATTGCCTCCACCAAAGCAATATACTCAGCCTCTGTAGTAGAAAGAGCCACAATCTGCTGCAGACCTGATTTCCAGCTTATTGTATTACCACCTGCAGTGAACACATATCCTGTTGTAGACCTTCTTCGATATAAATCCCCTGCAAAGTCTGAATCTGAATAACCCTCAATCTTGAAACCATCAGAACCTTTTATGAACACTAAACTTATGTCATGAGACCCCTTCAGATACTTCAAAACCCACTGAACCGCTGACCAATGAATCTGACTCAGATTGCTCATAAATCTGCTCACCAAACCCACTGCATAAGCAATATCAGGCCTAGTACCAATCATAGCATACATTATGCTGCCAACCGCATTGCAATATGGATACTCTCCTGTTTCTGTATCTTCTTCATCATCTCCAATTGATGCCAACTTGAAATGAGCACCAATAGGCGTAGACACAGGCTTTGCTTCATCCATTCGAAACAATTGTAGAACCTTCTTGATGTAGCTTGACTGAGATAATGTAAGAACACCACCTACACGATCTCTATCAATGTCCATCCCTAAGATTCTCTTGGCTGGACCCAAATCCTTCATTTCAAACTCACTACTCAACAACTTCTTCATTTCATCTATATCTATCATACTCTTAGATGCAATTAACATGTCATCAACATATAAGAGTAGATAGATATATACCTCGTCATTCAGCTTCTTCAAGTAGACACACAAGTCATACTCACTCTTCACAAATCCGTGTTTGACCATGAATTGATCAAAACATTTGTTCCACTGCCTTGGAGCTTGCTTCAAGCCATATAGAGACTTTTGCAAGTGACAGACCATGTTCTTCTTTCCATTTACTTCATATCCTTCTGGCTGCTCCATGTAGATATCTTATTCTATGTTACCATGTAAGAAAACAGTCTTCACGTCGAGTTGTTCCAACTCCAGATCAAAGTTAACCACAACTGACAACATAAATCGGATAGAGACGTGCTTGACAACAAGTGAGAAAATCTCTTGATAATCAATTCCCTCTCTCTGTGAGAAACCTTTAGCTACTAACCTAGCCTTGTGCCTAGGCTTCTCAACTCCAGGAATACCAGGCTTGAGTTTGAACACCCATTTGCAGCCAATTACCTTCTTGTTTTCAGGCAAATCAATTAGATTCCAAGTTCTGTTTTTGTGTAGAGAACTCATCTCTTCATCACACGCATCCTTCCACTTATCCCAATCTTTGCTCCTTTGAGCTTCATAGAAGTCTTTTGGTTCCTCAGACTCTATTTCCTCTGCAACTGACAACGCGAAAGCAACTTGAGTATCATCCCTGAACCTTGCTGGCTTCCTGATCTCTGCCCGTCGTACCCTGTCTCTGCCCAACAGAAAATTTCCCAAGTCCTCTGTCTCATCCACTGAGTCTTCAACTGCCTCTTCCTCACTGTCAGAAGCTTCCTCGTCAACTCCACCTTCACTCTGATCTTCTGCACCAGCTTTTGAACATTCAGGCTTATCCACAGCCTTTAACACTACAACATTCTTTCCTGTAACAACAGATTCTTCTAGAATTTTCTGTGGTTCTGTCTCTTGAGACAAATCCTTGTACAGCTTGTCTTCGGTGAAAACAACATTTCTGCTGACCACACATTTCTTCTCTTCGATGAGCCACACCTTGTAGCCCTTCACACCAGTTGGATAACCAATGAAGATTCCTTTCAATGCTCTAAGCCTCAACTTCCCTTGATCCGCATGAACATAAACTACTGACCCGAACCTCCTCATGTGTGAATAACCAGGTATCTTGCCCAACCAAATTTCTTCTGGAATGTTGAAATCGTTTGCTGATGAAAGTGTCCTGTTGATGATGTAAACCGAAGTTGCTGCAGCTTCTGCCCAGAACTTCTCTTGTAGACCCGATTCACTTAGGAGACACCTGACTTTCTCCATTATGGTCCTATTCATACGCTCAGCTACTCCATTATGTTGTGGAGTATATGCACAGGTTCTATGACTTTCAATTCCATGCTTCTTGCAGAAATCATCAAATACTATGTTGCAGAATTCAAAACCGTTATCTGTTCTCAAGCATTTGACCTTCTTATTAACTTGATTCTCCACTAACATCTTCCATTCGCAGAAGTTGCTGAAAGCTTCATCTTTAGTGGCCAAGAAGTAGATCCAGACTTTCCTTGAGTGATCATCTATGATCGAAAGGAAGTACTGCTTCTTTGATAGTGAAAACTGGACATTTGGAGAACCCCACAAGTCAGCATGAATGTACTTCAGAACATCCTCACTGTTGTGCTTCCCAATGCTGAAACTCAGCCTCTTGTTCTTTCCCATTACACAGCTTTCACAGAACTCTAACTCACTGATCTTCTTCTTATCGAGAATCCCTTTTTCAACCAGAACCTTCAGATTTCTCATACTTGTATGACCCAATCTGCTGTGCCACAGCGCTGTATCATCTTTTGACACTGCTGCATTAGACTCCCCAATCACTGTCTCTCCATCAAGCAGATACAAGCTTCCCTTCAAAGTACCCTGAAGACCCAACTTGCCGTTCTTGAAGAATCTGGTCTTGCCATCTCCTCCATCCTGCTTGAATCCCTGCAAATCAAGAGTAGAAACAGAGATTAGATTAAGTTTAAGATTAGGAACATACCTGAAGTTGATGAGCTGCTTGACAGATCCTCCTGTTGCGTTGATCCTGATTGTGCCAATCCCTTGAACAGTTACTGATCTGTCATCGGCCAACAGAACCTGACCACCCGTGGCTTCAGTAAGACTTTCAAACCAGTCTTTCCTCGAGGTCATGTGATAGAAGCACCCAGAATCTATCACCCATTGATCCTTGGGACCATGATCAGATATAGACAAGGCGTCTATTTCCTGAAGCTTATCAATCATCACAGCTGCTTCACCCTGATCACTTTCCATTCTCTTCTTGCGAGCAAAACAATCTTTCTTCATGTGCCCCTCCTTTTTACAGTACCAACACGTTATCTTTGAACCAGTTCTTGACCTTGACCTGCTCTTGTTTCTTCCATTGTAGCTCTCTTTCTTTTCTGGTCTTCCTCGGGCTACAAAAACTTCACCACTCCTTTGAGATCCACTTGACTCCTTGATCTCCCTGAGCTCCAATTCTTTTGATTTTGCAGCATTCGTAACATCCTCTAGAGACAACGTTTCTCTTCCATACTTCAGTGTTTCCTTCAAACTGTTGTACTGTGATGGAAGAGAACTCAACAGCAAGATAGCTTGAACCTCTTCAGAAATCACAACATTCACACTGGTTAAGCTCGACACTAGCTTCAAGAAATCATCTACGTTCTGATCTATAGACTTGGATTCCACCATCTTGAACGTGTAGAACTTATGATGCATATGAATTCTATTTGGAAGAGACTTAGAATTGTATAGCCTCTCTAGAGCAGACCAAATCGAAGCTGCTGTTAGGCACTCCTCAAGCTTACGCAGAACATGATCTCCAAGGTTCAGAATAAGCATGTTCATCGCCTTCTCTTCTTTCTCCATCCTATCGATCTCATCTTGTAGAAGCCTTTCCCTGAATGCCTCATCGCTTTCTTCTTTCTTCTTTACCATCACGGTCGCAGACGGTGGTGAATCCGACGACTGTTCTTTCAGAAACTCTTTCAAACCGAGAATCGACATATGCGCAAGCATCCTTTTCTTCCACATCGAGAAATCGCCTTGACCGTCGAAGATCGCGACCTCGATCCGTGCGTTCGCCATAGATTCGATGAACCTGTCTCTGATACCACTCTGTTATGCCCAAATCCGAATCCCGTAGCTCAATCTTCAACTCTGATAGCGATCGATCAATCGCTTGTAACAGATTTAAGCTCACACAATCTCGCTTC
The DNA here is from genome assembly GCA_020283515.1 of Alliaria petiolata. Taxonomy (NCBI): domain Eukaryota; kingdom Viridiplantae; phylum Streptophyta; class Magnoliopsida; order Brassicales; family Brassicaceae; genus Alliaria; species Alliaria petiolata. Next base: position 99,088,959 of record JAHZTW010000001.1, read on the forward strand.
ACTCACACACTCAATCAAAGAAACGATTCGCACAGAAACTTGAGAGAGAAGAAGAGGTTCAACGCAAGAAAGAAAGTAAAATGACACACGAACGTTTAACCCAGTTAAGGTCTCGGTGTGAGATCCCAAGCAAACAATCCACTAGAATAAGAGAGTTTTTGGTACAAAGATCATACAAGAAAGAGCCTCACAAGGAATTGCTCAAGAACTCTCTCTCAGATCTTCTCTCTCTATTCTACTTCTCACTTCTTCTGTTTTTGTGTGGATAATAATGAGCCGACTCATCTCTTCCTCTCTTATGAGCTGAGAGAACCGGTACGCCTTGGATAAAACCAGAACCAATAACCAGCTGGCTATCTCCAATTAATCCTTGTACCCTTGAATTAAACCAAACTGGTTTCAATCCAATTAAACCGAGTGTAGTTGTTACCTTCGATTAACAGATCTTTTACTCTATATGCCTACATTAAACCCTCCCTCCGCAAAAATATCAATAAATGTGTCCAATACAACAAGCTTTGATATCAACTTAGTTTGACTACATCCATTCCATTTTCTTCCCAAATATTAATGATTAATTTAAAGATAGACAACTACTTTAACCTTACACCAAACTATAAATATATATGTTTTAGTTCTTCCCCCTTGCTAAGAGAGGAGCCTCATGGGACCCACGACCAAAACACTGGTCCCACTTCCCTTGTTTGGCTATAGCTTCCCGACACTCAAATCCCAGAACTTTCACTTGCCCACGTGGCTCTCCCTTTATTTCTCTCTCTCTTTTTTATTTATTTTTCTCGATTAATAATCAAAATAAAATAAGAAAGAAAAAAAAGTCGAATCGATCAATATAAAAGTCTCAAGCTTCTTCGTATCAAGAAACCAAGCCTCAAGAAACTCACATCTCAATTCATTATACATTAAATGGCGAATTTCGAGAGTCTATCTTCTGATTTTCAGACAATAGCCATGGATATATATTCTTCAATAACTCAGGTTACAGATCTAAACAACAACAACAACAACAACAGTAGTAACCTTCTTCATTTTCAATCATTTCCTCCTTTCTCCACTTCTCCCGACTCGCTCTTTCTTCATCATCATCATCGTCATCAACAACAATTACTTGATTTCCCCGGGAAATCTCCATACTGCAGTGATAATACTAATCACTTCTCCTCAACTTCAACTTTCATTCATTCCAACGTCGAAGAGACCAAGAAGAGAAAAGCTTTTTTACCGACTTTGTCTTCATCGGAGAATAGTGGCGTCTCTGATAGTGTGAATATTAATGCCACCGAAGCTGTAATTGATCTCGAAACCCTAATCTAGTCTTGTTTTTATTAACGCTTTCATTTTAGTTAATTCTGTTCTGTTATCAAGTTTAGGGTTGTTCGAGAAGAGGTAAGAGATTGAAGAATAAGAAAGAGGAAGAAGAGAAGGAGAGAGAAGTTGTTCATGTGAGAGCGAGAAGAGGCCAAGCCACTGATAGCCACAGCTTAGCAGAACGGGTAAAATTGCTTAACTATTATTAATTATTCGATTCATTTTTTTTAAAGCATTATTATTTGATTCATATAAAAACTAAACGTGCATGGTGTATTCTGTATTGATTGATATTAAAATTTCAGGTTCGGCGAGGGAAAATAAACGAGAGACTGAGATGCTTGCAAGATATGGTTCCCGGATGTTATAAGGTAATTAACGAATGGAACAAATATGAGTAAATCCCAATGTGAATTTATATTGCCTTTTTTTTGTTTTGGTGATAATGTTAGTGTAATACATGTTTCTGCAGAGTATGGGAATGGCTACGATGCTTGACGAGATTATAAATTATGTCCAGTCTCTACAAAATCAAGTCGAGGTTATTACTTATAATTAAATATCCTAAAATACATATTAATTATAGATTCTTTTAAACCGCACATTTATGGTATTATGTTTTTTAAACACCACACAACTCTTTTTTTAAGTACCTCGAAGTTTTTTTTTAGAAATGATTCCGAAAAGTTTAAGAACTTCGACTTTGTGCTATTTCTTAAAACAAAAACAAAATGTATTTAATCTTAGGGCACTCTTAAAATACTATTTTCTGTGTTCTCCATTTTTATATTAAAAAAAAAAGATTCAAAAGATAACCACACTTTTTTTGCTGGAAGTCCTTCCTAAAGTAAAAGTCATCATAAGTTTTCAGGTAGCGTTCCAAATTCAGTTGTAAGAAAAGGATTTTAAAATCAATTTTGCGTTACGTGTAAGTTTTTAAATTATGATACGTTTTGGAAAAACCAAATGTGAAAAATGATATTTAGAAAAAAATTCTCTATTTTCAAAAATGTATTTCTTAGTAAATAATATTTTAATATAGTTACTTATTCTTGTTTTTTGTTTTATGTGGATTCAGTTTCTCTCGATGAAACTCACTGCAGCAAGCTCCTTTTATGACTTTAACTCAGAGACCGATGCTGTTGATTCCATGCAGGTACTAAGACATTTCAAAAAAGAAATTTTAACAATAAACATAAACAAAAATATAATTAGTGGTAAAGATGTTGAGATGGGTCCAGTATGTTTTGATAGAATCGGTTCCTATAGATCTTTATCCAAGGTTCGACTTTATTAGATTATATCATCATGCATACAGCATACTAATACACAATATGAAAGTATAATGTTAGACAAGTCCTATATCTAGTCCAATCCGGCCTTTTGCATTTTATATATGGTTCAGGTCTAACTAGTAGTTGCTGTGACAATTATTTGTTTATGTGATTAATTTATATTTATAAGTATTGAATTTGAATGGAATACAATTGGCAGAGAGCAAAGGCACGTGAGGCAGTGGAGATGGGGAGACAAACAAGAGATGGGAGTCATGTCTTCCATTTATCAACATGGTCCCTTTGACTTTTGTTTTCTCTTTTTTCTTAATTTTTTTGGAAACTATTCTTATATTCATTTGGATGTGATATACGACCCAACTTGGGATAGTACGTATTTGTAATCTGTATACTTGTAATCTCGACATTATAAGTTTATTGGTGACTTATACTCCAAGGATAAGTAACTAAATTTTGTTTCACTAGTTCAGGTTTAGTTCCTTGACTCATTAGTGATTCGAGTAATCTTCTTATAATCTCTAGTTTTTTTTTCATAGAGTTTAGTTTCCAGGAAAATTTTGTTTGCCGTATTTTTTCCACAAGCTTTGCTTTCCGTATGTGGTTCTATTTTTTTGTAATTTTTTAAAAATATGATAATAAAATTCCAGATGAAAAAAGAGAGATTCCCTTCTTGTCAATATAAAATGAGTTAAAATCAGGAACTATGACCTTTGCTTTTGATCCATTTGAATATTCGAAAAAAGTATATATCCATGTACTGCACTTCTCTCAGAAGTTAGTCTAATCCTTTCCATCGATTTGGGATTCCCTGAATTATAAAAAAAAAATATCAGGAAGTAGGTTTGACCAAAGTCAAACAGCGAGATATGCATAGTCACATATACGATAAACTGGAAGAGCCAAGTCGTATGCGCAACTTGAAAGGTTCGAAAATATGCAAAAGTATGGAACCAAAGAGACTTTGTCGGAATGAAATGACAAAAAAAACCTTCACATCTGTAGCTTTCCTAAGAATGATGTGTCTCCCAAACCAATTACAAAGACAAAATAGTAAATTGTGATGCGAAGCCAATGGACGTGTTTTGCAGACGAACAACCAAAATTTTGAGACTTTCTTCCTCTTTTCGTGGTGATGTCTCTTATCACATCTCTTCTATTTATTTATTTATCTGTTCATACTTACGGAAAAAAAAAATTCCAATAGAGACGGTTGACGATGTTGCCCATTCATAATCTTCATGCATGATTGAGATGAACAATTCAGATAAAGTTTCTATAAATAAATCTATTATTTAATACACTTGTGTCTCTCTGTTATTCTCTATGTTTCTTTATTTTTATATATTTAAAATTATATGACATTTTGGACATTTCTCATTCCATATAGCAGGTCGTATCTGAATATATACGACACAAATAGTTGTTTGAACTTTGATGTTTCAGAGATATATATATATATATATATACATACGCGCATAGAACGGAATCAAAATTATGTTTTTTTTTCCCTAATGTAAAATGGCTAGTTCAATGATCTACATTTCTCATTTTTGTACGTGGTAGTTTATATGGAATAATCTTTTACTTTATTGTTTTTTTTGGTCAACTTACTTTAATGTTTAATTTGGATACTTAGTACTTACTAACCACTTCGAGAACAAAAAATAAAAAATAAAAAAACTAATAAAATAAGAAAAAGAGACTCTAAGAAAAACATGTATACATCCAAGAAATTAGTATAATGACAGCTTGAAATGGACCATACGTAAACGATAATCAATGTGGGGTTTTATGTTTACTTTCTCGTTTTTTTTTAAATTTAAAAAACAAGTAAAATAGAAATACGTGAACTTGAAAAGGCTCGTTTTCATAATTAAATCATAAAAAATTTTGGTGTGGTTTGAATTCTTAAACGTTTTTTATATAGTGTTGTGAAAAGATATTATAACAAACATATATAAATTTATGATCCTAATTAATATCAAACAAAATATAAGTCAGGGGTCACATTATATATTGAATTATTCCATTTTATTTTTTGGTATAAGCTACTTGATTCTACACATATTGTACGTTGTCTTTTGTTTAATCTTGTACGTTGTCTTTTATACATTTTATTGTAATTGCCCTATATGGTGATCTAAAACGATATCTTCTTTGTCTCCTTTAAGGCCAATGATCTATTTGCTGTTTTCCTCCTTTGATTTATAATTATATTTTTGCAATGGGCAAGAAAGCAAGATGTCAGAGAGTGTGTCTATCCACTATCATATATAAATATAACCATTATCATCTAAAACTATAGTGATATGATTGGTCATTTTTATTTAAGTTTTTAAGTTTTTTCGCCAATGCATGATTATATACAAAATGGTTTAAAAGCTTCAGTTGTTCATGCCGCTCTAATCAAACAGAACCTGAACCTTTTTTTTTCCTAAGTACTAGTATAGTCAATGCTTCTGTTGCTGTCTCGAAATTTGAAATAAAAGAAAACAGCATTTTATTGTTCTTGATCGTCATATATTTTATTAGATGCTGAAGAGGACATAATTGGGGGTTTACAATAAGCAGTGAAAATATTGGGGCCCCAAAATATTCCAAAAATAGATTTGGTGATCACATCATTAGAGAGAGAGAACAAAAAAACTGGGCTAATTTCAAGTATGCTAACACTGTGGGGACTACGTACCCACCAATATTTTGTAAGTGGATTTACTATGGAGCTACTAGCTGTTGTTACTTTGTTATGTCATCTTCTCTCAAATCTCAGTCACATTATATAAGAATTTTTAATTTCCACTTACCATAATAGTCTAACTATCATACCTGGTATCTTGATTTACATAAGTAATCACAGTATTGAATGAGAAGTTAATTCCAACATCAATCATAAGATTATGATGAAACATTATTGTAATTGTAAAGAAAGGTTTCGTGAGAACAATGAGATTCGTATATTTACAAAATTTTGTACATATTCAAACCAAACGTTATGTCCCAACGGAAGCCAATGGATTCAGAGGGAGGGAAAGAACAAATCATTAAAAAAAAAGGCTAGGAACAAAAGTCTTTCTACGACCACCGTTTCGACGACTTGAGCAAATTAGAAGCACTTCCAGTCTTCTTCATGCCTTGAGACACAAGCAATTATGCATCATCAGAACTAATTTGTAATAATAAACAATATCTTGGATTTAGAATCTAAAGCTCAATAAGTTTCGGTTGCTTACTTGGTGACGTCAAACCTGACGTGGCCTTTGCAATGGTCGTCGTCCTCGTAGCGACTTGCTTGAGTTTATCAAGTGGTCGTGTTGTCGTGGTAGTAGCCCTTGGAGTCACCGGCTTCGTCCTACAATTTTCGGATTCACCAATTAAAACCGTTCAATTGCAATAACTTTCATTTTGAAGCAAGAGAGGAACCTTACTTGTCTGAAACCTTCAATGGTTTTCTCCCTTCTGCTGCACGAGAAACATCAATGGATCCTTCTGTGTCATCATCGAGCCTCTCATCGTACTCTGCATCAATGGGGGATGCTAAGGTTTCACCGTCTATGACAGAGTGTCGAGATTGTCTGAGATAATCTTGTTGGAATCTTGAGTCTTCTTCAATAGATAACTGCGAATCTCCAGTTTCTGAATTAAACTCATCGGATTGTCCTAAGCTCTTTTTCCGTAGTCTATGTGGGTAATTAATGTCCTTAAGCAAATGAAGCCGCTCTATCTCATCGTCTTTTCTTGCTATTGTGTCCTTAAGCGACCCTAACTGTAAGTGTTTAGTAATATCTTGAGCTTATATTTGATCTAATTGAAATCTATATATAAAGAAGACATGACATGATAGAGTGTGTTTTAAGTTTCTTTTTACCTGTTCCATTAATTCTCTAACATCTCTACCATCTTTACTACTCTTTGCAGCACCTAACTCAACTCCAGAGACACGCTCTGCGAATTTTAAAGTACTCATTGACTCTGAATACGAAGTAATATCAGGATTGAGTTGCACAAACATCAGTGTCTTTGCTCGCCCACCTGCAATGTTAAGCACATAGAGAGAAGTTAGCTATTCTAGGTTCATGATGTCAAAACAGAGCAAAAAAAACTTTGGCTTAACCTAGAGAGCTTTGGAGAAGCTGAGTTAGTTTGCTGTTTCTATATGGCACATGAGAACTCTTTGAAGCAAGAGAAAATATCACATCTCCTAGAGCTGAGAGTGACTTGTTTATATGTTGTGCTTCTTTAAGTCTGTCTCCTATAACTTCAGAGCGATCAACTCTCTCACTACCCGCCAGATCTACCAGATGTAGATTTCCATACAGCGCAGAACCGTTTTTCAAGTCCTTGCCACGAACATGAACAGTGACAATACTACACAAATAATCATCTATCCAAGTTAAGAGCGCTAACCTATAATTTATCCAGAGAATGATAAAAGACGAACACATGTTTGTTTTAGAGATCAATATGCAAACCTGTGAGAGCGGCTACTTCTTTCATTCAAGGCAGTTGAGCTAACAGCTCGGTTTTCTAGCCCAACGCTCATTAAATCAAGAACATCCGAGGTTGATGTCACGGGATACATGCTTGCATCAGGTACAGCAAGACCGTTCTGTTGAGCTGTAGAAAGAATCCCTAGTGTGTGAAAGTCAAGGAGGACAAAAGACGGGCAACAACACAAGCAGGAAAGTAATATGGAGGAACAGAATTTGAAAGAGCTATAGAAAAAGGATATTTCTTTTGAGAACTGTCACCAGAGAGTAAATCACGGACTTGCTCATTGTATATCTCCACCATCTGTACCCCAACTTCATACGTTATGTTGCTTTTTCGGGATTGAGAGATTTTGAAGAGGTCATTAAGAGCACGATAGTTTACTCCCCACTCTTCTTCGCTTGCTCCATCTGGACCAGTCTGAACAAAACAAGTATGATGGTAAGAATGCAACGACACCGTTCACCCTGGCATCTTTATGGGGAAAATATAAGTGAATGAATACCATTGTGTAAGTTTTCCCTGATCCTGTCTGACCATATGCAAAGATACAAACATTGTACCCATCGAGAACCGATCGAACAAGGGGTTTAATATCCGAAAATACCTCAGCTGTAAGAATCGAAAAGATACTATAGAAATTGAGATTTGTATAAAGAAATTCTGACAGGTACCTTGATTAAGAACACCGATCAGTTATAAACTTTAAATGGAAATAGAGGTCGAAAGGGTAGCAAAAGAACACCTTGACTAGAGGTGGGACTGTAGACCTTATTGAACCTAAACTTGCGAAGGCCATCTTTCCCAGGTTTTGTGGGATTGAGAACTACCAACTCGCCATGGTCACCAATGTGTTCTACCACAGTGTTTGATGCACCTTGCCCACGCAAGAAAGGCCTCACCCGACAGTACACTCTAATGTTTCCTGCAAGCCACGTCTAGAAAACTTGTAGGTTTCATAGAAGATGAAAATCTATAAATCTGAATAGTAAAAACCATCAATAATGTTATACATGATATATCCACGTTACCTTTTAGCTCCTGAAGTTCATTGAATAGCTTTTGGTTTTCAGTTAGAACAGCGTGATAGTTTTCGGCGGCATCTCCAAGTTCAAGCAATTTCTTTCCTGAGGACAAAGGTTTTATTCAAAAACACAACCAAACTTACAAACCACAAAAATATATTACATTGAGTTATTATAAAAAGCATGTGACCGAACTTACTCACCTAATTGACTAAACTCTTCTGCATAGTTATTTTGGACTTTTAGTATTTCTTGTTTGATGGACTTAGAATAGAACCTCAACTCCTGGAAAATTAGCAGTTTTAGGTGACTATATAATAAAACAATGACTTATTCTAGTCAATGGTATATGTAAGCATACTTGTAGTGCCTTGAACTGGAAGTTGATAAAGCTTCTATACGAAATTTCTTTCTGACTCCAACTCCGATTCTTTAACTCTGAATTTTCTTCTATTTCTTTGGCTTTACTCTTCCAGTGGATCAGGTTTTGTTCAAGCTCTCGATTTTTGGCTTCAAGGCTTGTATTAACTGTTACTGTCTCTATTTTGAATTGTTGAAGCTCCTTCACCTTTTCCTCAAGAGCCGTTTTGGCATCATTTGCTTCTTTTCCCATCTTTTCAAGCTCTCGATTTTTGGCTTCAATGCTTGTATTAACAGTTACTGTATCTTTTTTGAATTGTTGAAGCTCCTTCACCTTTTCCTCAAGAGCCGTTTTAGCAGCATTTGCTTCTTTCCCCATCTTTTCAAGCTCTCGATTTTTGGCTTCAAGGCTTGTATTAACAGTTACCGTATCTTTTTTGAATTGTTGAAGCTCCTTCATCTTTTCCTCAAGAGTCGTTTTAGCAGCATTTGCTTCTTTCCCCATCTTTTCAAGCTCCTTAACCCTTTCCTCAAGGGCAATTTTTGCAACGCATGCATCCTTTCTCATTTGTTCAAGCTCCTTCACCCTGTCCTCGATACCTGCTGTAGCGACCTTTGTCCGGCTTTCCATTAGCAAGCATTGCTGTTCATATGCTTTCTTGGTTGTCTCCAGTTCTCGTCTTAAAGTGGAAATTTCAAGATTATATTGACCATTTTCTTTCTCTAGCCTAAACATATCCTCCTCTTTGTTTTTCTTCTTTTCTTCCAACTTGGACTTTTCTGTCTATCATAGTCATCTTAGGCAAATAAACATCTCACTAGAATCAAGTTTGTCATCGCCAATAAGCGATTTTTACATGATTACAATGGACAGATGCAAAAAGCACTACCTTTATCCGTCGAAGTTGTTTCGTAGCAATCTGGTGAGATATAAGTTGATCAGCAGAGTAACACATTAGCGAATAAATTCTCAGGGCCTAAGTTCTTTATGATACCTCATTTTCTTCACTTGTTCCTGAAGCTAAGGTCTCGAGAACTTTGATCCTTGACTGATACTTCTCCTCACGAGCTTTAAATACATTGTTTTGCTGCACAGAGAAAACTCAGAATATCCCTAAAATTAACACTTGAGCTTAAGTGACTGTTTTCTCAGAGGAAACAAGAAATACCGTTCTTAGATGCTCAGACTGAGTTGAAATACGACGCTCGATTTCCAGCACGGCTTTTCTCAGCAGACATGCTACACGCTGGTCATTATAGATTATTAGGTCAGAAGATTTCGCAAGCGCGCATGAGACACAGACGTGCATGGATGCATTTTCTTTTGCATAAAACAATTTAAGCATGAAACACCCGTATAAAGATATATATATATATATGACCAGAATTGTTAGGCTCGAGTACCTGAGGAATTTCACCATTCTTTCTCTCAATACTGTCATCAAGAATTCCATTCACGATACTTAAAAGTGACTGCGTGGGAGCATTCTGCATTCAACAGAAGCATAAGGTAATATTATTTTTAATTAAGTGGCTTTGAAAAGAAGCTACTGTCACAAAAAAAGAAGAAGCAAAACCAGAGCCTAGGATATGCAGAACTTAATTTGTAAAAGGTAAAAAAAAAAAAAAAGGCTTTTAGGCAATAATACATCTAAATGATTTGATTTCATCATTTCCGAAATCTTTGCGGCTTGGAGATCAAAACGCCCCTGTTTCATTTGGAAAGCCTCGTGGAACTTGTGCCCTCCATGGAGCATCGATCCAGGGGATGATGGATCTGCTGTAGAAAAAGAAACCGTTTTCGAGATGAATCTTTTCTACTTTCAAATGTAAAGAGGCCAATACATTATGCACACAAACGACGATGATGCATTGACAGGAAAGAAAAGGTACCCAATGGGGAAGAAATAGAATTGGGCTGGGGGCGCTGAGATTTGGAGGAATCCGCGAGAGCTTTCTGCCTTTCATATGCAGACAGTGGAGAGAAGGGACTGCGTGGAGTTGAATCTCCACGAGAGCTGCCTGATTGATCAGTGACAGAATTCATCGTCAATCACCAAAAGGCACGGAGCTCACGGAAACAAACTTATGGAAACACTTGATAAAGCCACAACTCCTTCATTCTCTATCAACAACGCCTGAAACAGGATTGTTTTTTTTCTTTTTAAATAATAATAAATATTAAGAGCATTAGACCAGATCCCATACAGGAACAAGAGCAAGCAAGTTGAAACCAAAGAACGTGTATATGTATCTTTTCTTTTCCACTATCTGGGACACATAAATCTACGAGGTATCGTTATATAAATATGCTAAGCTCGATCTACTATGTGTAGAGTGTAACTAATCATCTTCTCTATTCAATCCTTAATCTCGGAAATTAGAAGATGGGTTTCAGGTAAAAAAAAAATCGAATTCAGAGGCATGATCGATGCAAAGCAAAGAAGTCGGATTATCTACCTAACGAATCTCCGAGCGAAATACATACGATGAAACAAGCATTCCAAACTTCCGACAATGCGAATAAGAAGAAAATATAGCTGCAGAGACGAACCTACCTGGAGAGGAACAGAAAATCGCATTGGTGCAACAAGAGAAGATCGGCATTGGAATAACTAAGTCAAAACACACAGTACACAAATCACCATCAGATAATCGGATCATGGAAAGAAAAAAGAAAAAAAAAAAAAACGAGGAAGAAACCATTTTTGGGAAATTTTGATCTCGCGGGCGTGCCTAACCTGGGATATTTTCGGAGGAGATTTTCTCGGTGAGAAAGGTCCAACCTGCGAGAAAACATGGAGACGGAGAACGAGACGTGGTTTAGTCACGCGTCAAAGAGTTTCGTCCTTTTTTTTCTTTTTTCTTTTTTTTTTCTTTAGCTGTAGCGCGAATGTAGGAAGAAGCGCGAGTATATCCCATCCCTCTGTTTCACCTCCAATCGTTTTATACACCGGGTCGGGTCGGGTCGGGTCGGGTCGGATTTTAATTTAAGTCCCTAACTTTCGAGTTTTAACTTTAGCTGCCCCCTCTATTTTTTGTGTACTTACAGATTGTTATCCCATGTTTTTTGTTTATTACCGATGATGATGTACCTAAAGTTTCTCGAAAATTAATGGTGTGATTCTTTCATTTAAATTGGTTTAATATGTCTTTGATGTTTGACTAGGGACATCACTTTGTGATTTGATACTTGATACTTCTGATTGTTATTGTAGTTATACTTTACCAAACAAAATAGTAACAAATTCAAGGGCAAATTGAAAGAGACTGTTGTTTCATTGTTCTGTTCTGGTCTTAAGAAACATTACAATAACTTCATTCGCCAATCTATGGAAATTGTAGTTTGTTCTGAGTTCAAAAAGAAAAGCCAAAAGAGGAGAGGAGAGTGTAACTAGACCGGAAGACCATAGTGGTTTATACGCAGATGAAGTTAGACGTGGAAGAGTGTTCCGGTTAGAATCGCTGTGATCACAAAGATTGTCAGTTGAGTCTTAGACTTCGGACCAGAGGATCTTAGATCATAACCCAATCCCATCATTCCGGTTGGTTTTGGTGCCACTTGAGCCACTGGGGTCACTGAAAAAGAAGATTAGGTACGTCAAGAGCCCTTAGGAGGCCTTATAAAGCAAACAAACATCTTCAATTACCAAATGAAGTTTTAACAATTCCTTATAATATGATTCATTTGTTAACATCATTCCTCCTCGTTAATGTTTGTGGTTCAGCTTACTCCTGAAACTAAATGATTGACTTACCTGCAACAACAGAATTGTTCTTTGCACCCGGAGAGACTTGAGTACCGGTTGAGTTAGTAGATGGTGGAGAAACAGAGGAAGCCCCTTTCAACAAAGAAAAAAATTACGATTGTTATAAGTTTCACATAACCGGTAGATATCAAAATTAAGTTGTGTTTGTGTGTGTAAGACGCGAATGGAAGATTTACATACCTGAGGAACAAACAGATGAATTGGCTGGAATGCTACAAAGCTGAGGCAACTGCAACGCGAGTGTTTGATTTATCGGAAAAGCAGAGGATAAAGTAGAATTGTTGTTGAGCAAGAGACAGAGACAGGTCGGTTGTTGGCTGTAGATCTGGTTCAGGCTGTTGCAGCATGGCTGAGCCGGGAGCTGGACAAAGCCCTGCACGAATGGACCACATGGAGCCAGAGCTAGCAGCATGGAAGCACAAGAAGCTGGAGGACTCGGATCTTGAGCGAGACCTGGTTGGAGGAAGACTGGAACCAAGGAGATTAAGACAGTGATAAAGAGACTTGAAGATGTCATTTTTGTGTATTTGTGTCTTGAGTCTCGACAAAATACTTGGAAAATAAGTTTCTTCTTCTTTCTTTCTTTGTAATGATGGAGATTGACAGGGTTTATAGAAGATAGGTATTTAAGGTGGGATTCAATGGATTTATTGTGCAACTGAAATTTAATATGATTTGGAAAAAAGGAACAACTTATCTATCATGCACGATATGTGTGTTCTTCTGTGCAACACTCGAAATTCTCATGTTATATAAATTTGACCTTTTGACCGTTTATTTTTGGTATTATAATAAACATTGTTGAGATTATGTGTGTGATAATAATAATCTGTAGACACGAAAACGTGCTCGAAGACGTGCATAGCAAACATACAAGATTAGCATACCATTTCTTTACAAAATCGAAAAAGCTCCAAATTTGGAATCTGGGTTTTTCATTCATAATGACACCATCGTGTATTTGATACAAATCATGGGTGTTCCTCTTCTTTAAAACCACGATGCACAAGAAATAGAATTTCTTCTTCCAAGATCTCCCGTCTCTGTTTATACCTCTCTCTCCCTCTAGGCTCTCTCTCTCTCTTGTGCGATCATCAGAACCAAGAACCAGAAATGGCAGCACCACCAAAGCTGGAATCTTTCAGGCGGGGCAGCATGTTTGACGTATCTTTCAGGCGAAGTAGTATGTTCGATGGTTCTTTTAGGCAAAGCTTAAGAGATAGGCTTATGCCACAACAGACCAGAGACTNATTCATCGTCAATCACCAAAGGCATGGAGCTCGGAAACAAACTTATGGAAACACTTGATAAAGCCACAACTCCTTCATTCTCTATCAACAACGCCTGAAACAGGATTGTTTTTTTATAATAAATATTAAGAGCATTATTAGACCAAATCCCATACAGGAAGCTAATTAACAAGAGCAAGCTAGTTGAAACCAAAAAACGTTTATAAGTATCTTTTCTTTTCCACTATTTGGGACTCATAAATCTACGAGGTATCATTATATAAATACGCTAAGCTCGAATCTACTATGTGTAGAGTGTAATCAATCACCGGATCGCAATGCAATTAAGATATTGAGACCCTACGGATTTGTTTAGCCAAAAATGCGACCTCATGATATTATGTGCTTGCAGAGACCAGGCTAATGCAACTGAGAATTCTCATTAGAGAATTTCTATTAAAAAAAAGAAAAATGAGTGAGCATTGTAATTGTAGCTCTAATCAATCCTTAATCTCGGAATTTTAGAAGATGGGTTTCTTTCCGATTTTCGAATTCAGAGGCATGATCGATGCAAAGCAAAGCAAAGAAGTCGGATCTACCTATCAAATCTCCGAGCGAAATACATACGATCAAACAAGCAATCCCAACTCCCGACAATGCGAATAAGAAGAAAATATAGCAGCAGAGACGAACCTACCTGGAGAGGAACAGAAAATCGCATTGGTGCAACAAGAGAAGATCGGCATTGGAATAACTAAGTCAAAACACACAGTACACAAATCACCATGAGAAAATCGGATCATGGAAAGAAAAAGAAAGAAAAAAAAACCATTTGGGAAAAATTTGATCTCGCGTGCCTAACCTGGGAAATTTTGGGAGGAGATGATCTCGGTGGTGAGGGAGGTCCAACCTGCGAGAAATCATAGAGACGGAGAACGAGTTGGTTTAGTCACGTCAAAAGAGTTTCGTCCTTTTTTTTTTAATAAAACTAATTTCTTTTTTTTTTAAGCTGTTGCGCGAATGTAGGAAGAAGCGCGAGTATATATATCCCTCTGTTTCACCTCCAATCGTTTTATACGCCGGGTCGGATTTTAATTTAAGTCCCTAACTTTCGAGTTTTAACTTTAGCTGCCCCCTCTATTTTTGTGTACTTGCAGATTGTAATCCAATGTTTTTGTTTATTACAGATGTACCGAAACTTTCTCGAAAATGGGTTCATCTTTTTAATGGTGTGTTTTCTCAAAGTGTGATTCTTTCGTTTAAATTGGTTTAATATGTCTTTAATGTTTGACGAGGGACATCACTTTGTAATTTGATACTTCTGATTATGATTTATGATTGTAGTTATACTTTACCAAACAGAATAGTAACAAATTCAAGGGCAATTGAAAGAGACTGTTGTTTCCATTGTTCTGTTCTGGTTTTAAGAAACATTACAATAACTTCATTCGCCAATCTATGGATTTTGTAGTTGTCCCGAGTTCAAAAAGAAAAGCTAAAAGAGGAGAGTGTAACTAGACGGAACGCAGATGAAGTTAGACGTGGAAGAGTGTTCCGGTCAGAATCGCTGTGATCACAAAGATTGTCGGTTGAATCTTAGACTTCGGACCAGAGGATCTCGGATCATAACCCAATCCCATCATGCTGGTTGGTTTTGGTGCCACTTGAGCCACTGGGGTCGCTGAAAAAGAAAATTAGGTACGTCAAGAGCCCTTAGGATGCCTTATAAAGCAAATAAACATCTCCAGTTACCAAATGAAGTTTAACAATTCCTTATAATATGATGATTCATTTGTTAACATCATTCCTCCTCGTTAACGTTTGTGGTTCAGCTTATGCCTGAAACTAAATGATTGACTTACCTGCAACAACAGAATTGTTCTTTGCACCCGGAGAGACTTGAGTACCGGTTGAGTTAGTGGATGGTGGAGAAACAGAGGAAGCCCCTTTCAACAAGAAAAAAATATGATTGTTATAAGTTTCACATAACCGATAGATATCAAAATTAAGTTTTGTCTGTGTGTGTAAGACGCGAATGGAAGATTTACATACCTGAGGAACAAACAGATGAATTGGCTGGAATGCTACAAAGCTGAGGCAACTGCAACGCGAGTGTTTGATTGATGGGAAAAGCAGAGGATAAAGTAGAATTGTTGTTGAGCAAGAGACAGAGACAGGTCGGCTGTTGGCTGTAGATCTGGTTCAGGCTGCTGCAGCATGGCTGAGCCGGGAGCTGGACAAATCCCTGCACGAATGGACCACATGGAGCCAGAGCTAGCAGCATGGAAGCACAAGAAGCTGGAGGACTCGGACCTTGAGCGAGACCTGGTTGGAGGAAGACTGGAACAAAGGAGATTAAGACAGTGATAAAGAGACTTGAAGATGCCATTTTTGTGTATTTGTGTCTTGAGTCTTGTGTATTTTTCTTCTTCTTTCTCTCTTTCTTTGTAACGATGGAGATTGTCAGGGTTTATAGAAGATAGGTATTTAAGGTGGGATTCAATGGATTTATTGTGCAACTGAAATTTAATATGATTTGGAATAAAGGAATAACTTATCTATCATGCACGATATGTGTGTTCTTCTGTGCAACACTCGAAATTCTCATGTTATATAAATTTGACCCTTTGACCGTTTACTTTTGGTTTTTTATAATAGATATTGTTGAGATTATGTGTGTGATAATAATAATCTGTAATTAGCCAGACACGAAAACGTGCACAGCAAACATACAAGATTAGCATACCATTATTTCTTTACAAGATCGAAATCTGGGCTTTTTCATTCATAATGACACCATCGTGTATTTGATACACAAATCATGGGTGTTCCTCTTCTTTAAAACCACAATGCACAAGAAATAGAATCTCTTCTTCCAAGATCTCCCGTCTCTGTTTATACCTCTCTCTCCCTCTATCTTTCTCTCTCTCTTGTGCGATCATCAGAACCAAGAACCAGAAATGGCGGCACCAAGGCTGGAATCTTTCAGGCGGGGCAGCATGTTTGACGTATCTTTCAGGCGAAGTAGTATGTTCGATGGTTCTTTTAGGCAAAGCATAAGAGACAGGCTTATGCCACAACAGACCAGAGACTATTCCTATATCGTTGACGACAAAACTCCCGTCCGTTGCTGCTCCTACAGGTTATATAACATCTACATACAATCTCTCCTTTCTAGAAACTCTATCGACCAAACATTTTCTATCGACCAAACATTTTCGAAGCCCTTTTTATTGATTCTGATGCCTCTTGGAATCCAATCTCAATCGTGTAACCAACAATCTCAAATGGTTAGTCTTGAAATGCTATGGATGTTGTTTGCAGGTACTTCTCCGACAAGATCACTGGGTTTGTGAAGAAATCACAGGATGTTTTGGTTACGGCGTGGGAGATGGGAACATCGGACCCGAGGAAGATAATATTCTCAGCGAAGATGGGTTTGGCTCTGACACTCATCTCAATTCTCGTCTTCTTTAAGCTCCCAGGATCAGAGCTCAGCAACCACTATCTCTGGGCAATTCTCACAATAGTTGTTATCTTCGAGTTCAGTATAGGTAAATGCAACAGACTTTAACACATCAAACTTGAACATTCTAAAGAATTCAATATCTGATGTGAAACCCTCTCTTCTTCATGTAGGAGCCACCTTAAGCAAAGGATGTAACCGGGGACTAGGAACGTTATCTGCAGGAGGATTGGCGCTTGGCATGGCTGAGATATCCGAAATGACTGGAAACTGGACAGAGGTTTTCAATGCTGATAGCATCTTCGTCGTAGGTATAATATGTATATAGATCATCTGGTATAAACTCATAGCTTCCACCTCTGATTTCTGACAATATTGTGTGCCTGTTCTTGTATCAGCCTTTTTTGGGACTTATGCAAAGCTATATCCAACGATGAAGCCATATGAGTACGGATTCCGGGTGTTCTTGCTGACCTATTGCTAAGTAATAGTGTCCGGATACAGAACAGGGCAATTCATGGAAACAGCTGTCTCAAGGTTCCTTATGATAGCACTTGGTGCCTGCGTTGGCCTCCTTGTGAACACTTGCATTTATCCCATATGGGCTGGGGATGATCTCCATAACTTGGTCGCCAAGAACTTTGTGAATGTCGCGACTTCTTTGGAAGGTTTATTACTCTTTCCTTGAGTTTGGTTGAAAAGCTTAGTCTGGTTTTTTGTCAAATCCAATCCATAGAAAATGTTCCCTGTGCAGGTTGTGTGAAGGGATATCTCGATTGCGTAGCATATGATACGATCCCATCGAGGATTCTGGTCTACGAAGCTGTCACGGACGATCCAGTGTACAGTGGTTACAGATCAGCCGTTCAATCTACAAGCCAAGAAGACACTCTGGTAGGATTCTTTTCACTCATCAAACACATAAGAAACAGCAACAACAATTTCAAAGCACCAACTTACTTCAGATTCTCACATCTAATTTCTATTTGTGGTTGATGTGACTGTGAAGATGGGGTTTGCTTCATGGGAGCCACCACACGGTCCGTACAAATCCTTTAGATATCCATGGAGGATGTATGTGAAAGTAGGTGGTGCATTGAGGCATTGTGCTTTTATGGTCATGGCATTACATGGCTGCATTCTCTCTGAGATTCAGGTACATTAGCTTGTTCCCTCTCTTCCAATCTCAAGTCAGAATCTTCAAATCTCAAGAGAGAAATTTAAGACGAGAAAATGCAATGTAATGCAGGCTACAGAGGATAAAAGACAAGTCTTTCGTAATGAGCTCCAAAGGGTCGGAGTCGAAGGAGCAAAAGTACTAAGATACATTGGGGAAAAACTAAAGAAGATGGAAAAACTAAACCCTCTAATAGACATTCTCCATGAGATTCACCAAGCAGCTGAGGAACTTCAGAGCAAAATCGACAAGAAATCGTACCTACTCGTGAACGCCGAGAATTGGGAGATCGGGAATCGGTCTAGGGATCTGACTGATGAACACAAAATATCCAATCTCGACGAGGATCTAAGTCGGATCCTGGCTCATAAATCCCAGAGTGAAGCCACAATTCGTCCACCCACGAATTGGGATGCCGTAACTACTGCTAAGAAACCGAATTCGGCGATAATCCACAACCAACAATCAAGGACGGTGATACAGAAACAGCCGTCGTGGCCTAGTCGGATCTCTCTGACGCCGGGGAGTATGTTACAGCCACGTGACGAGGAGGCGACGAAGATGTTAGAGAGCGCGAGTGCTCTGTCTCTAGCTACGTTCGCTTCTCTACTGATCGAATTCGTCGCGAGGCTAGAGAATCTCGTGAATGCGTACGAAGAGCTGTGTGAAAAAGCGAATTTCAAAGAGGCTATATCGCCTGAGTAAGGAAGACACACCAAAACCTCGAAATGGCTTTTAAATTCCGGCGATGGCTGTAACTGTTAAAAACTTTTTTATTTATAATTTAAATATATTGTTTGTGAGGCAATAAGCATCCAAGTCGTTGTAGTATAGTGGTAAGTATTCCCGCCTGTCACGCGGGTGACCCGGGTTCGATCCCCGGCAACGGCGATTAACTTTTTCCGTTGTTTGTATTTTCGTCCCTTAACTTTGGGATTTTATAATTTTAGTCCGTTCATTTTGTTTGTCCTATTACCCCTGCCATCAAGGTCGTTGTAGTATAGTGGTAAGTATTCCCGCCTGTCACGCGGGTGACCCGGGTTCGATCCCCGGCAACGGCGATATATGATATTTTTTGGTATTTTTAAAATTCGTGGGATTTTTTTTTTTTTTTTGCCCTTCCACTTTTCTTTCCTTTGTAGGTTTTCCGTTTTTCGGTTGACATCGAGTGAGAGAGAACAAACCCAATTCAGTTGAGGAGGATAACTAAACCCTAAATCTCAGAAAAAAAAATGAAAGCTGCTTCTTTTCCCTCTAAATTCGCAAATCTAAGCTTACCTTCTGGCCGTAGCGCACTATTCTTCCGATCACCGGCTACGTTTCTGTCGCCTGGATTGTCTTCCTCGATATCAACTCCTTGTCGGAAGCTGACAAGAAGAAGAAGAAAGGATATCGAAGGCTTGATGTCCCAATCGTCATCATCTCAATTATTTTCATCTCTATCAACTTCCTTCTCCTCTCAACCGGAATCGGAGTTACCTCAGGTTCAGTTACCTTCTCCGAAGCCCAAATCTCCGCCTCCACAGTTCCCATGGCTCATAGTCGGTTTGGGTAATCCCGGCAAGAAGTACCAGGGCACTCGCCACAATGTCTATATCTCGCTCTCTTCATCTTCCTTTCTTCTCTTCTCCTTTTCGGCTCGCTAACATTCCTGTTTATTGCAGGTTGGTTTTGAGATGGTCGACGCTTTGGCTGATGCGGAAGGGATATCCATGAACACCGTTAACTTCAAGGCCTTGTTTGGCAAAGGTTCTCCTTTCATTCTCCATTGTGAATTTTTCATCTTTTAATGATTTTTTTCTTCTCTCAAAGTGTGAATTTTAGTCTCTGATGATTTGATGAGGGGGATTGAAACCATGGTAAACTGTGTTTTGAAAATTCAGTGCGCGTAACAGATTCTCGTTTCATAATCCTATTTGATCTTTATAACTAGTCTTTAAAGCTTCCTAGTTCGAAAAGATCCTCCCTAGTTGTACAATTGTTTTAGCAGAGAGATTGAAACAGTCTTCGTTTTTTTGGTATTTGGATTGTTTCCAACTTTGGCTATTGGTTTGTCTATCATAGGCGTTATTGGAAATATACCGATTATGCTGGCGAAACCTCAAACTTTCATGAACGCCAGTGGTGAGTCTGTAAGTGAGCTCGTCGGATAAGAGAACTTTGGTTTATATAGTCAACCAATCTCTCTCTATATTGTAACTTGTAGTTTAATGCTTTCTGATTATGATTGCTGGAATTGTTTGAAGGTTGCACAAATTGTATCCTTTTACAAGATCCCGCTAAAGCAAGTACTTGTGGTATACATTATCTTCTCTCTCTCTCTCGCTCTCCAAATTCTGGATTCAGAGTGCATGTGCAGTCTTAAAGAACTTTTCTGTGTCTCTTACAGGTTTACGATGATTTAGATTTGCCCTTTGGTAAACTGCGTTTATTGCCAAAAGGTGGTCACGGAGGGCACAACGGGTACACAGCTTTTCCACTCTAATATCTTCTTTACCTTCTTAATGATGTTTTTACTAGTGCTAAGTAATAATATCTTATGAAGCAATTTGGATGGATAACTGTGACTGTTTTCACTATCAAGTCATAGAGAATATAAACATTTCAACGAAGAGAAACTCTTGAAGCAGTTTTGGTAAAACAACATTGATTTTGCTCATTCACGTGCAGGATGAGAAGCATTATAGATCGCCTCAAAGGGAGCCGTGATTTTCCTCGTCTAAGAATAGGTAAAGTTTTCATTTTCCTCCACTTCGACACAATTTCTTTTTTTATCTTCTCGGATTTTTGCAAACTGTTGCCGTATGTTTGATTTCAGGGATCGGACGGCCTCCAGGGAAGATGGACACAGCCAATTATGTTCTTCGCCAGTTCAATAAACAAGAACAGGAAGAGGTTAGAGGAAGATAAATCCCAACTTTACATCAATTTTTTTTAAAGAAAGATAGAAGCCTGATTGTTTCTGGTTTTGCAGTTGGATTATACATTCCAAACCGGGTTAGAGGCAGTCAGGATTATGTTGCTTGAAGGGTTCAACAAAAGTGCAACCTTTGTCAACACTCGAAAGTCTATAGAGCAGCTCAGTTAAAGAAGAGAGATTTGTTCCATCAACATATAAACAATTGCAGAGGACGATTCATTATTAATTTATTTTTGTTCCATTCATATTCCCTTTGAGCAAATTGTATATCACAAGAAAACCAGATTTATTAGCTTGACATAATTGCTCTTAATTTTAATAAAATTTCAATATCAAGAATTTAATCAATTTATCTTATCCATCTCGAAAGGCAAGGGTTGCTGAAATTTAAATTATTCATCTTACAGAAAATTCGCAGTTTTGAGATGCAAAAATGGACGGCAAGGTGTTTTCTAATTTTATTGGCTCACTTTTTATAATATTCATTTATTATACCTTTCCAAGGTTCTTCAGTGAGAGAGAGGATTTGAGCCTTTCTCTCTATAAGTCTATAGATAAAAATCGAGCTCAGTAATCAATTCGACCCGTTTCGGTTGACCCCGAGATTGCAGAGAACCCCGTCCCGTGTTTAAACCCTCCGACGAGCTCCGGCAACCATGTACGGCGGAGGTGGGTTTCTCTTCGAACCCTTGAATTGTTTTCTCGTTAAAGTCTGATTTTTTTCTCCGTGGTGGGTTTGTTCCACAGATGAAGTGTCAGCTATAGTGGTTGACTTGGGTTCGCACACTTGCAAAGCTGGTTACGCCGGCGAAGATGCACCCAAAGCCGTTTTCCCTTCCGTAAGCTCACTTCTTTCTACTCCTGGGAAATTCCTTTTGGATCTTTTCGCGCTTCTATTGTCATGATTCTAGCATTTGATGTCGCCGGAGCTTTTATAAGCTCATGGTCTTAGTAACAGATTTTCGTATCTTCAGACATATGAATTACTCTCAAGTTTTTGTTTTTTTTTTGGTCTTTCTGATGCGTTCATAAGGTTGTTGGGGCAGTAGATGGAGTAGAGGCAATGGATATGGATGTTGATTCTACGAAGACAAATTCGAATTCCGAGGATTCAAAGACCAACGAGTCTGAAAAAGAAAAGGGAAAACGCAAGCTTTATGTAGGATCTCAAGCCTTGAGTTACCGTCGGGATCATATGGAGGTTAGCTTTTTCTCTTTGGTTAATGTTAAAATTGTAAATTGGTTAGTGAACTACAAGTTGCATTTTCTGTCACCAGGTATTGTCACCCATCAAAGATGGCATAGTTTCTGATTGGGATTTGGTGGACAATATATGGGAACATGCTTTCAGGTAACGGTATAAAGCATTAGTATTTTTTTCTCTTAATTGTTGTTTGATGTCATCTCTTAAATATTCTTTATGTCTGAAGGAGTTGTCTGATGATTGATCCTAAGGAGCACCCCATGCTGCTAGCTGAGCCTCCTTTAAACACTCAACAGCAGAGAGAGAAGTCCGATTTATCTGCTTATAGATATCTTTTTTTCTATATTGATTCATCTTGGAGTGTGTTACTGATTTTCTCAAATCATATGCTTGACAGGGCGGCTGAGCTAATGTTTGAAAAATACAAAGTTCCAGCATTGTTTATGGCTAAGAATCCTGTATCTTCCATCTACCTTGGGTCATTGGTCTCCTGCTCGCTCTTGTGAAATCAGATGTCTAATTATCTAAATGACTTTGGCGTTTTTGGTGCTAGGTTCTCACGTCTTTTGCTACTGGGCGTGCTACTTCATTGGTTGTTGACTGGTAAGACTTTTGTACTTCCAAAATTATTAATCTTTTCTCTAGTATGTGGAAGCAACTAATGTTCCACTTCTGTCCTATATGCTGTGAAAGTTTACCTTGTTTGTGTTTGATGTTATTAATCTGAGAGGCACTGATGGCACTTTTTCCCATACTTTATTGTGTTCCAGCGGTGGAGGATCCACAACGATTGCACCGGTGCATGAGGGTTATGTCCTTCAAAAGGTATATGTCTTACTCGATTTGATAAGAATTCAAGCTTTGTGATGCTGTTTCTTTGGGTTTAGATTTTCTGCTGCAAGAGAAAGTTTTCCATCTTTCTTTTCCTAAGTGTCATCTGTGGCTGATATAAATTCTCATCCATGTGAATTTTGACTAGTTTTACTTTTACAGCATTGATGTAGATTGTATATACTGATTTCTAATTCTCCGATTGTTGACCATGGTTTTATTCAAAGGCTGTTGTATCATCTCCACTTGGAGGGGAATTTCTCACTGACTGCTTACTAAAAAGCTTGGAGAGTAAAGGAATTAAAGTAAGTTAAACTGTTTTTTTACACTGTTATAGATCTTTTGAGCCAATTTACCTGAGTTTTGCTGCTCATTTCTTTTGCAGATAAGACCCAGATACTCTTTCAAGAGAAAGGAAGTACGAGCAGGGGATTTCCAGGTGCATATGTGAATCAGTGGATGAAACTAATTCGAGTATTATTTACTTATTGAGAGAAAAAACGAGAGAGGTTTTTGAAAATTAATTTTATATTCTTGACATAGTAGTTGTGATCTTTTTACTGGGCAATGAGACAGAGAAATTGTAGGATTTGTCTCATTTCAATTAGGATAGCTAACACTAGCAAATTGCTTAGAGCTTTTTTCTTGTTGTTGAAGTGTTATAGTCTCTTATTTCCTGGCTTCGAATATTTGCAGGTTGAAGATGTACATCTTCCTGACACCACGGAAAGCTACAAGCTCTTCTGCCAGGTCTGTAATTAATAATGACATCTCGTTTGAAATTTTCTGTTGTTTCATTAACTTGGTCGTTTTTTTTCTCAACAGAGGATGATAGTGGGTGATATCAAGGATTCTATTTGTCGGGTTCCTGATACTCCCTATGATGGTATGTTATGTTCTTCCGTCTTTCACTGGTTTGATAAATTTATTTTTCGTCAAAGTTTAGAGTGGTTTGAGAGTTGAAATATAGGTACTTTTTATCTTCCTTCAATGTTCATTGATCTTGTAGCCTTAGTTTTCCTGATGTGATGCTTTTATCTGCAGACAAATCATATTCAAACATCCCGACTACAACGTACGAGCTTCCTGATGGCCAGTAAGCTCCATTTTATATGTCTATTTCGTTTTTTTTGTGCCTCAAATGTCCATGCTACAATTGCTTTTGCTTAAGGTTTGTGGTTGGTTTCTAGGAAAAAATTACCACTATTTTGAACCTGGTTAATCTGAAAATTAAGTTCTTAGTTGGTTCCGAGTCGTTAAAGCCATTGGAAGAAAAGTTTAGAAGAGTCAGACATTGCTTTTGGAAACCTGCATGGAATCTGAAACATTGCTAATTTTAGTCTTTCTCAATATCTTATTAAACATGTCTGCTGCAGGACGCTCGAGATTGGTGCTGATAAGTTCAAAGTTCCTGATGTGATGTTCAACCCGTCCATAATTCAGGTACAGAACCCGGCACCATTTAAGCTATGGATTGTGTCTTCTGAAGACAATATGTTTGTTTTTTCTCCTCGAATCGTTTGTCAAAGATGTTATAAAGTGACTCTCCGTGTTTATTGGAATCTGCCAGACAATTCCTGGAATGGAGAAGTATGTAGACATGATTCCTTCAGTTCGTGGGTTGCCACACATGGTAAATGCATAGTCTTTAGTCACTGCAAAGCTTTCTTCGCTTTACTTTGTCTAACTCCACTCCTTTTTTATTTATTTACTTGTACAGGTCATGGAGAGCATCAACAAATGTGATGTAGATATCCGGAGAGAGTTGTATAGTAGCATACTGGTAAAACAACAATCAACTTCAACTCTTAAAATCCCTAGTTATTAAATTTTGTAAAATTTAGTTTTTCTTGGATGTGGATGATATTCATTACTTTTCTTCTCGCATTATGCCAGCTTGCTGGTGGCACATCATCAATGCAACAGCTGAAAGAACGTCTCGAAAAGGACTTGATAGAAGTATTGTGTCCACTCTCTCTCTTCTTCTTCTTCTCTGGTCGCTTGTAAACTTTCCTTGATTTTAAAGATGGCGAGAAAATCGTTCATCATCCTCTTATCTTTCGTTTCAGGAGTCTCCTCACTCGGCTCGAGTTAAAGTGTTGGCGAGCGGTAACACAACAGAAAGAAGATTCAGGTTGGATATATATAGTTCACTTCTTCCTCTACATCTCATTGCTTAATACAGTTGTAGTAGCTCTCAAATCATTGATTGATCCTTACTGCGAATTCCATCCCTTTAGATTCTGGTAACAACTGTGATCCGAGTAATTTAATCCCCGAAAATGTAATGTTAAATATGTGTGCAGTGTGTGGATAGGAGGGAGTATACTGGCATCACTAGGCTCGTTTCAACAGATGTGGTTCTCCAAATCTGAGTAAGTCTCTCTGTTTTGCTTCTTTCTATTTGATCGGCAAAGGAAACTGATTTTAGTTTCTCTGCTGACACATGAGCTTTTGGTGTGAATGATAGGTACGAGGAACATGGCGCTTCTTACATTCAGAGAAAGTGCCCTTAAAGCAGCTTCAGTTTCTGTGGAACCTAAGAAAGACAAAACTTGAAAACTAAGCTAATGTGTTAATTTCATGGTTCGTCATTTGATATTTTGCCTTTACCTTTGTTGCGAGTTAGACATTAACCAGCTTTATCGAGTTACTCAAAATGATAATGACTTTTAAATTACAAAATCCCGTCTTTGAAAATATTTTTGATATTCGTAAGTCACGAGCTTATTTAATTATAATGTCAGAACTCGGAAGTAAAAAGACAAATCGGCGTAACTTCTCCGCCACTACAGACTTACGTGTCATGTCTCCAGATCCGCATGCACAATCCAATAGATGACACATTCCTGGTCATCCAATAATATACACCCACGTGTCACTCTCCGTCACATCTCTCTAAATAACGTTTTACCGACCTTCTTGTGGACGGCAAGAATCTCCTCCCTAATTTATTTATCCGAATCAATCGAAAACAAAGTTTTCATTCTCGATTTGCGGCATTTGAATTTGTGTCTCTTCTCTTTCTTTTTCCTCTGGGTTTCTTTTCCGATTTTCAATTTTTTCACTTGGTTACTTACTTACTTTCCTGGAAAACTTTTTTGTTAACGACAAGATAAAAATTCCGTTTTTGCCAGAAATTTCGAGTTTTTTTTTGTTCTTCTGGGGTAACAAAATCATGCAGAGCATCGTCGACAACGCTCTCGCTGTCACAAAAGAGTGAGTTCCTCTCTCTGTTCGATTCGTCACTGTATGTTTAGTGATTTTTGTGATGTCGGATTTGATTTGGTATGCACGTTTAGTGTGGTCTCTGATTTGAAATACTTTTCAAATTTATTGTTACTGTTCTTTGGATGTAATTCTGGTTGGGTAGATTTGATTTTGATTATGTTGAATATAATTTTTCTTTGATATTCGGATATGGATCACGCCACTTTTGAGCCAGTGGTTTTATAGTGGAGCTAAGACTGTATCTCCCAGCTTCGTACATTGTTCTTGAGATTTAGTGGTTAATAATGGGGAGGGATATGACAGTTTGATAACATCTTTTAAGTATTCTGATCCTATAATAATTATAGTGATTCTCTTTGTATTGGTGGTTAGTTATCTTTATTCAGAGCTTTGTCCGTTTGCTTTTGGTGTTGGTTGTATGATGCTTAATTATGTTGTAATAATAATTTAAAAAAATAAAGCTTAAGCTAACTATGATTTTGGGTTTTAGTGCAGGTCAGTGAAAACTTTGACTTATGAGTCTTTGAACAACACTGCAAGATTCATAAACGGAGTTTCTGCACTTCTATTGACTCTTATTCCTGGGAAGGCCAATGTTCTTGAAGGTCTTCATGGATGGGAACTAAGGCCTACGTTACGTGGACCTCGCTTACCACGCTGGATGCATAAGTATTATCAAATCTATATTCAAACTCTCTAAAAATACTTTCTTTTTGTTTCCTGCCTTGATAACAGTAATGTAATCTACTCGCTTTCTTGATTTTCTGCAGTGGAGTCTCGTCTTTCAACCAGTTCATTCACGAGCTCTCTGTGGATTCCGACACCTCAAGCTTGGATTATTCCTCTGGAGAAGAAAGAGATGGCATGTCGACGCCTCCATCACCCTTGTCTCAAAGCTCACTCCGCTCTTGGGCTAGTCTACCTGCAAATAACGAAAGCCACTGGACAGAATGGATAACGTTCATAGTCTGGTGGGTTTTGCTACCCAACCGGATCCTTCTTTGGGTACCGTTATATCTCCTACGTTGGAACTCGAGAATGTCGCCTATGAGTCCAGGAAGGTACCGACATTCTTCAAGACCTTATTTTAGCAAAGCTCGCCCAGGGAAAGAGCATCATGTCCCTAACATAAGTACTGATAGAAGACGCGGAGTCGTTGAGGTTTGAACATGCTATGATGTACTAATCACTTTTTCACGTTGTTGAATTTTTCTCACACGAGTATATATATATATATATATATATATATATGTTGTTGTATTCATTGCAGGATCTTCAGCTTGGTATCGAGATCTTTATAGAAGCAATATTTGACTTTTTTCACAAGGCGGCACATCTTCTTCTTTCTCCGTCAGTGGCTTTTGGAATCATTCTATCATGGTTGTCTTCCTCCAATCACAGCCACAGCCCTAAAGGAAACTACGATGATGTTTCGGATGATGAAACCACTCTTGGATATAACGATGCATCCCCTACAGAAAGAACCACAATGAGCGTATACAATACAGATACTCGAACTTGTCAAGATGTCATAACAGAGCTTGGGTATGCGTAGAAGATGCTTCGTGCTTCGTTGCATTTTTTTTTTAACTTCTTCTGTTACTCTTTAACTAATTTTCATTTTATTAAACTTCTCGCTTAATCTTGATAGGTATCCATATGAAGCTATACGTGTTGTTACATCTGATGGATATGGACTTCTCTTGGAAAGGATACCGAGGTATATAGTCTATTATGGTTCTCAGTAAGATCCTTTAAGATGTAATCATTAGTTTTCCTCTTATGGCTTTTCCAGACGAGATGCAAGGAAAGCTGTCTTCTTGCAGCATGGTGTTTTGGATTCTTCAATGGGGTGAGTTTCACAGTCTTATCTCTTCGATGACTTGTCAGGAAAATGTTGCCTCTGTGTCTCATCTGTTCCTTAATCTGTCAGATGGGTATCAAATGGGGTTGTTGGATCTCCGGCTTTTGCTGCTTATGATCAAGGTCTGCGCCCAAAAAAACTCCTCGTCTCTCAAGACGCTTTGTTGTAGTGAAGATTTACCATATGTTTTTTCTTGTCAGGCTACGATGTTTACCTAGGGAACTTGCGCGGTTTAGTTTCAAGAGATCATGTGAACAAAAACATTTCCCCAAGAGAGTGAGTTGTATAGATAAGAGTAAACTGCTTCATTATGGATTTGATTTCTTGTATAATTCTTTATTGATGGATCCTCCAAAAAATGCAGTTTCTGGAGTTACTCCATCAATGAGCATGCAAGAGAGGATATCCCTGCAATGATAGAAAAGATTCACGAAATCAAAACTTCGGAATTCAAACTCTACCAGCCTAATATCGAAGAGGTAGTAAACGAGGAGCAGCCTTATAAGCTCTGCGTTCTCTCTCACAGTCTAGGCGGTGCTGCGGTTCTCATGTATGTAGTCACCCGTAAAATCGAAGAGAAACCGCATAGGCTCTCTAGACTGATCCTGCTTTCGCCCGCCGGGTTTCACGAAGACTCTAACTTGTTTTTCACGTTAATCGAGCACACGTTCCTCCTCTTTGGCCCGGTACTATCCCGGATCGTTCCAGCTTTCTACATCCCCACTAGATTCTTCCGGATGCTTGTCAACAAGTTAGCTCGAGATTTCCATAACTATCCTGCTGTTGGTGGATTGGTCCAGACATTGATGGGTTATATAGTTGGTGGAGATAGCTCGAATTGGATTGGAGTCATGGGTCTGCCTCACTATAACATGAACGATATGCCCGGTGTATCCTTCCGCGTGGCTCTGCATCTTGCTCAGATCAAACGTTGCGGTAAGTTTAGAATGTTTGATTACGGTAGCGTCCAAGCTAATATGGAGGTTTACGGGTCACCTGAGCCGCTTGAAATTGAAGAGTTTTACGGGTTGATCGATATCCCTGTGGATTTAGTAGCCGGAAAGAAAGATAAAGTAATTAGACCTTCAATGGTTAGGAAACATTACAGGGTGATGAGAGATTCAGGGGTTGTTGATGTTTCTTACAGAGAGTTTGAGTATGCTCATTTGGATTTTACCTTCTCTCACCGCGAAGAGCTTCTGGCTTATGTGATGTCGCGGTTGCTGCTAGTGGAGCCGGCACAGACTCGGCCGGTTTATAAGAAGGGGATGAAGCTGAAGAAGAAAATGGAAGCAGCCAAACCTCAACTGTGAACTATGAAAAATAGGCTTTTATAGAGTTTCTGCTGTCTTGTTTGTAATGTTTTATGTTCATGGGAATTGGATTAGAACAGTGTATATACAGGTATGTTTTTTTTTCTGTATTCTATTTTATGTGAGTGCCACTTTTCATATAACAAGTAGTTGAAGTCGTGGACTCATTCATGAAAGCAGAACTTGGTGAAATGAATTATCCACCCCGAAAGAAAGTGGAAGAAATAAATACAAAAAGGGAGACACTGATATTCATATTATACAAACTTTGTATGTTACAGCTAAAGTAAGTAAGAGACTTGTAAGTATGAGGTTTCTACACACAAAAAAAACACATATGTATATATACCACCTATATTTTTATACTTAATGCTGATTCAGACAAATAAAAAGATTCAGCAAAAAACACATCAAAAGTTTGGGAACACGGTATGGTAAAAAAGGAATGATTGTTGGAGCATCAACCTCAAATCCTACTCTCGAGCATGGGCCAAAGTTAGACACAGTCAAACGTCGTATACAGGTAGTCGTTCTTCAATGACTATACGACATATTGGACATTTTTTACACTTGTCTGAACAGATCCTGCAGCAACAACAAAAATCGCACAGAAACAATATATGAACATGATATTGAGTCAGCTATGACCACATAAGCATTGCAAACTTCTAGTATGTCCAATAAGTATTGACTGCATGAGATCTAATTATATCGATATGACCTCATAGATTCCTAGTTTCTTTATATGGCATTTCAAGACGAATCGTGTGACAAATGCCTAAACTTTTTTAAGTATAATATAAATTAAGTGTCATACCTGCAGAGAACACGGTGTCTACATGGAAGCAGTACCAGACTGATTTCTTTTTCAAAGCAAACCCTACACAGCACTTTCTCCTGGAGTAGAGACACATTTGAAACAGGATTAAGCCAAAGAGGAACGAAAAACCCATAGAGGAAATACCGAAAAAGTTTTAAAAAACCCATCACAGCTCATAATGCAAATACAACAGCATGGAGAAAGGAGAGACTTTACATTTTGCAGTCTTTCATATTCCTGCTGGCTGAATTTTGTGATTTCAGTTTGTTCACCAAGAGCTGCTTGAAGTCTCCACACCTAGAGGGCATTAAATTAGATCAAATGCAAACAACACTTAATGCAATACTGCAACTAGAAGACACAAGACTCGACAACAAAGAGAACCGATATCAGCATTGATCTTCCTTTGGCATTTTCTTAAAGTTACCTCTTCAGCAAGATCTTCCTTTGGCATTTTCTTCACTATCTCAGGCGGATGGCCACTGAAGGTATTGTAACTGCACAATCATATTATCACGAATCTTCAGCAGGTCCAATAACATTTTTTGTTGGACCATATAGAAGGTTGGATTATACTAACTAACCCAGATTCTCGATCATTGTACAGTCGAGCTTGTTCCTCCCGGCTTCCTTCATCAATCGACCACCAACCTAATAGCCTGAGCAAGTAAGAGCATCGACTGAATTTTGTTAGTATAATATTTAGTAAACCAAACCCTTTTGGGAAAAACAGACAAACGTCTTTGTCACCTGGAACCATGGTGCAAGAAACCCAAGCAATCATGGGCTCTTGATGAAAATCTAAAATACAATCCTGGACCAGCTTCCCCGCGCAGTAAGACGACGATCTTCTCTATTAGTTTAGATGCAGCAAAGAGAACACCGAGGCCTTGCAAAAGGAATAGTGGAGAGAACAGGACTGGAATAGATATATCCTTAGCTCTTTCAGGAGTCCCCTGAAACTCCAAACCATCAGCTTTTTTGGTAATGTCCAAAAACAATATGGTAAGATAGAGAGAAATGTGGTGTATACCTCTAGATGCATGCAAAGGACAACTTGAAATACAATGACAGGGATTTTCAACATATGACCACCAATATCTTGTAGACCACACAATCTATCTTGGTGTCTATCCTCTTCTGAAGCAACTACGAGGCCACTGTTCCAGTCAAGATATCTAATAGCGGTAGAAGATGACCCTGTTTCTCGGGCACGTGAGCTTCTATGGATCACTGGGTTGGACCATTTTGTACAAACAAGAAAAGCAAAGCACTCAGCAATTCTGCAGGCAAAACATATGCACATATACTACTTTCATGATCATTTCCACCAACCGCAAAATGACGAGTACTTATTAAACAAAGAAAACAAAGCATACCCAATATTTATAAATAAATCCCACCAGCTAAGAGCAGCTACATCGCCTGTGAAATTAAAATAAATTAAGGAGGGACCGATAAAAAGGAATGGAACATAATAACTCCATCAATAGCGTGATATATCGAAGGTAGCATTTCAGTAGAAAGAGATCAAATAAGACAACTATTAAGGCATGCATTCGAGAGACACAATATTACCAGAAAGCTTTAGGAGGGTAAAGAATGTAGCAGCTAACGTGAACACCATGGAAATAGCCACCCAGAAATGCTGCAGGCAATAAGGAAAAAGCATCTAAATGTTTATTTTGAGTACTGACAAGCTTCCCCTGCCCATCAACAAAAGAATAAAACAAAACAAATCCCAAGCCCGTGTTTGTGGAAGCAATTGGTCAAAAAGGTTCTCCTTTCTCAGTTCATGAATTGAGAATCTCAGTACTAGGTTGTGATATTGGAATATTAGAGACCGTTTGTCATTCATGTGTAACAGATAGATCTTACCTAAATACTTTAACAAATTGCAAAATCAAAGAGCAACAAGCCTAAAGCAGCTGAACCAATCTCCATGACAAGCCTCAAAACAATTTACGTAAACACGTTGACTTACAGGAAGTGCCTCCCATATTGCTTCATCATTAGTGCTGTCGTCGTCTCCTGGCATCAATGCTCGACACATTCTGAAGATAAAGCTTGCAGAAATTAGGAACTTTAAATTTATATGATTCAGTTTGGTATGTGTTCAAAAGACACATAAAACGAATGTCTTTGTTTGAGAAGTTTATTAAATATGTAAAGTAATTAAACAATTTAATGTTTCAATACCGCAAATTGTCTATCAGTATCGTTACTTCAAATGCCAATAACGGTAGGGATGCAATCTTCAAACTCACAGCTGGTGGCCAGCTAGCTGCCATTTTAGACAGAAGAGGTCACAATCCGATGAAATGAGAGAAAATGAAACTACTTTTGTGATGTCCTCCAACTTAACCATACGTGTTCTCCGAAATTCAAAGGGTAGCAAGATGAAACTTTGGGATTGAGAGCCATCAATTTTTGTCAAGTATCTACATCTATCAATCTGTTCCCATGCCAAGAAACTAGATCACTGCTAGAGGCTGTAAAATACTACTACCACCCGGACGTGTGACATCTGAAGGAGAGGTTATTTACCATAAGAACTCTCGAGGTATATACAGAGGAGCAATTCGAATGCTACAAGCAACGGTGTGGCGACAACAGCATGGCATGGTGCCCACTGTACACAAAAAGGGATCATAAACATACAAGTTAGTGGAAAAATCAGAAGAAACGACTTCGAGTAACATATTTGCTGAAAAGAGGTAAGAAATGAAAAAAAAATGACATACATGACGGTTACGCGGAGCCACGGGAGCAGGAAGGGAGAATCTTCCTCTCGCAACGACAGCATGAAAAGCCCACAGCGGGAAAAACACCATCCTACATAACTCCAAAAACAGAAACAGTTAATCAAGTTTGTAACGAAATAAGGAAACGGAGATCACTGATTAGATCCCTAAACCGAATAGCCACTAAGACTCCATCTAGTAGTTAACATCAAAATTGTTGCAATCCTCAGTCATTAGTAAACGCATACCTCAAAAAGAATGTAATTTTACCGTCTTCGATACAGAATGCAAGCATACATCAGTTTCCATAAACTGCAACAACTTTATTCAGTAGAAAACTAAAAGTTTTGTTTTGTTTGCTATTAACGGGCAAATAGAGACAAGGAATCGGAAATTGTTTTAGGGGAAATGAAATGATTTTTTTTTTCAATCCTCTCGAAGGAACTAAGCCTGCGAACAAATAAAAACTGATACTTTCCGTAGAGGAAAACCGTCATTTCTATTCGAGAGAGACGATATCTCTCGCTTCGAAATTCAACGGGGCAAAAAAAACAAAAAAAATCCCCAGATTATCAATCGAAATCGAACGAATCACAAACCAAAATAAAAAAAAACGATTCATGCACCCAATTTCAGAGAATTGAGACTCAAGAGCGTCGTGGATAAGAAGATGAGAGAGAGAGAGAGAGAGCGACTAACCACCATGAGCAAGAGACGGTGTGATCAAGCTTAAGGACCAACAAGAGCGTGAAACAGAAGAGTAAGCTATGAGCCGCCAAGGCTTGTATCGACTTCAGCACTCTCCTACAACTCATCCCTCTCTCTCTCTCTCTAACGAAGAATTTCTGGCTTTGAAACCATGTCAATGAAAATCTCAAATCTCTATCTTTCTCTTTCTCTCTCTCTAAAATCGAGCAATTGGAGAAAACGCCATTCGAGAAAATGCTGCAATGTTTTAATGGATGGACCCCTCTACTTCTTCTCCTTCCTTTTCTTCTCTCTCTCTGTTCCGCGTCGTCTTTCTTTATTTTAATTTATTTATTTTATACTCCTTATTTGCAACAAAAACAAACAAAATCATTATTGCCCTTCGGATTCCTTTTTTAGCTTTGCTTGCACGCCATAATTGAAACGCAAACGCGCTTAACGTCACTTTCGTTAACTAATTATTAACTTTTAGATCGTAATTAAGCGTGTACAAGAATGGACCGCTCGTATAAAAAGGGAAACAAGAGCTTAATGTCAAGTTTTTTTTTGAACAGGGCCTCGCTTAATTTCAAGTTCGGTAACAGCATTAACGTATTTAATGAATTCTTATGTTAAACCAAATACTCATTTCCCCTAAAACAGTATTAATATCTGAACTATCCGATACCCAGACCAAATCGAATCGAATTATATTTTGGTTACTTTCGATAAAATTTTCTAAATTCAAACCACCGCACTATCCGAATTACCCTACCCAAACTATCTAAATTATCCAAAGTCACAAATATATATTGAACGATCAAACGGCCAATCACACCACAAAGAGTTTTAATACATCGACAGCTTTAGTTAAAGAAAGCTGAAGCATCTATAGTACTTAATTATTTTTAAGTTGTTATACCGAATTATACATGTTTAATACAGACTAATTGAATAAAAGATACTTTTGAAAACTAAAACTAAATTTAGTTTGGTTGACATAGTTTTCATTTTTTTGTTTGAAATTGAACTACAGTTTCAGTTTCATAAAATTAAGAAAATGAAACTTAAAATAAATATCTATACAATCATTTAGAATAAATTTTGTCATATTTTTCCAAAAAAAAAAAATCAGACCACTCTTACATCAAAAAAAAAAGGTCAGATCGTTCGTTTGTCTTCTTTTATTTTGTTAAATATTTGCGAATTTAGAATAAAATCTCAATGTTTCTTAATTAAATTTAGACGACAAAAAAAAAAAAAAAAATCTCTAAATTTCAATTTAGCCGGGTATGCAAAAAAAAATCAAAACATTAAAAATCCCTATTAATGATGATAGGCCCCGCATGAACAGTTAACACGATCTCTCACGCTCCTTTTTCAATTTCATTTTATTCCTGGGCAAGTCGTGACTTATCCAAATAAACATAACAAACACACAGAATAATTTATAATTGTAAACTTATGAAACAAAACAAACCGACGTGCGGGGTAAACGAATTTCACTGATTAATTAGATTTGTAGCCATCTATGTTTCTACATGAGTGGGGTAAACAAATTTCACTGAATCTCACAAGTCTGTGAGTCACGAAAATGCAGAAGAAAACGGCTTACAACATTTAAGATCATGACGATGGTCTAAAAACAATACAACAACCTTCATAATTGGAGATTAACAAGTACTAACAACAATCAAGCGTTGACGGTGCTAAAAAAATATTAAAATGGTTGCAAATACTGACACAACTTCTTCTTTTTGTCAACGATACTCCCAATGAATCTTGTTTTTAAGTGAAATTATTTAGTGAATATTGTATATGTTTTTTTATTATATCGAATCATGCAGAATTCTCAAAAATACTACAAAAAAAAAATTTATTCCAAAAATACAATTATTTCAATTATTTCGAAACTAAATACCAAATTAAAAAAATAAATCATAAATCATAAAAACTATATATCAAACCCAAATCCAATTATTTAAATTATAAATTCTTAAAGATTATTTTTAGTGTTTATGGTATTTTTGAAAAAAATATCATTTTAGTGGTTTGTAAAGAATATCATTTTACTGGTCTTTTTAAAACAAAACATTAATTTAGTGATATTTTAGGATATTCTTCTTGAATTATTTAATAGTAACCTACAGTACTGTTACTGTATAATCTATTCCCCCTTGTCTCAGAATAATTTAAATTTTATATCAAAAATGTAAAAGTAGCAATGGAAAATTGCCTTGCAATAGTCTTTGCTTAGTAAATTTTCTTAAGAATCTATACTATATAAAAGTTGATGCATTATGCCATCGAGTACGTCCACATAGGACGAAAAAACTCGATATCATTGGTCCAAATCAGTGTTTTCATTAAACACAAAAATGTTAAATATGATTAACATTTTAATTAAATTAAAAACACAAAAACGAAAAATTATCATAATATAATGGAAAATTAAGATCAAACAAATTTAACTAACAAAACAGATAAAAGGAAATTATGTCAAAAATTCAAATCTATAGTGTTTGTCAAATAAAATAAAAATTCAATGTCACAAAAGATAAACTAACAAAAAACAAATTTGGAAATCAATAACCAAAAGGTTAAGTTAACAAAAAAAAATCATCTTAAAATTAAAAACACAAAAACGAAAATTATCAGAGTATAATAAAAATCTATACTATATAAAAGTTGATGCATTATGCCATCGAGGGCGTCCACATAGGACGAAGAAACTCGATATCATTGGTCCAAATCAATGTTTAAATTAAACACAAAAATATTAAGTATGATTAACATTTTAATTAAATTAAAAACACAAAAACGAAAATTATCATAGTATAATGGAAAATTAAGATCAAAAAAATTTAACTAACAAAACAGATAAAAGGAAATTATGTCAAAAATTCAAATCTATAGCGTTTGTCGAATAAAATAGAAATTCAATGTCACAAAAGATAAACTAACAAAAAACAAATTTGGAAATCAATAACCAAAAGGTTAAGTTAACAAAAAAAAAATCATCTTAAAATTAAAAACACAAAAACGAAAATTATCAGAGTATAATAAAAAATTAAGATCCAAAATTTTTACTAACAAAACAGATAAAAGGAAATTATGTCAAAAATCCAATCTATAATGTTTGTCAAAATAAAATAAAAATTAAATGTCAAAAAAACTAAACTAACAAAAAACAAATTTGGAAATCAATAACCAAAAATTAAGTTAACAAAAAAAAATCATCTTAAAATAACTAATTTATTATATGTTATCTCTTTAAAAAATCAATATAAAACTGTTTAACTAATAAAAGAATTGAAAGCTTTTAACTAATAAAATTGATGCATTAAGCATACATAAGTTTAAAGATATTAATTTCATTGGTGTAAATCAATATTTTGATTAAACATTAAAAAATAAATTTAATTAAATCAAAAGGAACAAAAAAAGGTAACGGAAATCAATAAAATATAAGATCATCTAAAAGTAAACTAACTTAATATTTAACTAATTATTTAAGATAAAAAAC
Organism: Alliaria petiolata; assembly: GCA_020283515.1. Taxonomy (NCBI): domain Eukaryota; kingdom Viridiplantae; phylum Streptophyta; class Magnoliopsida; order Brassicales; family Brassicaceae; genus Alliaria; species Alliaria petiolata. The sequence continues at coordinate 99,126,235 of JAHZTW010000001.1, forward strand.
GGAAATTATGTTTTACAACATGTTAATGCAATTAAAATAGAAATCAATTACGAAAAAAATTAACACATAAAAAATAAAAAATCATCAAAAAAATAAATTAACTTGATATCTACGCTAAATATTTAAGTAATAAATATATGAAAGTTTAACAAATAGAAAGAGAAAAAGAAAATTATGTCTTAAAAAATGTCAATACTACCAAAAAAAATTTATGTCAAAATAAAAATAGTTAAATTAACAAAGGAAAAAGTTATCATGCATTATGTTATTGAAGGCGTCCATATAAGATGAAGAAACTCAATCTCATTTGTTTAAATCAACATTTTCATTAAACAAATTTTTTTTAATTTGATTAACAATTTAAATAAATTAAATAAAAACAATAATTATCATAGTATAATTGAAATTAAGATCAAAAAGTTTAACTAATAAAAGAGATAAAAGGAAGTTATGTCAAAATCTAAATCTATAGCGTTTGTAAAAATAAATTAGAAATTTAATGTTACAAAAGATAAACTAACAAAAAAAAATATAAATCAATAACCAAAAAGTTAAATTAACAAAACAAATCATCTAAAAAAAATTATTATATGCTAACTCTTTAAAAATTAATATAAAAATGTTTAACTAATAAAACAATTGAGAACTTTTAACTAATGAAAAGATAAAGTTGATGCATTAAGCCATACATAGGATTAGAAAATCAATTATATTTGCCAAATCAATACTTTTATTAAACATAAAAATTAAATTTAATATAATAAAAACAAACAAAAAGATAACAAAAATTAACATTTTAATTAAAATGGAAATTAATACCAAAAGGGTAAAATTAAAAAAAAAAGGTCATCTAAAATTAAATTAACATGATACTTAAACTAATTATTTAAGATAAAAAATGTTAATACAGCTAAAATAGAAATCAATAACAAAAAAAAAATTAGCACAAAAAGAAACATAAAAAAATAAATTAACATGATATCTACGCTAATTATTTAAATAATTAATATAAGAAAGTTTAAAAAATAGAAAAAGAAAAAGAAAATTATGTCTTAGAAAATGTATGTACCTCCAAAACAATTTTATGTCAAAATAAAAAGAGTTAAATTAACAAAGGAAAAAGTCATCATGCATCATGTCATTGAGGTCGTCTACATAGGACAAAGAAACTCAATCTCATTGGTTCAAATCAGCGTTTTCATTAAACAAAATGTTAAATATGATTAACAATCTAAATAAATTAAAAACACACAAAAAACGAAAATTCTCATAGTATAATAGAAAATTAAGATCAAAAAAGTTTAACTAAGAAAACATATAAAAAGAAGTTATGTCAAAAAATCCAAATCTATAGAGTGCCAAAATAAAATAGAAATTCAATGTCACAAAAGCTAAACTAACAAAAAAACAAATATGGAAATCAATAATCAAAAAGTTAAATTAACACACACAAAAATCATCTAAAAAAATTAATTTACTATATGCTAACTCTTTAAAAATCTATATAAAATGTTTAATTAAAAAAAACTTGAGAGCTTTTAACAAATAAAAAGTTAAAGGTAATGCATTAAGATATACACAAGATTAAAAAAATCAACTTCATTGGTCCAAATAAGCATTTCTATATAAACATAAAAAGTTGAATTTAACTAAATCAAAACAAACAAACATAAATCAAACATACTCTTTGAATATACAAAGACTAATACACTACCTGCTTCTGATTTAAAAATATATAAAAAAACACTTCACAAGTAACTTTTATACTCGAAATATAACAAATAGTAAAATATTTTTTTTATACATAGTCACTACTTATATATGAACTAACATTAACAACACATGAGTAACACCTTCTAAAATTTCATTTAAATAATAAAGTATGACGGATATATGAATTAAACTCAGATTGGTATATCTAGATAGATTATTCAAATCAAAACATGGAAAAAACAAACAAAGATAAAAAAAACAGTAAAAAATGATGTGAAGACTCCACATCATCCTACAAGTTTAAAAACCAAAATTATCAAATAGTAGACTGCATATAAAACAGATCTCAATGATAAACTGAATATATATATATAAGTTAAAACTCATGAAAGGCCTGGTGGAGAAGCAAGAAACGGTTTTGCATGATCATTGCAGCTTCCCAACAACAAAATTACATGCAGTCTTTCGTTGTTCGCGACAACTCGATCTTGGTGTTTCAAACACACTTATGCAAAACTCAGTATCCATATTAGCAATTGAGCGACTAATTCCTCTGTATATTCCAACAAATTCGCATTACACTTTGCATTCAAATTAAAAAAATTGATAAAACAACATATCTAATTTTTTTTTAAAATACAAAAATTGTCATCAAAAGGAATTACAAATTATATATGCATATGTACACAACATCAATGAGACATTCAATCAAAAAACCAAATATTTAAACACATAAAACTGAGAGAAAAAACTATAAAAAATCCCAAGAAAAACAAAACAAAACATCAAGATCTTATCAAGGAAACTCTTCTCTAAATCAAACGTGTGTGCATGTCGAAGTTGGATAATCCGATAGATGATCATTACTATTATTTTACTTAATAAATTTTTAATTTTATAAACAAAAATAGGAAAAATTACACATTAATATTTTAAATTATTTTATATAATAAAATTTTCTACAAATTTTTTATGATTTTAATAATTTAAAAGATATTAGCGAAAAAAGTTAAACCAAATTATACACATCCGAGCGCGGATTAATAACCTAGTCTTAAGAAAAGAGCAGTGACTAACAAATAAAGCGCATTGTTCTTGGCCGCCATCCCGAACCCACCACATCGGGAAATGTCAAGCAGAGAAAACCCTAGCGGAATCTGCAAAGACATTCCAAATCTCATCTCTTCCTTCGTCGACACTTTCGTTGATTATTCCTTCTGCGGCATCTTCTTGCCACAGGATCATACTCCACAGAATGAGATTCAGCAAACGAGGCTCGAGAAACCGGAGCGCCTCGTTGCCATCGGCGATCTCCATGGCGAACTCGAGAAGTCCAGGGAAGCATTCAGGATCGCCGGATTGATTGATTCATCGGATAAGTGGACGGGTGGATCCACGATGGTTGTTCAGGTGGGCGACGTGTTGGATCGAGGCGGAGAGGAGCTAAGGATACTATACTTCCTTGAGAAAATGAAGCGAGAGGCCGAGAGATCGGGAGGTAAGATCCTGACTATGAACGGGAACCATGAGATCATGAATGTGGAAGGTGACTTTAGGTATGTCACCAAGAAGGGTTTAGAGGAATTCCAGGTCTGGTTAGATTGGTATTGTCTAGGGAACAAGATGAAGAACTTGTGCAGAGGTCTGGATAAACCCAAGGATCCTTACGAAGGGATTCCGATGAGCTTCCCTCGAGCTAGAGCAGACTGTTTTGAAGGACTTAGGGCCAGGATTGCTGCACTGAGACCTGAAGGCCCGATTGCAAAGAGGTTCTTGTCTAAGAACCAAACAGTTGCTGTTGTTGGCGATTCGGTGTTTGTTCACGGAGGTCTTTTAGCTGAGCACATAGAGTATGGGCTGGAGAGGATAAACGAGGAGGTTACAGGTTGGATTAACGGGTTGAGAGGAGGAAGATACGCGCCTGGGTACTGCAGAGGAGGGAACTCTGTAGTTTGGCTGAGGAAATTCTCGGATGAGATGGCTCACAAATGCGATTGTTCAGCTCTTGAGCATGCTCTCTCCACCATTCCTGGGGTTAAGAGGATGATCATGGGGCACACAATCCAGGAATCCGGCATCAACGGTGTTTGTGGTAATAAAGCCATTAGGATTGATGTGGGCATGTCCAAGGGATGTTCCGACGGATTGCCTGCGGTTTTGGAAATCCGCAGGGACTCCGGTGTGCGGATAGTCACGTCGAATCCGTTGTATAAGGAGAATCCGAATTCTCATTTAGCTCCTGACAGTAAAACGGGTCTCGGGTTGCTTGTACCAGCTCCTAACCAAGTTGAAGTCAAAGCTTAAAGACCTTCTCAGTTGATATTCTCTGTTTAGATAGATAAATTGATGCCTTTTTGCAAGTCCAGCATTAGCTGATTCTTTGTATGAACATCAGCAGATTCTTCTGCTCTTCGTGGAGCATAAATTGTTGTTTCAATTATCAGAAAGTTAGAGAATGTTTGTAGCAATATCGTGAATTATTTGCTCAAACATTATATCTGATCCAATACATTTTTGTTAAGGGTCTCTAATCTTTTTTTTTTTTGATGTCTGTTTTACTCAAAAGAGTGAATCAATTACCATACTTGGCGTGAGGTAATGTAATCAAATCAAATATCAGAAGAAATCTCCTGAGAGAAACCAAATAGATTCTTAGTACTATGGCAATAATTAGATTCTGACTAAGTGTGTTCGGATAAGGAAGCTTATCCAAGCTTATCTGATGGCTTCTGTGCTGCTGCCACTGCCACATTTAACCACTTTTTTCGACTATCGCCGCCGTAAAGAGTTGAGCATTCCTCGCGCCGTCTACAACTCCGACGCCATTTCTTCCAATTCGACCAATGCCCATCATTTCCTTCGTCGGGTTTCCCGTTTCTGTGAAACCGGAAACCTCCACGAGTCCTTTAGGGTCGTCGAGGAATTCGCTGGGGACGATAAATCGTCCGATGCGTTTCATTTTCTCCGGGAAGCTCTCGGGCTTCTCTTACAGGCTTCCGGGAGGAGAAACGACATTGGAATAGGGAGAAAGATCCACCAGCTGGTTTCTGGGTCGACCCGGTTAAGAAACGACGACGTTCTCTGCACCCGTATAATCACCATGTACGCCATGTGTGGCTCTCCCGGTGATTCTAGGGCTGTTTTTGATGCCTTGCGGAGGAAAAATCTCTTCCAATGGAATGCCGTTATCAGTTCTTACTCAAGAAACGAGCTTTACCACGACGTTTTAGAGTTGTTTATCGAGATGATCTCAGAGACTGATCTTTTGCCGGATAATTTCACTTGTCCATGTGTGATTAAGGCTTGTGCTGGGATTTCTGAAGCTGCGGCCGGGCTTGCGGTTCATGGACTGGTAGTGAAGACCGGATTGGTAGAGGACGTTTTTGTGGGTAACGCATTAGTGTCTTTCTATGGAACGCATGGCTTTGTTCCTGACGCCTTGAAACTGTTCGATATAATGCCTGAGAGAAACTTGGTTTCCTGGAACTCCATGATTCGAGTTATCTCTGATAATGGTCTCTCGGAAGAAAGTTTCTTGCTTCTTGGAGAAATGATGGAGGAAGATGATGATGGTGCGTTTATGCCCGATGTTGCTACACTTGTTACAGTGTTGCCGGTTTGTGCCAGAGAAAGAGAAATCGGAGTGGGAAAAGGTGTTCATGGGTGGGCTGTGAAACTGAGTTTGGAAAAAGAACTAGTCGTCAACAATGCCTTAATGGACATGTACTCCAAATGTGGTTGCATAAATGATGCACAAATCATCTTTAAGTTAAACAATAACAAGAATGTGATTTCTTGGAATACAATGGTAGGAGCTTTCTCAGCAGAGGGGGATGTACATGGGACTTTTGATCTTCTGAGACAGATGCTGGCAAGAAGCGAAGATGTCAGAGCGGATGAGGTAACCATCCTAAATGCAGTGCCAGTTTGTTTCGATGAATCAGTCTTACCGAGCTTGAAAGAACTTCATTGTTACTCCTTAAAACAAGAGTTTGTACATGATGAGTTAGTAGCCAATGCGTTTGTTGCTTCTTATGCAAAGTGTGGCTCACTGAGTTATGCCCATCGTGTGTTTTGTAGCATAAGGAGTAAAACAGTGAACTCTTGGAATGCTTTGATTGGTGGCTATTCTCAGAGCGGTGATCCTAGGTTGTCCTTGGATGCCCGTTTGCAGATGAAAAAATTTGGATTGCTACCTGATATGTTTACTGTTTGTAGTCTTCTTTCAGCTTGTTCTCAACTAAATTCTCTGCGGTTGGGAAAGGAAGTGCATGGGTTTATAATCAGAAATCGGGTAGAAAGAGATCCGTTTGTTTATATATCAGTACTCTCACTGTATATTCATTGTGGGGAGCTATGCACTGCACAGGTATTATTTGACGCAATGGAAGATAAAAGCTTAGTATCTTGGAATACTGTGGTCAGTGGTTACCTTCAGAATGGGTTTCCTGAGAGAGCTTTGGGTCTCTTTAGACAAATGGTTTTGTATGGAAGCCAACCCTGTGAAATATCTATGATGAGTGTTTTCGGTGCGTGTTCACTGTTACCTTCTCTTCGGCTGGGTAGAGAAGCACATGCTTACACTCTGAAACGCCTCCTCCAGGAGAATGCGTTTATCGCCTGTTCTATAATTGATATGTATGCCAAGAATGGTTCTTTAACGCAATCATTTAAGGTTTTTAATGGTTTGGAGGAGAAAAGCGCAGCATCATGGAATGCCATGATAATGGGATATGGAGTACATGGGCGAGCAAGAGAAGCTATCAAACTCTTTGAAGAGATGCAAAGAACGGGTCATAATCTTGATGAGTTAACATTCTTAGGTGTTCTAACGGCTTGCAACCACAGCGGTCTGATCCACGAAGGGCTGAGATATCTGGATGAGATGAAGCATTCTTTTGGGATAAAGCCAAATTTAAAGCATTATGCTTGTGTGATTGACATGTTAGGCCGAGCTGGGCAACTAGACAAGGCTTTAAAGATTACCGAAGAAGAGATGTCTGGGGAACCTGACGTTGGAATTTGGAATTCCCTGCTGAGCTCGTGCAGAATCCATCAAAATCTGGAAATGGGAGAGAAAATTGCTGATAAGTTATTCGTTTTAGAACCAGAAAAGCCTGAGAATTATGTTCTGCTTTCCAACTTATTTGCAGGATCGGGGAAATGGGATGATGTGAGAGAAGTGAGGCAGAGAATGAAGGAGTTGAGTTTGCGCAAGGATACTGGATGCTCCTGGATCGAACTAAACGGGAAGGTTTTCAGCTTTGTAGCTGGTGAAAGTCCCTCAGATGGTTTTGGGGAAATCCAAAGTCTTTGGAGTATGCTGGAGACAGAAATATGGAAGATGGGATACAGACCGGACACAAGTTCAGTACAACATGATCTAAGTGAAGAGGAGAAGATTGAGCGGTTAAGGGGACACAGCGAGAAGCTTGCCATTACCTACGGGTTGATCAAAACTTCAGAAGGAACAACTCTCAGAGTTTACAAGAACCTAAGGATTTGTGTGGACTGTCACAATGCGGCGAAGTTGATCTCCAAGGTCATGAAAAGGGAAATAGTTGTGAGGGACAACAAAAGATTTCACCACTTCAAGAATGGGTTTTGTTCTTGTGGAGACTACTGGTGATTAAGACGATAATCAAAATTGGTAAAGACCAGATACACCGATTTGAAGGGGAAAAAACAGCCACAAAGATTGGTTGTATCTCTCGTAGCGGTTTTGCTTCTACCACTTCTAAAGTTCTAACATATTACATATAGACAGTGCTAATAAATAGCTTTCACTTGTTTTTTCTTTGTTGTAACCACAACTATCTAATAAACAAAACCGATGCATACCAAATGAAACTGATGAAACATTTGTAATACCAAATTTAATTTTTACATACAAACTGAAACTTTTTTTTAATGCGAAACAAGTTTTAAATCTCTCGTTACGTCACTATATATAAATGTCTATGCACTTTCTATTTGCACAGGCAAGAGAATCCAGAAAAAAATGAAGACTTCCATGAGCATCGTCGTTGTCTTCGTCTTTGCGACCTTCCTCGCCATCTCTGCTGCCTCTTTAAGCCCTGAGGAAACTTGCATAAGAAGAAACATCGACAGGTCGTATCCTCCCCCTCCCAGCTCTTCACTAGATTCCAAGACGTTAATGTTCAAGTCTCTTGCGGACAAGTTCTGCAGAGACACGGCTCGTGCCGTCATGTTCTATGTGAGGATAACCGGAAAATTTCCATCTCACTATGTTAGGGCGATGTGTAATGTGTTTGGAGATGATGAGAAGAAAGTGAAGGAGTATGTTGTGAAGAGATGGTTGGGAGGTTCGAAGCTCGTGTCTAGTTTATCTTGTACTGTTTTTCATTAATTTGTCTTGCGATTTGACATTTTGGGATTAAGAAATTAAAAAGTTAACGCCTTTTCATATTTGAGTTGGTTTTACATTATAGATTTTTGGGTTTATGCAATAATATATTGATTTATTTTTTCTATATAATATTGTCTATCAGCGATTTAACAACGGTTTTGATCAGTATACGGTATACCAAATGGTAGTTAGACTCGTAAAGTACAAAAGATTATAAAAAAGCTTATGCAAAATAAAACGACAATTTAAACTGTGTAATGAAGTTGAGAAAAATATAAACTGTGTAACTAAAATACGTCATGCAATCAAGAAGAAAATATATAAGTAATCTTATTATATAAAATAGGATGCGTCAAAGTTAATAATTCACAGGATCGCGATACGTGTCGATTCAATCGATAAAATTTTGACACGTGTCATATTTAATTAACAATCTTATTATTATCTTATTATTATATATGAAAAGGAATAAAAACAAAAATAATAAAACAAGAAAAAGAAAATAGAACACGTTAATAAAAAAAAGGAAAAAAAGAATCTTATCAAAAAATAAAAACAAAATCTTATTATTATCTTACTAATAAAAAAAATTTGTTAATAAAAAAACAAAGAAAAAAGGAAAGAAGGGAATCTTATTATTATGTTAATATAATAAAACAAAATCCTAAAAAAACAAAGGAAAAAAGAAAACACTAATAAAAAAGAAAAGGAAAAAAGAATTTTTTTTAAAATAATGTTAATAAAAAAACAAAGGAAAAAGGAATCCTATTATTATGCTAATAATAAAATATAATCCTAAAAAAACAAAGGAAAATATAAAACGTTAATAAAAAGAAAAAGAAAAAGAAAAATAATATCACATCTTGAGCTTTATTATCTTGGTATAGAGTCTCTTCTTTTTCTAATCTTATTATAATAAGCTTAAATACTTTCCATCGTTCACTTTCCATACCGCCGAATGGTAGTACGTCTTATTCAAAAGTGGGATATAAGAAAATTGAATAAATATAGCGAACTCATGAGATTGAATTTGCTCCTACTTGATGAAAAGGTAATCAATTTTTTTTACTTAAACAACAATCTTCATCTGTTTATTATTAAATAATTATTCTAATTATCTAACTTAATTTATTTTTATTTAAACACAAGAAAACACTATTCAATGCTATATACAGTATAACCTCTATAAATTAATACTCGATTCATTAATATCTCGCTAAAATTAGTTTTCAACTAAATAATATATCTATAAATTAATAATCACTATTAATTAATAAATTTTTGTAAACCTCATGGTCCCAGCGTTATTAATTTATAGAGGTTTTGCTGTACATCATTCTCTAATTGAAAAGTTTGGAGACAACCTACATGAAGGAAGTCTTATTGAAATTTACAATTTTAATATGCAAGATTGCAATAAGTATTACAAAGTGTCCGATCATAAATAGCATATAAGATTAACTGAGAGATCAACAATAAACTATGATTAATAACAAGCTTTTAATAATAAATTTTGATTAAATTGGAAGATCGAGGAAGAAGATGGCGGAGGAAAACAGAAGACGCCGGCGAATTGGGAGAAGAAAAGGACAAGTTTCACCGCTCCATGGGATGCCGGCTATCTTTCACTCATACAGAGCGGATAATAAAGATTCCAGTAAAACTCTTATCAAAGTATGAGCCCTCTGACCCTATTGAGAGTTTTTATTGATCAAAGAAGATTTATATTAATCTTATCAAATCTTTTGGGCTTTCTTTGAAATTGTTAAAACAACTCTAATCGTATGAGTATCCAATATGGATTTCGGTTTGATTTCATATCGGTTTATATTAAATTATTTATATAAATAATTATATCTAAAATAAAATCAAATATAATGTGGATAATTTGATTTGGATTTGGTTTGGATTTGGTGTTTTAGGAGTAAAATATATCATACGAGAGGAATAAATAATGGTCGATTCGATGTTTTACCACCAACAAAGAATACACTTTAAAAAATATATACTAAAAACCAGTAATTCCAACAGATAAATTTAAAAGAAAGTAAGATGGATAAGTTAAAAAAAAAAAAAAGTAAGTAAGATGGACAAATTATCCTTTTTTTTCTAATCCCTAATAATTTATGCATTTTAATGTTTCGTTATGACCGAATCCAATTTTTTTTTTGGTCAACGTTACCGAATCCATCTATATATTAACCCCCAAAAAAAAAGCGTTAATGGTTTTGAGTTAAGACTTAAGAAATTCATATGCTAATCACACTCCCGGATAAGAAATTAAGAACATTCGAACAATTACCGACGCACAAAACTTTCAAGGAACAAAAAAATGTTGTCGCGATTGTTCAAGGCAGGTGAGAAGGTTTTGTTGAATCTGGTTAGCAAGAAAGACCTTCACATGGAATCGAGGAATATGGATAATTCTCCCAAAGTGCAAGAGCTTTACGACCTCTGCAAAGATACTTTCACTGGGAAAGCTCCTTCTCCTGCTTCCATGGCTGTCCAAAAACTATGCTCTCTGCTGGGTAATTTTGATTCCCTTCTCTTTTCCTCCCTTTGTCTCCGTTTGATTTCTGCGATAGGGTTTGCAATTTTGGCTGGTTTTGATCGAATCAGTGAGATATTTGAAGCAATATAGAAGGATTTAGTTAAAAAGGCATGAGGTTGTTTTGATGGATTTGAAATAATGTGGATAGCTCTAAAGAATGCCTCATTTGATTGAGAATCCCACCAATTATGGGCAAAGATTCACAATTGGAGATTGTCATAGTTCGCTGAGGAGTATGTACCTTCTTCTCTTGTGGGCTCTCTATGGATGCAAAGCTCTTCAGTCATTAATGAAATTTAGGGCTTAGAGAAGAGCTACATCAATCTATTGTACATAAGGGACTATTAGGAATAGGATCAGATACTTAGGGTTGATTGTGGTGAGAGTTGAAGCTAGAAAGTTAGGAATGTTTTGGTTATAACATATAAGCAGAGGTGTGTGTGATTTGGTTTTTGGTCATTCTTGTGTGCAGATTCAGTTAGTCCTGCAGATGTTGGGCTTGAAGAGGAATCTCAAGACGATGATCGAGGCTATGGAGTATCTGGGGTTAGCCGTTTTAACAGAGTAGGACGATGGGCACAACCCATAACATTCTTAGACATTCATGAATGTGATACTTTTACAGTAAGTCTTTGAGCTTGATAATGAATTCTTCTAGGTGAGAACAATCAAGAAATCTAAAAAATAATATGTACTTCTTCAGATGTGCATTTTCTGCTTCCCAACATCTTCAGTGATTCCACTGCATGACCATCCAGAGATGACCGTGTTTAGCAAGATCCTTTATGGATCACTTCATGTGAAAGCTTACGATTGGGTCGAACCTCCATGTATTATCACACAAGACAAAGCCGCGCCCGGTCTTCTTCCAGGTTATTTTTTTCTTTTCTTTTCTTTTCTTTCCCATCTCTGTCTAGTTTTGGTCTCTCGGGGCTCACCTGTGTGATTGAGATAACTAAGACCTCTTGCAACGCTACTTGTAGCAGCAAGATTGGCGAAACTGGTGAGTGACAAAGTCATAACGCCTCAGTCTGAGATACCGGTGTTGTACCCAAAGACTGGAGGCAATCTCCATTGTTTCACTGCGCTGACTCCATGTGCGGTGCTCGACATTCTCACACCTCCTTACAAAGAAAGCGTTGGCAGGAGTTGCAGTTATTACATGGACTATCCTTTCTCCACTTTCGGTGTGCAAACTCTTTTCTTTTTACCACTCTCTCCTTCTTCAGAAGAACATTATGTTACTCTGTTTTCTCTCACCGTTGCTTTTTTCTTCTCTTTGGATTGATGTTTATAGCATTGGAGGAAGGAATGAAGGCTGTGGAAGGGAAGGAAGACGAATACGCTTGGCTTGTGCAGATCGACACGCCCGATGATCTTCACATGCGTCCCGGATCATATACCGGTCCAGCTATTCGAGTCTAGATTTTTAGGGACTGGTTTTGTAGCGAAGTAGAGAGTACTCTTGTATCATTCCAAGATATCAAATACGATTTCATATTAAAAGATGAACACGTTGATCGGTCCAAGTCCCCTCAGATAAAAGATGAATGTTTCCTCATTTGCCCAACAACAACTTAAACGAGGAAAAACATTCAACAGAACAAGAGTCTCTTTGTTTCAACTTTCAAGGACTGAGTCGGGTAAGTTAGGTTTGCTGTAAACCGTGGTTGGCCAATTTTGACGTTTAACCACAAACTTGTCCCCTCTTGGTCTTAGTTCATCCTTCTTCTTCCTCAGCGAGTAAAAACGATGGCGGTAAAAATAGAACACAATGGTCGTAAAAATTCCTTTTATATATATCCCCCCCCCCCATTTGATCTGATTTGATATGATCTGATTTGATTTTGCCCAGCACATTTTCAAAGTGGGACCAAACAAAAAAAAAAATTCTTCTTTTTATCTCTTAACAAAAAAAGAGTGACGAGCAGAGATAGTGCTGGATCAAACTTAGCCGCCGCCGCCACGTTAAACCTTCTCTTCCTCTCTCTCTCTCTCTCTCTCTCTCCTTTAGGTTTACCATTCTACCTTTTTCTCCTGCAATGGCGTCCTCACTTCTCAGAAACCCTAATATCTCATCAACGACAATCACCACCCCTTCCCTTCCCGCCTTCTCCTCAAAACCCGCACGTGTTTCGTTCCGTTTCCCACCATGCCGTCACCGTTCCATCTCCCTCCGCGGCCAATCCCTTCGCCTCTCTTGTTCCGTCTCAGATCCTTCTCCTCTTCCACCTCATTCCCTCCGCCGCCGCCGCCCCGAATACATCCCCAACCGCATTTCCGATCCCAACTACGTCCGCGTCTTCGACACGACTCTCCGTGACGGCGAACAGTCCCCCGGCGCTACTCTCACCTCAAAGGAAAAACTGGACATCGCGCGTCAGCTGGCTAAGCTCGGCGTTGACATCATCGAGGCAGGATTTCCCGCCGCATCGAAGGACGATTTTGAAGCAGTCAAGACCATAGCAAAAACAGTCGGAAACACCGTCGATGAAAACGGCTATGTCCCTGTCATCTGCGGGCTCTCCAGATGCAATAAGAAAGAAATCGAGACGGCTTGGGAGGCCGTGAAATACGCCAAACGGCCAAGGATCCACACTTTTATCGCCACGAGCGACATTCACTTGGAGTATAAGCTGAAGAAGAGCAGAGCGGAGGTAATCGAGATCGCCAGGAACATGGTAAAGTTCGCGAGGAGCTTGGGCTGCGAAGACGTCGAGTTTAGTCCAGAAGATGCCGGAAGGTTCGATCACTTTTGTGAATTAAATCATTATTTAATTGCTGTGTTCATTATTAATTCTATAATCTTGAATGGGAAGCTAAGATAGTGGAATACGTTTTCCCCACTTTTGGGGGTATTCTGGATTTTGGATTCCTTGGCGAAAGATTCATCTTTTTCTTTTCATTTCTGGTAATGTAATTGCTTTTTCTTTTTCTTTTTGGTTCTCCAGATCCGAGAGAGAGTTCCTGTACCAGATTCTTGGTGAAGTCATAAAAGCTGGAGCGACAACACTCAACATACCTGATACTGTTGGTATAACTTTGCCTAGTGAGTTTGGTCAGTTGATTACTGATTTAAAGGCCAATACTCCAGGGATCGAAAACGTTATCATCTCAACACATTGTCAGAATGATCTTGGACTCTCTTCGGCCAACACTTTATCTGTATGTCTTTTTTCATTTTTTTTTTTTTAACTAGGAAGAACATGTTAGCTAATTCAGTCCGTTGTATATATATGTAAGGCTAATGTGTGATCAACGTTTTGAATTCAGGGGGCACATGCAGGTGCCAGGCAGGTGGAAGTGACCATCAATGGAATCGGTGAAAGAGCTGGAAACGCTTCACTCGAAGAGGTCAGATTTTCATTAATTTTTGAAGACATGCAAACCTTAGTGTAGGAAACGCATGTTGTGAGGCAAGACAATTGAGTAGAACCGAGTAGGAGTTTGTCATAATCAGCAGCAGTGAGAAATCTGTAATAACGAGTCTTAGTATAGCCTTAGGCTACAATTACCCGAAGAAGAACATGTGGAGGTGAAGTTTAAGAGATATTTGGTGAGAACTGAGAAGTTGGCTATTTTCTATCTTAGCTACTTGGATATTTTGTCTCAGGGAAGGCGTTATCAATTTTGAACTTTTCAGTTTATATTCTGCTTGCGCTGCAATGGGATACTTAATCCTTACCTTGATGATTTTCGTGTAAGTGTAGGTTGTGATGGCCATAAAATGCCGTGGAGATCATGTATTAGGAGGTTTATATACCGGAATTGATACTCGGCACATTGTTATGACAAGCAAGATGGTACACTTTTTCGAAATTCATTCGTAACATTGTGAAAACGAGTTTTAATTTTCTCAAGAAAGGAAAAGAGTTTGTAGATTCCCATATAAGGTGTCTCATATCTCGTGACTTGTTTTCTCAGGTTGAAGATTACACCGGAATGCAGACACAGCCCCATAAGGCTATTGTAGGAGCGAATGCCTTTGCGCATGAAAGTGGTATTCATCAGGTCAGTTGATATATGTCATCTTTGTAATACGTATTTTGATTATTTCTGTGACGAGGTTACTCTTTTTGAGAAACAGTAAAGGTTATCTCATAATCTGTTTTTTTCCCTCTTTGCAAAGTATAACTTTCCCCGTAAGCTGTAGTCTTTTACTCAGTATGCTTATGTTCCCATCCCTTAACATCCATTGCCTGACTACGAACAGAATGAATTAATAGATGATTAAGGTCTAAACTCATTTGATTTGCACGTTCACGCTTTCAGTCTGCTGCATAAGTGTACTATTTCTTCATGATTGTTTTTCCAGTTGCGTAATAATGGCTGTTCATGCTTCTTATAGGATGGAATGCTGAAACACAAGGGTACATATGAAATTATATGCCCTGAAGAAATCGGACTTGAACGATCAAATGATGCTGGCATTGTTTTGGGGAAGCTTAGGTATGGAAGTTTTTCTTGTTTAGTTTGTTTTGCATGCAAACTCCCAATTTGTCTTTGTCTTGTTCAGACGATGCAACAAGCCTGTAATCGGTGGATATACTCTACAGTTAGGATAAGTCGCCTGTGACGTTGAATATTTCCGGACATTATTAGGCATTTGATTTTACTGAAAATTTACTAATTCATAAACTAGTGTAACATATGTGGTTGAAACCTGAATTCTAACTGTGGGTTTCTGCTTTTTGCTTGGATATAATATGCAGTGGACGTCATGCGCTGAAAGACCGTTTGAATGAGGTACACAGCAATCTTACTCGGTATTGGCATCTTTGTGGGAGACACTAATGTCCTCTCATCTTTTCTACTTTTCCAGCTTGGTTATGAACTAGATGATGAACAGCTAAGTACCATTTTCTGGCGCTTCAAATCTGTGGCTGAGCGGAAAAAGGTAGTTGTTTATCGTGTTATTTACTCAAACGTTTAGCTTGCGATTTCAATTCCGAATACGAGCTTTGCAGCCATTTTTCAAACTTGATAAATCCATTTGTACTTTGTTTCCTTTGTTGTGGCTGCATAGACTTGGGATATGTAGAGGGAGATGGAAGAGGATTGCTCTTTCTATTATTTTAGTGTTCTTGAGGGTTGATGTAATGTCTCCTGCTCGTATATTTTCCCTTGCTGATGCAGAGAGTTACCGATGCGGACATAATAGCTTTGGTAACTGATGAAGTTTTCCAGCCAGAAGCCGTGTGGAAACTCCTGGACATTCAGGTGAAATAGGGATCATCAAGATGATCTTTTACTACTCTTTTTCTTGTTCATTGTGTTTAGTCAGTTCTCATTTTACTCGAGAGTGGAATGCAGATAACTTGTGGGACTCTCGGGCTGTCAACAGCAACTGTGAAACTTGCTGGAGTTGATGGCAAAGAGCATGTGGCTTGTTCTATGGGAACTGGGCCTGTCGATTCAGCTTACAAGGCAGTCGATATGATCGTCAAGGTACCTACCTACCTTTTTAGTTTTTATTCAACCGAGGCTCTCAATCATATATATAAGGATAATTCACCTGTAGATCATAAGGTTATTTAAAAAAATGATCTCCCGCTTAATAGGAACCGGCGACTCTGCTTGAG
This sequence comes from Alliaria petiolata, assembly GCA_020283515.1. Lineage (NCBI taxonomy): Eukaryota > Viridiplantae > Streptophyta > Magnoliopsida > Brassicales > Brassicaceae > Alliaria > Alliaria petiolata. The sequence continues at coordinate 99,142,451 of JAHZTW010000001.1, forward strand.
TACTCAATGAATGCGGTAACAGAAGGCATCGATGCCATCGCAACCACACGAGTACTTATCCGCGGAAACAACAATTACTCATCTACAAACGCAATAACCGGTGAAGAAGTTCAAAGGACCTTTAGGTAAAATCCATTTTCCTCATATCTCATTCAAATCTAGCAGCATAGTTACTTTTGTTGATTCTTGCTGGATTACTAGTTAACGGGCTGTTTTGTCTTGCCTTTTGGCAGTGGAGTCGGAGCAGGAATGGACATTGTGGTGTCGAGCGTCAAAGCTTACGTGGGAGCTTTGAACAAAATGCTCGACTTCAAAGAAAACTCCCCCACGAAAATCCCTTCTCAAAACAACAAAGTCCCTGCCTGAATAAAAAAAACCTTAACGGCTCAGACCCAAGTTAGGTTTTTTTTTTCTAGGTACATAGTTCTGGTAATAATGGGCGTTTCAAAGTTTGCGTGTTGTTTATCAAAGTTACATGTCAAAAGAGTTTGTGGGCTATATGTTATTTATATAATTTTAAATCTACAAATAAGAGTATTGTCTGAGTTGTAGAAGTTCTTCAAAGCCATTGTTCTCTTACCGTTCCTTCCTCAACCTCGCCATTGCTTCATCCGTTAAAGACACTTTCCAAGAACCCGAAGATCATGGAGGCTTGCTTTACATTTTCAATATCACTATTTAAAATTATCTTTTCTACCTTTTCTATGTATCGAAATCTAACTTGAAATAATAAAAATTGAGAAAAAGTAAATGTTTGATTTAAAACCAAATTCAAACAAAAATTTAGAACCATATTAGATCGGTTTATTTTATTTTTCATTTTTGATTTTCTTAAACCGAACAAAATAAACTAAAAGAAAATAATCCAACCAATGTTAATTTAACACTCTGTAGCTTTCAAATAATTTCATAGTTTTTCTCCCAACATTCTCGGATTCAATATAAAAATTTATAAAGTTTAAAAGAGTCGAGGGACCGTTTAAATAGTGTTAGTGACGTGGCAATTAGACATAGTCAAAATCTAATTTAACTGCTCTCTCTAAACAAAAGGATCTTCTTAACCCCCACACGTTCTCTAACTCTAGTGGCATAAACCAGTAATTAAACACTAATATCCCATTAATATCCCCCACTACCCAAAAACCAACCGTTCCCTCTTTCCCCAATAAACCACGACTCCACCACACTTAAAAACACACTAAAACGTTACGAAACAAAACTATCAAATTCAAATTAACAAACCTCTCTCTCTCTCTCTCTCCGATTTGGTTATTCGGTTACATACATCAGAGAGCGAGAAGAAATCACAAAAAATGTTTCGAGTAAGCAATTTCGTTGTGGGTCTAGCCAACACGTTGGTGATGTTAGTGGGCGCATCGGCCATTGGTTACTCCATTTACATGTTCGCTCACCAAGGTGTGACCGATTGTGAATCAGCGATTCGGGCACCACTTCTCACGACCGGGATCGTCCTCTTCGTGGTGTCGTTGATCGGAGTGATAGGATCTTGCTTCAAGGATAATCTCGCAATGGTCTCGTACTTGATCATATTGTTTGCGGGCATTGTCGCCTTGATGGGTTTCTCGATATTTCTCTTCTTTGTGACGAACAAAGGAGCCGGCCGTGTGGTCTCCGGTCGAGGGTATAGAGAGTACCGGACGGTGGATTTCTCGACTTGGCTTAATGGTTTTGTTGGTGGGAAGAGATGGGTTGGGATAAGATCTTGTTTGGCCGAGGCTAGTGTTTGTCATGATCTGAGTGATGGTCCTGTCACTCAGATCGCTGATGCGTTTTATCACAAGAACTTGTCTCCAATCCAGGTTTTTTTTTTTATTTGTGTAGTTCAAAGCCTATGATTAGGATTTTAGCTTTTTGGTTTTGATCCATTTTTGTATTATTTTGGTGTTAATTGGTTCGTATTTGGTTTTATATCAAAAAAGTTGTTAACAATGGTTTTGGTTCATTTTTTATAGTTCTTGTTTGGTTTGTTTTAAGAAAACACCTTAAAACATCCGACCAGTTTTTTTTAAATATATATGTTTGATCTAGTGACGGTTTTAACTCAGTTTCTTTTTGGATTCTTATTTCTCAAAAGATGCGCTTTGTAATTAAAAACACACTGGCACAAGTATAAACGTATTTGTTATTTAACCGTTGATTAAAATCTTTTTAATGCTTTTTTGTTGTTTTGTTGAGCAGTCGGGTTGTTGTAAGCCACCGTCAGATTGCAACTTCGAGTTCAGAAATGCGACGTTCTGGATACCGCCGAACAAAAATGAAACGGCGGTTGCGGCCAACAATGGCGACTGCGGTGCGTGGAGCAACGTGCAAACGGAGTTATGCTTTAACTGTAACGCATGCAAAGCGGGTGTGTTAGCGAACATAAGAGAGAAGTGGAGGAATCTTTTGGTTTTCAACATATGTCTCCTCATCCTCCTCATCACCGTCTATTCCTGCGGTTGCTGTGCCCGTCGTAACAATCGGACGGCTAGGAAAAGTGATTGTGCCTGATCACTTTATTTTCATTTCTGTGTTTTTTTTTTTTTTTCTTAGTTTTTTTTTTTGTGTTTGTTTGTTTTAGTTAATTTATCTTTTGGTTTCTTAGGACCATTTCATGTTTGTTTCCAAACCAATCATCATGAATTTATCACATTTCTAACTTACGTTGGTTTCTTAGGACAAAGTTTTTTACTAGACATGATTTTTTTTTTTTCTATTTTTATCAGTAACAATTAACAACTCCACGAAGAAAACAAAAAACATCAAAACATAATAAACAAATTCAGAATTCCAATTTTAAAGTCACCAAGAAAAACAAAATTCAATTTTAATCTCTTCTCGTTAATCATTGTAAATCTCCCATCTCATGATTATTTCTCATCGACATTACTGATTGATCGATTTTGATATTGTGTTCCCAAAGAAAGAAGGAAAAAAAAAAAAAAAAAGCAATGGAGGATCAGCTAAGACAATTAAAAGACATTTTCGATCGGTTCGACATGGACGCAGATGGAAGCTTAACGATCTTAGAACTCGCGGCGCTTCTCCGGTCACTTGGTCTCAAACCTTCCGGCGACCAAATCCACGTTTTGTTAGCAAGTATGGACGCAAACGGCAATGGTTTTGTCGAATTCGAGGAGCTCGTAGGCGCGATTCTTCCCGACCTGAACGAAGAGATCCTAATCAATTCCGAACAATTGCTCGACATTTTCAAATCGTTCGATAGAGATGGAAACGGATTCATCAGCGCGGCAGAATTGGCTGGGGCAATGGCCAAGATGGGACAACCATTGACGTATAGAGAACTAACGGAGATGATCAAAGAAGCTGATACAAACGGTGATGGTGTTATAAGCTTCGGTGAATTTGCTTCTATTATGGCAAAATCTGCTGTTGATTATTTCGGTTTAAAAATTAATTCATGATCATTAAAATTCTTATGATTTTTTTTTTCCATATTTTTCCGACGATATACTCTACAAGTCCCGAGGCTAGAATTGATGATTGATCGAACATAGATATATAAATCAGAGAAAACAGTGTCTTTTAAGATCCACGGACGATTAAAGAGGACAAAAACTCAGGGAAAACAGAGATATTCTTGAAATTTGTGGGGGAAACAAAAACGATATGGAATCTAAAAAACAAGCTCATGGGGTTTCATTCCTTGTTTCAATGAGAACCTGGCGCCGAGGTAAGTCTTGAGCTCTGGCACTGCTTCAATGGATTTGATCAGAGCTGTGTCAACGGTTTTCTGATCTTCTTTCTTCTCTTGTGGGATCTCCTTCTTCTCCTGAGGATACCAAAAAGATAGAGAGATTAACAATATTTTTCGAGTAGGTAAAGGTACCCAGAAAAAAAAGAGAAGCAATGATCCAGTTTTGGTTAGACCAAATGTATAAGATGACTGTGACTACTTCGTGTCTCTAATTTTCAAATTTATGTTTGTTTGCTAAAGCATGTAATATACCTCTTTATCTGCTTCAAAGAACTCGCCTTCACCCTTCTTCTTCTTCTTGTCAGCAACCTTGCCAAAATACTTGTCATCGAATTTCTCAGTGTTGACTCCAGAAATGTCAACCTTTGTGGATGTTCCGATCACATAGGCCTGGTTCACACGTCTCAATGGAACACCATTGATCTTGAATGGTCCTGCAAGTGGAAATCAAACAGAGACGTGAATATACGAACATAGTTTAGAAATTGAAGCGCGAAACACGTTCAAACATTACATTCCAAAAGCAGAGATAAGAGCTCACCTGATACCAAAAGCAAACCAGAAGGAAGCTGCTTGAGGAAGACAACTCTCTTTCCCTTGAATCTACCCGCGAGGATGATCAACACAGTTCCTGGAGTGATGCTGGATCTGCAATACAGACGTAACAACACCGGGTTTTATATTTATAACACAGATCATAAACTAACATAGCTATGAGGAATTTGCAAATTTCCAGGAATCCCTACATTTCAACAAATCCTCCCAAAAAAAAAACACTACAAGTTATCGATTTCAACGATCCATCTTATATTCCCAACGAATCCTCCAATATTCTAATACGGAATCTAACTTCATCAAACGCACAGATACATTTAGCTTGAAATGAAAATAACCAAATCGAAGAAGATGGATTTACTTTAGTTTGGTAGGCTTCGGCTTGCGCCTGTTGGCGAGCGGCTTCTTAACATCCTCGGCGGGATAAAACTTGGCGGGCTTCTCAACCGGAGCTTCGACCTTGGATTTAGCGTCGTGACGGGGGAAAACGCCGCCGTTTTTGGCCTTAATAGCCCACAAACCCCTCTTGTGGTACATCTGAGACCGAGAGTATTTGCCAACCCCCCTGATAAGATCAGGGTTTCGGCTGACTTTCGGGGTTCTCTGCTTCGCCGCCGGCATCTTCTCTGCTCTCTTCTCTGTGACAAACTCTCTCAGTGGCGTAAACCCTAGATAGGGAGTCAGTATTTCTTAAATACAGACGATAGCAAAAACCTAATGGACCTCATATGTGTGTGTTAAAACTCAAATGGGCCTTATATGAGTTGAACAAAATCTAATAATGGGTCTCAAAGTTAGGTGTGGCATACGAATAATTCTGTTACCAAACGAAAATATGTGTTCTTTAATTTTTTGTTAACTTATGTTAAAAATATTCATGTAAAATAATAATAATAATAATAAATGATACACACCCGTCCGTAACAGTTAAATATAAAACGTATAATCGTCCAAACGTGTATCTAACAAATACAGACAAATTATTATTATTCATAATCGAAGAGAAGACAAGTGAAGCATTGTTCAACTATTGGATGCAAAGGCAACCAAATATAGGAAGACTAGTACAATCTAAGATGACTGCATAATAAACTCACTAAGAATGAAGCTGTCTTGACGATTTGATAGCAGATTGATTTACCTTTAAATATATCCAAGAGGGTCGGAGAAATAAATCATCTTTATCTCCTTGTAAATACTTTAGCATCACTCTCAAACATGGCCTCATTTTTTTTTTTTTTTTTTTGTGTGGCTAAACATGACTTCTTCAATGCCAAAATTGTCCAAGCATGACACCATAAAAAACATAATGCAGAACACCAAGCATACGCATAACAAAAAGAATCATAAAGTACAAATGATGAAAATTTTTGTAAAAATAAAATTAGTAAAAAGGGACAAATAATTGTGTTATTGTCATGTTCCTATAGAATACAAATGTTAGCAAAGAGTGGGGAAAACAGACAAAACAAGAAAAAATAAACTTTGGTAATGAGGAAATATCATCAGAATCTGACCAGTCTTCAGTCTTGTTAATGCTTCATGTGTGTTGAGGAAATGTTAGCAAACAGTGGGGAAAACAGACAAAACAAGAAAAAATAAACTTCGGTAATGAGGAAATATCATCAGAATCTGACCAGTCTTCAGACTTGTTAATGCTTCATGTGTGTTGTTGTCGTCGGACGAGCAAACCCCGGCTGCAACCAAACAAGCATATATTATATATAGACACAGATTCTTGTTGAATAACTTCACTGTTTTAGAGTGAGCAGCACTGATCACTGTAGTAAAGAAGTTACCTGAAGCAGCTTTGAAGGAGCTTCTTGATGAACAAGAACATGGCTTCTCGTTTTCCTTCTATCCAACGAAGGACTATTAGCTACGGATATGTCCCAAAAGCTTCTCTTTTTAGCTGTTGCAGCTGGAGATGCAAACCGATGACTCGGGCTTTTCAGCTCCTTCTACTTCTCCTTTGGTCTCAAGCTCCCTCTTGTAACCATCCTCCTTGTTTCTTTGCTTCTTTCTGGAGTTTTCTCGCTCTTTTTACTACAAAGTTCTTTCGTTAATTCATCTTTTTGCTTCTTCATCTGCAACCCATGTTCCCTCTTCATTCTCTCCATCTCCATCTTCAATGCCTTAACAGTTAGCTGAAGCTCCTTCACAGCTTCTTCTGCTTTTCTCTTTTTGGATGATTCTGGTGTGAAACATGTTCCCGACAACAGCGAATGCCTCGGTTTCTTCTTCTGCTGAGCTGTTAATGCAGATGGTGGAGTCATTAGAGATGAGATTGATGGAGGTGTCTGAGAAATGTTGTTATTATTAGCAGCTGCTGAGGTCTCTGCTTGAAGAGTCAAAAGCTTCTGCTGCTGTTTCGCGAGCTGGACACGCAACTCACGGTTCTCTTCCTGAAGCTCTAACAAGAGTTTGGCCTGATCAGGCCCTTCTTGTTCACCCACTTGAACCACCTCTTCATTTACTTCACATCCCTTCACACGAATCTCCTTGGCTCGATCTGCCCAGTGGAGAGTGTTCTGAGTATCACCAAAAGAATGATTGCTTGGACTTATATTAGCAATCATCACCGTGTTACATGAGCCGCCTAGTGAGTCTTTGAGTAACTGTGTGAGCTTTGAGTTTCTGTAAGGAAAATGTTTTTTGCCTTCCACAAGCGCGTTAATGCAACTACTTAACGCAAGAAGTGATCTGTTTATGTTGGCTCCTTCAAGGGATCTAAGCGTCCTTTGATCAGTTGCTAACGCTCTTTCCGAGCCCGCAAGATCGATGAGAGATAGCTTCCCAGTTCGGCTGATGATATTCATGGAAGCATCTCTAGTCTTATACTCCACGATGACCTAAAGAATCCCAACAAGAGATCAACTTAAGAAATTCCAGGTCTCAAAACTGATGATACTTTCGATTTGAGCTATCTGAAACTGAGAGAGGTGAAATTTTAACCTGAAGGATGGCGTGTGAGCGAGAAGATGTTTCATTGCAACGAGTTGGCTCAGTAGTTCTGTTTTGGTTTCCCCTTTGGAGCAAAGCCATAACCTGCAATACACCATAACGAAAGAGTTTAGCTTTGCTTAGCTTTTGATTCTCAGGATCTTTCAAAATCAAAATGTATAGATTAGAATAAGAAACCTCATCCGTGGAATAAGCTCTATACTGAGTGAGGCCAGCAGCCACAATTCCCTAATTTTGATTACATTCAAAGAAAAGCAAATGAATGAAACCAGTGTGTTCCTATCCAAAGCCAAAAGAGACGACAACAAAAAAGGCAAGTCCAGTTTTATGTTTACCTGTTTATCTTCACGGAGTATGAGAGGTCTACCAGGTGAAAGCAAATCTCTAACAGTTTCATTATAGACCTCAAGATAAGAAAGGTGAACAACATGGTTCCCATCTAAGCTTCTTTGTCTAACCTTAGCAAACAAATCTTTGATTGCTAAAACCATTACACCTGGATTCTCCATTGTCCCTAGCATCGTGTAAGTCTTGCCTGCTCCAGTAGCACCATAGCAGAAAACCGAACCATTTCTTCCTTCAAGAACTGCTTCAACAAGGTCTCCTGTTCTGAATAAATCAAAGCGAAATACGTCTAAGGACTCGCAGCATTTTGTTTCCAATTACTTGCTAATTTCCAACAATGCTAATGATGAAAGGATTCATCATTCATTACAGACATTATGTTGGAGATGATGGAATAGAGACTTACGTGGTGGAATAGACTTCTCGTTGTGTTGTTGTTTCGGGAAAAGAAGAATCAAAAGTGAAATGACGAACACGGAGCCTCTTAAGCCTTAGGTAGTCGTTATCATTGGTAAACTCGGTCAGATAAACATCTCTTTTGTTCAAAACCTTGACACAACATCGTGACCCATTCTCTCTTTCCTTTTTCCCCATTGGTCTAAGCCTAACAAACACCAAAATCCGGCTACCACAAGCATCAAGATTCTCCATTTTCTCACCCTTTTCAGCTTCTGTGACGTTTCTAGCTCCATTGCCCATTGAGAGCTTTCTAATCACAGTAGAAGAAGAGCCGCTAGGCCTAACTGGAACCGAGTTAATCCCGAAAATCAGATCTGCGTTGGCTACATTGTTCTCTTTGGTTTCTTCGTCAGCAAAGTTTGAATCTGTACGGTCTTGGCGATGAAATCTCTCTCCTTTCTTGCAAGAATCCAGCAGCTCGTGAGTCTTAAATCTCTGACCTTCGGGTTTCGGAGACTGATTAGGGTTCCTGAGAGAGAAAGAGGCTCTCTTTTGCTGCTCGTACAAGAGAGTCAAAGCTTTCATCTTTTCCTTGAGCCCTTGATGTGGATTTCTCAACGGAAGATTCAGATTTGTGTTTCCTTGCCCGTTGTGCTCCTGATTCATCACCTTAGATCTGGTCGATACCGGCATTTTCTTCTCTTTCCTTTTTTCCCAGAATCTAAGATTCTCTCACTATCCTAAACACAAAACCCAGAAAAATAAATTGTAGAACTGGAGAAGTGTGGCGTTGGTCAAAACTAAAACCTTCAAAGTGTAGAAAATTGCTATTTTCACTCTGGTTTGTGGATATTTTTCCACTCCAACAACAAAGAAAACGAAAATAAAGAAATAATATAAGTTTTTTTTTTTAAATGTATGTAACGGTCAAAAATTACTTTGTCAGCCCGATGTTTGAGCTTTGGGGGCCCACTTATTATTTTTTATTTTTATTTTGACAAATATACTTAATTAATAATATTAGCCATTTAATGAATTTTGGTTAATTGGTTTGGAACTTGATAAAAAAAAAAGGTTAATCGGTTTGGATTTACAAAGTTTGGGATCGATTCGTGTTTGGGATTGGATAATTAAGTTTACAAATTTCTATTTTATTCATGTTATTATATTGTTTTTTCAATATTTTTTTATCAAATGAATGTATTTGGGTTTTCCGTTTTGATTTGGGAATCGAGTTAGACTATAACTGACATTTACCATTTTGATTTGGTATAGATATGGTTTGATTATGTTTTAACTCGAACATACCATACTTTGCCCATTTAAACACTTTGCCCAAATTGTATGAGATTTTATGATAATACTGACTAAATAATATTATTAGAAAATCATTTCATCCTATTTTTGGTGAGGATGACTATTTTTGGTGGTTTATAAACTGATATTTGTTGTAAACAAGAGAAGAGAGAAAGAAGTTTTGTTGTGTATTATTCCAACGAATAAGGGATTTTTTATATAGGAGTACAAGAGAGGGTTTTACTTGGTGACAAAGTAAAACCTAATGGATTTATGGGCTTATAATGGACATCACATAATAGTTCATAACACTCCCCCTTGATGTTCATTATACAAAAATATTTTCTAAAACGTGTATGATGTTGCCTCGTTAAAAACCTTACTAGGAAAACCCAATGGGAAAAACCATAGCTAAGGGAAAAAGAGTGCATCGCGTATTAACTCCCCCTCATGAGTACATCACTTGAGATCTTTGAGATGATGCAATCCACTATGATGAAATAACTTTTTGAAAGTAACGTTTTGGTAAATCTGTCTGTCGAATCTTCACTTGAATGAATTTGGAGAATTTTTACATCGCCATTCTTTTGTAGTGCATGAGTCTTGTTAATGATTCGTCTTGATCATTCTCTTTGTTTCACTTGTTCTCGTTAAAGTATGAAAAATACTTTGGAAGGGTGATAAACTTTCATCTTTGCATTTCTCTTTAGATGTCTATCATTTGCATGTTCTTTGTTGCTTCGTTAAAACCTTTCATGGAAAAACCCAGTGGGATAAAAACCAAGATAAGGAAAAAGAGTACAACCACGCGCATCATCATATTTCTCCCCTTGGAATCATCTTCTTCAAGAGATGCATTCCAATCATATACCATCTTTTGAGAATTGTTATAAGCATAACCTTAATGAATAATATCGTATAATTATCTTGTAATTTCTTAGATTACTGGACTTCTTGTCCATAACAATATTTTCACATAAAAGTTAATTCCTTAAGTCTATTTGGACTTTAAGCCAAATTTCTATATTTACATACAGTTTTCTAAACTTGTATTGTACATACTTGTACATAACATTTTATTCATGCTCTTCTTTACTGTTTTAGTTTTCTTTCTTATTATATGAAAACACATCTTTCAATCATGAAAGAAATCAATACATTGATTAACTAGCATTTTAAATATGGTACCTCGAGACCAAATATATGTGAGCATTCTTTAAGTAAAATTCTGCAAGAATCTTTTGATTTAGAGATAGTATATCTTTCCCTAAATGTTTTAATTTGGAATACTTGAAGACAATGTTGTCTTTTCAAAATCTTTCAACTTATATTAACTCTTCAAGAGTTTTGATTATATTCAAATCTAGGATTCCATTGATCCATAATCTTTTGATAAATACACATGGGTATATTGGTTAACCTTATAATATTCACTTATACCTCATGAAACATATATGTCTTAACTCGATCGAATATCTTAAGTTCCCGGGAATATAATTTTGACATATTAATCCTTCGGAGATTGTATCAATTTGACATCTTTAATACTTCGGATATTGTATCCTTCAGGGATTTTTACTTTAAGTATCATTTTCCAGTGGGTCGAATAAGTCAAGTTCTTCTCTTATTGCCAGACTGATAAGGAACTTGAAAGTAGTTGCATCCACCACAAAAGAGTATATCTTTTCATAATCAATTTCATATTCATCATAAAATCTCATTTCTCTCCCACTGGTTTTACACTCTCAGGTGTATGGACAACTGGTCCAAATACTCATCTCTTTCTCAGAGATTATAACTCTATGACTATTGCTTCTTTATAATTTACCCAATCATTTCTTTGTGTACACTTTACAATAGATTTCGTGATCCTCTTTCTCATTTATTATATCAACTGCTACATTGCATGCAAAAATATTATCGACGTCGATTTGCTTTTTGGTTCCATTTTAATCTACACATGACATAACTTGTTGAGATCGATCTCTTTATTATCTCAGGTACCTGAATTTCTTTCTTGTCATGTTTAATGTCTCTTCTTGAGATCATTCAAAAATCTTTGTTTCCTCGATCTGACCATTGTCAAATTCTGCTCCTTCTTATTTTCGAGGATTCTTTTATTTGGAACAAGTCTATCACGCTTCATGCGTTCTTTAGACTCACTAGCAGCTTGATATTGTCCTTCTGAGACATTCATTTTTCTTGGAGCATTTATAGCTGGTATATGTGACTTTGTCACTTTATTTGGGTCTGTAAATACGTCTAGCAACTTGATTTACTAACCTTTGTAAATGAATTATCTTTAAGACTTTCAATTTACTTTCTTTAGTTCGAGGATCAATGATAATTCATTCCAACTTATTTTCTTTTCCAGCTGTTTATTTTCTCCCCCTATAATGTTGGAAAATAAAGTTAAACATATCCATCATGGATAGCTCTATATACTTAATTATCAATGAAGATTCATATCCAACATATTTCCGGCCTCACTTGAGGATCCATCTTATATCGCTGTGGTGGAGAAATGCGGATGTATACTGCACATCCAAATCCTTTAGATGGAAAATATTTGGTCTGACCCAAAATCAATTTTGATGGGAGAACCTCTGATTACTCGTTGGCTTAAGGCGAATTAATACTTCTGGATTTTCAACATTTATCCTTATCCTTTTATCATCAAAGGCTTAAGATGTGAATTCACTAGCATTACCAAATACTCTTGCAAACTTCAGGTTGTAGATCTATAACAAGAATACACACAACCATCTTGTTAAATCCAAATCTAATTTGGCTAGTGATAATCATATTATCATATTTGCCTTGTAAGTAAGCATTACATGAAACATCATTAGGAATAATCTTCAGGTCCTTCAATGAATGTCTACATTAATTATTTTTCGCATCATTCTTGAACCGTTATGGTCTAACCGGCTCATGCCAAACAATGATATAAATTAAACTTCTGTTTAATATTTATCTCCATTATACTAATCTTTGTGTAATACAATCTAGTAGAATATTCATATAGTTTCTCCAAAATACTTTTATTGCTTTGGGTAATACTCGTTAATTGAAAGTATTCAACTTTTCATTTCTTACTGTCTCAACTTGATTAACTTTGAAATCCCTTAAAGTTACTTTATAAATGATTCATCAAGATCATTTTGACTGTGAACATAATCTTCTAGATGTTTCACTTACTATGAATTGTGAAATTCTTCGATTCTCCTTTATCAATGATTCATCAAGTACTATTGATTGTGGGATTCATCGATTCTCCCCCTCGAGATGATGACACTTTAGGTTCATCCATCTCGAATTGAATCCTAGTCTAGAATCAATAACATATCCAAGTTAATTGGATCATGTATTCTATCTTTGATTCTTTTAACTTTTGAAACAAATTTTAAATTGTATTTCCATAGGCAAATAAATATGCTCTTCTAGAGCTTTCAATAATCTTTATACTACCAGAGAGATTGTACTAAATTATTTTATTTTTCATATAAGAGATATTTCTTTTCTTTGTTACCATTTTTATTTTCTCACTTCTGATGAGAATTTGAGTTCTTAAAAGAAACTCATTGACCTTGACCTTGACCTTAATCATATCTATATTCATATTCATATCCATATTGGCATGATTCTTTTCTTTCTCAATATAAAATATCACAATCACTTCAGGGAATGGATCATAACCAATTGGATGTGATTCTTGACTCAATAGCTCATTATTTTTTTTTTTTCAAAATAATTCTTAAACTTCTTTTCATAGTATGTCTTCAGGACAACATTATTTGTCTAAAGAGTCTAGTATGCCTTCTAGCATCTCTGCATCATTTATATTCTCTTCAGATAACTTTTAACATAATTAAGGATTATTTATAGACTTCAAGTCTTGTAATCTTAGATGCAAAGACTCATAATGAGCTTTATGATACAGACTGCAAGTCTTGTAATCTTAGATGTAAAGAACTTGTGGATCTTTTACAGTCAACATATAGATGATGGTAGAAAAATAAATATTATCAAACTACATATGTATAAATAAAATATAAATAAAAGCATAATTAAAACAATTAATAACAAGACATGTATCATCTTTATTCTCACTTCAGGTGAAGATTTGAGTTTTAAAAGAAAAGAAGATATAATTTCAAAGTATTTCTCAAATATCTTTATATTATGTGTCTGCAAGACAACAATATTTGTGTGATATATTCTAACATCTTTGTACCAATGATATTATCTTCACGTAATATCAATTAGTTATATTCACTTGTAGACTTCAAGTCATGTGGTCTTAGATGCAATCATCCATAAAAAGTTAGGTCATATCACATTCAGGTGATTATGCATTTATATTGTTCTATGGTCAAGTATTTGATCTTAAGATAATCAAAGATGTAATAAAAATATGATCAACATATAATATAAACAAGATAATAAGATCATATAAAATAACTCAATCAATCATATCATTCATTAGTTTAATTATATCATGCCATTAAACTAGGTTCTCAATAAATCATCTCAACAAAAAATCAGATTGATAAATATGTGCAAATTTCGTGATAAAGAAAACAGACAAACATAATGCAATTATGTGCAAAATCCGGGTTTATGTTATTTATGTGCAAAATCCGGGTCTATGCAAAATTCGGGTTTAACAAAAACTAATGCAGATCTAAAAAAAACCTTGATAATTACAACCGTGCAAAGTTTGTGCGAAAACGACTTCATGCAAAAACAGTACGAATGAACAAAATTCGGGAGTTCTAATCAAGTTCATATTTAATAATTGAACCGTGCAAAATTCGGATATTATATGAAAAACGAATTATTTTTTATTTTTTTTTCAGAAACAGTATACGATATAAAAGATCATATTCAATTTAAGAAATTTCGTGCAAACTATGTGCATAAACAATATTCGATTTAATAGATCAGATTCAGTTTAAGAAATTCCGTGCAAAATATGTGCATAAACAGTATGAACAATATTCGAATAGTGCAGATATGATATTATAAATCCGTGCAAAGTGCGGATGAAAATTATTTTGTGCAAAATCCGTGCATAAATAAAGCATAAATCAAATTTGTGCAAAATCCGTGCATAAATAAAGCATAAATCAAATATGTGCATAGATAAAGTATAAATGAAATATGTGCATAAATAAAGCATAAATCAAATCTGTGCATAGATAAAGTATAAATGAAATACGTGCATAAATAGAGCATAAATTAAAAATAAACATGTGTTCTCTACAAGAGAAATAATAAGATAAATATGTGACATGAATCTCTGCAGGAGAATTCATCATGATATTAATCACAAAAATAAGCTTGTGCTTTGAATCTCTACGGGAGACTATTATTGTATAAAAAAAATAATAAATATGTGATTTAAATCTCTACGAGAGACTATTATTGTATAAACATAATAATAAATGTGAAAAAAAATAATAAATATGTGATTTAAATCTCTACGAGAGACTATTATTGTATAAACATAATAATAAATGTGATTTAAATCTCTGCTGGAGTCATAATATAAATCATAAAATAAATATGTGTATTGAATCTCTGCAGGAGAATTCATCATAAAATATTGATTGTATAAAACTAAATAACAATAAAATAAATATATGATTTGAATCTCTGCAGGAGATTATCATAATACTGATAAGTAATCCATTCTTATGAACCATGAATTGATAATAAACATGATTCAAAGTTGAAATATTAAACACTAAAAAAAAAAAATTTAGAATCGAATATCTCTTAGCTCAGACGGCTAGGATTTCGTGCTCATAACGTGTTGTAAACAGGAGAAGAGAGAAAGAAGTTTTGCTGTGTATTATTCCAATGAATAAGGGGTCCTTTATATAGGAATACAAGAGAGAACCTAATGGATTTATGAGCTTATAATGGAGATCACATAATAGTTCATAACAATATTTTATTAATGAAAACTGAAAAGAGTTTATAACCCGATTAATAAAAATATAAATGTGAAAAATACTTGCGCACAAAAAAAATAACCGAAGAAAGCCGAAACAAAACCAGACCGAGCCATTGGCTGGAGTCATTTTAGCTGAGCCCTTGACTTTCAATTTCTCTTTTCCCTAAACCAGCCGAGCGAGAGAGAGGGAGCCAGCCTATTTGCCCTACCTCCTCCGTCAAATTCGCCGACGATATCGACCAGATCCGCCGCCGTAAGGGATCTCTCAGATCGGTGGTTTTCCGACTCGCAGGTCTCCCGAAGCTCAGACCCGCTTCTCTCTCTCTCTCTCTATCCCTTAAATCGGCTCAGAGATCCAGCGCCGATCCTCCCTCTCTGCGACGGCTGTTTCTGCTTTCCCTCCAAAAAAAAAAAAGAACATCCCCTCTCTTGCAACCGCTTTTCTCTCTACGGATCGTTTTGTTCCTCTCTCGTTTTACAAGCTGACTGCTTCTGGGTTCCTTCATCATCAATTCCTCGGTACGTCTCTCCTTTCTCGCACCCGCTGCTCACATCTTGTTCAAGCTCTGATTTGATTCGACTCTTCCTCCTTTGCAATCCCCTTCTGCTTGTTCTGAAATTTTCCTGGTGCGTTTCGACCTATAGAATCTTAGACTGGAACTTCAAAGGGACAAAGAAGCTTGGAATCAGATGGAGTGGAATGTAAACAACGCATTCAAAACCTACAAAGGTAATGGATGACTATCATCAATCTGATGGTGTCTTCATAGAGCTTATAATTTGTGACAAAGTATGGAACCTGTGTCCTCAGGATAGTCTGATGACGTTTTGTGGTCTCAGTGCGTGTTGATTTTCATCCACTTATGATCATTTATTTGTGGCTGCTTCTTTGTTGTAGAAATGGAACCAAAATCCGTGATGGATATGACACTTGTTCCACACCCTGATCCCATTGACATTGGATTAGGCTCTTCTGAGAAGGCAAATACTGTTCCCACTAAACGTAAGAAGACAATGACATCAGTGTATCTTAAATATTTTGAGACTGCGCCAGACAGCAAAACTCGCAAGTGCAAATTCTGCGGACAAAGCTATTCCATAGCGACAGCCACTGGTATTGTTATATCCTTCTGAAGTCAGTGTTTCTTTATTGTATTAGCGACAGTCAAAGTGTGTTTCAGTCTCCATTCTCATTTTCTTAATACTGGTTTTGCAGTTTAATTCTTAATCTTGATTAGTCCCCGATGATTGCTAATAACCTTTATGTTCATCTTCTGTTTATCTTTTTTTGTAAAGGTAATCTTGGAAGGCATCTGAATAATCGACATCCAGGCTATGATAAGGCAGCAGACGTTGTCACCAGCTCAGTACCGCAGACACCACTAGTTGTTGTAAAACCGTCACAGTCCCAGTCGAAAGCACCGCAGCTCGATTATGATCATCTTAACTGGTTAGTTCTCAAGTGGCTCGCTTTGTCGTCACTTCCTCCCTCTACTGTAGACGAGAGATGGTTGGGCAACTCCTACAAGTTTCTTAACCCAGCCGTCCACTTATGGCCGGCTGAAAAATACAGAGCCGTACTTCATGAGGTTTTCAGAAGCATGCAGGGAGACGTAAAGACATCCCTGGAGCATATCCAGTCCAAAGTTTCAGTCACCCTAAGTTTCTGGAATTCATTTGAAAACATTTTCTATATGAGCGTAACGGGCCAATGGATAGACGAAAATTGGTCCTCTCATAGATTGCTGCTCGACATATGCCGGATTCCTTATCCCTCTGGAGGTTCTGAGATCTATAACTCCCTTTCCAAAGTCCTCAAGATATATGCCATTGAAGACAGGGTTCTGTGTTGTACACATGACAACAGCGAAAACGCTATTCTCGCCTGTCATAGCCTGAAGGAGTACCTGGATGGGCAAAAGGCCTTGCCTTTCTGCTACATTCCCTGTGCTGCTCAGACTCTGAATGATATCATAGATGACGGGTTAGCAACTATAAAGCCTATCATCTCAAAGATTAGAGAATTCACACAGGAGTTAAACGCGTCGATGGAGCTATCAGATGATTTCATTCAGTTGACAACAGCTTATCAAGAAGGCAACTGGAAACTTCCGATCGATGCTTCATCCCGCTGGAGTGGCAATTACCAGATGGTCAACATCTTGTGCAAGGTGAGCTTTCGATAATTTTGAACCGTTAGTCATCAAGCTCTGAGATTTCTGTAACGTGAAGGCTTATATTAGTGCAGGCTGGCAAGTCCTTGGACTCGGTGGTTAGGAAAAACGAGGATGCTCTAGAGAGCAGAATGATGTTGAGTTCTGCAGAGAAGAACGCGGTGACCATTGTCCACAATTACTTGGATTTGGATTCATTTCACAAAACGACTAACGATATGTGCACGAACAAGGATCTCACGGTCGGTCTAGCTCTGCTCTTCATGGATAATATATCCGAGATGATCACGACTTGCCAAAAATCGTGCCACAACCCAGACTGGCTAAGAACTTGTGCTGAAAACATGTCCCAGAAGGCCAGAAGTTACAACACCCAAGTGTGCAACGTATTCACTTACATTACAGCCATTCTTGACCCGCGCATCAAAACAGAGTACATTCCAGAGACGATAAACCTCGAGAGCTATATAGATGAAGCAAGAGCCCATTTCATTCGTAACTATTCTTCTCCTCATTTCACATCTTCCCTGACCGGCGGGTACCGTCCTCAAGACATAGACGAAGGAGGAGGAGGAGGAAATATCTCATTTGCAGAGGAAATTGCTAGAAGGAAAAGAAGGGGAAGTATGAGTAACAGTGTTGCTGATGAACTGACTCAATACTTATCAGAGTCTATAGTGCCGATGCAGACCGATGTGTTGGATTGGTGGAAGGTAAACAGCGGAAGATACCCGCGGCTTTCCAACATGGCTCGGGATTTCCTCGCGGTTCAGGCGACTTCCGCTGCACCGGAAGAGATATTTTGCAGTAAAGGTGAAGAGATTGATAAGCAAAAGTATTGCATGCCACATGATAGCACACAATCTGTTCTTTGTATCAGATCATGGATTGAAGCTGGTTTGAAACTCAAGTTCAAGTCAACTGAGATCGACTATGAGCGGCTAATGGAGTTGGCTGCCACCGTGGCCGCCGATAACTCTGCCGGAGGTCTAGACAAGAATCAACATAAGTGAGATTATTTTTACTGTTTGTAATAAAGAGGTAAATTGTATTTTAGTTGTCATTCTTTTAGCGTGTAATTGTGCGTGTAATTTTGCTTAGCGGTGGAGGATTTGTAAAGACCATTTATGTATCAGTCAGTTCGTAGGATGTTTCATCAATGTTACGAGTTGGTTTGGTTTAGTTAAAATCAAGCTGGTGAATTGTTATAACCGCATGATTTGATAAACATGTTAAAGAAACCGAAGAAAATAGGAAGAATGTAATGAATGGGGGTATATAAAAAAACAATTAAACCTCAGAGACAAATTAAAAAGCTATTCGAATTTAATAGCTTTAGGGAAATTAACCAGATTGGTAACAGTAGACCAGTTGATGTACGAATGCAAATGGATAAAGTAATATCCTTCGTTCTTAACTTTTATAATCTGAATTCGCTGGAAAACAAAACACACGATGTTGACTAAGTAATGGGTTTTGTCTCGTGGAAACTAATTGTACGAAATCTAAAAAAATATTATCACTTTCGTCGTTCCTTGTAGTTTTTCTTGGCACGATCGATTTCGATATGTCCAAGTCCAGTGTTTGAGTGACCAAGTTGTTGCTTAGTTTACCTAATTCAAATACGACCACTATTGTATCCCATAGTTACTACCTTCGTCGAATTTTCAATTCTTTTGTTTCTTTGAAAATTTGTCGTATATGATTTTTAAAATATTTTGAAGATAACAAAAAAAAAATATGTTAAGATTTCAGTCGTACTTAGAAAAGTCTCGCACTCCATCTTTTACAGTTGAATTCATTCTGACAACGACACGTTGTGATTTCCGTTTTTTCTCATTTGTTGCCATTACAGTCCGAGGAAACTTTTAATTTAACTTGATAAAAAAAAATTAATAAAAACAAAATAAACTTGATAAATTGAAAATTCTCATACTGCTTCAGTTATTGTTTCCTTTGTGGAAGCTCTTTCATGCAGTTGTTGATTAAGCATTTATCGATATTTTCTATTAAATTTTAAAGATTCAACTTCTAAAAAAAAAATACATTTTACAAATTATTATAAAAGTTTTAAAGAAAAAAAAATATTATAAATTTTCTGCATAACATAAATAGAATTATTCATCGTGATCACATATGTGTTAAAGGTAAAATTATTTATCACAAATTGATATTCATTTTGTCATGATTGATTTATTCAAATTTAAAATAAAATTTTAATAATTTAATAATGTGCAAAACAACAAGTTTTTGTTTCCTTTGTTTCCCATTTCGATAAAATCTTTTTTTTTTCTCTTTAAACTCTTTTGATAAATTTTATAAAATTATATTAGATAAAAAGTTATTGTTTTATATACTTGACCGACTTATTTAGTCAGAACAAAAATCTCCAAAGATCCAAGAGAAAATTCAACGGGGCTATAATTTAATTAGTGTTCCAAATCTTTCGGCGCTGTAGATTATAGTTTTTGAATAAATTATGTAGGTCTTGGGCATGGAAAACTTAATAACTATTTGCAATGCAAATTTCGATTAAAAAAATAATTGGGTAACTAGATATTCACCCAGGATTACTAGTGTCAATGTTACATTCATATATTTGTTTTTGCTTACTTTAAATTCACTATATATTGATTTTTATTTCTTTCAAAAAATTAAAAAAAAAAATATATATATATATATATAATATAATATATTTCCCTCCAATCATCAATTATCATTACTATAAATATAAAATTTATATTATGTCCGTTTCTTTAAATTATCTATTTGGAATTTTCAGAAATTTGAATTATTTTCGTGCCAAATCAAATATTTTTTATTAGTTAAATTTATTAATATTAATGTTAGAGTTATAGATCATTTGTTTTATATGATTTGTATAGATAAGTTAGAAAATGAAACACTAAATTTATATAAAAATGGAAACATTTGTAAAAAAAACTTTCGAAACATCTGTTTTAAAAAAAAAAAGGGAAGAAATATATAGAGAAAAAAAAATATGAGATCAGAAATGGCGGTCTTTTGCATGGGATAAATAATTATACAATAGCTGTCTTAGTATTATTATTATTATTTGTTGACAAAAAAAAAAACGGAATTGTAGTTATTTTATGAAAGATCAGACGTCTATCTCAAATTCCACTGACAAAGTTGGCATTTTTTTAATAATAAATACAAAAGAAAATCCGTGCGTAAGGAATGAAAACGAGCCACGTGTCAATCACCTGGAAACGACGTCGTTGGCGGCAGCCACACGTACATACACAAGCACGCATAAATAAAGATGGTGCCTCTTCCTCAAAGTTTCTCACTTTGCAAGTGAAAAAAACAACTCTTAGAAAGAAAAAAAAGCTGCTCTCTTTTTAAAAACCTCTCTCTTTTGTGGTAAGAAAACAGAGCAAAGAGATCTCTCTCTGTCTCGCTCTCCCTGTTTGCGTTCTTGTTAATTCAATGTTAAAACGATCTCGAGTATCGCAAAAGAGCAAGATGTCTATACGAAAGATCTACCGATGTCTGAATTCATTAATCAAAAGATCCTGTGCTCAATCTCTATGATCATAAGCCCCATTTCACACTTTGTTTAAACTCTCAGGTTTTCAATTTTTCTCTCTTTGTTCTCTGTTTCACTTGAGAACAACCCCACCCCTTTGATATTATATCGAAGATAATATCTTAAGATCACGAAAAGGCTGAGATTCTTTGAAGAAATCAAGAATCAAGAATGGTGCGGACACCATGTTGCAAAGCTGAATTAGGGTTGAAGAAAGGAGCTTGGACTCCCGAGGAAGATCAAAAGCTTATCGCTTACCTTAACCGTCACGGTGAAGGTGGATGGCGAACTCTCCCCGAAAAAGCTGGTATTTATTTTTAATTACTATTTTATTCCGTCTTTTTTGAATATTCAATATTTGGCCTTTTCTGGTCATTATTACTCAATTTTATTTGTTTTTAAAAGAAATGATTCTTTAATTTTGTTATAGGACTCAAGAGATGCGGCAAAAGCTGCAGACTGAGATGGGCCAATTATCTAAGACCTGACATCAAAAGAGGAGAGTTCACTGAAGACGAAGAACGTTCTATCATCTCTCTTCACGCCCTTCACGGCAACAAGTTAGTCTCCCTCTCTCTCTTTCTCCATTTATTTTTTTGTATTGTCCCATTGTTTTGTTTTTAGCTAAAGGGTTTATATTGTCCCATTGTTTTTTTTCATTTTTTAGTTTTTTTTTCAAACATATTTTGAAAATTGTAATTAAGGAAAATTGTAATGAAGGGGGAGTTAAATCTTTATTGCCCGTTTGCGTTTGTAATTAAAAAAAAAAAATTAACGCTTTTACGTTTTTATTTTTATTTTACAAATAATGTTTGCAAAAAAGAATGAAAGCATAGTGTACTTAAAAAAAAACATACTCCCTCCGTTCCGTATTGTTTGTTGTTTTAACATAATTCACGCATATTAAGAAACTCACTTAATTACAAAAAAAAATAACTACAATAATCTTTTAAATAAAAAAAATAGATTTTTTGGAAAGAGAATACTTGGAAAAAGTTTTTATCCAGATTTCAATACTACTTTATTAACTTTACATAAAAGTGTCAAAAACAACAAATAAACTGAAACAAAAATGAATCTCTAAACAATAAATATAAAGGAACGGAGAAAGTATTTGAACTAAGCAAAAAAAAAAAAAAATCTAACTAAACAAAAATATTTTGGGTTTGAATGCATATTTGCATATTATATGTGATCATGACTAATAGTGTTAATCTTATATATGGTGTTTATTCAGATGGTCTGCTATAGCTCGTGGAATACCAGGAAGAACCGATAACGAAATCAAGAACTACTGGAACACCCATATCAAGAAACGTTTGCTCAAGAAAGGTGTCGATCCGGTTACACACAAGAGCCTGATCTCCGGCACCGGCAAATCAGGAAACCTCCCGGAGTCTCCGGAGAAACAAAACGTTATTCAGGCGATAACGAGTGCTGATGATATTGATGATGAGAAGGCGAAGAATAACAACAAGAAGTCAGGATTATCATCTGCTAGGTTCTTGAACAAAGTAGCTAATAGATTCGGAAAGAGAATCGACCAGAGTGTTCTGTCTGAAATTATCGGAAGTGGTGGCCCGCTAACTACTTCTAGTCACACTACTACCACTACAAGTGTTTCCGTTGACTCCGAATCAGATAAGTCAACGAGCTCTTCCTTCACACCAACCTCGAATCTTCCCTGCCAGATGGCCGTTGACGGCAACGGTAATGTTACGTCGTGTTCGTCCATGTTCTCTGATTCCTCCGTTAACGATCCTTTGATGTATTGTGATAATGAGGATAATATCGGATTCTCGAGATTTCTGAGTGCTGAGGATTTGATGATGTTGGAAGAGTCTAGTGTTGGGAACACTGAGTTCATGAAAGAACTTACGAGGTTTCTTCGGGAGGATGAAAATGACTTCGCCGAGGTGACGCCGGTCTATGAACATGAAGACATTTTTCAAGAGATCGATAACTATTTTGCATGAGCGAATCTTCTGATGATGAACCCCACATGATCATTTCAATATGATCATATATATATAAATACCATGTCAATGGATATGTTACCATGATGATGATGATGATGATGATGATGATAATAAATAATAATAACGATGATGATGAACCATGCATGTAACCTGCTGTATTGTCATATATGCGTGTCTTTTTGTGTTTTCTTGTTTTATTATTTTGTTCGTTTGCCCTCAAGTGTGTTTTCGTTTGACATGGATAAATTAATGGTGATGCAATAATCAGTTTAACGATAGTATATGTAACTATATTAGTATTCGTAAATAACGAATATGCAAAACAAGTACCAATAAAATTTAGCATATCGATTGTATTAAATATCGAAAGTTGTAACGATCCGAACATGAGATATACGTTATTTTGACACAACTACTATTATTCTACTTCTCATGGATTGTGTTACACTATTGCTTTGGTAACTGATGGGCTAAGACTAATGCATCGGGCAGGTTGATAAGCATATAATTATCTTCTTCTTTTTTTTCTTTACATATGCCCGGTCGGACCTTCATTCAACCAATATCTTATCCCAAGAGCATCTCACCTTCTTATATATCCTCCTTATCTTCTAAGCCCATAAGATCAACATATTATGTTACAACTTAGTCTTCCTACCTAGCTTAAAGCGATACATCTATCTTCGATTCTGAAAATTTCTACAAGTTGAAGAATCTTTCTTTATGTCTTCCCAAACATTGTACTGATCATGTTAATGTTTCATAACATCATCGTCCATCTACCGTATTACGTCTGTCCGTGGATATGGCTTTCGACATGTCTTGTGATTTGTCTGACCCGAGGTCACATTTCGACTACTGTCGACTTTGTTTCTATGTTTGCTCGCCATAGGTGAAACCACTCGCCCGAGCTGCCAACCAACCAACAATACTGAAGTTATTCCCCAAAAAAAAAAAATTCCATTCAACAGAGTGACAAAATATGAAGTTTCGTCCCAAGATATATATATATATATATTGGTTTCAGTCAAATTAAAAAAAAAAAAAAAAAAAACAGATTTGTGGAAATTTTAAATTGTTCCAACTATGTATTATGTATAGCTTAAATATGTAATTCTCTAACGAGACATGGGACCGACATATATAAAGCAAGCGACCATTCTTTGAACGTTCTAAAGGATTAAAGATAAGAAGAAATGCATTATATATCATTACATCCTTTTAAAGCACACCAACTCTTTTTTTTTCCCTTTGAAAGCACCATGCAGAAAACAAAAGTAAAAGCTGAGATTTGTTTGAACAAAGATATTGTTTATGTTGTATATAATAAAGTGATATTAGACATTAAAAACACTAAAATAATATCTCCGGAACAACATATATTACAATAATAATAGCAAAATTCTGATGACATGTCCATATTGTCTTTTCTGGTTTGAAAAATAATATATTTGTATAAACTTGTTAGATGAAAATGTTATATATGTTTACCTAGGCTTTTGGCCCAATGTTAGTTTCGTAAGGAACAACTGCAATAATTGTAAGAAAAATTATGACATTTTGTTTTTGGATTAATACCTTACATGGTTATTATTAGGAGTGCTAATCTGTGACTGGAAATATTACATATTAATTAATTTTAAGAAAAAAACGTTACATATTATATTACTTTTCTCATCCACCTGCTAAACCAGGAAAAAATGATTTGGAAAATTTAGACACACTTTTCCACTAGTGCTAATTAAGTGGAAACTAGCTACAACATTTGTTAAAAAAATAATATATATATATACATATAATATAGGTGTGAGAACAAATATAAAGTATATCTAGGAAGTTTTTTAATATTTATCAAAGGCTTACATCATTTTTTTATTACAAGCACAAATCTTCTATAAAAACAGATTTATTTGTAGAATATTTATTAACTATAATTCATAAATCACAATATCTGTGTACAGGGTGCAAGACTAAACCCAATTTTTAGAATTGTTGGGGGGTAATTGTGTACGAAATGAACGGTGTGAATAATGGTGTGACACATGGAAGCATGGTTACACGGGATCACTGCACGGGATGACTCTTTGAGAACTCTTTGTCCCACGCTTATCTTTTTTCAAGAAACCTCCCAGACTTGGGGATCTGCAAAGCAGAACCTCTCACATATATACCATTTCACACATTAGTTAAAAAGGTTCTGAAACTTTTCCTTAACACAAGCGATATTCTACGTTAAGAAGGTCGTTGATTTGCTTTCTAAAGCCGCCAACATATCTCTCTTAAATACTTGCTCACTCACCAAATAGCAAGTTAAGTCATAGATTCCTTTAACCCGCCCGACTTAATTAGATTATGTTTTTTTTTTCTTTTCATTTTCCGTATCGAAGCTTCATAAACAGTCGCGTGGTCCAGTTTAATTTTCTGACTTGCGTGTCGTACTATTTTCGAAAACACATATATACCACATTATCGCATCCCAAATTTTTTGATATTTTTTTAGAGATTATTACGCATAATCGACGCAATAAGACCAGAAAGAAGAAAAAACTTGTCGACACTGGAAAGCTGCACGAACAATAAATAAAATAAAAAAAACAAAATATATATATAGGGTATATATAAGATAATCCTATTTATTTCTTACTTCCATGTGTACTAGCGAGGGTTGCTTCCGCGAATGAACAATATTATATTATACACGTCTTTTCAACAAGTTGTATTTTATGATCTTTGTACACTACGTAATCAACCGGCCGGCCTAATTTTCTTTTTCTCCTTTAATTCTCAACTTTTTATCTGATACTCGATTTAAAAGGTTGATATAGTGTCTGGATATATATTTTAAAATTGCATTATTGTATAATTAGAAATACGCTTTTAAATAATGCAAGAGCATGTGTGGTGGGTCGTCACAAGTCATTGCCAGTCTTGCATTGGTAGTCGGCACTCTATGCTCTATGGTAGTGCCACTGCCACATTCTTGTGTCTGATTTTTGACATTTCAAAGGACCATGACGTAACGGTAATAATGGCACCAAACAAATTATAATAAAATACTGTAGTCAAGTAATCATGTATGTATTATTTTGTTTATCAAATCATAAACTTTCAAGGTTGGCTCCTTTTTCACTTGACATTGTTTTCTGTTCAAACTTCAAAGTATTATATATTGGCGAAAATAAAAATAATTAATTAAAATATGCTCGAAAATATAGAAATATGCTCGTGATGATGTTTCCCTGTCCAACTCGGACTCAGTGACCAACTTGACATCTTTTATATTTCAATTATTGGAATATTTTTTAATTTTTTCATTTAAATTAATTTTCATAACCTAAATCCTATATGGGAAAAAGTACGTTGTATATTATATGTTTTTGTAACTTTTTTTTTCTCGATCTGTTTTTTTTTACCTTACTCTATGTTGATTGAATTAGAAAAAGTCTTTATTTTATTATTATTATTTTTTTTGGTTTGGCATTCGCTTGCAATTTCTAGTTTTTTCTTCTTCTTTGATTTCTATCTAAATTAATATCTAGTGATAATTTTATTGTATTCAATCACTTTTCAAGAAAACTTGTTTTTTTTTTGGAACTTCTCAAGAAGAACTGTTTTTCCTCTGAATTAGGTTTCATCTCCTTTTGACCAATATAATTTTTTTACATTACATCGTTTTTCATTATAAATAAAATTTGTATTTGTTACGATATCACGAAAGAAGAAAGAAAAAAATCAAAATCTTTAAAAAAGAAAAAAAAAATCCGTACCAAATTTCATTTCATTAATTAATATGTAAATGATATTTAAAACTTTGAAAACTCAATTTTATAATATTCTAAATTAGATTTTTTCAACTCATTGATTTTCAATTTAAATCCCTAAAACCCTAAAAGTACATTCCGAAGTTATAATCTTTTTTTTTTATGAGTTTGTGAAAACTGTTTAATGAATAAAAATATGCCAAAGATGATCGAAATATGTGGTAGTGCAATTTTTATTTTAGCTGCTAACTAAATTACAAAATTATGTATTATCATTTAAACTAAATATATTCTTAATTGCATTTTCATGTTTGAACTTTTAAAAACTATTAAAGATTTTTAGATGTAACAGAATTTGATTGGATGGATTAACTTTCATGCAGACGCTTGATAAGACCGTTGTTGATTCGGGTAAATTCACCTTTAATTTGGTTTTGCTTTTCCCTGCATGAGGTGATACCATCATAATACACGATCTCCACGTAATAAACACTGTTAAAAAGATGGTAAATGTTTAATAGGATATTCAGATGTCTAACGTCTAAGCTTTGATTGGTGTATTCAGGGGATTTTTTTTTTTTTTTTCCTTTTTTCGGTTTAGAACCTTATTATATACATATAAACCCGATTGATATTACATTTAAACATTTATTTTCACCGAATTTTACCATAACTGTGACATCATGGTATCGGACATCTAAAGACTAACGTCCGAATAATTTGTCTACAAACCTGATTGCCTGATATTTAATTAGAAGACATAACATATATTAAGGTTAAAACAAAACAAAAAGACATAACATATATGATAGTATGTGTTATAAACTTATAATATATTTTTCGGATTTCCAATAATATATGCTTATTCAACGATAGAGAGAGCACATAATATATACTCATAAGTTAAAATACGATTACTCTTTTCTGATTGCATTGAAAAGTCGCTGAATCGATCGGTACTGTTATTTAACTAGCTAGGTAGGTATAAAAGAATATGCGATTTGATGAAAAGGTGCAATCACCATCCTACTCGATCAAAGCCAGATTGTTTCTATTTCGTCCAACTTTTTTTCCCAATTGTTATAATTAAATGTCCATTTAAAGTACGATATTTCTGGTGATAATCACAAATTTAAAGCTGTACGTGATTGCTCTATATGTTTAGAAAAAAAAAAGCTGTGATTGCTCGATCCACTACAAAAAAGTAACATGAAGCATCATCAATGATATAAAGTTTTGCAGGAGTAAAAAAGAAACGACACTATTTATTTTTTTCCGACAACTTACGTATTAATATAAACTACTCCTTTACTGTAATACTATTTTGTTTTATAATATAAATAATTTTAATTTTTTTTTAAAAAAATATAAGTTGTTTTTACATTTTTATACAACTTTTATTTTTATTAAATAATAAATACTATGTGATCAATTATACCGTACAATTTTTGTATGATTAGTTGAATTATATTTAATTTATATATTAAATGATATGTTTTTTGAAAAAAAAAATTCCTAATGTACGTACTTTTAACTAAAACAATTTATATTATGAAACACAGAAAAAAATACTTATTAGTTATAATAAATGACATGAAATATGTTAGTTTGTATAATTTCAAAAATCAAACAGAATATGAATTTATATCAATTAAATAATAGACATATTTATTAATTTGTTAGTTTGACGCTAGTTTACAAAAAAAAATGATATAAATCATTACTGTTAGTTTGTATAATTTCAAAAATCAAACAATATATGAATTTATATCAATTAAATAATAGACATATTTTATTAATTTTTATAAATGTCGACTACAGATGTCAAAGCACAATAAAATAAGAAAGTCTTTACATGAATAAGATAAGATAAGAGTTAAATTTGTTTGGCTGTATAAAAAGTTATATATTTTTGAAAGAATTAAACTCTTGTTTTGATGATTTTTCTCTGTTTGTCTTGTTAATAACACACACTGCCTTTTGTTTTGAGAACCTATATTATCAATCATTTATCATGTTGCCACTTGTCAGTAAACTCCTTTCTATTTCCACATCGGCTATTGATTCCTTATTTGGGAAGAAAAGCCCAAAGTTGGAATCGCGAGTTTGCGAGGAAAGAAAAGGCAACGAAATGGGACCAATGGCCCATTTGTTTCCATCCAAAGCGATCCGTTTTAGAAGCCAAGATAGAGTTGGGAAAGACCTACTGTATAATTTTTTAGAGAATTTTAAAGATTTGACTATAAATTTGTAATTGGTTCGAAAAGAAAGAAAATAAAAATATCTTCTATTATAGCATACAGTACTTTTCTTTTCTTTTTTTGACATGATGATATCTAACAAATGTGATGTAATCTGAAGCTATTTTTGTCTTCTACCAATTTTGTCTATGCTATATTTTGTTTATGGACAAACACAAATCTATCTAACACCACCGACTGAGTGATAGGGTGTTTATAGACATTTTATCTACTTACGGTCTCATTTGTAAACAAAATACTTTCTAACATTAATTCGGTAAAATGAGAAAAGTTAGCCAAAAACAAAAAAAACAAAAAATAATCTGGGAAAAATATTGTAGCCAAAAAAATTAGGAGAGATCTAGGAAAATAAAAAAAATCTGGACAGTGAAGAAAATCATTCGACGCACTCAAAGAAACGCGAAAATAAAGCGAAAGCCAGATCACAATCACAATCTCACTCCAGGCTCTTATAGATTCACTTCCTTCTCGATTCTTCCTCTGGATCTCTGTCGGCAGGTTTTCGAATTCCTTGGGTTCTGCTCGAATCTGGGTTTTAGTGTAAAATCGATTCAGAATCTGGTGAGGAAGAGAAGCCGTGGAGGATTCGGCGGGTGGAGTAGCGAAAGATGAGGCGGCGGCCGGCGGATTACCGGCGGCTAGCTAGAAGGAGATTGTCTAGTTGGATATGGCTTCTCCTGGGTTCTTTCTCTGTCGCTGGATTGGTTCTCTTCATGGTTCAGCATCATCATCAACAACAGGATCCATCTCAGCTAATAGTTGTATGTCTTTCTCTCGTCTTCTCTTTATTCCTGGAACGCTTATTCGATCTCGATTCTTTCTTCTTCTTCTTTTTTCCTTGAAAGCAATGGATTGATTGCTGAGATTTGTGTTTTGCTCTAACATGTTCATCCCTCATGAAACAATTGTAACCTAATCTCATCATGCTGAGAATCCTTATTCGATCGGACTCTAAACTATGGATCAAGTGAAGTTGCTGAGTTGAAGTCTTCCTTTCAATTGAATTATTTTATATGCTCCCAAGGAAACCATAACCAAGAGTTAGTTTAGGTAGACTGTTTGGATGTGGACCTCTATTTTCAAAACTTACTGAAAGCATTTCATCTTTAGTTATTGGTGTTACTTAAAGGTGCAACTGTTTTGAAGATCTATTTTGGATGTTTCATGAATCACCTGCCTGAGAATATGGTGGCTATTCTAGTTTCTTATTGACTTTGTTTTTTGGTTTTGGGTTTTACATGTTCTTAGTGTGAGTGCAAAAGCTCATGAAACAGAGCATTTCTTATGTCAGATTTGTAAAATGATCTCTTGCGTGATTGGAATTTCTTTGATAATATATATTACCTTTAGGTTTGCTGTTTATGGTCAATCTATATGCAAGGAAAAGTCCGGAGTTGATTGCTGATAATCTGAGAGATGAAAATGTTGAAGGCGCTTTTATGCCATAGCTTAGAGTTCCAGATGGGACATTGGTGATGTTCATGTTAATTTCATTTACTAAAGATTTATTGTTGCTGGATGGGTGTTCATAATTGGTTTTCTCCAAGTTCTTAAAACATAAAAACATTTGAGGAGAATACGACTATATGAGCACAATACATATTCCTTGTTTTGGAAATGCTACAGGGGAGACAATCTAAGTATGGCAAGTTCGTTGAGATTTCTTAGTCAGGCCAGAACTTGAGAACATAACCTTTTATTTCACAAAGTAGAGGAAAGGGGAATATGGACACACTGATCTTCATTATATGAAAAATGGTTTCTTTGATGTTTGTGTCTTTGGAGAACTTACTCTGATCTTCTTGTCTTTGATAGGAGAGAGACGCAAGAATCGAGAACGTATCTCCTCCCCGTTTAAACTTCACGGAAGAGGTAACAAGTGCTTCCTCGTTCTCTAGGCAGTTAGCAGAGCAGATGACGCTCGCCAAGGCGTATGTTTTTATAGCCAAAGAGCACAACAATCTTCATTTAGCTTGGGAATTGAGTTCTAAGATCAGAAGTTGTCAGATTTTGCTCTCAAAAGCAGCAAAGAGAGGTCAACCTATTTCATTAGATGAGGCAAAACCGATTATTAGTGGTCTATCAGCTCTTATCTACAAGGCACAAGATGCACATTATGACATAGCCACCACAATGATGACTATGAAATCTCACATCCAATCCCTTGAAGAGCGTGCAAACGCAGCTACTGTTCAAACCACAATATTTGGGCAATCGGTTGCTGAGGCAATACCAAAGAGCCTCCACTGCTTAATGATCAAACTCACATCTGATTGGTTAACTGAGCCTTCACGCCATGAACTAGCAGAAGAGAACAGAAACTCACCTAGACTTGTTGACAACAACCTCTACCATTTCTGTATCTTCACGGATAACGTGATAGCCGCCTCGGTTGTTGTTAATTCAACTGTCTCCAATGCTGATCACCCGAAACAGCTTGTTTTCCACATAGTGACGAATCGAGTGAGCTACAAAGCTATGCAGGCTTGGTTTCTAAGTAATGACTTCAAGGGCTCAGCTATAGATATTAGGAGCATAGAAGAGTTTTCTTGGTTGAATGCTTCATATTCTCCTGTTGTTAAGCAACTGCTAGATACAGATTCAAGAGCTTACTATTTCGGGGACCAAACAAGTCAAGAAACGAATTCCGAGCCAAAAGTGAGGAACCCAAAGTACTTGTCATTACTGAACCATCTCAGATTCTACATCCCCGAGATCTATCCGCAGCTAGAAAAGATTGTTTTCCTAGACGACGATGTTGTTGTTCAGAAAGATTTGACTCCACTCTTCTCCTTGGATCTGCACGGAAACGTCAATGGAGCTGTGGAAACATGTCTTGAAGCCTTTCACCGTTATTACAAGTATCTAAATTTCTCAAACCCACTCATCAGCTCCAAGTTCGATCCACAAGCATGTGGATGGGCTTTTGGTATGAATGTTTTCGATCTGATCGCTTGGAGGAAAGCGAATGTGACTGCTCGGTACCATTACTGGCAAGAGCAGAACATAGAACGAACGCTTTGGAAACTCGGGACTCTCCCTTCAGGTCTATTGTCTTTCTATGGTCTCACTGAGCCACTAGACAGAAGATGGCATGTCTTGGGTTTAGGTTACGATGTGAACATCGATTACCGTCTGATCGAAACCGCGGCTGTGATACACTATAATGGCAACATGAAGCCTTGGCTAAAGCTGGCCATTGGTAGGTATAAACCTTTCTGGTTAAAGTTTTTGAACTCGAGCCATCCTTATTTACAAGATTGTGTCACAGCTTAAAGCAAAAGGCTTTGAGAGTTGAGACTAATCCATATCAGAAGATTCTTGATTTCTTACACTTCGAAGATTCTTTTTTTTTTGGGAATATTGTAGATCTCAGAAAGTTTGTCAGGTTCAGATTTTCTCTGAAGACTGTTGCTCTCTTCTTGGCCTGAAGAGAAAATTTATAATCACACATTAGAGGGTCCATAATGTACTTATGGTTCAGTAGATTATTACAGGAATACAGTACTTATTTTTGGCGAGTTTTTATTTTTATTTATCAAGGGTATGATATATTTTTATTTTTTCAAGCTGTAGGATTCCGTTTATCAAGATATAAATCGAAATTGACACCAACCTCTACCATTTCTGTATCTTCACGGATAACTTGATATATTTTTATTTTTTATTTGTAGAATTTTTTCCCCCAAATAATCAAGTCTTATAATAATTTCATGTGTTTTGTTCCATTGGTTATAACAAAAGAGAAGATAGTAGTACTTTTGTAGATGTAAATAGCATCACAACAAACCAATTATCAAATCATAGTTAACAAAAGATGCTGTTCAAAAAAAAAAAAAGTTAACAAAATATATAAGTAAAAAGATGCTCTTACTTGCAAACGAGAAAAAAACTTATGAAAACTTACATTTGATAGATAACTTGATTACATGACAATTTAACTAAGAATATTTCATTTCAACATTACATAAACGAAACACAATTACATAGTCACCAAACCAGCAACTGTGAATCACATATAACACGTTGTTGGTAAATAATAGCCTCCTCACCAGTCACTCTCACCACCAACCTACTTATATATTCCTCACAAGAAACTATATATTATAGAATCATAACAAACGAGTAATCTCATCAATCACTCGATTTACATTAGCAACAAATAATAAATAACCTGTCTATAATGGAATCCAAATCCTTAAACGGCGTCGTCGCCGCATCAGAGCCGTCGAATCACGACTCGACGGAAACGGCATCATCGTTCGAGAAGAAGCAGAAACATTACCAAGAAATCATCGCTACGCTTCCTCACGAAAATGGCTGGCGACCAAAAGACCCGTTCGTCGAGTACGGTGGTCACTGGTGGCTGCAGCCTCTCCTCGAAGGTTTACTCCACGCCCAGAAATTCTTCAAAGCTCGACCCAACGATTTCTTCGTCTGCAGCTACCCGAAAACCGGCACGACTTGGCTCAAAGCCTTAACTTTCGCGATCGCGAATCGCTCCAAGTTCGACGATTCCACAAACCCTCTTCTCAAACGCAACCCACACGAGTTCGTGCCTTACATCGAAATCGATTTCCCGTTTTTCCCGAGCGTTGATGTGCTCAACGACAAAGGAAACACGCTCTTCTCGACTCATATCCCTTACGATCTCTTACCCGAGTCGATCGTGGAATCCGGTTGCAAGATGGTTTACATCTGGAGAGACCCAAAGGACACATTTGTCTCGATGTGGACTTTTGCACACAAGGAGAGATCACAACAAGGAGATGTAATTGGCATAGAAGAAGCTTTTGATAAATATTGCCAAGGTTTATCTGCGTACGGTCCTTATCTAGATCATGTTTTAGGGTAATGGAAGGCTCACGAGGCAAACCCAAATCAGATTTTGTTTCTCAAGTACGAGACGATGAGAGCTGATCCATTGCCGTATGTGAAGAGATTGGCCGAGTTTATGGGTTACGGGTTCACGGAGAAGGAAGAGGAAGGAAAAGTTGTTGAGAAAGTTGTGAAGCTTTGTAGCTTTGAGAATTTGAAGAATCTTGAAGCTAACAAAGGGGAGAAAGACAGAGAAGATCGTCCTGCTGTTTATGCCAACAGTGCTTATTTCAGGAAAGGGAAAGTTGGGGACTGGCAGAATTATTTGACTCCGGAGATGGTGGCTCGCATTGATGGGTTGATGGAGGAGAAGTTTAAAGGAACTGGTTTTCTTTCTTCAACACCATCCATATGATCTTTTTTCCAAGCTATGGTTGCCTGATTCTTCTGATCCTTATGCTGGTTTATAGCATATGTTGCTCTTGTTAGTTTCCGTTGGAAGAGTTACTATTGTTGTTGAGTGTGTTTATCGTTATATGTATCGAGTTTTCTTATTGGTTATAAGTTAATGAACTTTTCTTTAAGAGGCGCAAAGATGCACACCAAATTAATCTGCAGAAACCAATGGGAAAAAAACAGAGCAAACTCTGTTTTGCACCAAGAGCAAAAGGGAAGAAACATGTCACGTATAATTGTTCAAGCAAAGTTAGTGTCTTTGACGTGTGTATAAGAAACACTGTATATCGCTTCTACTTTTGTGTACTCAATGCTTGCGGTGAATTAGTTTCTCTTTCCAAAAGTACTAATTTCGAGTTTTGTCATTGAGTAGACGAAATTAAAATAGCAAACAGTAAAAACGATAAAACTGGAAGTTTGTAACATCATCTTTCCAAAACATTGAGAAAGTTTTTACACGAAAACATCAAAGCTGCTAAAATTGCTCTGCACAATGCAATGATTCCCCTCTCTATGTGTAAAAGCAAAATCGAACGGAGACTATTGAACAATACCCAGTAGTCCATATCCAGTACAGCACTCGGGTATTAATGATCGCAGCAAATTACCGATTTTCAGTGTCTCGCTTCGCTTCCATCAAAATTTGATATTTTCTTTCTTTCTTTCGCGAAAGGTCTCGCCTTTTTTGTTTTTCGCCAATTGGGCAAGTTTGCTACTACTATTCACAAGTTAAAAAAAAAATGAATTCGATTTTCTCTCGTAGAGTCGTCGTCGGCTCATCTGCGCGTCTCACCAAATTGCTCGCTAACCCAACAACTCACACTCACCCGAATCATCATCAGTCCTTCACTTCGCTCTATAGACCGAACCAGAGCCGCCATTTTCGGACCCACTATCTTCCTCCGAGCCCGTCTTCTCCTCCCGCGAGCCGCTTTGACCCTTCTCTGCTATGGCGATCGGAGAAAATTCGTGGGTTTTTCGCGAGCGCTTTAGGGAACAAAGCCGCGAAATCGGGAAATCTCGTGGAATCCAGAGTTGGGTTCTTCGGTTCTCAGTTTCGCAAAAAGGGTTTCGAATTCCAGGGGTTTTCTGGGTCTCAAAGGCGTGGATGGTATTGTCCCTCATCATCATTACTACCTTGTTGAGATTGTCTCATGAGAAAATTAAATAAAAAATTCGATTTTTGGTTTCATTCTGTGTTTTTAACCTTTGACAGGAAGCATTGGCTTCAAGGATTATCAGCTAATGACGTTGTTCTTGGATTAGTATTAGCTAACGCTGCTGTGTTTATGATGTGGCGAGTCTTCGACCAACAATTCATGATGAATAATTTCATGGTCAGACCTCAAAGCTTTTACAACTTTATAGAAATTTTCGTTCCACTACATGCTTGTTCTGATTCCCGATGTGAAGATATGGGATCTAGATGTCTTTATATGAAACGCTGGTGATATCATCATGATTGATAATTGATAATGGCCTTGTACCATTCGCGAATCAATGACTTCTTCTTTTTCATCTTAATAATGCTTATTGATTGATCTTTGAGCAGATATCGCTGGACAATTTTACGAGTGGACGTATACACACTCTGATAACTTCAGCATTCAGTCATATTGATATTGGACATATCATCTCAAACATGATTGGACTCTACTTCTTTGGAACCAGTGTACACTTCTTCACTTCTCTCATATTTTGTATTTGATGAGTGGAGCACTGTTGAGCCTGTCACTGCTAGTTTTTTTTCTGTTTTTTGAAAAGTTTTGTTAGAGATAGTAAATTGTTTTTTTCAATTGCTTATTTCTTCATTTTTCGAAATCCTTTTCTTGCTAGATCGCAAGAAACTTTGGCCCTCAATTCCTTTTGAAGCTGTACCTTGCTGGAGCGCTTGGTGGCTCTGTTTTCTACTTGATCCACCATGCTTATATGGCTGCGTCATCGCCCAAGGTATAGAGCAACCAGCATAAAACGTTTAGATAGTTTCCTTCATCTCAAATCATGCTAGGTCCTCATATAAGATAGTCTTGCACTTGGATTATAATTTTGTGTGGATAGGCTTTACCTTTTCCTATTGGGCTACTAATCACATGTGGTGGACAGGGCCAAGGAGCTTTCGTGAGGGATCCATCGAGAACCCCGGGGCTGGTATGTTTGAATCTAGTGGTTCTATTTAGTGAGCATTTAAAATCTTTGATTTGGATATCAAGCCTTGAAACTTTTGATTCTTGAGCTAATACGCCCGTCATTGATTCTATGATCCTATGTTCTGTAATTGTTGGAGGCAAGGCAGAATGATTTAAAGAACTCTTTTTTTTTCTTTCTGTTTCATAAAAGGGTGCTAGTGGAGCCGTGAATGCCATCATGCTGCTCGATATCTTCCTGCACCCAACAGCTACTCTATACTTTGAATTTATCATTCCAGTTCCCGCAATGTTACTTGTAAGTTTTTAGCTCTCTGCCTCAATCAAGTCAGCTTCAAGCTTCTCTTCTCAAGTCAACTCTAAAACTCACCCTTCTTTATCTTTCAGGGAATCTTCCTCATTGGAAAAGACATTTTAAGGATAACAGAGGTACTGTTTAGTTTGCCTGAGAATTTATCTTAGACATTGCAAAATTTCAAACTTGTTGGGAAGAATCGGAAGATGATTCTTAAACAAACATCACAAACACTGCAGGGTAACAGTAACATCTCAGGTTCGGCTCACTTGGGAGGAGCTGCAGTTGCAGCCATTGCTTGGGCTCGGATTAGGAGAGGTCGCTTCCGTTACTAAACCTTTTGACCTGACCTTGCTTGGTTCTGGTCGTCTTAAAGAAGAAACCTTTGAGACCATATTGTGGCTCACAAGATTATTAGATTTTACCATTTCTATTTATCCAAATTCCAAACAATTTGGTCTGTCTTTTGTGCTTCTGAATCTAACCTTTAGACTGATCCAGTTTGGAACAGCAACCCTAATTATATTAGTTTGTCAATGTAGTATTTTTTCGGTCAAGATTCAAACCATTGGTTATTGAAAACTTCTAATCAGAATATGGGTTAGTGAAAAAGTATGGATTTTAATATTAGAACAAATCAATATGACACACTCACTTATAATATAGAACAAATTTGATCATTATATTTACATTCTTAGATACAAAGTTTTCAGTACTAAATTTTTTGTAAAAGTAAACATTAGAGGAATAGGCAAATATAACTCTTTTGGGCTTTAATATGCTTCAATGTTTAATGTTTAATCTTGAAAGGGTTATTAAAGTTTATACGTATTTATCATATGTTTATAGATTTTAATGTGTTCACTCTGATGATTAGACACTGTTTTTTTTGGTTTTAATATACTTCAGTGCTTAATCTTGAAGGTATTAAAGTTTATAAATATTGAACAGTGTTTATAAATTTTAATGTGTTTTTTTTTTCCGACTAACAATTTTCTTTCATTATACAAAGACATTATACAGAATTATTGTAACACAAATTATAACATACGTAAATGTATGCGCCATACAGTAAGAAAAATATAGCAAAATTGAGTTTGATGATGCTTTCCTAAGAGTAGTCTTACTCGTTAACCGATCAAAATATCGATTATTGTCCAACTTCATATTTGATTTTTCTCTGAGATGATTTGTATGCAGCATCTCATGGCTGACCTTTCTTTTTACAAATCGCATCTTAAAACCTGATGTGCCCAAAACGTAATTCTGAAAAG
Organism: Alliaria petiolata; assembly: GCA_020283515.1. Taxonomy (NCBI): domain Eukaryota; kingdom Viridiplantae; phylum Streptophyta; class Magnoliopsida; order Brassicales; family Brassicaceae; genus Alliaria; species Alliaria petiolata. The sequence goes on from JAHZTW010000001.1 coordinate 99,180,408, forward strand.
TAGATATAATTGTACCAAAACTTCCTATAAATTTTAATGTGTTTATCCTGAGGATAAGACACCAAAAATATTATTCAGCACAAACACAATAAAATTTATAAAAACTTATCAAAGTTTCCAAAAATGTATGATTTATTTTTTAAAAAATTGATAAAATTTCAGAAAACTATGGTAAAAAGAATTGTTATTTTTATCGGAAACATTTTAGGTTATGCTTAAAAAGATGCTCAACAAGCGTGTTCATAATTTTTCATTTAGGGTTTATATATTTATATATTGTTATATGTTGTTTATAGTTGTCATATTTTACATTATTAAATTTGGATTATTTTCCATATTTTCTATTTTTCAGTTTTTATATAGGGTTTAGTTTTCTATGATATAAGTTATTTATGATAATAAATAAGTTAATAACTTTCCCGGATATAACTAACAACCCTATCGAATAGTTGATCGGTTATGTCGTTTTGTACGCTTATTTTTAAACATATAGTTGAGTAGGAAGATGAGGTGGCTCAACGAGAAAAAAAAAAATGTTTTATATATATAATATTGTTATATGTTTTATGGTTGACATATTTTATATTATTAAATTTGAATTCGTTATTTTTTATATTTTCTATTTTTCATATAGGATTTAGTTTTCTACGGTATATGTTATTATGATAATAAATAAATTAATAACTTTACCGAATATAACTACCAACCCTATCGAATGTTGATCGGTTATATCGTTTTGTATGCTTATTTAAAAAAAAAAAAAATTTCAATTTAATATTCATCTAAGAATAGTGATAATTTACATGCGGTAGGACAAATAATTCAAAAAACGAAAGAATAACAATGACTCTAACTATAACACAAAAAAACTGAGTGCAAAGATAACACTTGGTTTATGCATCGCGTAGGCATCAACTAGACATCAACAGTCTATGAAACTTCACTTTTTGCATTGTTTATCGTCATACAATTTTAATTTTACTTTGAATATATGAATGTTATTCGGTAATATTATGGATCAATATCGACCCAATTTATGTAAATTATCATGCATTTTTGTAGGTTTAGTTGGAATGCAAACGTATTTATCATTCTGGAGTAGCACATATATTATGGTGTTAGTGTTGTCTCAATATATTGCTAATATTTGAGTTAGTTTATTCAAAAACACTCATCTACACGTGTAGATGTTGTTATAGATTAACACAACATATAATTAGGATATAATGATCTTATCATCTTAACATTTTTTAAACAACGTTACTAATGCAGATTAACTCGATCAACAGAGTTAATATGCAAATCACTCTAAATATTATCCTTATTCCGTAAAGTAGTATCTAATGTGTGTAGTCTGTATAGATTGTTTAGATTTATTTTCAAACATGATTCCAATCACATAAATTGTTTAAAAAAAAAAAAACCAAAGAAGATCCTTGTAACGTATTTCCTTGACCCTCGGGGGCCCATTTCACTATTTTTGGAGACTAAAATCTACCAGTTATTAATCGACACGTCATAAAAATGTGCCACGTAATACGAAAAGTAAGGAAACTCGCGCTTTGTGACTAATCAGCAAAATTTTCTTCCTTTTTGTTTTCTTTCTTCCAAATTTTTCATTTTTTTTCTCTTTTTCCGATAACCATTGTTAGCAAAAAAGGAAGGAAAAAAAAACCTAAGCAACAAAAGAAGCACCTTTGTCATCTGTAATCGGCATAAGAAATATTTGGATTTCGGATTATCTCCTCTTCCTCAAAAAACCCTTTCATTTTCCCGCACTTTCTCACCTAACAAGGAATTTTCTCGCCCGGAAAATGAGGTGGGAAAGGGTCCGACAACAACATCAACAAGTGGGTCTCGGTGAGTCATGTTCCGGGCCCGGAAAGAGGTGGGGACACACTTGTAACGCCATTAAAGGAGGTAGCTTTCTCTACGTATTCGGTGGCTATGGCAGAGACAATTGCCAAACCAACCAAGTCCATGTTTTCGACGCTGGTTAGTTCTCTTTGCACATCATCTCTGTTAAAAAAAAATCGGATTTAGGTTGATTCCCACATTTTGTTTTTGCAGAATGTCTGAATCTTTGTTTTTTTTTTTGGTTCTCCCTCTCTCTATCGTTTGATCTCTGTCATGATACTGTCAATCATCTAGGGATTGATTTTCACTTAGGAATTTTGTTCATCCTGCATGTGTGCTTTAATATAAGAAATTACACCCTCATGAGTTTTTTATCCGTCTGATTTTGGTATGAGAAATAACCCTATTTACCTATATGCACATCTTAAATTGAAAGCTTTTGTCCTTTAATCCATTATATTTCATAGTACTTGAATGATTTGGGTTTGGCCATTTTGAGGAAGTGTTTTGTATTAATATGATTTTGAGCAGGTCTATTGTGGTTTACATGCTCTCACTGTGGTGAACTTTGTTGCAGCAAAGCAGATATGGACTCAGCCAATAATCAGTGGCACACCTCCTCCTCCCAGGGACAGTCACAGCTGTACAACAGTCGGCGACAACCTTTTCGTGTTTGGTGGTACTGATGGGATAAAACCTCTCAGGGATTTGTACATTCTTGATACTTGTAAGCTTTCTCTTTGTGTATTTCTTCAAGCTTCCACTTCATCCTGTTTGAAGAAGTCATTCTCAGTTGGTTTGATGTTTCCGTTTGTGGTTATAGCTTCACATACTTGGAGATGTCAGAGTGTTAGGGGAGAGGGACCTGAGGCAAGAGAAGGTCATAGCGCCACGCTTGTTGGTAAAAGGCTTTTTGTATTTGGTGGCTGTGGGAAATCTTCTGATATTAATGACGAAATCTATTATAATGACCTTTACATACTTAATACAGGTACTGTTTTATGCAAGGCTTTCTTCAATTAACATGTGAATCTTTCCATATCCTTATGCATTGATAAGAAATCTTAGGTAGATTAACTTACTCCGAAACAAAAACAACTATAAACCATATTTTTTCTTGCCTTAATAGATATCGAGGTTTTTAAATACTCTTTTTGTGCTAAATTTTCTTGGATGCAAGTAATTTAATCGGCTTTACGCTTGTGTAGAGACTTATGTGTGGAAACGTGCTGTTACGTTTGGGAATCCTCCATCAGCGCGTGATAGCCACACTTGTTCATCGTGGAAGAACAAAATCGTCGTCATAGGTGGTGAAGATGGACATGACTATTATCTGTCCGATGTCCATATCCTTGATACAGGTGCAAAATCATTTCTTAAATTCATGTTCTTTTAACCTTACGAGTGTATGCCTTCTATCTGAAGGTTAATGTAAGTTTTTTTTTTGTCATGATATTTTCATTTTGACTTTCAGATACATTCATATGGAAGGAGCTGAATACTTCAGGCCAGTTGTTGTCACCTCGAGCTGGTCATGTTACTGTTTCACTTGGCAGGAACTTATATGTGTTTGGAGGGTTTACAGATGCTCAGAATCTTTACGATGATCTCTATGTGCTTGATCTCGGTATGTAAACTAAGACAATCATTCAATAGCAAAGTTTAATACTTGTGGGGGCAGATTGGCTTTGGTCCTTTAACTTTGTAATTTCTTGTCCGGACTAAAGCTGTTGAGGCAAAGGGTTTTGAATGAACCATTGTATCAACTTTCATTAGAAAGAAAAAAGGCTTTCTAAAGTGTAACAGTGTCATATTGGTTTCTGTGTCTCTGAGTACGATAATTACGCATATTCACATTGTTGTTTATTGTTTCTTTGTCGTTATTACCTGTAGATACATGTGTGTGGTCAAAGGTTCTCACCATGGGAGAAGGACCATCTGCCAGGTTCTCTTCTGCAGGGGCTTGTTTAGATCCTCACAAGGCCGGATTTCTGGTCATTGTTGGTGGCTGCAATAAGAATCTCGAGGCACTGGATGACATGTTCTACTTACACACAGGTTTCCACAAACCTCATTTATTCAACTTGCTAATTGCCAAATCTCGAGGCATTTCCTTACTAATCGTTTTTTACTTTTTGGTTAATAGGACTTGGATATGATGCAAAGTTTGATCAGAATGTAGGGAGGATGTCTCTAAAGAAGCAACTGAAGTTAAAATGCCAAGAACATAGTCACGCAAGTTCCTTATACGATAAATCTCTTGTCAGAATCAATATGGATCACCAAGGTGTGTTGAGAGAAACTCTGGTGCTAGTCAAGTATGCATTTTTCTGTAGTAGGAAATCACTAACCTGTGTATGATCGCTTGCTTTTATTGTAGGAAGAGAGAGTTTTGGTTTGAACACTGGCCAATTTGATCAAGGGAAGATGATGTTTCAAGCCAGGGTAACCGAGAGTTTCCCAGTTGGTTACAGTATAGAAACAATGATAGATGGGAAAGTGCTTCGTGGCGTTTTGTTTTCAACCAAGCACAGCTCCGTTATGGCGACTGATCAAAGCTTTAGTAGGCGAGTGGTTAAATTAGTTTCTTTTTTTCAGTTTTTTCCTCTTTCTGTTGGTGCATTGAATGTGAACAATTTTATTTGTTGCGCAGAAAGAGGCCAGCTATGTCGAACGGCGATCAAGATAACAGATCAAAGATGTCAAGAACTTTGAGCACGCATCAAGCTGATGCTACTAAATCCAAAGGTACTCCATCAAACGGCGTGGATGTTAATATAAACACAGCAGCAGAGGTACCACACGAAACAAAAACTGCTGTCATTACATCTGATGTCAAGAACCAAGATGTAACTCAGCTCGATATGGTGATTTTTTTTAACATATCCTCAAGAACATTTATTTCCTCTTGACATGCCTGATTATGCTATTTATTTACTGTAAAATACTGAAATCTTTGTGCAGGGCACTGTGAATACAGCTCCATCTTCAGTTGCTCAGACAGATGAATCATCTTTAGAATCTAGAAATGCGATATCGATTGATGTTGGAGCTACTAAGACCGGACCTGAAGAGTCATAGCTACAGAAAAACAAAGGTGTGCAAACGTCTTTTTAAGTCCTTGTGATTGAACCACTAGATTACACAGCAACAGGTGGAGCCATTGCATTTAAAACCATTTGGGTCTAACTCTGTTACTTTGAACAATTGATTTGCAGATGAGAGATTCAGCGCTATACACAGAGGAACACAATCACAGCTACAAACATCATTTCTTTTCCTGTACATCAGCCTGGAGATAGCATGGGTTTATTTTAGAATCTAAGTTAGATTTTGGCGGGGACTTTGGTGAGGATGAGAAGGATGAGAACAAGCTAACTCTGAGTTAGGTTTTTTTCTTTTTCTTTTTTTTTTCTTTTTCAATCTGGTTAATTTAACTTGCAAGCAATGTAATGCTTCTTCCCTCACAGTTCCTGGATTTTGTCTTTTCTGCTTCTTCTTTTTCTATGAGAAAATAAAATCTTTCAAAATTACGTTGTGAAACTGAACAGAATAAGTTCAAGGGTTAATCCGTAATTGCGCTATGTAATCTTGTAAACCGGTTTGGTTATTGGTAAGTTTATGGTTTTCAATTTAAACCGAAACGGAGCAGTAATAGACATTGAAGCTTCTTCAGTTTTGCCCCTGCACTCGAATTCGCCGCGAACGTGTTCGTCTTCCTCTGAGACACTCTTTGCCATTTGAATTGGAATTTTTAAGGTTATCTTTCTTCGGCTGTTCTCATGTACGAAGTGTCTTCCGTTATTACTCTCTTCATCGTTCAATGCTTTTGGTAGAAACTGTTGTCGTGGTTTTGTGCCGTCGCCGGAGAAGTTCTCTGATCCGGTTGTCGTTTTTTTTTTGAGACATTAGTCTTATTATTCTCTTTCTGTGAAGAAAAAGAGTGTGAGCTTGATACCTTGCTATTGTCCGTCTCTTCTTCGAGTTTGATTTATGTTTTCAATTTGAGATTTAAGATCCGACCCATCTCTGGAGGGACAAGGTTGCCGATTTACCAAAACTTCTGGGTTTATGGTTTAAGCCACTATTGCGGTTTGAGTTGCCAATACGTATGTTGAATGTTTGTGTCGTATCCTCAGGTCGATTGAATCTCGTATGCTTGGATCTGATTTACTACTCTAGTTAACGGGTTTTGCTAAAGCATTGGCTTTTGGTGTTTTAAGGGATTGGAAACACTACCAATCATGTTTTCAAGAACAATCGTATTTTCTAGATGACTTGCTTCCTTGTCTTATGAAGTGTTTGAATCACCATCTGATGCATTATCTTTGGCTCAGTTTTGAATCACTGTTTTCTCCACTAGAGATTGATGGAGCTTTGTTTAGTCTTTTTTTTAGCACTAGAGTTTTGAATCACTGTTTTCTTTGTTGTCTTACTTGTGCTGAACTCGAGTAAACGTTTCCCTGGATAGTTTTATATCTGCAGCTTCTTTGAAGACAAAATCCGAGTAAAACAAAGGAACCATGGGGACTGTTTCGTTGGAAACAATTACAGAAACCGTTGTTTCGAACTCAAACGAGTGCCAGCCGAATCTTGAATTGAGTGATAAGCAGAAGAATAGATCGGGGAAAAAGAAGAGAAAACCGAGGAAAAAGAAAAATGAGTTGAAGAGCAATGATTCTCATATCAATAACCAAACTGGGAAGGCAGATGAGGAGAGAAAGGAGGGGGAAACAGAGAAAACCACCAGTGAAGATCAAGTTCTGTTACCCGGGAATTGTTTGTCTACATTACCTATAGCTTCATGCCAACGAGCTTCAGTCTCACGTGAAGAGCCTGGAGTTACACTACTTCGTATAGACCCAATTTTATCAACAAAAGAAGATTCGCTACCAGATGCTAATAGGTATGGTTCTAATAGAAAAAGATCAAGGAGAAGAAAGAAGAAGAAAGAGGATGCTTTGTGTGAAGAGAAAATGTTGAGTGAAGATTCGTGCCAACAAGGTCAGGATTCATGTGAAAAGCCTGAATCTGCACAACTTCTTATAGACCCAATTCTGTCAACACGAGAAGATTCACAGTCAGATGCTATTAATATGACTTGTTCTGCGAGAAAGAGGCAAAGAAGAAAGAGAAGAGACAAACAGGAAAGAGAAAGTGGTGTTACGATATGCGATGCTAGGCACGATTTTGAAGCTGAAGGATTGAAATTGATGAGTATAGAGGAAAAAAGTGTTGCTAGTGTTGTGATAATTGGTTGTCTGAAATCCAAGGATGATACAGTGGAGCAACAAATGGGCGCAGATGTCAAAGCCAATGATACAGTGTCCCAAACTCAGAATCCTAAAGCCAAGCAAAAGAAGAGTAAAAAAACCAAAACAATGGAGGTCTGCAACCCATTAGGAAATACTTTAGCAACCTCCATGAAAAGCAGGTCAGTAGAGTGTATGGAAACTGCAGGTGTATGTGATGTAAGTAGCAAAAAACGGAAGGGCAAGAAGAAGAAAAGGTCATCGACAGATCAGAAAACTGCAGATATGGAGGTCTGCGATCCATCAGGAAATACTTTATCAGCCACCATAGAAAGTGGATCGGTAGAGTGTTTGTTGGATCATTCAAACAAAGAAGTTTTGGAAAATTGTGATAGTAATGCTGGACAAGAGTTTTTGGGCGAGGATAGGACAAGTAAAACTGAAAAATCTGCAACGGGAGAGATATGTGGACTTCGGAATCCTGGAACACGTAAAGAAAAGAGAAAAGATGAAATTGGTGAATCTAAACAAAAGAGGAAGCGAAACAAGAGCGATAAGAAGAAAAAGTCTTTTGAAGATCACAAAACTGATAAGAAGGATGATGTTCCTGTACATAGGAATGAGGAAGAACTAGAATTTGACGAGGAAAAGCTTGAAACATCTTTGTCAAGTTCTGTCTTAATACACAATAATGTGGCTCAAGGAGTTGCATCACCAGAAACTGGAGATATACCTAGATGCTCATGCGAAGGTAAAAGTACCAGAAAGTTGGTTGTATTTGATTTGAATGGAATCCTTGTAGATATTGCTCGGGGGCATACAGGTCAATTTGTTCCCGATGGTAAAATATCATCCAGATCAGGTAAGAAAGAATCGATTTCAATGTGTGGCCACTCGTAAGTGCTGCTTACATGCTTCTCTGACTCTAGTAATTTTTTTTTTGGTTCTTTTTTATAGTTTTCAGGAGACCTTTTGTTACAAGTTTTATTGACTTCTGCTTTGAGAGATTTAATGTTGGGATATGGTCTTCCAGAATTATGTAAGTGTCTTCAACTGATTCAATATTTAAATGCCTTGCTTTTTTTTTTTGTTCTTTTTCTTACTCACATGTCTTAATATATATATACTAAGATTAATCCCTCCATTAACTCCGTCTTTCCTTCTCCTTTTACAGTGGATTGGATTATATGACCAACATTGTCATGGGAAACCATGTGAAAAATCTGCTGTTCTGTTTCGTAAGTGATCTCTACAACCTCTCTGAGAAATGCAGTTCACATCGAAAGTAGAGAAATATAGTCTACAATTTCTATGAGCTATATAAATTGCATTTCTTTTGACTACGAGATATGCAATTTACATATGAGCATAGCTTGTTCTAATTCATTTTTTTTTTTCTTCTGGTTTTCATATATGTACACAGGATCAGAGTATATGCATTACAACAAACTTCAAAACTCTGGAGAACAGCTTAAAACCTCTATTCCTTAAGGATCTGAGAAGAGTCTGGAACCGTTTTGGGACATGTCTCACTTGTGAAAAACGAAAGTATGATGAGACAAACACTTTGCTTGTTGACGATTCACCCGACAAGGCCTTGTGTAATCCTGTAAGTACTCGAACTCTTGCAATTAGGCTAATGTATTCAGTGTCTGCGATCTCAAATTTTCTTTAAACATCAACATTGGTTGGTATTATTTTTACTCTCTTTTAGCCACACACTGGAATCTTTCCTTTCCCGTACCAGTACACAGACGGTAACGATTCTGCATTGGGTGAGTCTTTCCCTTCTTAAATACTCAACGGCGATGCAATATCAAACAGAAAGAGTTAATGGAGAATCACATTGTTCCCTTACACTCTCTTTCAATCAGATGCAAAGAACGATACCAATCTAAAGCTAATATCTTCTGCGGTTTCTAATCATTAATTCACACCGATGTTTGATATCTTGAGTGCAGGACCTGATGGTGAGCTAAGGAAGTACCTGGAAAGGTTAGTGGGCGCGGAGAACGTTCAGAAATTTGTAGAGGAGAATCCAATTGGTCAGACTGCCATAACTGAGACACACAAATCATGGAATTTCTACTCTAAGGTCATCAAGGCACATAAACATAAGTAAATCGATCCAGGGGACTTTTGACTAAGTAAGTCCTCACTGTTTAAATTGCTCCTTGAGAGCTCACAACAAGTTAGTGATCAATGTTCACGCACACATAGGCTAAGTTAGTTCTGGAGAAAACTTTTACTGGTCAAATCTTATCTTGAGACCTTACTTCAACTCACAAAACTTGTAAAATTCCTATTAATCTCTTGTGTTTCATCAAAGACTAGACTCTATTCAAATAAGTTTAGTTTTTTATGGTTTACTTAGGTTGTAATTTCTAATCTTGGAAATGGTTTTTTATCTTCCCAATAGTAAGAAACGAAAGAAGGTAATCAAGCAGAATGGCAGTGGAACAAAAAATATTGTGTGATACGACAATAAAATGTGGAGAAAACGTAGAAGAAAAGTCAAACTCTTCCTCTAACTACCAAAGCATGCTTTTCCGTTTACAACTAATATTTCGTTGTTTATTAGCATGTGAATCTGTTGTGTCTTAAAGTTAATGTCTAACTAAACCAATTTGATTATTGAAAAGATAACAATTCACGGAGAGAAAAGAAACCTTATTAGTTCCCATTAAATTCTAAGTATATAGAGAGTAAAGAGAAATCCAATATATATCATTAGATTTGAGAAAAATGGTAAGGAAAAAAGAAGATAATTTTGTGGATATCTTCTTAACGAAAAGACAGAAGTCACATGCAGAGGGAGACATCTAAAAAACAGAGTTTTAAGTTTTAACGAACCACATCCACTTGCCACAACTCCACTTCCTCTCTCTCTCTCTCTCTCTAATCTCTTTCATTTCTATTTCTATTATTCAATCAGAAAAACATAGAAATGTTTTGTTTTGTTCTCTGAGCAGAACCTGAGAGTAAAAAAAACAGGGGAACATTGGCAGAGATTCCTTTGTTCCATCTGCTTCTTCTTCTTCTTCTTGGCTTTATCAGTGTCCAAGTACCAGAAAGTTCTGTCTTATTTTCTTGGGTTTGTGAGATTCTTCAATGTATATTTTCTGAATCTTCTACTGGGGGATTCTTAGACAAAGACCCTCTTTTGTTCTGTAATAACAGAGCTTTTCTATAGTGTCGATGAGATTATTCACGAAAAAGGGTTCGTCTCTTTTCTCTTCGTCCTCCGGTGAGATTTGGGAATCAAGGTGTGGAGAATAGGGTTTAATAGATCCAATAATCTTTTTGTTAGCGTGAGACTTTAAACTTTGATTCTGAATTCGAATCGAAGATCAATGCGTCAAGTGGTAAAGTCTTATGTTATGAGTAGAGACAAAAATGCGAATTTTTTCTTCTTTCTGATTTACGATTTACTAAAAATAATGTGATTATTTTTTTGTCGTTAGCAGGGAATTTAAGCTGTAATTAGCTGGAGAGCAATGGCGTTCACATTGAGCTTTGTCTGGGCCAATTTGATTGGAATCTAAATAGATAAAAAGCTCAACTTTTTTGGAGTTATATGAAAATATGGAAAGTGCGTCACTCTCGTTATGGTTCCATGGTTGTTGCTGGTGATGGAGAAATAACGAAAGCTTAAAGTAGGGAAGAAAAAGACTTCACACAGTCAAGTTTTCGAATAAAAAATTAGAGTTCAAAATCTCTCCTTTTTTTTTTAAATTTTTATCAGTAGCAAGTTCCGGCGCCGGAGAATCTTACCGGTTTCTACGATTCATATGGCTGCGAAGCTTCTGCATACATTGGCAGATGAAAACTCTGATCTGCAGAAGAAAATCGGATGTATGAATGGGATTTTCCAAATCTTTGATCGTCACCATGTTCTCACAAGCCGGCGTAAAAGTCTTACTTTAGGTAATCATAATTCATAACATTAAGAAATAAATATATACTTGGTGCTCTAGATCGTGTCTCCTAGTCGTTGACTTTGTACATGGTCATATGTTAAAACGTTCTTAACTTATATGTCTTTTTCCATGTTCTTATTCTCTTCTTATGCTCTGTTTCTTCATGAACTAAACGGTCTTGTTAGATTCTTCTGTGAGGACTAAAAGGTCTGTGCTTTCTCGGCTGAATCTTATCTTTAAATTTCCTGAGGAAGAGTCTCTCTAGTCTGTGAAGTGTCTGTTTCTTTTGTTAGATTAAATTTGGCTATTATGTGGCTTCTTTTGTTAGATTAAATTTGGCTATTATGTGGCTTCTTTTTGGTAGATTTTGACTTCTCTTAACCTTTAGACTCTTCAAATTTCCAGAATCTTCAAAATGTTTAGGATTTATTGACAAAGAGAACTTTGATATGATCCTCAAAACATTTTTGATGCTATCTCTTGTTGCAGGTAATGCATCACATGTCAATAGTATCAACTTTGAAAGAGACTCTGCATTTCAGTTTCAGGACTCAAACATTGTTAGCGGAAGTGCGACGAGCGAGAAACTAAGAAGGGAATCAACAGAATCTTAAAGGGATTCTATCTCATCGTCGTGTTCATCATCATCCCCGTTGTCTTCTGAGATAAACAGAGAAGCTCAACCTGAAATTTCAACGTCTGACCGGGTCATTTTTCCAGAATCTCCTACGAGTGATCCAGTGATGAGCCAAGGACATATGGGACTTGACCTTAGAGATGTTGTTAGAGACTCTATGTATAGAGAAGCTAGAGGGCTTTCTGAAGTATGTAGACACATGAGAAGAGAGGATTCTCCTAGACCCTATGGTTTGAAGCAATCCACGCCTGTCGATTTCAATGAATCATGCAAATCTCTAGCCAAGCTTAGAAAAACATCTCAGCATTATTACAATGAGGTTGACATGAAAGATGCATCCCGTTACTATGTTGATTCTCATAAAAAGTTGAAATCCGGGAAGAAGCTGAAAGAGTTTCCTAGGCTTTCATTGGACAGTAGAGACCACGTTGATCTCACATCAGGTAATAAGCTTTCTGAAAGTTTCGGTAGAAGCTCCAGCATGAACAAAGTTTCGGGTAGCCCGAAACGGCCTCCTAGTGTTGTTGCGAAGCTGATGGGTTTGGAAACGTTACCGGGTTCCCCATTGGGCAGAGACAAGCTCAACATGTTTGATGATAGCAGTGATCCGTTCTCAAGGTCATTCAGGGAAAATAGCCTGAACCGTACTATCCGGTTTTCTCCTAGCTCACCGAGAAGCTTGGGGAAGGACCAGGCTTCTTCTTCTTCTTCTTCTCCAAGATGGAGAAGCTCTGAGTTTGTTATGAAACCTTTATCAAGTTTGAGATTTCCCATTGAACCAGCTCCATGGAAGCAAACTGATAGAAACCGGTTTTCGCAAAAGCAAGCCTGCAGGCCTGCGAAAGCTCTGTCGCAGTCAATGGAGGGAAGACTGAAAGATCTGGAGTTTAAGCATTCGGGAAAGGATCTCAGAGCTCTTAAAGAGATATTAGAGGCAATGAAATCAAAAAGTGTCTTTGATACTCGAAAGCAGCCACAAAGAGATTATAAAATGGGAGGAGATTCAAGAGGCCTACAAAACCAGGTGATGCCACACACTATGAGAGGCCCGATAGTGATCATGAAACCTGCCAGGCTTGTTGAAAAATCTGGTATTCCTTCATCATCTCTGATTCCCATTCACAGTCTATCTGGTCTTAATGCGACCTGCAGAGAAGAATCTGCAAGTGTTAAAAGAAATTCAACTAGTAGGAAGGCGGCAAAAGATCCCAGTTCTGTTGAATCAGGTACTGTTGGTAACAAATCTAGCAGCAGAAACGTGAGGTCTTCTCAGGTTTCCAAAGAATGCACTCCAAAGAATTCAGGATCTGCAAATCCAAGATTGCATCATATGAAGAAGCATGCGAATGACAAGCGTTCTCGGCCACCAACCACTCCATCTGATTCAAGCAAATCAAGAAGACAAACAAACCGACAAACTGAAGAACCTACTACTTCTCCTGTTGGTAGGCGTAGTAGACCCAGGGATCAGAGGATCTTGCCCCAAAATGAAGACCGACTTAGCCAAATGAGCAATAGATCTAGGACTGAGACAGAGGCCACCATGACTATCGAACAAGATAATGGAAAGAGTCCATCTGTAATAGAAGCAGCCAAAGCCGTAGTCTCTAACTTAATGCAGAATGTGAGTTGTTGTTTCTAATGCTTTTGCTAAGTTGTTTGGTCATGACAAGTTTTAGCTGCTTATTTTTCCAAAGTTTTGTTTTTTTGTGTGTTTTTTCAGAAATCCAGTGCAAAGTTTTGTGAAGATGGATCGTCGGAACACCCAAGTCCAGTTTCTGTTCTCAACGCATCAATCTACAGAGATATCAAACCATCTCCTGTGAAAATGCAAGCTAGTGAAGGCAGTTAGACCTCTCTATATACATCCTTATTGAAAAATCTGCAAATTTGACTCTTTTCAGGCACTTTTCCTTCTTCCATTTCTGATTGGAAACTGATAATGTAACAGGTGGTAATGGCCTTATTGACTCGGGTGATGAACATTGCGAAGAAGACCAGTGGAATCCAGCTTACAGTTTCTCAGAAACAACATCAAGCTTTTCGCCAGAGATAAACCGCAAGAAGCTTCAGAATGTTGAGCATTTGGTTCAAAAGCTGAAAAGACTCAACTCTAGCCATGACGAAGCCAGCCAAGATTACATTGCATCACTATGCGAGAACAATGATCCTAACACTGATCACAGATACATTTCCGAGATTCTCTTAGCATCGGGTCTTCTCCTCAGAGACCTAGGCTCAGGATCAACGACGCTTCAGCTGCACCCTTCAGGCCACCCTATCAATCCTGAGCTATTCCTCGTTCTTGAGCAAACTAAAGGAAGCAACAGCAGCAGCAACGAGAAGCTCAACCGCAAACTTGTATTCGATGCTGTTAATGAAATGCTCGTGAAGAAATTAGCTTTTGTTAAGGGCACTGCAGATCCATTGATGAAGCCAGCTAAAGCGATGAAGAGGGTCTTAAGTGCGCAACAGCTCTTGAAAGAACTATGTTCAGAGATAGAAACAGTGCAAAATCAAGCCAAGAAAAGATCAGATGACTTCTTGTTGTTGGAGGAACAAGAAGAGGACTTCTTGAAATGTATATTGGATGAAGAAATGGCGATTCGATCTGGGAAATGGACAGACTTTGATGATGTAATCCCTGGTTTAGTGCTCGACTTGGAGAGGCTTCTCTTCAAGGATCTAGTGAGTGAGATCGTGCATGGTGAGATTGGTCGGCTGCAAGCAAATTCAGGGAGATGAAGAATGTTTTTCGCCGATGAGTAGATACTGATCCACATGCTCTTTCTTTGATTCTCTGTATTCTAAAGCCGTATATATATATTAATACAAGTCAAAAGTCATGAAATATTCTACGTATATGATTCTCTCTTTCTTTCTGTGTCTTATATGTTTGGTGATTCATTTGATTATGTATTGAAACCAGCTTCGAAGAAAAGTTTAATACGTTACTGTTTTTCAAAAGGAATAGACATAGACGAGGACAGAGAGAGTAAAACACAGGATCAGAACACAAGTTATGTTCGCATGGGGAGTCGCAATACATAGTTACAAGAAAAGAACAGAGAGGAATATTCCTAGGATTTGGCACCTGATATGGAGTATTATAGTAATGTTCACGCTAATTTCTTTGCAAGAGGATAACAAACATGATATTCACGTGTTGCACTTGTAACTTGTAAGCATCTCACCAAAAAACCAGAGCTTGAAGGTAACTTTCAATCCTTCATCTTCATCGTTCTTCAATCCTCTTCTTCACGATTTCATTCTTCTTTGCCTGTGCATCCATTAACCCTCCACTGTTATCTACTCTATAGACAAGACCATCTCGTAAGTGGGTTTGCATCTATGTGTACAGCCGAGCTCTCTCATTGATGTCATCTCTCACCATCATTTTCGAGAGCGCTGTCACAACATTCGTCTCGAGCCATCTCTTAATAGGTCGAGCACCATATACCAACACATAATCATACAACATAAGTGACTAAGTGACACCATTCAAAGGATATAACAACTCAAGCATACTTTTTAAGTGAGAAGGACAAGACGTTTACCGCATCATAACTCTGTTCTAACACATAGGCCATGGCAGAATCTGCGACAGACAATGCTATGTATTTCTCAGCAAGACGAGTAGCAACGTTATTCATTAGAAGCTTAGTCACTGTTCTCAGATCATCATGAGAAAGAGGATGGAATACGAATCTCTTCTTCAGAGCTCCCTTCGAGTTTCATGCTAACATTCACACTAACATTCGCACAGGCATTGTCAAGCAAGTCGATCGCCTTGTCTGGCAAACGACGATCTAAGCACAAGCACACGAGAAAACAAGAGTAAAAAAACAGCTGAGCAACAGTAGACGCTGCACAACTCAACTGTAACATCCAATATCTACTTGCAGTAGTTTCAACAATTTTTTTTGTCCAATTTTAAATGAGCCTGCATCTATACTCAACCATTAGAGATGTGAAACAAGAACTTGTCCACGAGATCTCTAACTTCTGTCCCAACTTCAGCAGACTTAGGGGTCAACAGAATCCAGTAAACTTGTTACTTGTTACAATTTAACGGTAACATCCAATATTTACTTGCAATAGTTTCAAGCATCTATATAGAATCCAATAAACTTTCTACTTGTTACAATTATGTGAATCAAGAGCTGATTATGCATACCTGTGATATACCGGTCATACAATTCAGCAGCAACAATGAGTGTCTCGTCTTCAATGTATGTATTATGGCAGTGATGGAGCTGGAAAACTTTTTTTTACGGGAGCATGAAAAATATACTAAAAAAGTAGTTTATAAACTACCAAAAAAAAACTACAAATGTACTTTACATTTACTCATATTTTAATTTTTTTGTTTATCACGGTTTCATTTGTTACATCTTCAAATATATTTGTCTGATATAACAATGAAAGAATCACTTGATCACCCATACGATTTCGTAATACTGTCTTGACAATCTTCAAGGATGAGAAAGATGTTTTCTGGTTTCAAAACTATGGTCAAGACTCAAGAGGTTGACAGGTTCTCTAGTCAAATATTTGCGTATTACCTCGTTTCTTTGATTAAGATGATATTCTAGTATTCTTTTTCTCCCACCGAAATCATACATCAAGTCATCTAAACAAATATCATCTTGTTCGAAAAATGCACAAAAAGTAAGAGAGATCAACTCTTTTTCCCCTTTTACTTTTAGTTTTGTATTTATTTATGTTTTTAAAATGAAAATAAAAGTAACTAAATTTTAATTGAGACCCACAAATTTTATGGATCATTGTTATGTTAAATTTGGGCTTAAACTTAATACGAACCCAAATCTACTATATAAAAGGGCTCTCTCCTGCTTCCTCTACGTCAGCACGTGAGAGAGCGCCACGTGGCACTTCCTCATTTATTTTTTAAAAAATAATTTTATTTGAATTAAATCTGAACCAAATAAATATTTTTAATTTTTTTGCATTCATAGTGATTTGAACCCATAACCCTCTCACCTAAAGAAGATAGTTTTTTCCATTCTGTCATGAACACTTTTTGACAACCCTCTTTAAAAACATATGATATTGTCTCTATGTTTTACATATTAAATTATCAGCACTTTTTTAATTTATATGTACATCAATTATATACTTATGCCTCAAACGTATAAATACAAAAAAACTTCAAAAAGATAAATTGAAAAAAATAATTATTTAAAAAAAACATTAAATAACATAAATAAATATAAACATATGTACAATTAACTATACATAAAAACCACTAAATTTGAATACAACTATTTAAAAATTATTATAAGTAGATGAAATTATAATATTTTTAAATATATAAATCTTATATAACACATAATTTAAATATATCATTATATTTTTTCGAGTGTCGTTATTTTCTACTATATGAAAGCTTAATGGGTGTGTACATGACCTGCCACTTCAACATCTCAGAGTATGCCACATGTCATCTATTATTTAATTTTCAAAAAATATTTTATTTATATTAAATCTGAACCAAACAAAATATGTTTATCCTCTTATTTGCATTCATGCGCATTCAAACTCATAATCCTCTCAATAAAAGAAGACCGTTCTTTTTCATTATGTCATGGATACTCTTTGACAATGCTCTCTAAAAACTTATGATATTGTCTATATATTTTACATATTAAATTAGAGCCACTTTTTAAATTTATGTGTATATCAATTATAAACTTATGCCCCAACACATAAATAAATAAATCCTCAAAATGATAAATTGAAAAAGTAATTATTTCTTTTAAAAAATGTCAAGTAACATAAATACATATTAATATATGTATAATTAACTATACATAAAACAACTAAATTTTATTTCAACTATTTAAAAATTATTATAACTAGATAAAATTATAGTTTAATTTTTAAAAATAATAAATATATTAATATGATATAATACATAATTTTGAATATATCATTATATTTTTTTTAATAATTTAATTCTTATTTTCAAATAAATTACGGTAATTAAACTTTGGTATAAGTGCAAAAAAATATGATATGAAATAAATTAAGAAATGAACTGCAATTTATAAAATCTTAAGACACAACAAAATATTCAATAAAATATCGAGAAGATAACAAATTATATTAAAAAAATATAGAGAAAAAGATAAAAATAAAGAAAAATAAAAATAGATACAAAAATATACAAAATTTTAAACATGGAAAAACATGGATTTAATGCAAGATATGTAAAATAAATCTTCAAAATGATAAAGTGAAAAAAATAAAAATTATTATAATATTAAGATATAAATAAATAAGAAGAGTATGAAAATTAAAGAATAAATAAACATTAATAAAATAATGTATGAAAGAAATTGCACAGATCA
This sequence comes from Alliaria petiolata, assembly GCA_020283515.1. Taxonomy (NCBI): domain Eukaryota; kingdom Viridiplantae; phylum Streptophyta; class Magnoliopsida; order Brassicales; family Brassicaceae; genus Alliaria; species Alliaria petiolata. Next base: position 99,198,448 of record JAHZTW010000001.1, read on the forward strand.
TCAAGAAAAAAAATTAAAAAATTCAAACTCTTAAAAAAAAAAGTCAAAATATAGATTTAAAAAAATAATATTTAAAACTTAATTTAAAAAAACCCGCGCATCGCGCAGGTTCTCTCCTAGTTTTAATAAAACAAAAATATAAAATGATTTACTTAGTTAACAACTACACTTTAGTTTTTAATTATTTTTATTGGGTCAAATATTTCTTTTGGTGAGATCATAATAATTTTACTTTAAAAAAAATTATATTTTTAAAAATTTGGTAGGGTCAGCTGCCCCCTTCTCTCTTACTGACTCTTCCCCTGTATTATGGTACTACTCGTACTTCTCATTCACTCCTCGAAGGATGTTGATAGTTTCTTTGGCTTATTTACACACACAGCCTGAAATCATCTCTCTAAGGCAACATCTTTCATGATGTGTTTATGGTATTCTTCGTAGGTTGTAGTGTCAATACAGCTAGCCGTACCTCTAGTCAGCATATGCTTAAGAAGGTTTGCTGCATCATTAGAACCTTCGCTGCCACATCCAAGAAGCGTATGCAGATCATCAAGAAAGAAAACAACGTTCCCAATAGATTCTTCTACTTCTTTTTTTAACACTTTTCAGCCTCTCCTCGTATTCCCCTCTACATTTGACTTTTGCTACCAAAGAAACCAAATATAAGGAAATGAGGCTTATACCAAAAAGTCTTTTTGGCACATCTCCTTTACAGATTTTTTGTGTTAAACTTTGTACAACCGCTGTTTTACCAACACCCGGTTCTCCACGTAGTAGCAGGTTGTTTTTTTGTCTTCTTTAGGAGAATTCTTACAACTCTATCTATCTCATATTTTCTCCCAATGATAGGATCAAGGCTGGCAGCTATCTCCACCAAATTTGTTCCATACGCCTTCAAGGCTAGAGAATTTGGTTGCCTTGAAGCAGCACTCTCCATTCGCTTCACCTCATCCATTAGCTTTCCCGGATCAACATCAGATTGTTTCAGCACGTCTATGATCTTGGAAAGCCCAAAAATCATGTGCTTTTTTCAGATCTTAGGCAAAAATGAACGTTTGTTTTTTGTTTTCGTTTCCAGGCGAATAGCAGTTATTCAAAAGCCAATTAAGCCTCTTGACCCTTATTGTTCTAGGCAATAGTAGTGCTGCTTACATAAAGTAAGGTTTCATTAAACTGATGACATCGTTTTTTGCTCACAATGCATTTTTTCATGATGTTTTGATAGAAGTTTATATTAGCTTGTGTGACTAATTTTTGCCCTTTTACTCTGGTTCATAAATATTACACATATTACTCTGGTTTAGATTTGGTTAATATCTGAGAAGAAGAGTGTGAGAGGAGGTTTTAAGGGATAACCAAAAACTACAACTCGGGGGAAGAAAAAAAAAATAAACGAAGCTAATTTACAACTTCGTCGCCGATCAGCAGAATCAACGGTAAAGATCAACTCAAACATTATTCAACGGACTAGATCGCCCCGTCACGAATCGGACTCTTTACATAAAGTCGGGGTTTTTTATTTTTATTCCACTATTAAGCTAGAATTGAAAGACGTTGGGGGGGTTTTCTCACCACCAGGGAGCTGCGAGAGACGACGCTTCCAGAGATTAACATCAGCAACAGAGAAACCCAAAAGGTGTGTAAAATCATTTGCTTTCAGGTTTGATTTTCTCTAGGTAATCCGATTTCGATCGTATTTACTGAAAGCTGCATCCTTGCTAGATCTTTCTCTATCTGGTTGCTTCTTTTCCCTCGATTCCTTGTCTATACCTCTCTTCCCAACTCGAGGGATTTGATTTGAATCCTACATGTGTGTTTCATTTCTCTGTTCTGAGTGATGCAAAATGTATGTATTCATCAGAAACGGGGTTAAGGAGTTGAATTTGTAAGCTTTTGACTCGAATCTTATAGATACTGCCTTGTGATTCTAGCCGGAAATAGAAAAAAGAAAAATGTCAGAAACGCAGATCTGTTCATGAGTTTGTTCGCCTTGTGATCACCAATCTATCTGCATTCTGGGGGTTTGTTCGGTCTTTTGATTTTGGTCTTGTTGAAATTCGGTTACAGATTGAAGAAGATGCATTACATGGGTTTGTTTAGTAAAGCTGGAAACATATTTAGGCAGCCTAGAGCGTTGCAGGCCTCAAACGCTATCTTACAGGGCAATCTTTCTTTGACTCCATCCAAACTCTTTGTTGGAGGTTACACTCGAAAAACTTTGATAATATAATATCTGTTTTTTTTTCTTGAGAGAGAGTTTTTCTCTCTTGAGGTTTTTCTGTTTGATTACCTTAAGAATCTCATCCGGCTATATGTTGCTTCGTTTTTCAGGTCTCTCACCAACTACTGATGTAGATATATTGAAACAAGTCTTTGGCAAATTTGGAAAAATCGTTGATGGTAGTAGCTATCAATTTTTGCAGCTGAATCATTTTCCCATTGGTTTTGTCTTCCTTAATTGCTGACTAAATATATACTTTGTACATCACAGCGGTAGTGGTTTCGGACCGTGAAACTGGTGTATCGAAGGGATTTGGCTTCGTAACATATGATTCAATCGATGCTGCTAATAAAGCAATGCAATATATGAATGAACAGGTGAAACCAATTTTCCAGCTTCTTTTGGTTACTAAATATCATGGCATGAGTCTCATTTCTTTCTCGCGTTGTTTTCTTTCTATACCCTTAAAACCTTATGACTCTGCGACATAAGTTTCCAGTACACTAGTTTAGTGTATTATATCATCTACCTTGTAAATGCTAGTCCTGTATCTCAAGGTTTGTCGATAAGAAAATCTCTCAGCAGAGAATCGAAATGTAAAGTGAAACCATTTGTTTTATTGCTTTATTTTATCTCATTTTCCTTTGACAACCAGATTAATGTTTTGGTACTGCTTCAGGCACCAATGGGATTGTCCTTTCTTTCTTTGCTTGGTTTTGTCAATCCACTATTTATAGAGTTTTCTGCTTAAACAGGAACTTGATGGACGAATAATTGGAGTGAACCCAGCTGATTCAGGAGGCGGTGGTGGTGGTTTTGCTAGAAGGGGAGGTTATGGTGGTGGTCGCGGTGGATTCAGCCGTGGTGGATTCGGTCGTGGTGGATTCGGCCGTGGTGGCTATAGCTTTGTTCGTTAACTGGCAATCCAGGAATGTCTACCACCGAGATTGATTAGTCTGTGGTTTGATTTTTTTTCTCTTCGCAAAGACCAATATTTTGTTATAACAACGTTCAGTGAAGCTTGAACAAACAGATCATGCGGGTAAAATTGGCAAAAACATTTGTTGAATTGAGTTTCACACAAATTAAAAAAAAAAAAANTTTTTTCTCTTCGCAAAGACCAATATTTTGTTATAACAACGTTCAGTGAAGCTTGAACAAACAGATCATGCGGCTAAAATTGGCAAAAACATTTGTTGAATTGAGTTTCACACAAATTCAAAAAAAAAAAATAAGTTACAAAAAGTTTGAGATATGAATAATGAGTTTAAAAATCAATGAACTAATCACAATAAAGAGGCTTTTAGTCCAACGAGTTCATGAGAGGTTCAAAATTGAAGATAAGCCAGTCTGCTTTTGCTGCAACGGCTTCACGAAGCTGAACTCCGGCATAGCATATGAACAAATCTGCGCCACCGGGTCGCCGTGCCTGCAAGTGAATAAATTTAGTTAGCTGCTCAGTTGAGATCTCTTTCTCGTCTGTAAATTATCCACTAATAAAAGCTTACTTCGAGATCAGTAGCACCATCTCCAATCATGGCCATAGTCTTGTAGAGACGACCCTGAAAAGAACCAAGTCTCATTGGTACATAATGTTTGTATTCAGCAAGAGATTGCAAAGTAAGAAAAGTTCTGAACCTTTCGTATTTGTTGCACTGCCTTGGCCTTGCCTCCACTTCTTGATGTAGGTTCGTTTTCATCAAAGCCTTGAAACTCGCCAGAGTTCGTAAATAGAAGGTTGTTGGCAAAGATATTCTCTCGAGGGATGCCAAGAAGCGATGCTACAGGCTACAGTGAACATAAATTCATTCAAAACCTTATCACCATGATTGTAGTAGTCTACACAAGAATTGATGCAATAGTCCTAGAACATGAGGAAACAAGTGAAATGGAGTGAGAGAGAGTGTACATTGATCATCTGTCGAAAACCTCCTGATATCAAATAGACATCAATTTTATTGGCTCTGAGCTTCTTGACCAACTCTTCAATGCCAGGGGACAGTCTACACAAACCAAGGAAACAAAGTACAGTTAATACATTCAGAAAAGCAATATGGACCTGGCATGTTGTTCCACATATCTTGTGCAGAGAATCAATCAAGCTAGATGTTAACCTCTCTTTCGGTCAAAGTCTATATTTCAAGACAAGAACTTGGGCCAATGGAGCACCAACAGGTAAGTTATATCTTTATATGTGAAATGATTTCTTGAAGCAGAGTGAATCAAGGGGAAGAAGCTTGCATCATATTAAAGAATCAAAATATCAACATATGCAAGGTAGCTGTAAACAAAATCAGTACCTCGGGGGTCTCTTTTCGAGAAATTCATCAACTCTCGAAAGAGAAGGCTTGAACAAAGAAAGTCTTGCCGCTAGAGCTTCTTCAAATGGAACAGATCCACCCATTGCTCTAAGAAAGCAATACCCAATATGTTTAGGTCAAAAAGCCTAAGAAAAATCATCAGAGCTCTAGTATATATACATGCGTTGAGATGGACCACCACAAACCTGGCAGTCCATTCAGCAACAGCCTTTCCAGCTCCACAAAACTCTGCAAGCTCATCAATACCTTCATCCACACAAACCGTGCTATCCACATCGAAGCATACAGCTTCAGCATTTCTCCAAAGCTCAAGAATTTCTAGCAATTCAGAAAACCAACAACCAAAAGTACGAATTCAGACGCAAGGCATGCCAAAACTATAAACAATTCAAAAGCCTTAAAACAGTTTCTAGTTTAATTCATAATTACTCTTTCATCATATCTCCCAGCACAAAGCAGCTGAGGCCAACAAATTGCACAACCATGTACTAGATGTTCTACAACAGATTCTAACGAAACGAGTAGTAACCTTTAGAAGGAACAGTGTTGTCTTCGTGCCCCAAAGCCGACAACTCCTGTGGCTGCACAGAAGCAGTCACTGGACGGAGCAATTTGGGATGGTTCATGATCGAGACACGACCTCTACAAGGAAATCTCCTTAACTCAAGGGAAGACAAATTAGCAGAAAGTGATGAGAGCTTTCTACAGGGGACCTGAACTGGAACAACCCTCGAAGTAACCAATGCTTCCATTAAAATTGGAGCTGCAAACCACAAGAAGGACAACAGTTCCCAATAAGTCTGACGTTCGATTCGACCCTCACATCGCTGAATAAGAGCAGAAAAACCAAAAAGACATTTTTTTCTGAATCTTGGACATGGAAAATCAAACTAAACTTCACAAATGCGCACAGTTTGGTCGAGTTAGCACGAAAATAGTAGATAGCAAATCTAATAGGAAAATCACCCTCTAACTCATATACACCACCAAACTCATATAGATTTCACCAGCAAATTAGGACGTTGAAAGAGCTTAAATGTAAAGGAAACGTGTTTCGATGCAATGGGTGTAGATTTTAACATTCCATGTGAAAAGTGGGAATCCACGTGATCTGTCAAATCGCTGATTAAGTAGAAACAAATCCATTGAAACCCGAAAGAAAGCAGATATCGACGACGTAAGATCGGCGATCGAGATCAGAGATACGCACCGGAAAATTCGCCGGCGGTCGTGTTCGGCTGCTGGTTGTAGGATCGATTAAATCAATCAAAAAAGTCACTGAGATGATGATGAAGAGTGTTGTTGGTTGGTGGAAATATTAACCATCTAAATGACAATTTTGCCCTTAATGCATTTGAGCTCATGCCGTGAAAATGACATCCTTTTAAAAAGTGCTTTTTATTAAAATCGTTTCGGTTGGTTAATCGTCGCCGGTCAACCGGCGGTGGAATCGAGACTCGTCGTTTGAGAATAAGAAAAAAAAAACTCGTAAAACCCAAATCGAGAAAGTTTTGGAGAAACTCAACCAGTCAGACCATTATCTCTCTCTGCAACATTATAGATTTGCTATTTCCGGCAAGTATCTAGTTTTTTTTTTTAACGATTCCGGTGAAGAAAAACCTTAAATTTTTGCAGTCTCTTCCTTACTTTAAATCAAAAATGTACAATTTTCAGAGCCAAGTGGGAAACAGCTAGGAAAACCAGACAAAGATGGAACAAAACAAGTCCACCCATGTATGTCTCTCTCTCTCTCTCCAAAGATTCCATCATTACAGTAGAGAGAGAGACCCACACTCACATGATCCACATATCCAAATTATGCAAGGACAACACTTGGTTGTCGTCACTAGCTCAACAAGGTGAAGAGGAAGACTGTGAATCCAGATAAAAACAAAGTGGCTCTTGGGTTTTGGAGTCTGAATCCAAAGGATGGATCTGTGTAATCTGGGTTAAACCCTCCTGTTCCAGTTCCAGATGGAATTCCCAATCCTCCTCCTGTTGAAGGTGTGACTGTGTAGGGTCTTGTATTAGTTGTGGTAGGGACTCTTGTCGAAGGTGTTGTCGTCACTGGAGTCGTGGTCCCACTACCACTACATCAAATGGTCACAGAACAACAAAACAAACACACATCTCAATATCTGTAGAGAGACCAGCTAATGCAACTAAAACAAAGATCTCTAGAGAGTCTTTTTAGCCAAGATCATCCATCATATCAAAGCCAATTCTTGTTTCAAAACACTAACAAGAAAGAAAGAAAGAAAGGTGTGTGTGTACCTGGCACTTGCGGGAAAAGGACAAGAAGTGTAGCCTATCATAAGACCACAATGGTACAAAGAGACAACAGTTACTAATAAAATATATCTTCTATTAACTGTGTAGAGAATCTTGAGGTGTGATAATTATATTAAGATAATGGATAGTTATCATTCACATTGAAACATGTGAAGCTTGGATTTGATATATAATACTATCCCCTCTGATTTGCTTTCAAGTTGGGTTCCATTTTACTCAGAATTAAATACTCTGCTTACCTACTTGTGTTACCAAATGTGAAAGATGGTCTCAACACATTTTTTGGAGTTAATCTAAGGAATGAATGCAGAGAGGTTGGTGGGAGAGAGACTCACTGGGATCAGAGGCTGAGACGGTGGCTGTGCCGGCGAAGTCACAAGTGCCCTGAGACTGACCTTTCTTCTGAAAGAAGCTGTTGACGGCGTAGGAGCAATGAGACTTGACGGTGTTAGGGTTAAAGCAAGGTCCGCTCTGGTGAATAGGTCCACAATCAGCTCCTGCACCACATGCGTAGTCCAATGTCTTCTGCAGCATTGCTTCGCTTAGTCCTTCTCTGCATACACACCATGTCCCACCTATACACACAACGCTTTCATGACCACACACATATTTCTTCAACTCTTAAATTCACTGCTAATGTGTGAAATGAAACCTAAATGTGTAATTCAAGAGGGAACAAGATTGTTGTACACCACAGACAAAAAGGTAACACCTTTTTATTGAAAAAAGGCATGAGCAAAGCAAGAAACGGTCCTTCTTTTTAGGAAATTTCATTCATACTATGAAGACTAAATTTTTTTGTTGAGACTGTTCTGTACTAAAACAGAGTGGGTTAAATTAAAGGTTGCATTTGAGAAAGAAAAAGGAAAACAAAAACAAAAGAATCTTTTTCCCAGCAAAAAAAAGAAAGAAGAGGATCCATGTGAGAAGAGAGAAAGGTTATTTTATTTCAACTTTTCAGGATTTGGACAGAGAAGATTGTCTTACTTGAGTGACCAGCCATAGCCAACAAAATCACAGCAAGAACAACAACTGCCATGGCGTTGCACTAGAGCTAAGCACAGGATTCGGATGCAGCTTGTTGCAGAAAGGGAAAGCGAGAGAGAGAGAGAGAGAGAGAGAGAGAGAGAGAGAGGGATAGATAGAGAGAGAGAATGGAAGAGACTGAGAAAGTTTTGAAGCTATCAAAGAGCTGTGAGTAAGAGAGAGAAAGAGAGCCACTGCATTGAAGACAGTGAAAAAGAGAGGCTTTTTGCTTAGATCCTGCTGAACAATGATGTCTTATTAGTCTCTCTACTCTACTCCTAAATCCTAATGTATACTGTATATGAGAAAATGGACTATATAACTGGAAAAATGGGAAAAAAAATCTTATCTTTGAAGACATAATTCATTTTCTTTTAACATTTTTATAACTGGAAACCATGTATACAGTATAGTTACCGTATATACTATATAACTGGAAAAATGGGAAAAAAAATACTCCCCAACAATGTATACTGTATATGAGAAAATGGACTTCTTTTGTTAAAAAAAAAAAAAAAAGCCTTTGCATAGTTGCATTATTACTACTTTCATAGCTCCAAAAATCTTATCTTTGAAGACATAATTCATTTTCTTTTAACATTTTTATCTAGAGAAAAGAAAAGTAATTGACGTATATATGTCAACTAAAAATTTATGATGACAACCACCAAATTTCCTCCTATATTGCCGTGGATGCTTTCTACATTGAGCGGTGTGGATCACCCATTCCCTTTGTACCCGTTGGATTTTTCTGATTCCAGTTAACAGTAGTACTAGTAACCATCAATCAACGATTCTATAGAAACATTAAATTTCACAATTTTCAACTGCATAGAATAATATATGATCAAAAGATTCACTTTTTTTTATGAGAATAAAAAACCAAGATCCAATGACTAGTTCACAAAAACACAAATATTCAGACAAGAAGAAAGCACTTTCAAATACCAAATAGACAAAATCACAGCGGCTAAAAACGTCCTGAGATGGAACTAGAGCAAGTTTAGCCTTGTGTAATATAACTTATAACAAAAACTTCATATAGCTACTTGGATACATGAAGACTATAACCCGATTTCCCTACTTGGATACATGAAGACTATAACCCGATTTCCCTATAACAAAAACTTCATATAGCTACTTAGGTGGCACATTCGACGTGAATTTAGCATGGACAACAACGCTGTTACCATCATCAGGCCTTGGGTATTCTTATTTGTCTTAGCCTTGTACCATTGAGAATGTTACATTTGTAGGTGTAAACCATCTTCTTCCCTTTGTACCATGAGTCCTCCTCTCGAGTGTTATTCCCTCAATCTCTGGATAAGTGGGAATGATTGAATTAGCCTCTCCTTATCGTTCTGGTCAAGCCTAGTCACTGGAATCCCAGTCCATCGTCTCATTACCTCGGCAATGTGCTCTGTTCCAGCGGCTTCCGTAAGCATCACCTTCTCTTTAAAACTCTCTTCTGATTTTGCTATTGCATATTATTCCACTTCCTCGATTGCCCCATATCTTAGATCAGCAGCTTTAGGAAGTTTATATGGCCTCTCGTGTAAGAGCAAATGTGAGCTCCTCTCGTTTCTGTAAAGAAGCCGAAGCTTTTTCGCTCAAGTCATCAATCTCTCTCCGCACCAACAAATATCGCGAGAGAAGGTTCCAGCAACTATAAGTCTGAGAGAAGGTTCCAGCAAGGTGTTTATAGCTGACCGTAGTGTGTCTTGACACTGTAAATCTTCAAAGCCCCCTCTTCAATCTTCTCTGCAAACACAAGAAAGAGCAAATATCAGCAAGACCGAGGAAAACTTTCAAGGATACATTAGTAAAATTAAACTATTTGAAATATAAAATTTCAATTTTAATGATTACTAGTATAATTTTCCATATTTGTATTTGAGCTTTCCGAAAAAAACTTTGTTTAGTTTGACTTTGACCCGATATGTTCGACTCGATTTCACTAATGTATTCCAAAATTTTAATAAATGTATTCATTGTAAACCTTCGATTTGCTTTCCGACCCAAAAATCAGACAAGCAAAAGGATTCACCTTTACCGAGAGAGAGAAGAGAAGAAGAAGAAGAAGAAAATAAAGAGGTGAAACTTGGAGAGAGAATAACCACGTAAGAGGATTCTAGTCCGTGGTCACAAACGAAGGACTCAGAAGAGTACACGATACTCTCTGTTTCTTCTTCCTTTCAGTTTCTTTGTTATATTAATATAATTTCTCGCCCCAATTTCCAATTTTTCTTTCAGTTTCGTCTCCCGTTTTCTTGCGTGGATTGATCATCAGCTCGATGTCGAACGAAAACTCTCCTCCGGCATTCACTTTGTTCGGTTTGGATGAAGTCGAAAACTATGGTCTGGTGAGTTCTCGGATTATTGGAGTGGTTCTTCTTTTGTGTTCGGAATGCGATTAGCAGCAACTTGCCAACACAATGCATGTTCTAATTTCGGATTGTTAATTTCGTCAATGTTTTTAGGGTTGTTCTAATCTTTGATCAATCTTGAATTTTTTGTACTTGGTTTTTCCAGGTCAGTGAAGCTGACAATTCGTTACCTTTGGACATACACAACCAAGTTTTCCAACTTGTGGAGAAGGGGAACCAAGCATTCAAAGAATCTCGCTTTGAAGAGGTGAGTGAATCTCTTTCGGTTTTTTTCTTGCTCTTGCTGCTTTATTAGGAATTGCCTGAAACCAAAGAGTAAAATTTAGATCCTTTAATAGCAAACTGATTTTGCTCTCTATTGGATATCTTGTAGCTTTTTGGTGCAGTTCGCTTTTGGAATAGTTTCTTGGGTGAACATGATAATGATAGTCATATGATACGTTTTTCCTTATTTCTATCTCTGAGCTAAGTGATAGTTTGAAGCTTTGATGCTGAAGCTCTGATGCTGAAGCTCAAGTGAGGTAGACAAATCTTTGATGCTGAAGCTTTGGGTGAACATGATAATGATAGTAGCACTAGTAAACCTCGTGGTAGTTTGAAGCTTTGATGCTGAAGCTCAAGTGAGATAGACAAATCTTTTGTTCTTGTCAATAACGTGTCTTTTTATTTTATTTTCCAGGCGATTAGCAGTTATTCAAAAGCCAATTCTATTAAACATCTTGACCCTATTGTTCTTGGCAATAGAAGTGCTGCTTATATAAGGTTAAGCTTTCATAAAACCTATTTCGTCTTTTTTTTTGTACTTCCAGTGGAGTTGTCTTGCTGTTTTGATATAAGATTATCTTGGATTGTGTAACTAATTTTGGCCCTTATTCTCTCAGTTCATAAATATTACACCGTGCTGACATATTCATATCTCTCTCCATCTCCCAACCTTTTGTTTTATTTAGATTTGGCCAATATCTGAAGGAGAGATCTGCATCAATTTCTGAATTTAGACCTCTGAATGGTTTTGATATGTCGATGCTTGGGGAAGTATGTATTCTACTTGCTTAACCTGCTAGTCTGTTACTAGCAGTTTGCAAAATTCATCGACTCTGAATCACCCTGTAAAACTTGATATTTCTACAGCTTGCTCTCAAGGATGCTGATAAGCTAATGAATCTTCAGAGCAGTTCAGTGAAGTCATATACTACAAAGGCTTGTGCACTCATGTTGGTATGTACTGAATCATTCTTCTGTATATAAATTCATTTTGTTGTAGACAACAAGTCTTTCTCACATGTCTTTAATTCAAGATACTATCAAGAGTTTCTCAGTCTACTTGATGTCACGTGTCAATTTTTTTTCTTCATTACGCAGCTAGAAAGATATGAGGTAGCACGTGACACTATCCTCTCAGGTCTACAGATTGATCCCTTTAGGTATGGTAGTCTATGTGTACCATTACTGATTCTGTATTGATGCCTAATCGAATGTGTCGTTTATAAAGTTTGGGGTTTCTTTCTGATCGCATGAAGCGATCCTCTCCGATCCAATCTTCAGGAATTGGAGAAGGTTATGCCTACTTCGATGAGAAAGACCCATGGAAAGGCTGAGCGGTCTGATGACTTTGATTGCACTGTTTGCCTGAAATTGCTGTATGAACCTGCTACAACTCCATGTGGGCATACATTCTGCAGATCATGCCTCTTTCAGTCGATGGATCGTGGTGGGTTTATATGGTTTATATGGTTGATTTTTGTTTTACTCCTGAAATTCCTTCTTACTATTCTGTTTATTGGTGCTTTGTGGAATATAGGTAACAAATGTCCACTATGTCGAACTGTCATTTTTATGACTCCAAGAACATGCGCTGTCAGGTAAATTTTTTGCAGTCCTCTCTATTCTCCGTATAGCTCCATGCCATATAGTACTTTGGACGGTTATGCTTCAAAATTCTTCTACTGAAGCAACTATGTATTGGCAGTGTGACACTGAATAACATCATACAAAAAAACTTTCCAGAGGAGTATGCTGAAAGGAAATCAGAGCAAGACACTCTGGTCCACTTAGGCAATGAGAGTATGCCTCTTTTTGTCATGGATGTGATCATCCCCTGTCAGAAGTTGTCTCTTCACATATTTGAACCACGATATCGACTAATGGTGAGTTCTTTCAATTTATTTTACGGTTCTGTACATTTTAGAACTTAAGTAGCCTTGCAGCGATTGGACGCTCTTTAGTGTATACCTTCGTTTCGTTTCTGGCTGGCTTGCTTACGCAAAACTCTTAAATGATCTTAGACCGTGAAAGTTGTTGTCAAAGTCTCTATAAAAACATATGAACACTCAGTTTTAGGACAAAAACCCCAAGAAAGTCAAGTGAAGACAAGATTAAAACGCCTACGGTCACTCTAGCTTGCAGCCATATTGCTGTTTGCATTCAGAATTTTTTTTCCTGAATCTCTCCTGCTCTATCATGTACTTTGATTAACATGTGTTGACTGAAACAGGTGAGAAGAATTATGGAGGGAAATCACCGGATGGGAATGGTGGGTTTTGTGTCTTTTTTTCTTCTTTCTTCTTCATTATACATTCACAAAAGGTTCCTGACTAGTAAGGTTTGCCCATTCCGATGTTCATAGGTAGCTCTTGATTCTGCGACGGGCTCTCCAGTGGATGTTGCTTGCGAAGTTGAAATCACAGAGTCTGTTGCTTCTTTCTTTCTGATGATATTTAATGTCCTTCAGTTGATGATTTTCTCTTGGGATTACTCACACAGAGTCTGCTAATGTTTTGGAATTACACAGGTGTGACCCACTGCCGGATGGACGTTTTGTCCTGGAGGTGAATATTATTACTTATTTTGTGGCTTTATTTCATGTGTAAAGTTGTCAAATGATCAACTTAGTATCTGCATTTTTCCAGCTGGAAAGCCATAGAAGGTGTCGCATTGTAAAAGCTTGGGATCAAGATGGGTAAGCATTGTCATAGTGTTCTGATCGTGTCCTGTTTATTTTTCTTAACATAGTCTTTGTATTCGTGTTGGAGTGTGATATGTACATGTTCCTGCATCGGAATTTTCCATTATTTGTCAACATGCGTGAAGATCAAATATTGGGTCCTCTTGCAAACATGGTTGTCTAACTTTGTTTTCATGCATGTTTCAACATTTTAGTCATATTCTGAACTAGAGATCAGCAAAAGGAAAGTTAGAGAGAAGGGAAGAAGTAGTGATCACATAGGAGAGATTCTAGGGATCTGATTTGATAGGGAGTGACCTTAGGAGTTTACTTTTATCATGTATGTTCATATTCACGAGAGTTTCTGGGTTTTGGGCTCAGTTTGTCTGAGGGGGCAAGAGATATGTCTCTTGTGGGGGGAATTTGTAATTCCTTGGTTTGGTTCTTACGACCTAACTTATCTTTTTCTTTATATTGGTTTTTCACTCAATCATATTCAAAAACAATTGGTAAGCTTCTTATTATCCGTTTTGTTTTTCAGGTATCGCGTTGCAGAGGTTGAATGGGTGACAGATACACCACCACAAAGCGACCAAGAGAAAGCAGATGTATGATTACCAAAACTCTGAACAGTACTATATCGCTTGTGCTATGCCAATTCAATGAGGTTATTTCTTTTCTCTTTTTGTCCTCACCTTTCTTTGTGACTTCTTACAGCTGCGGGAACTGACGACTAGTGCAGCATCATTTGCTCGGTCATGGCTAGAGAGAGCAAAGGAAGCAGCTAGACAAGGAGGTAAGGAACTATACATTAAGCTGAGAATGGAAAGTGAACTAGTCATGAGATCTGATATTTCCAAGCTAGATTAAGAAAAAAAAACCCCGAAATAATCAATAACTCAATCTGGTTGTGCTCGAACTCGATAGGAAAAAAATTCTAAAAAATTTACTAAACTATCTCTTAATCAACCATTGTCGTTTCTGATTTTGTTTATGAAATACTTGCGTTGCAATTGGATCCCTATCTCATACTCTAATAATTACCACTTTTTTTGTATGACAGCAATTAATTGATAGTTGTGCCACCTTCTAGTATTTACAGACATGATCTAGTATTTCCCTTTTGGCTTTTCTTTTCTGCAGACAGAAGGAGACTTGAAATACTTCTAAATGTTGAATCTATGATACCTACACCTCAAGATCCCGAACGCTTCAGTTTCTGGGTAATGTTCATCTACAAACAAAGCACTCTCTAAAGATGGACACAACTCTTGCCATATATACTTGTGTCAAACTGTTGCTCAATGGCTTCTATTTGTTTGTTCTTTTTTCGGCGTCAGCTTGCTACATTGACAGATAGGAGACCTTCAGAAAGACTGGAACTACTTCGGCTTCAAGATACTGGAGAGGTACTTGATTATCGACTAGTCTTTAGATTGCTCGATATGAGATTTTATCGGTCCGTTTCTTTTGATTGCTGAAACTCTCTGTTGCAGAGAATAAGGCGCGGGTTGATATATCTTCGATCAGTGGAACGAGGATGCAGAATGCAATGAACCGGCACCATATACCCGATTAAACGACAGGGATAAACTTTGGATTTGTTGCTAAGAAAGTTGACAAAAACACGATTTATTAAAGGAATACATAAGATAAGAGATCCTTGTAGGGTCATTATCATCCTTGGTAGATTTTTTTGGCGAGTGTATTGTAACCAAATTACCATATTGTTCATGATGCAACTGCAAAAATCAAGATTCTCGAAAATATAATATAGCTCTGTGGATACAGTTTGTTAATTTGGTACCGTTTTGTCAAATATAAAATGTTAGGGGAGAAGGTGACTAATTGTTTTAAACCAAACCGACAAATTGTACCAAAACGCAAATTATATAAATACAACGTCACATCTCGAATGACTCACGATCATAATCCAACATCGCCTCACCTACACCACTGTCACGAGGCATTATTAAGAACCATAACCACCACCACACATCACCATCATGAAACGAGAGGGCCCCAACTTTGGAATCCTCCTTTCCTAGTAATTGAGAATTCATTTTAATCAAAAAAGCTGATTTGTCATCTTTAAAATCAAAGTTAGTGTATTTTTTTGATGACATGTAAATGTGACATGTCAAATTTCCTAAAATAAACGAAATGTTTTGATTGGTTGAGATAAAATTAAATAAATTATGAAATTAAAACATAAATACACTAGATTATAACTTTAAAATTAATAAATTTAAATTAACAGAAAATAATTATTATTATGATCAATTTGTTTTTACATATATTCATAATAAATTGCATAAAATATTATTATGGAAATTTTACAACCAATATACATTATATTTTTATATAAAAGTTAATAATATATTATCTAATAGGATAGTAAATAGGCTATACCATTTTTATCTCTTATTTTTTTAAAAAATAAACAAAAAGTTTATATCATACTCATATATAGTCTCATTGTAGATCAAAAAAAAAAAAAAAAAGTAACTGGATGAAAAAATAAATTATAATAAGATAAAACAAGAATAAGAAATAAAAATAAATCTTTACAGTTTTGTTTTTCTGTAATATTCTTGTGCTTTATTTTACGGAGTCATTTAAAAATCTTAAGAAGCAAATTTTATAATAAACACATGTGCGGCTCAAATTTTATAATGAACACATACATGCATGCCAACCATAATAAATTTATTTTCCTCAATATTGTTCAAAGAGATTAGCGGAGAGCTACCGGAGAATTTTATACAATATGATTTCACAAATTTTATAACAAATATCTTTATACTTTTTAATGAAAAAAAATTACTAATAGATTATCCAATGTACTATATATATTTTCATGATAAATTCAAATATTATATTTTAAATTTGAAATTTTTTTTTGAAATTTTTGTTAATATTTAATATAAATTTTAATTTGAAACCATATATCATAAAATGTTGAAAATATGAAATTTTGTTTACATAAAAATCAGTAGAAACGGTTTTCGTGATTGTTCTTAAATGCCAAAAATTGCATCGTGTAAAAACATAACGTTTACGGAAAATATCATAAAAACTAACCAACACCTAAATATTACAATTCACTTATTTTTAACTCATACTTACATGCAAAAATATATGTTTTTTTTTAAATTCAACCATATATTATAAAAATATATATTACAAAACATATACTTTATTATTTTTTTTAACACATAAAAGACATACTTCGATTTTTCCACAAATATGCGGTGGATATAAATATTAATTATGCAAAAGTCAAAATTGCATGCGAACTTGTCGTGCATGCATTTTGTTAACCTCGATTACAGTCTAATTTTAATTTTAGTTATTAAACAATTTATATATTTTTAAAAATCTCTATATGTCCTAAGAACGCTGATGTGATAAGTAAAGATTATAAAACCCATTTTGGTTTAATTAGCAATAGGGCAAGGAAAAATATATACTTAAAATATATATATTGGCAAGATTATATTGTGTAAGGAGAAAAAAGCATAGTATAGATAATATTCAAGGCATATTATAAGAATTTAATTATTATTTAATATAACTTTTATATTTGCAATTATATGTTACTGTAAACTGTAGAAAAAAATAAAAGGTTTTAAAATAAATCAGTTTCAAAAGACACAAAATGATATGAAACGTTTTAAACACTAAAACTGTATATGTATAAAAATATAACATTTACATAATATATAAGAAAATTAATCAATAATTTAATATTATAACTATTTATGTCTATAAAAAATTAAAACTTAAAAAATAAATAAATTATTATATGTTTTAATATTTTTCAGTTTATTTAGTTATCATATTTATACTTTTTATCTGAAGAAGTATTTTAAAATCTTGGTTAATGGCTTTTTATCTTCCATTTCTACTCAAATCTATAACATTTTTATTTGATTTATCGTTATTTTTTATTATTAAATATTTATATAATGTTATTGTTAATACATAATTAATTATCTATTGAACATATAAAATGTTTTATAGCTCACACAAGGTGCGGGCCGATCACCTAGTAAATCAGTAAATCCTGTAACAAATATCCACATCTTTTATATAACTGGAAATTCTATATATAGTGTTAATGTAAATGTAGAGAAATATGCTTGTTACTGCGCTAGCTCTATACATCATGCCTGGAAACCGCTGTAGTTAATATATTCTCAAAATTTTAACTTATTAAGTTACATGTATTAAAGAAGATTAAGTTATAAGTAACATTAACAAAAAAAAATGATTCATGGCTTTCTCCATAGTTGCTTGATCATCACAGTTTCTGAAGATCTTGTTATCGTTGTGTTTCTCAGACCATCAAAATGCAGTCCTTTGATTTCGTGGAGCTCTCTTCTTGATCCACTTGGGAAGCTTTTCATGACACAGACAAGTTTCTACGGAGTCATTTCCCTTGTTTCTTACCTGCAATTCAGAAAGTCATACACATGTTGCTCATCATGTCTTAATATCTTAAGAAACACAAAGGACTGAATCAGAGAAACCCACAATATCTAGGCTATTATTGTGCTCTATATCACAGTAGATCAAAAAGCATAATCTCTCCTTCTTGTTACTTATTAGCATCATGTTACTATACCTTTCTGGAACCAAGATTTTCGAACTAACTGGCGAATCTGGCGTTCTTGGCGTTCCAGAAGCTCATCAACTCCGTAAGATTGGGACATCAATGGGCCTGAGAATTCGATTCTGTCATCATTGTCTTCGTAGCCCTGTCAAGGTCTTAACTCATTAGCATAATTGAGTATGTTTTTCAACATGTCCTAAAAGAAGACGAAGCAATTCATGCATGTTCTATTTTTTCCTTTTAAGTGAAAAAAAAAACGTTTGAAAGAGACAAAAGAACTTAAAGCAATAAAGCTACACTCAGCCAAATAGCATTCTGGATCTCTTTCTACTCATTGTTTATGATGTCACACATCAATATCAAGCATTGAAATCAATAGCTTACTGATTACCTGTAGATAACCGTCATTAGCATTTAGCAATATAGCTTAAATTAACTAGTGCATCAGAAACTTCAGAAATCATAACTTTGGATTTTATATAAGTTGAGGTTGGCATAGGAAAGGTGAAGCCGAGTCTCGGTAGAGACGTGCAAACCTAAGTATACTTGGTCTCTCCTGTATCAACTAGAATGTGGATACTATGAAAAAAAATAACGGGATGCTATTGCTAGCTTCTATTATCTACTGACGTACCAAGTGACCCAGTTTTGCTGCCTTCCCTTCTCTCTGATAAAGTGCCAATGATAGTTCCTGCGAATGATACTCGTCCGAAGCATCAAAAGAATCTGGACGTTCAAGTTGTCTCCACTTCTTCAGCATTGAAAGTTTCGACATCTCATATGACTCACGGTCTTGGGAATCTGTCCTTGCCTCATGTTTTTCTTCCTTTTCATTCTCCTTGACCTTAGACTCAACGTCAGTGTTCTCACTGAAAGCAGGAGAAGGTCCCAACAAATTAGGAATGTGACCTCTTGAGAGAGATCTATTATGTGATCTAACACATATGTCATCTTTTCGTCGCTTTGCCCATGCAAAACCGCTTGATACAGAGACTTGCAAAGGCCCTGAGAAAGGCACATCTCCTTGTGATGCGTTCTTCACATGAGAAGCTTCTTCTTTTTCATGATCCGACGGCTTTTGCAGTTTCCCATATAAACTGGCATCGCTATCAATCGAACTATGAACTGAATGACCATTACGTTTCTGAAAAGTTTGGGAAGGGTGTCGTACATCCTGCAGACAGATAAAAGGGGCAAGTTTTAGTATTTTGTTTTGCTTCCCAAAGATACAGATAATATGTAAACAATAGAATAAATCAGAGTTACCTCAGCTGGTGCCAATTTAGCAAATGCAGGGGGCTTTCGTGTTGGCTTCCTCGATTCTGTACCACGTCTCCCATTCCCGCAGATTTTTTTCCTGGAATTCCAAAATAACATATGAGGATAATGAATGAATGCTTCCGCTCGACCTGACACTTGAGTAATATAAGACCACATAAATGACGGTGCTAAGATTTTATAACATGAACCAAGTTAATTCCCATAGGCTATAAGAGTAAACTCTGTGTTTCCACTGTATTTTTCTTCTGATCAAAGATATAGCAAGATGATGGTAATAAATAAAATTATGACCTTGTTGCTTCTTCTCGATGCTTTGCATCAATCTCCTTGCTAGGCGAGTATACAGGCAAGCTTGAGGGATCACAAGCAAGAGGCTTTGCAGTGAAATACTGAAAAGATAAAGGTAATGTCTTTTGAAACGATGTGACAAGACAAAAAAAAAAAACGTCTTCCAGGAAATCAAAGTTCTCAAGTCTTTTTTAACTTAATGCTGTCATAATATAGTCGAAAGATAAAATGGTTACCTGGGAAACAAGGGCAGTAGACGCAGTCCCACGTTTGTGGGGCTCTACAGAGAGAAGCGTTTCTATAAGAGTGATGTCAACGTCGGATAAATCTTTCAAGGTTTCTCGGAGACAACCATCATAATGTTGCTGTGGTTTGAAGAGCATTGCGTGTGGAAGTTTGGACTTTTTCCAGTAATCTGCAGGTGGAGATCCACATAGTTTGAATATCTTGTGCAACTGTTCGACCTGTAGCATACATTTCAAGAAGCAGCACACCTTGAGTTATATTTTCCCCGAGTAAAAACAGAGCAACAAAAACAGAATAAAAAGGTCTGAAGCTACATGTAACATATATTTACAAGACAAACATGTTGCGGTTTACCTCAGTTCTCCCCTGCAGAACCGGTTTCCCGAGAAGAAGTTCAGCAAAAACACAGCCAACACTCCACAAATCAACGGATGCTCCATATTCCGTTGCCCCAAGCAAAAGTTCAGGCGGGCGGTACCACAGAGTGACAACTCGACTGGTAAGAGGTTGCTTATTCCCAGAAGCATTGCAAAAGTTTGCTAGCCCAAAATCAGCCACCTTTAAAACTCCTTCATTATTAACCAAAAGATTCGAACCCTTTATGTCCCGATGCATCACACCTCGTGCGTGACAGTGATCAAGTCCAGACAGCAATTGTTTCATATAGCACTTAATCTGCAAGGCCAGAGCGAGCAAGAGTCATCATCCCTCGTACTAAAAAAAAAAAAGAAAAATCCGGACAAAACCTCTCAGTACAAGAATATGATGGCGGTACTGACCTGCGGAGTTGTGAAGTTGACGTCAGGGCTAGAAAGAAGACCAGTGAGATCATGCTCCATATACTCGAACACGAGATGTATGTTGCAAGATAGTTTCGAAGTAACCAAACCTTGTAGTTTGATAATGTTTGGATGATCGAGTCTCCTGAGTATCAAAATCTCTCTTGCCATGAATCTAACACTCTCTGGCTCAAAATTGTCGAATCTAACCTTCTTCAAAGCCACTATCCTCCCGGTTTCAGTCTCTCGTGCACGGAACACACTACTATAAGTTCCTTGTCCAATCTTCAGAGAACCACCATGAAAAACAAAGTCAATCATTCCTCTGAATTTCAAAATTCAGATACAACAACATTCAAATGTATATGAATGATATACAGGGAACTGTAATTGCTTGCTTGGTATGAAAATAACCTTTTCCAGCTTTTCGAAAGCATCAGATCGAAACGGGACCCAGCCGTGGATAGCTTCGCCGGCGACGTTGCTCAGCCACGCAGGCCAACCAGCGGCGACTTGCTCAGCTTCCAAGTACTTGCTTAGGTTACCGAGCCGGAAACTCAGCGACTCACTCCTGCGATTCGAACTCGCTCGGCCGGACTCGCTCCCAAACTCACTGCCGCTCTTCTTGCTGCTCTTCTTCCCGCTCTTGCTCCTCCACGACGCGAGCTTCTTCTCAACCGCCGGATAAGGTTCCTCGACCGCAATTCGGCCCGAGCCGGAGCACGCATTGTCTCTGAACACCCCCGAGTGATCGATCGCTGGCGTTACAGAGACGGTCTGCTTCGAGCTGACGCAACCCATCCCAGAGATTTCGCTCCTACGCGTCAACACATGTATATAATACAGGAAGACTATCTCATCCGCCTCTTTTTTACCGGCGCCGGTTTACGACCCGAAGAGTCACTGTGCTGGATCCGATTCGAGTGAAATCTCCAGAGAGTAGTGAAACTATTGAGGTCAGGTTCCGTTATTCTTTATATGTAAGTTACAGAGAGAAAATTTAAGAGAATGTTTTCTGGGCTTTTCACTTTTTTCATTTTGGCTTGAATTGCGGAAGACGACGGTCCTTTTTATAATTAAAAATGTCGCGAAATTAAAATAGAAAAATATTTACGCGAAATCCACGGGATGATTTTTGGATCGACAAATGATGATGACTGATGATGAGTTTGATCGATCACTCTTGTTATTTTCCGTTTACGTATTTGCTCTTTTTAGGTACTCTATGATTTTTCTTTACATATACAATACGATTTTTCTAATTAAAAGTGACTAAAGTACTCTATGATTTTTAAACATTATTTGATTCTACATTGTTAAAATTCGATTTTTTTTATATGGGAACAGTGCATGGACCAATTATTATTATGCAATGTAACGAGTTTGACTAGTGGGCAGTAAAACGGTGGTGGGTCGTTGTTGACTAGTTTGGCCATTTCTTTTTATATTTTTAATTACGTATAGTTTGGATATAAAATTTGCATATAACATCACACTTGTCATGTGTAGACTTGATAATTACGCGATAACATGTTTCGTAGTAATTTTATTAGTCTTATTGTGTATTTTGTACGATATGTATTTTGGATCGATTCAGAATCTTTTCGTTTGATAACCTCATTGGTGCCTTGGTGATACTAAAATGCGTATTGAGATTTAAATACTGCTCCTTTAAAAAAAAAAAAAAAATTATTTGGGATCTGAGCTTCGCTAATCTATACTTCAGTCTCATTAAATTCTTGAACTATTGTTGGATATATCATGTGACTTTACATTCTAACAAAATTTTCAACCAGCCTATATATTTAAAATACGTAACAGATAAATTAAATGTATAATACTATACGTGTATGTGGGAGCAGCATTTATTGCTCAGAGCCGAAATTCGAATCCACCACATCAACTAATTTTTGAAATTTTATTTTGTGTAGGTATTAATAAATGAAAGCTTTTGGTTGAATTATGGATTCCACTGTGTTTTTACACCAAACAATTTCACTATTCAAATATGGAAGGAAAAAAATGAAACATAAAAACATTTAAATAAAAATGGTAAGCGAAACAAAAAAAAAAAGTAAAAGGAGAATTGTGTTGACTTTAACTTTCCGGCAGACATCTTTCTTTAATAGCTCACATAATTGCGCGCCTTTTCCCGTTTTTTGATATTTTATGTCTCCATGACCAACCATAAAATCTACTGTAATTAGTCACTTTTATTTCTTGCCTATACAATAGTGAAATTAGGTGGTCGATATCTTAACAATCAATTTGTTGACTTCATGTTAGGTACCAGTGTAAGCTGAATATCGGTTCCGATTTAAAGTTACAACAAAATACAAAGGAGAAATTGTGTAGGGATCATCACCACTCTCAAACAATGGTTTCCCAATGAGTAAACAAATTCAGATGGATCCAAAATCTTAATATTCAAAGTTTGAGCATAAGAGTTGAATCAAAGCTTTACAATGACATGTTGATTACTTTCTACGATGGTAATTCGCATGCGGCTTTAGCATCTTTGGACTTGCGCTGACCAAGCAGCTCGGCTACGGTTTTGCAGCGACATTCTTTTCCAGGTCATAACACGTCTCCATAAACCGCCATTTCGATGACATCGAGCTCCTTGTCTGTATGTTTACAATAGAAGAGATCTTTAGAAAGTGAAAGCAAATATGCAGAGAATGAAAAGACACACAACACACACTTGTGTATGATCATTGCAAGTGTAAGAACAGAAAACATGCCAGCATATCTATACTCTTTTGAGTCTTTTTGGAAAGAATATGCATTTTCAAAGACCATTTACACTTTACTTCACTCCTATAAAATGTAAACTAGCAAAACCTAGAACAAGTCACGGCATTGATTTTGCGCTTAAAGAAGATTCCAAGTGGCTCAAGTGCAATTCTTGATATGATAAAAAACCAACAGAGAAAAGAGAAAGAAGATCTAAAGCAAAAGCAGCTCCCACATGTATGAGTTGGCATGACTTCTTCTAACGAACAAGATATTCAACATAACACCTAATGAAGGTGAAAAGCCATTGCGCACAATTGAGGTATCTAGCAGAACAAACAATATATATACCCTTGAAGATCTTAAAACTCTACATGATCTCAACATAATCAACTGTAAATCACATTCAAGCTTTGTATCATCTTACCAATGATAATATTTCCTATACATAACTCACTGAACACTGAAAAATAAAGCCAAAAAGGAATGGTCGAATCTAGCAGATGTGTAAACCAGCAAAGGAACAAATCCATGATTCATCATCACAATCTAATAAGGAGAAGAAGCTAAGGTTGGAAGCATAACCCGTAAATTGCAGTCCACATGAATATCCCTTAAGTGTGGTTGCATCCACATTTTCTTGAGCTGATTTTAATCTGTTAACTCTAGTTTGGAGAATCTGGCAATTCTCCGCCGTCGACTCTCCACCTATGCACAGAATCAACAATCTAAGACTTAAAGATTTTTCACAATTGCAAAAATCCATGAATGTTAAACTCAAAACCCTAAAAGTCAAATGTCACATCGGGGAAGCAGAAAGATTTGAGAGAATCAAACCTTTGGAGTAAGGAACAATGTGATCGTACTCGAAACAGAGACATCCGCTGCAATTTCCGAAGCGTTAGCAGACCGCGTTTCCGGCAGCGTCTTTACGCCACCTCTCCGGATGTCGACCAGGCACGATGTCAGCATTAGCCCAGCACTTGTACTTCGCCTTGGCATCGAAGAGGCGAGGCCTCTCTTCTCCGTTCGATTTTCCAATTACGCGAGACGGCGATGAGGGCGGTGACGGCGGTGAGGGCGGCGACGGCGGTGAGGGCGGTGACGGAGGAGGAGAGGCAGTGGTGGAGTTAGAAAAAGAGGCCGAGTATGAAGGAACGGAGGTAGAGGACCCCATCGATCTCGCGTCCACTCTCCCCCTCTCTCTCTCGAATTCTGAACCGGGAAGGTCAATTAAACTCGGTTTAAGTAAAACATAAATCGAACCGGAACTTGTTGTTTTTCTTTTTCCAATCGATCCCATATCTTCTAGTCTTCTACCATCGCCACTCGTCAGTCAAAATACGGAGAAAATTTATAATTTTATACTACTCTAGTTGTTACTTCGATTCAGATGGGGAAGGAAACTCCGTCGTCGTCGATGACCTCTGCGCCTCCTAAGCTTCCCCTTTCTCACTGCGACGGTACCTTCTCTCTCGTTTCTGCACAATTTCCTACGCGCTCTCTCTCGAGTATGTACTGTACTACGCTTGGCTTTCTGCCTGGTCGTTTCGTTTCAATTTCTTTTCCATTTTCCTTTAATTTCTTGGTTTTGGGTTTAAAGCGCTAGAGTTCGGTGGATGACATGAGAGAGGGTAACAAAGTATAACTTCCGAGTGGAAACTTTCTCAATCGGTATTAAGCACTTAATCCCATGATTCTGCCTTCGATTAACATAGTATTGCAGAAAACAGTATCTGTGTGTGTGTGTATATATGTTTCGTGACGAATGTTAAATTCTTAGTTATGAGTTGCTCATGAGCAAGTGGTTTAAGTATGTAATTGGTTTCTCAAAATTAAAACCAGAAGAACGTGAATGCAAAAATCTCGTGAAAACAACTTATGTGATGATAATTCATGGGTGAAAGGTCGAAGCATGTGGCTAGTTTCGTAGTCTTGAATGTGGAAGGAGAATTATAATGGACTTGCTTGCTCAACTCCTAACATCAAAGCTTCTTCTAGCTTTCCTTCTCTCTCACCGCACCGGCATTGCAATTTGCAATATACTAAGTTACAGAGGAAACACTTCTATTTGACCTTGTTTCTAGGACAACTCAGAATGCTGTGCTGCTGTTAGTATATGTAGGCTATGCATGTAGATATTAGAATGCGTATCCAACTGAGTATTTAATTTGAGGACTAGACTTTAAGTGTTCTATGTAGAAATTACATTGCAGACAAACTTTAACAACGTTTTTTTCTTAAATTGACCATGACAGGGATTCCGGTTCAGGAGATATTTGTACATGTGATCTTATAAAGGTTGGTCGTTGATTCTTGGTTTGCTCTGTCGTATTTGTTAGCTCTCTACTAAGACCATAAGTGCTACTAAATATCTTGCAGATACAAGACGCCCGTAAGCTATTAACAAATCTAGAATGGAGAAAGGACTATCGCCTGCATGGCATTGATGAAACTGCAGTAAGATTTTAATCCTGTATCTTCCCTCATTTTCGTCCTTCTATTGCAGCATTCTGAAAAAGAATAGACATTTCTTCTGTTTTTATATGAAAACAAATTGCTTGGTTTAATGGTTCCAGGCTTGCAGCATGTTATTGAAGAGCTTGAAAAAGAATATGTTGTGGAATTTTGCAAATATAAAACGTTCCCTGCTGGAGTTGTTTCTGCTGGTCAGTTGACTAAATGAGCTCTTTACCATCTCCAATTCTGTTTCTTGAATTCGTTTTTATGATTTCTTTTGGATCCAACTTGTTAGTTAATAAAAAAAAATTTAGAGCCCTCAACGTGAAGGTTTTATAGCAATTACGTTTCAAAACTGTGCGTTTAAGTTCCAAGATTCGAAGTCATGGCTTATGCTGTGTAGATTTTTTACAATTGCACGGTTGATTCATGTTTTATATCTATGCACAGGGTTACTTAAGTTAGTAGAGATACCTAGCAATAGCATCCTTTTGATGCCTCCTCGTACAAAATATCCAAGCAATCTGGCTTGGTTATTCATATGTTGAAGATGCTTAACGTTCTTTTTTCTTCATAATAAGATGCTAAATGTTGGATCGAGCGAAGCATTTTCTCCAGCATCAAATATATTTAATTACGACCACATTTCTCCATTATCTAATTTAATATTCTTTAATCATTTTTTAAGTGAGGCATTGCAGATTGTCTATCTCCATCATCTACTAGTCTTCCATCGGAGCCTGCTAAAAATCTGAAATTCCAGAGCCGTGTGGTTCAGAGAGGGAGAGAGAGAGTGGGGGATCTACCCATCCTGTGAGTAAAAGACAGTCTCCACTGATAATGGTTATTAGCTAGACCTTGTACGGTTTCAAGTGGCATCTTCATGTCTCTCTCTCTGTGAGTGATATCTAGAGTGGGAGAGGCCAGAGGTGAAATGGGTCAGGAAGGGTTAAGACCCTCTGGAAGTGGCGGAGGGCTTCCGTCTTTGTCTGTATCGAATGGCGGAGGGAGAGGCCGTGGTTTGTTACGCGGTTGGCAGGTCCAGAATACCTTAGTCAACATCAAGATCATGATTCTCTGCGGCTTTGTGACCATCCTCGTCCTACTTGGCACAATCAGTATTGGGAACCTTGGAAGCTCCAGTGCCGACTCTGTCAGTCAGAGTCTCATTAAAGAAACCAAGCCGATTCTTGCCGAGAGCCCATCTGATTCGGATCCGACCGACTTGGATGAGCCGCCGAAAGCTGAGATTAATACCACTGCGACGTACACTCTAGGGCCCAGGATCACCAACTGGGACAGTCAACGCAAGGTATGGCTGAATCAGAACCCTGGGTTTCCTAGTATTGTCAATGGCAAAGCTCGAATCTTGCTTCTTACCGGGTCTTCCCCGGGACCCTGCGACAAACCGATTGGAGACTATTATCTGTTGAAATCAGTGAAGAACAAGATTGATTATTGTAGGCTTCACGGGATAGAGATTGTGTACAACATGGCGCATCTGGATGAGGAACTCGCAGGGTACTGGACGAAATTGCCTATGATCAGGAGATTAATGCTGTCTCATCCAGAAGTAGAATGGATTTGGTGGATGGACAGCGATGCTTTCTTCACTGATATACTGTTTGAGATCCCGTTGTCTCGGTACGAGGAGCATAACCTGGTGATACACGGTTATCCGGACTTGTTGTTCAACCAAAAGTCATGGGTTGCGTTGAACACGGGTGTTTTTCTGCTGAGGAATTGTCAGTGGTCATTGGATTTGTTAGATGCTTGGGCCCCAATGGGACCAAAAGGGCCTATCCGCGACGAAGCTGGAAAGATACTGACAGCTTACCTGAAAGGTCGGCCAGCATTTGAGGCAGATGATCAGTCGGCGTTGATATATCTCCTGCTTTCACAGAAGGATAAATGGATGGAGAAGGTCTATGTTGAGAATCAATACTATTTGCACGGATTTTGGGAGGGTTTGGTTGATAGGTATGAAGAGATGATAGAGAAGTATCATCCTGGATTGGGTGATGAGAGATGGCCTTTTGTGACACATTTTGTGGGGTGTAAACCGTGTGGCAGCTACGCAGATTACGCAGTGGAGAGGTGCTTCAAGAGCATGGAGAGGGCTTTTAATTTTGCAGATAACCAAGTGCTCAAGCTGTATGGGTTTAGCCACAGGGGATTGTTGAGCCCCAAGATTAAGAGGATCAGAAACGAGACAGTATCTCCTTTGGAGTTTGTAGACAAGTTCGATATCCGGAGAACACACGTGGAAACCAAACCATAGAGCTAGGTGAAGCAAGGAGTGAGTCATACACAGCTTGACGAGATTTTAGGGAATGTTAGAAAAAAACAGAACAATAATAATTTTGTTATTTTTCTTCTTTTTAATCGTCTTTAGTATTATCAATCACATATATGCTACGTCAACTTCCTGATTTTTGGGCAAACCGTCTCTTCTGAATCCGTTGGTCCATCAGTCCTCGGATCGTAAATCGTAATATGTCGTCAAGACTTTCGATGATTCCATCAGACCATCACGTTCACTGGGATCTTCACCAAAAACAACTGAAAAAACGACCGAACCTCAAGAGATGATAGCATTGTCGGAAAGACACTCTACTAAAGAGAAGACAAAATGTGGTTGTTACCAACAGGAACCGACGACACCATTTAATTGACACATAAAAGAGAAGCAAAACGAATGCCATGGCCTTTTGCAGTATTTATTTATTATCTATAAACTATTTTTTGTTTTGTTTTGCAATCTTAATTCCGACAAAAAAAAGGTTTTAATTATTTTTTTAAAAAGGAGATAAACGATTATGTTGAGATCAAGATGCGATATTAGTTTTAAGTTTTCGACCATAAAAAATCGATCCCTATTTAAGAATACGCGGAAAAGTATCCGAACGAGATTTTAATTTAACACATCAAATCAAAGAGACTCTTTGATCGGAGTTTGCCAAAAAAGCGATGGCGAAGGAAACTCCGGCGTCGTCGTCGATGCCCTCCGTCCTCAGAGCCTACGCGGCTCCTATTTTCATCTTCGTCCTCGCTATGTTCTTCCAGCTTTTCCTTCTTCCTCGCTCCTTTCCTCCTTCTCACTACGACGGTACCATCTCTCTCTCTCTCTGTCTACACACTATCTCTCTCTCTCTCTCTCTCTCTCTCGACTATGTACGATAAACGGAAAATTGTTTATCGTTTGATTTGGATTTCTTTTCCGTTTTTCCTTTTGAACTCTTAGTTTTGGGTGTAAAGATGTCCAGTCCCGTGGATGACGTGAGAGAGGCGTACGAGAATATTGCTTCTAAGTGGTAACTTTCTCGATCTGGGGCCACTTTTTGTTTACCTTGAATTCGGATTTAGTCCCAGCTATGCTGCCTTGGATCGATTTAAGGAAGTAGTACATTATGTGTTTGTATGTTATGAGTTGCTGCTTGTTCTGAGCTCAAGTATGCAATTGCTTTTTCAGAACTAAGCTGCATTCTTCACTGTCCAAGTATAATAATGATATTGAGACTTGCCCTTTGTCCTCATTTTTTGAAATTGATCGTCACAGGGTTTCAGATTCAGGAGATGCTCGTCCAGCTGATTTTATAAAGGTTGGTCCATCTTTTTTGTGAGCTAATAAATATGTCTGCCTTTTTGTTGCACTTAAGGTTTCTGATAAGTGATACTAAATATTACGCAGATACAATACGCCTATGAGCTGTTAACAAATCTAGTATGGAAAAGGGACTATGACGTGTACGGCATTGATGAATCAGTAGTAAGTTCTTCACTTGTTTTTCTTCTGACTTTTTTTTTTTTGAAAATCAATTTTGCTTGATTTAATGGTTGCAGCATATTATAGAGGAGCTCGAAAAACAATACGCTGTGGAAGATTTTGCGAAAAAAAAACTTCCCCTGCTGGAAGTTGTTTCTTATGGTCAGTTGACTGACGGACGTCCTTGACATTTCCAATTCTCTTTCTTGAATTCGTTTTATATATCTATTTTGGATGCCAACTTGTTAGCTCTGAAATCTTTTTTAGAGCCAGAACGCGAAGGTTTTATGGCAATTACGTCCCAAAATTTTGCGGTCAAGTTCCAAGATTCCAAGCCATGGCTCATTCAGGTATAAACTCTTCTAGATTGTTAGAACAGGGACAGGGGTATGTACATTTGTGTATAAACTGATACTGGAGTACCAAGTCTAGAATACCTAGCATGCGTTTGAAACCTCTCTTACATTAGATAAAAGCAATCTGGCATGTTAAATGTATACACGTTGAAGATGCAAAAAAAAAATTGAAAGCCCTTTATGCTACAAATTGAGGGGGTGCGTTTAGTGCTTCTCATTATCTTAAAGCTCGAAAATCTTTCCTTTTTGGAAGTATTAATGCATTTTTATTTTTGCAATGCTACATCTTATGTAATTTATCTACATACCTGTAGGTGTATTCTTCTGGTAGCAACAGCTCTGCTCAATTCTCTACGGCTTGGAGAAGGATTGGTATGATTTCTCTTTCTGTAGTATTCTTAAAGTGAAAAAGTCTTGCCAGCCTTAGTTAAAGACAATTGAATTATATAGATTGAAGAGCTAGAACAGTGCATATGAGAAGAGGAAGTTGAAGTATCTGCTGTAGACAGCGTTAGGTTTCAGGAAAGGAATATGGTGTCTTTGATGTACAAAGCAGGTGTGACAGTGATACACAGCCAGATATGAAAAGATATGTTTTAACAAGTAGGAGAGAACACTAAATAAATAGCTAACAATAGAGTTGACATGCTTTGCAGTGAATGGAATTATTTTACCAATCATCTCGTTACACTCAGCTCTCTTGTATAATTGCAGTTGATTTGTTGGATGGGGTTGCAAACCATGCGATGGTAGAGCTTGGTGATGTTCGACTTGTGACCTACCTTGCTGAGAAAAAACCAACAGGACAAGTATTTTTCAGAAAAGGTAAGTTATCATTTTACTCATCCTGCCAAGAACCTAGACAAAAAATGAGATGAAGAGGCGCAAAAAGACAGTAAAAAGTAGACTGAAGTAAGGACCCATTGAAAAATACTTAGAGAGGATCTGCTTAAACGGGTTCTAGAATTGTGTTTGTACTAGGGAAGTATATTACATCCAGTAGGTTTGGGATCTTTTCAACATGAATATACAATTCCTTGTATACGTACACACTCGTTCTATTATGGCTATGGTTTATATTTCAAAAAACTGTAATGATTATTTATGTCTTGGGTTCGTACCAGAGCTTTCATGAGCTCACATTATGCATGCAGGCCTTCCTTCAATTGTCGCTTTCCCCCCACATTGCAAAACAGCAGATTGTCTTATCAGGTAGCTCACTGACTGAACCCTTTAAGTTTATCAGGAAAGGCTTTATGGGTTGTGATACTTTTTTTGGGACTAGTCATTTAGAGGAATTTCTTGCTTCATTTTCCTTGTTCGCGAGAATAATAATTTAAATCTTCTTGTTAGGTTTGAAGGAGAGCTGTCAACAGACGCAGTTACTGATTGGTTTGCAACCAATGTACTGGAGTTGCCTAGAGTATTCTATCATACAAAAGAAACACTGGTATATATAACACCCTTTAAAGCCATCTTATTGCTTAAGTTAGAAATTGGTTGCAGATAAAGCAAGTTTTAGAAGAACCATATCTGACTGTAATGTCCTACTTAGTTGGTAGTCTTTCCTTCTTCAGTGCCTTGAGAAGTTGTAGTCCAACCAGATGCCCTTGCTATAACCCCCCAGCAATAGCAAAGACAGCGGTTTTGGGGAGAGGGTTCTAGGTCTAACTCTAACCATGTTAGGAACTTCCATTGGAAAACTTTGATCTGCAAAGCTGCAGACCATATAGTATCTTAATCATTTAGATTCTTCCATTTCATGGTCCGTAAAAGTGAGACCGTTTCGGTTACATGTTTATCCAGTTTCATTCTTTTAGCTGCTGTGTGTTGCAAGATTTTTTGTTTTGTGAGGTTTCGTGGTGAGATGTTGGCACATATTGGAGGATATTTGGACTGTTTCCTTACTTTTTAGGTAATTAGAAATATGCTATTTGGTAATAATTAGAAATATATTTTTTTTCATACAGGTACCCAAATTTCTCTCCAAAGTTCCACCTAATAAGGTTTGTTTAACTTTCTTAAAAAGTTTCTCTTTAGGATTTTTCCTTCATCAAGCGTTTTCGCATCCTATGTAACTTATAAATAGCATATTAAGCAGACATGTGGATAGTTTTCTGCATTACATCTAAACACTAAACTTATTTCCTTTTTTTGTCCTTTCTCTGATCTTCCCATACTCTAGGTGAAAGTCATTTTATTCTCACAAACAGGGGAGCGAGCCACTCCTTTTGTACGCCAAGCTGCAAAAGATTATTGGAATTTTGCCTCTTTATCTTATGTGCTTTGGAGAGAAGAGGATGCATCTTTTTGGTGGAATGCGTATGTCATTGCACTTCTAATTCTGTTTATCCGCGCTAGTGTCTGTTGCTTCTGCGAAAGATTTCGTATCAATATATCTGTTTTGGTTGTAACCATTTGATACTCCCACCGCATGATTAGACATCTGCTCATCTCATAATTTATCTCCTGTAACAGGCTGGAGGTGGAATCTGCACCTGCCATGGTGATTATGAAGGATCCGGGTTCAAAACCTGTTGTCTATCATGGTCTTTCACTATCTTGAATCGAGTGATTGGCTTACTAATGATGCACGGTTAGGCAACTAATTGTAAAAAATATTCCATATTGCAGGATCTGGCAACCGTACATGGTTCCTGGAGATATTGGAGCAGAACAAGCAATTAAGTAATCCCTGTGCTTCTACTCGTTATATGTGCAGTATATTTGGGTTCTGCATGTGCTTTTCTCTTTCTTGTCAGTTTGCAGTCTTGTAGATGAATGGTTTTAATTGGTTTCTAATCATTTTGTCTTTAAAGAGCTTCCTCAACTAAGAAGCACAACGTCAATGGAACTTGGATGTGATCCACGGGGATATTCTCGAGCTGGTTTTGATACAGCGACGTGGTACTGTGCCGTCCTTGTTGGAAGACAGAGCGTGGAACTCAATAAGATGAGGGAAGTGAGTAAAGTCTTTTTCAAAATCGTCCATTTATATCTGAAGTTCTCGTCTCCTACCTGATTAGAGAAGTGTGTTTAATCTTACAAGCTTGTAGACCATGTGCAGGGTACAAGATACTTTGTCAAACCATGACGAATCAGACGAGGCTTCCAAGGATCCATCAGTGGCTCCAGCAGCTTCCGCACACACAACTAAGCGTCTTTCATTTGCGTGGCTCGATGGAGAAGTCCAGAATGTAAGTATTCTGGCCAGAATCTGTTCTGTTTCCTGAATCCATCAGGATTTCTTAAGATCTCACGTCTAGTCTTAAGATCTGTTACTTAAAACCATCTGACTCCCTCTGGATCTTTCGTTCAGAAATACTGTTTCTTCTATGTTCAATCGGAAACCAGCTATGACACGTGTGGAACTAGGAGGGCGCCAGTTGATGTCCCTCGGATATTGATCATTCGGTACCATAGAAATGCTACAGAAAGTGCTAATGCAGAGAAGAAATCAAGTAACTGGCCCAAAACTGTATGGCAATCTGAGGCTGACGATGTAGATCCCGCTGCACAACTTGTTGTTAGTTATGACGGAGCAGCTGAAACTCCCGAGGTACAGTATTGAAAGCTAAAAACTTATGATTCACAGATCTGCATTAGTTTCTGGTATTGACTTTGTTACATTGCTTGTTACTCTTTTGTAGATCATTAAGTGGCTATCGAAAATGGTTGAAGATGGTGACAACAAAAACTTACCTTTTTATGTAAGCGGCAAGCGTTTTTCATTATTTGCATGTTCCTTTATCATATTCTCTCCTTTGATCCTTTCACTTTGACTTACAGAGAGCAAAAACTCCAGAACTTGTTCCGGAAAGCGCTGAACCGATGAGATCAGGAGTCCCGAAAAGTGTAAAAGCAATACAGAAAGTGCTGAGCATATGGAACAGAATCAAAGACTACCTAACAGATCCAAGAATGGGACCTACATTGCTTCTGGGAGCTTTGTTATCTGCAGGCAATGTTTGGTGGACGAGAAGTCGTTCCACACAACAACCTGTTCCGACAAATCAGCCATCATCAAATCAATCAGACATTAATAACGTAACACAATCAAATGATTCTCTTTAGCGGTTGATAATTATATATCTCAATTTCGACATAAACCCTAATTAAGAAAGATTTTGATGATTGTTTTACAGGTAGAGGAGAAGAAGAAAGAGAGAAAAAGAGAACAGCGAAGGAGGAATGCAAAAGGTGAAGAGGTTCCTACTTCGATCACTGATAACGAACCTAAAGATGCTGTCCAAATTCTATCTTCAGGTTCTGATTCTGACTAATAGATTATTAACCTTGGGAATCTTGTGGCTTTTTGACATTTGACATTGTTGCTTTTTTTGTTTGTTGGAGAAAATGTTAGGTTGAATTTGAAGTTGTTGAATTCAGTAATTTGAAGTTGTTATCATGTTGAACGCTTAGAAGATATTGGTGCCCCGTTTGCCATGTAATAGTTAGTACCAACTAATTCCTACATTTTTTTTGAGGATCAAATGTTAAAAGTGTGAAATCTAAGTTAATGAAAGACGAGGTTTTTTAAAAAAACTTCAAGGTAACTCAACTTTTAAAGAAAGCTTAAAAAAAAACCATTGATGTCCAAAATGGTTTTTGTTATCATTATCTGAGTTACATCGGGGATCAGTGGGTAAATCACCAGCTCAGCTTAAGCGGGGTCCTTTGTCTTGGTTATGTTTTGAAAACCTTCGGGGTCGGCTGTCGGCTTGTTTCGTGTAATGAGCACCGAATTTCTCGCATCTCGGCCTGTTTTGGTTTTGAGCTTCCAGTCGCCTCGCGATGCCTTGAATGTCGATCCGTCCTGATCGGTGGACGGCATTCGAAACTCCGCACTGTATTTTGTTCCGTGTATGTCAATGACGCTTTTTTTTAACGTCGAGCACTAGTCTTCCACAAATGGGAAGTGTGTGTTTCTCCGGGGTGGTTGCACTTTGTATCCCAGGTTTGTTCTCTGGAAGAATGAGTAGTACTCGAGCTGGCGTTGAGTCGGATTCTTGGACGGGTTAAACAACCTTAAAAAGGAATGAGAAAGTGTTTTTCTCCCAAAAACATTTTGACGTCCAAATCAGGTATGCGTAACAAAGATAGGGAAGTGCACCTATTTGCAAACTTCTCCATAAACGTCATGACTAAAGGAAAGGGTGCCGGAGATAAACGAGTTGGAATCGGTCACCGTGAAATCGGTCCTACTAACTATATAGGGTGAAGAAACAAAAGTTTCGAACCTCCTAAAATAACGCACCTACTATTAAACGAATAAAACCCACAAACCGGAAAAGGGTATAAAAATCTACGAATAGTAATGGTTGGGGTGTTACAATATTTTAACACGTTTACTTGAAATAATGACTCTGCTGAACTATTCACATTGACAAAATCTTATGATATTGATTGACTGATTTTTAGATTTTTAATTAGTTTTAATTTTAAATTAAATCGGTTCCAAATCATATATTGTTTGGGTATATATAATACTATATCAAATTCCATTAATTAATCTTGAATTACCAAATTAAGTTCTATCTTACCGACAATGTTCAAACCCAAAAAAAAGTACTTCAAACTGCCGCACTAATCCATCCAGATTGACAATGCTAACCATTTGATTTGATAAAAATAAATAGGTATAGGGATTAGGGAGTGTGATCTGATAAATGACTAAATGAGTTTCTAACTTACTAGATATTAAAGTTCTAGTTCAAAAAAAAAAAAAACTTACTAGTATTTTTTTCATAAACAAAGTCATCGTAGATAATAAATAAATAAAAATAAAAATAAAGGATATGTAAGATACTTCAAACTTATAATTTGTTTTGGTTTCACATCTGGTTAGATGATGAACACGCTTTAATCATCGTTCTCACTTGTTGTCTACACTCTGTAAGTCTGTAGTCTGAAAATAAATCCATGATTTATTATTGACACGTGCATAAATGACTCGTTCGGTAAAAGCCACGTGCTCAAAATATGATTTGTTTCATTGAGATGAAGTGTCAAAACTATCATGTCATTAATTTCTTCTCTAAATCATTTTTATCATGTGAATATATAATATATGCACGGAAAGAAGCAATTATCCCATGAACGCGTAAGGGGATGATACATCATTAGAAAATGACAGGTTTTGCTAGTGTTCGTTGATATATATAGACACCACACATTTTTTTTATATATAATAAGGCTCTATATATAATAGCAAAATTTATGACTTCATGTTTATAAATAAACATTATTTTTTTTTTTACTTCCAGAGTCGATGAAAATTGTTTTCTTTCAAACGTTATTTCACAAAACAATTAAGAAGATCTTTTCAAAAAAAAAAACAATTAAGAATAGTTTTGGTCATTTGTATCTTAAATAGTGATATTTAGAATTAAAAAAAACAGTGATCATTTTTGCAAACTATATCTAAATGTATGTTTGTGAAACTTGTTTAGAGTTTATGTATATTTTCATAGAATAAATAAACATTCAGTTGACAAACAAATAATGAAATAAATATTCAGTTTTAAAAATTAAATAAAAGAAGCAGAAGTCACATGAAGTCCCAAAATATTTGAGATATGATCCTGAGGATTCTAGTAAAAGTCTAAAATCTTTTAATCTGTGGTTGAAATTGAAAAAGAAAACAAAATATAAAAAAAAAAAAAAAAAAAAAACAAGATAAGGTTGATGTTGTTGTGAGTCCTTCTTGGGATTTCTCATTGTTGTCTTATTTGGAGCAGCATGTGTGATGGGTGGGTCCAAAATATAGAGATAATTCAATTTCTTGAATCAAAAAAAGTCATTTTGTACTTTAGTAAACATCAATGTTTGTTTGAAATTTGACAGAATTTATAATTAATTATTAAGAGTATTATGAATATCTAGTATTTAATAATATCACAATTAAATGCTCGAAGAGATACTATTTGATGGTATTGTAGAACTGTCTCTTTATAAGAATGCTTTTACATGTTGATTATGTTGTCGATAGAGGAATCAGATCTGTAAAATATATAGATTCTTCGAAATAGATTCGTCTGAAAGATCTAATTTTGGTTATCGTCTCCACCGTGCTTAATGGAGTAACATAACCACTATCGTTAACCTTGGTACTTGTCTGTCCAACAATGTCATTAACAAGCGTTGGCAAAACTCCTGCGATAACAGGAAAAATATAGTTACAACATTGTTAGCTAATAGCATAACATAACTCAGATATCAAGTGTACACCTACCGAATAACATTAAATAGATTCCTTTTTCCATTTTATGTTTGCTTATATAGGTGGTTTCAGATGTTTCCTTAAAATATGATAACGTAGTTATGCTAAGTTATATATCTCATACCTGATAACATTGTTATTGTTTACAAAGACACGATAACATAGTTACATTTATATTTATATATAGTTTTGAACATGATAAATTAGTTATGCTAAATTATATACCTCATATCCGATAACATTGTTATTGTTTACAAGAATGATAACGTAGTTACATTTATATTTAAACATGATAAGGTAGTTATAGTAAGTTATATACCTCATACCCGATAACATTGTTATTTGTTTACAAAATGAACATGATGTACTCAATGTTTCTCAAATGCATTTAATGCTCCAAGGCAAAAACAACTTGCGACCTCATAGGCAGCTCATAGGGGAAAATACGCACACATTTTTAAATAGTAGGTGAGAGAACTAAATTCTCGTTATGGGATGTCACAAAATTTTTTTTTTAATTTTTTTTTGGAAATTTCTTTTTTTTAGAAATAATACTAAAACATGTGTTAAAATCTAATTGATAAATTTAACATATGTTGTGGTCATATTAATTAGTAATTTTGACGTATTTAACTTTGTATAATAAGATTTCAACGGTTAATAATATGTATTTGAAAATAGCTAGCCATTAATAGTTTGTATTAGTATTAATGAATATTTTCAAATATCTATAATTCAAATTGTAGTATTAAATCTCTCGAAAATCTTTGGGAATTTATACTATAATGTTTTAATTGATTGTATTTGTCTTTTTCTTTTTCTACTTCTTATTATCAAGTGTGCTCCACTTCTTTCTTTTGACAAAGATTATCACTACTCTTTTTTTTTTTTGACATCCACAAAGATTATCACTACTCGAAAGGTGTTGTTTTAAACTTCTACAATAGCAACAAAAATACTCTGACAATGGTATTACGGTTCAGCCACGTTTATCTCTTCAATAATTTAAGAAAATTAATTAATTTGGGACCACGTTAAATATCCAAAAGTTTGATTAGTTATTACGTGGTTGTGACCACTGAAAATATGACATTTAATTAATCACACTGCAACCCCCGTAGAAATTTTGGATCAAAAGTAATATTCCTCTGTCCCATTTTAATTGATGTTCTAGATAAAAACACACATATTAAGAAAAGTAATTCACATTTAAAAATATCATTTTTTAGTTGAAGAAAAAGAGGTAAAAGTGAAAGTATTGTTGGGAAACTCAAATATTAATATATTTTTAATCAAAATTAGATTAAAATAAAATAAAAATTTACATAAATATATGAGAAAATCAAATAAATTGGGACAAAATAAAATCTCTTGAACATCAATTAAAATAGGACAGAGGGAGTATAGAGCACCAACAACTATAATAGTTTATTAATTACTAGAATAGGATCCGCATATATGCGGATTTTTAATAAAATATTTTAAATCCGTAAAAATAAATAAATAAAAAATCGAATAATTTGTAAAGAAACAAAAAATTTACTTTTATTAATATTTCTAGATATATAGGTTTTAATACTCTTATATGAATTATGTTTATTTAAAATGCTTTATATATATATTTATTTATTCTATAATTTTGACAAATTAATTATCTTTCTTTTATCATAATTAAAATCTAGATTAGGATATGCCATATTGATAATAATAATATTTAAAAATCATTAAAATGTTTTTTAAGAAAATAGAAAACAAAATCTGATCACCGAGAAAAATATATGAAAAACACAATTTCAAAACCTAAGAGTTATTTATTTATTTTAATTCTCATTTATTTTTAATTAAAACACACAATTTGTTGCGGGTGCTAAGCAACATTAAAAATACTTTTCATATATTTCACACATTTTATCAACTATTTTTGTTTTGTTTCGTTGCGTAAAAAACTTGGGTGTGCAATTCGAGTCATTCGAGTATGTTAACAATCTCTCCGTTAACTCTATTCAAGCAAATAAAGTATCGTTTTTATGTATTAATAATTGAAAAAGATACTTATTTTCTTTTTCTATTTTTAAAACTAATTTTTTGATTTTTCTTTTATTATGAGTAATTGATCATACAATTTCTTTAGTTTAAATGAAAAATATAAAAAAATTATTTTCTTTTTCTTAATTTAAATGAAAAACATAAAAAAACTTATTTTCCTTTTTCTTATTTACTTTTTTATTTTTTTTTATTTTCTTTTTTGTATTAGTAATCGAAAAAGATACTTATTTTTCCTTTTTAAAACTAATTTTTTGATTTTCCTTTTATTATGAGTAATTGACCATACAATTTCCTTAGTTTAAATGAAAAATATAAAAAATTATTTTCCTTTTCTTAATTTAAATGGAAAACATTAACTTATTTTCCTTTTTCTTATTTACTTTTTTGTTTTTTTATTTTCTTTTTTATATTAGTAATCGAAAAAGAAACTTATTTTTCCTTTTTGTTTTTAAAACTAATTTTTACGTTTATGTCAAAATTATGTTAAAATCTAATTATTTGAATTTTTTTAACATGTGTCAAAATCTAATCGATTAACTTGACACGTGTCACGATCATGTTAAAAACTAACTTTGATGCATCATACTTTGTATAATAAGAAGATATATTTATTTATTCTAAAATTTTGACGAATTAATTATATTTCTTTTATCATAATTAAAATCTAGATTAGGATCCACCATATTGATAATAATAATATTTAAAAATCATTAAAATGTTTTTTAATAAAATAAAAAACAAAATCTGATCACTACCGAGAAAAATATATGAAAAACACAATTTCAAAACCTAAGAGTTATTTATTTATTTTCATTTTCATTTATTTTCAATTATAACACACAATTTGTTGCGGGTGCTAAGCAACATTAAACATACTTTTCATATATTTCACACACTTTATCAACTATTTTTGTTTTTTTCCGTTGCGTAAAAAACTTGGGTGTGCAATTCGAGTCATTCGAGTATGTTAACAATCTCTCCATTAACTCTCTTCAAGCAAATAAAGTATCTCTTTCTCTTCACATTCATCTCCTTTATATGATCTCTCTCCTATCTAGAGAAGTTATGTTTCTCAACACTCGCATCAAAAGCCTCTCTACATGATTCTTGATACATTTCTCCTTATTGAGCTCACCATCGTTTAATGTCATATCATTAGCATAAAAAAATACTTTTCATATATTTCACACACTTTATCAACTATTTTTTTTTCCGTTGCGTAAAAAACTTGGGTGTGCAATTCGAGTCATTCGAGTATGTTAACAATCTCTCCATTAACTCTCTTCAAGCAAATAAAGTATCTCTTTCTCTTCACTTTCATCTCCTTTATATGATCTCTCTCCTATCTAGAGAAGTTATGTTTCTCAACACTCGCATCAAAAGCCTCTCTACATGATTCTTGATATCTTTCTCCTTATTAAGCTCACCATCGTTTAATGTCATATCATTAGCATCTAAATTTTTTCTTTTTTAATTAATATATATATTAGTATCATTAGCATCTAAATTTTTTTTCTTTTTTAATTAAAATATATATTAGTATCGTTTTTTTGTATTAGTAATTGAAAAATATACTTATTTTATTTTTCTATTTTTAAAACTAATTTTTTTATTTTCCTTTTATTATGAGTAATTGATCATACAATTTCCTTAGTTTAAATGAAAAATATAAAAAAATTATTTTCCTTTTCTTAATTTAAATGGAAAATATAAAAAACTTATTTTCCTTTTTCTATTTACTTTTTATTTTTATTTTTTTCTTTTTTGTATTAGTAATCGAAAAAGAAACTTATTTATTTTTATTTTTTTTAAACTAATTTTTACATTTATGTCAACATTATGTTAAAATTTAATTATTTGAATTTTTTAACATGTGTCAAAATCTAATCGATTAACTTGACACGTGTCGCGATCATGTTAATTAGCAACTTTGACGCATCCAACTTTATATAATAATTTTATGTCAATATTATGTTAAAATTTAATTATTTGAATTTTTTAACATGTGTCAAAATCTAATCGATTAACTTGACACGTGTCACGATCATGTTAATTAGCAACTTTGACGCATCTAACTTTATATAATAAGAAGATTAGTTGAGGATTCGACTTTTTACATGGGGTTTGGTTCAAGATCTATTTAGTATAATAATATACTACCGAATCCCCGAACTAATGCAGAAAAAAATAAATCATAGATTTTAAAGATACGATACATCTGGCTATATATGATATATCGTTTTTTTTTATAAATTGACTACGCTATATCTACTACATTCTCATAAATTGTATTACATCATTTAATGTTTTAATCAAATCTTCTTTTTTTTTGTCAAAGAAGTTTATATTGAAAATAACCGGTTGGTTACATCAGATTTAGCTCAAACTACAGATCGGTTTGGGCCGATTTAGCTAGACCATCAACAATATTATTATCGGATCTTGAAATTTTTCTAAAATAGATTTCTGAAAAATCCCTTGAGATTGAAAGGATATCTTCGACGATACCGTAGGTCTCTTTGAATTGGAGTCGTCCATTGATCGAATCTACCAATTGGGAGGAATCTGAAGCAATCACGAGCTTTCATATGCCTAGTTGACGCGCATGCATCAGGGCTTTGTAGATGCTTAACCCTTCAGCGGCAATAGCCGAGGACACGAAGCGTTGGGCGTTGGATACAATTGCTATTTGAATTCTAGTAAAGGTTTTTATGAACCATCCGAATCCTGCGGATCGAGTGTCAGCTCGCTATGAAGCGTATGTCTTGCATTCAACAAGATTTTGAGGAGTGTAGACAACGGATGAAATATGAGGTGATGAAGTTCGGGGTTTGTAATCATGTGCCCCCTGCCAGTCTCGAGCATCATTGATTGCCTTTAAGAAACAAAAAACGATACCAAATGTAATTAAGGTTTCCCTCCAACTAAACTTGCGTATCATAATATTTGGTCATGCTAAGAAGTAAGAACCACCAGCGGTCCATTTAATTATTTGTATTATTTTATTAAGTGAATGCATGTTATTATCCATTCAAGTATTTTAGTATTAGCTACAGGACTACCAAAAACGTTTGATATGTTTGATGCCTTAAGTAGGTACCACACAAACGGCAGATCGGATGGTCGTAGTGGTGTGAAATCAAGTTTTCCTCAGGCTTACATGTTGTGGTATGTTCTCTCACCTTTTCCCTCTTTGTTTTTTCTCTTTGTGTTTTTCTCTTTGTTTCTTTATCTTAAACCATCATGTATGGTATAAAATTGATACACATATATGTAGATTAAAAAAAAAACTAATTTGTCAAATTTTATTTATATTTTTATTAATATTCCTAATCATAATGTTTGACAATTATTTTTTCTAAAAACATACATACTAACATGGAGGTATTCTTAAGAGATTAAATGTATATTATTATTTTTCTTCATGGTGTTTTTGGGATAAGAATCATATATTTGGAAAGTGAGGTTAGGTCTGGGAATTATAACCAAACCAAACCAAACTTTTCGGTTTTTGGTTCTAGTTCAGTTTAGGGAATGTTATTGGTTCTTATATTTTAATGGATTTAAAAATTTAAATCAAATCTAGTGTTATTGGTTCTATGATTTTAA
Organism: Alliaria petiolata; assembly: GCA_020283515.1. Lineage (NCBI taxonomy): Eukaryota > Viridiplantae > Streptophyta > Magnoliopsida > Brassicales > Brassicaceae > Alliaria > Alliaria petiolata. The sequence goes on from JAHZTW010000001.1 coordinate 99,241,046, forward strand.
AATTCATATTGAAATCCAGTGTTATTGGTTCTGTGATTTTTAAATCCATATTGAAATCCAGTGTTATTGGTTCTATATATGATTTTAAAATCCAAGTATTTTAAGGATTTGATTTTTAATAGAATTTGAGTAGATTTAGAAGTGTTTTTATGACTAAAATACAAAAACCCAAATATTAGGTCCAACCTTGTTATTTTGATTGGATTTGTGTATTTTTTTTTTTACTAAGTCATTTTTTCCTCAAACACCACGTAGGTATTGAGTGAATTCACCAACTATGATTTTTTATAATGTTTATATTATAGTCTAATTCAAAAATATAATTAAGATAGATTTTTATTTCTCAAATCTTACATTTTTCAAGATGCTTGTCTTCAATTTTTCTATCTTCTATTTTATATGTTTTTCTATATTACGTGTTTATCATAAATCCTAAAACATATAAAATATATATAATCTCTTAATTATAATACAAAGCCCTAAACCCTAATAAAGTATCAATGAAAGGTTCACAGCAAGAACAACATCAAAAACGAGTAAAATGTTCATATACTTAATAAAGTTCCCAAGGAACAAAAACTTTGATACAATTACTCTTAGATGGTATTGATGCCGCAAGTTTGCATGATATTAATAACACATTCAGTAAGTTTACGGTGGAGAAACGAATACTACATACTCTCAATCAAGCACATGAATGTACCAAAAATTATTGTAAATATGTTTAATTGATTTACAATAATCCATATATTTGATTTTGAAATCCATTTATTTGATTTTGAAATCTACTTGCCTGATTTTAAAATCAATGGATTTATGAAAATTTTCTAAATCCATGAAGGATTTCCAAATTCACTAAAATATAAGAATCAATAACCCCACCTTAGTTCGGTTCTAGTTTGAAAATTAGTTCGGTTCTCGGTTTGGTTCGGTTCGGTTCGGTTTCGGGAACCGAATGGTTACTTTTTTTTAACCAAACCATATCGAATTATACTGAACCGAAGAACCGAACTACCCGAAATATCCGAATTTGTCTGATTTTATCCGAATTTAACCGATTTTAACCGAATTTAAACAAAAAATTAAAAAAAAATCGGTTAGTTTCAGTTTTAAAAATTAAGAACCGAACTACCCGAAAACCGAACTAACCGAACCGAATTATGTTTCGGTTAGTTTCGACCAACTTTCCTAAATCCGATCTATCCGAAAAACTGAAGGAACCGAACTCGGAGGCCTAAATGAGGTGATTGTTGTTAAAAAGAAATGTAGAAACAATGAAATAGTTATTTTCTTATAATCATTTCAAATTACGGTTATTTTTTTATTTTTTGAACATTATTGATTTTACGGTTATTCTTCTAACTAACTTTCTGTAAAACTGATTTTTCTAACATATACTGAGGAAAAAAAATGAATTGAATGTGAATGGGGAAAAATGAAAAAGGATGTGAGAAAGCAAAAAGATGTTCAGAAAGAAGGATTCGACCAAGAAAGGTCTTTCGTAGTCAATGGATCGGACATCGGAGCCTTCCTTTCATTTTTTCTTTCTTCTATATATTTTTATTGTATAAATTCTAAACTAAGATATCATACAAATCTATAGTATATCGTAGCAAAAAGAAAGATGTGAACATGCATGGGTCATCTGTAATTCCACATCGCCCCACAAAAAATTATTTAGCACATGCTCGGTAAGTTATTCATATCATATTTTATTAAGCTAAGAAGGATAAGACTGCGTACAACGTATTAATTATATTCATACCTGTGTGCGTGTAACAAGATCATCTTAATTTAGCTTTAACCACTTTTATTTCTAGCCTGTACAGCTGTACTCGAGGATTTAATAAAATACTCCTTCCGATTAAACAAATATTTATTTATTTTTGTTTTATCCTTCATTTGATTTGATATTATTAATTAATAAGCTAACAAAATAAAAATAAAACTTTTTGTTAGAAAAATTTATATTGAAAACATAAAACAATAACTAATTTAAAACAAAAAATTAACCTTAAAATGATGACTAATATTAAACGGAGGGAGTACTTTATATGTGTGTTCAAAATTATTACTCTTTTTATTTTATAAATAGTATTTTGACTATTTTTAATATAAAATTTTGAAAAAAATCCAGTTTTAACTTAGTTATATTAGTGTATTAATTAGAAATATAAATTTATTTAATGTATTAATAAATAATAGTAAAAAAAAAAATTTAATAGATGTGAAAAATGAAAAATAGTAAAATGTTACTTTTTGTGAAAAAGTTAGATTACTAGTATATATCTACCCAATCATTTAAAGAAGCTATGGAGTTATATCTGTGCGTGTGTTTTGTTAATTTATTGCTAAGTAATACTACTGTTTTTATTCAAGTTACTAATTTACTATAGACAAATAGGTAAAATGATCAGGATTATCATTAGTGGTATTTTTACTACATATTAAAACTTCCATGTTTACGTACCAAAATCTATATAATAACCACTGAATTTGTTGATTTTCATCATTATTTACTTTTTATTAGATTTTAATCTTTTGATAGCTAAAAAGATTGTATTAAAACAAATATATTGTGGTAATAAGTTACAAATACTACTTGTATTTGTTCCCTTAAATTATTTTACTACTATTAGTTTTGTACATGAGTTTTGGCAAAATTTGGGTATTTGTGGTACATGATATTCTATTCGTAGAAATTTTGCACTTTAAAAATCAACTTTTCATATTAGTGTTTCTTTTTTTTTGTTTTTTTGAAAAAAAAACAAAAATCAACTTAAATCTAACGGTGAGGATTGCGAAATAAAATCCGACGGTGGAAATATAATAAAATCAAAAATGGAGGGGCTATATATAATTGTATATCCCTAATAATGATAACACATCCCACAGTCCCACTGCTCACTCTCCTGAGACCATTCTACTTTAAGCAGAGAGAGAGAGAGAGAGAGAGTCGCTTTCAAATAAACAATTTATCTTATTTTAAATTTGTGTTATCGTGAGGTGATGAACGTAGCAATAATAGGATTGGTTGGCCTGAGAAAAATGGGGAGGAAGACGTGGTTCGACGACGACGGTATGAAGAAAGGAGAATGGACGGCGGAGGAAGACCAAAAGCTCGTCGGGTACATCAACGAGCATGGCATCTGTGATTGGCGTTCTCTCCCAAAAAGAGCTGGTATATATATATATATATATCCTTACGCCATATCCATATACATATACTTCATAAACATATACTATAGAAGTGCATTTATACTTCGTGTTTATGTGTAATTTTTTTTTTTATTCTTGGAACAAGGGTTTTATAGAAGTCTAAAAGTTTTCCTCTTGTTTTTTAGTTTTTTTTTGGCAAAGAAATACTCTAGAGCTTTTTGTGATTAATTCCAATTCCTCGAAATTGAAAATTCGTGTATATTAATTAACATATATTAACCTGATACTTTGTAGTTTGTACCCTCGAATTGTTTTAAATTCGTTTTAGAATACAGTTGCAGATACTTTGTACTTTTTCCCCGATTTGTTAATGTTTTTTTTTTTTTTTTTTTACATATTATGGTTTAATGTCTAAACTCTAAAGAATTTTCATTCAATTATTAAACCAACTCTATGATGATGTCCAAAGAACTCGAGCTTATAACAATAACATACACTAGTGATACATTTTACACTGTTTTTATTGACACAAGTAAAAAGATATGTCTATCTACAGACTTTATTTTTGATACTTGTACTCACAAACACTTAGAAGATCCCTCCGGTATGTTAGTTCATCACTCTATTTACATCTTCCGCATCCTATAGAACCCCTCTCCTTCTCCAAAACATCTCTCTACTACTTCCCATAACGCGTGTACCTTTGCTTGATCATAGTCTTGAACGGAGNCTATTAACGGTGCCCAAGACCGACAGGTGTTCCCCTATGCTTTATATATGTTTTAAGTCTTGAAACTTTAATTAGTTCCTTTTTGGTTAGAAAAGGAGACCCAATATCGAAAGTTAACATCTTTACAACTTCTCTGGTTTCAGATTCTCGATTGTTCAGAAAAAGTTTAATTCTTCGCAACTTCTTTTGTTTGCCACTAGAAAAGCACAATTAAACTCCTTTTTAACTACTTAAATTGACATTTCAATAATTTATTATGAAAAACAGGTTTGCAGAGATGTGGAAAGAGCTGCAGATTAAGGTGGCTTAATTATCTAAGGCCTGGGATTAAAAGAGGCAAATTCACTCCTCAAGAAGAAGAAGAAATCATCAAACTTCATGCTGTTCTCGGAAACAGGTTATTTTCGTAATTAATAACTACTACTCTGTCAAAAGTCAAAACCTACAATTTCATGCATACCATCTGGCACAAATTAAAATCGTTTTATAAAAAAATCGTTTTAAACTAGTATTTCCTCCATTTATAAGGTTATAGTTTTTGTTTTAAATGTAGAATTTTAAATAAAATTTAATTTTAATCCTACTAAGACCATTTGAATTGGCGGCCTCTCACCAAGTCTCTCGATATAAAATATTAATAAAACTAGAAAAAATGAAGAGAGAGAATAGAAAGAGTGAGAAACTATGAGAGACCCATGAGAGACTCATCTCATGTGTTGTCTTTCTATCATTGGTTTATTTTTATTTTTTAATTTAAAATTAAATAATATAATTAAAATTATTATTATTAAATTGATGAGAGACTCATGTGAGTCTCTCACCAATGCAGATGCTCTAATATAGTGTAAATATATATATATTTAATATGTGAACGAAAATTAAACAAATGTTTTAATAGTTTTCTTAATAAACGTAAAAAGTATCAAAATGACACTTTTCATTAAACATCATGAAACATAGGGAGTACTCCCTCTGTTCCTTAAAGAAGATAGTTTTAGAAAAAAAATTGTTTTAAAAAGAAAGAAGTTTTCAATTTTCTAGGTGTAGTTATTGTCCATTTTTACTTAATTTGTCCAGATAACATTTAATATTTAAAGAATAACTTAAGTAACAATTAATAAAAAGAAGGTTAGAAAAGTCTTTTGTAAACTTTTCTTAATATGTGTGAAAAAACACAAAAATACCTTTTTTTAGGAACAGGGGAGTATTATTTTGTTTCAAAAAGAACGTGTTTTACATTGTATTTTTTTACGTTCAATTCATATTTTACCGTTTATTGAAAGCTAACAAATTTTGAAATTTAAATTATTTTTAAAAAATTTACGTGAAAATTAAAATGTATTAAAATAACACTTTTTATAAAACCAAAAAATATATAGTATTATAGACTTTGGATTACAAAAGAAAGCTTTAGTTACATAATATTCCATCCGTTCATATTAGTATCGTTTAAAATTATAAATTTTATTTTATTATAAGTGTCGTTTTATATTTTTTTAATAATTTTTTAGTTTTATTTATATTATTTTAGTTTATTAGTTAATGAAATTATATTATATAATGTAATAAGAGGCAAAATAGAAAATTTAGTTATAATGAAATTTAGTTATAATAAGAGGAGTATTTTAAAAACAATGTATAGAAACAATCTTAAACAATACTTGTAATGTAATATATAGAAAGAACATTTTTACATGCATGCTCATTTATGCAAAGCTTAATATATTTTTTTTTTGTTCTTAAAAGAAAGTTGTTTTGCAATTTTTACACATATTAAGAAAACATTTTAAAATTTGACTATAAATGCATCATTTTTTAATTAATAATTTTCTATAAATTTAAATCAATAGTAATTCAGGAAATTCAATTAATTCTTTTGAAGTCTATAATTTTTTATCATTAACTAAGAAAAAATGCATTAAAAACTTAAAACATCTATTTTTGTAAAACAAAAATAAAAGCCAGAAAGAACAGCTTTATAATTAATAATAATTTTGTTTTAAAAAAATGATAATGAAATTTCAATTATGGTTATGTGGACGCTTCAAATTGTAAGAGTTTTTGACTCCTACGGAGTTCGAGATTAGTCTTGGTTAATTTTGACCGGGATCCCCCAGTTATAACAAATCATTCAAAATTTTCTTGCTTCTATTGTTGAAAATTGAAGGTGGGCAGCCATAGCGAAGCAGATGGAGAATCGAACAGACAACGACATCAAGAACCATTGGAACTCTTGTCTCAAGAAAAGACTCAAGAGAAACGGAATCGACCCGATGACCCACGAGCCCATCGTCATTAACCTCACCGTCAAGACCACTGACGAAGAATGTGGTAGCTCTTCCACAACTACGTCTCCGACGACGGAAAGCCCTTCTTTCTCCTCACCCTCCATCTCGGCTTGTCTCCTGAACAAGCTAGCCGCAGGTATCTCATCTAGACAACACAGTCTCGATAGGATCAAGAACATCTTGTTGGGCCCAGATATCAGAAGCAGTGATCAAGACGAAGCAGAAGAAGAAAAAAGAGAGTCAAAGATGGATCAGAAGATTGATGGTGGTGAAGACGATGATTTTCCGATGTGGGACGATGAGGAAATTAGGCGTTATATGGATATTGATGTAATGGACTACGAGACGACGTCGTACGACTCTGTCTTGTACGAGAGCACTCACATACTTGATCATCTCTTATGACTCAATCCAGTGCTAGTGTGTATGTGTATGTTAGCATATATATCTTTCCATGCATATATATGGTTAATTCAGTGCTAGTGTGTATGTGTATGCTAGCATATATATCTTAACAAAGAATATTAATGTGTATGTGGATGTTAGCATATATATGTATGTTAGCATCTCTTATGACTCAATTCAGTGCTAGTGTGTATGTGTATGTTAGCATATACTCCCTCGATTTCACAAAGAGTGTAATTTTGAAGGTTTTTACATATATTAAAAAAACTATAAAAAGTTGTACTTTATCTTTTATTAATATTTTAAATAAATTTATTTCTCTTGTTAATACAATAAATGAATAGGGTTAAAATTGAATTTTTATTCAAATTTCTGCATTGAAAATATAAAACGACATTCTTTGTGAAACAAAAATAAAATCTTAAAACGACACTTTTTGTGAAACGGAGTGAATATATCTTAACAAAGCATATTAATGTGGACCACTTTGACCAAGAGAATGATTTCCTAAAGGGCACGCCTTTTAGCATGCATATGGTTTTTAATTAAAGGACATTTTTAAGAAAAAGTATAATGGTTGTCAAAAAAAAAAAAAGTATAATGAAAAATTCATGGGCTTGCGATGTTCATGCGATTATGGTTTGATTTTTTATTGTGAAGAGCATGCATGCCCCTATTTCTCAAAGAACCCATTTAAATTGTACTGCCTCTGTTTCAGCCTCTTTCTTTATAGATGACGTTTAAAGTTTTGAAAAATATTCTAGTTCTAAAATATTGAAAAATATTCATGTAATTAAAAGCTTTTACGTATGGTATTTGATATTTTATTTAAAAGCTTTTTGGATTTTTTTTCTTTTTCTTTTCCGACAGCTTTTTGGATTTATTATCGAAGTTTTCATAACAAAAAGAATCAAGACGTCATCAAGGCTGGGATTGACAGTGTCCAAACTCCAAACTACTACATTGGTTGAGGACACGTGTCAACAATTCGTATATACTTCTTCTGTTTCTAATTGATATTTTAGATAATTTATACAACTCTATCATTATTAGTTTTATTTATTAGTATAGTTTTCTCTTAAGATAATTTAAATAGTAAGGGTAAATTAAGAAAAAAAAACAATGAGTCCAAATGGTAACACATGAATGTGAAATTTGGCTGAATTTTTGTGTGCTTTTTGACACACTCTGGATAAATTAACTACGAATTCAAATGGTAACCGAAAAATACAGCTAAATAGTTAAAAATATTTATAAGCTAAATGGTATAAATAGCTACGAAATAAATAAAATATATTGCCAAGAGTTTAAATTTTTTATTTCAGTGTTTACTTATCATATTATAAATTTCAATTTAAACTTTATAAAGTTATAAGTATTCTATTTTTAGAATAACAAAGAATTTTTTATTTATTTAAAATTAACGGTTAATGTCGAGTCTTAAAGATTCTTTAATTGTTCGTGTTTTCAGAATATAAAATTTATTTTTAGTATTTTTTGTCCTTTAGAGAAATAAAAAATATCTTAAATACAAATCTTAAAATCAATATATTTGGATTTAGATCTGATCTTGATGATTAAAAATTTTACTATTTGAATCCAGATAGATTCTTCCCATATAACCAAAATTTTGGAGCATATTTTAAATCGAATTTCAATTTTTTTTTTTATTAACTTTTTGGATAAATATTAATGGATCCTAGCTTTTCGAACTTAAATTATTACTATGATCTAAGGACTATGATATTAGAAAAATAACTGAAAAATAGTTATCTTTATTTTGTTCACCAAAAAAAAACTGAAAATTGATTTGTGGAATAATCAAAAATAATTTGATATAGTAAATAAATTTAATATATTGAATATTGGAAAGTATTCTCGTAGAATTGTGTTATCTTGAAAAACATCATCAAAATTAAAATATAAAATTTAATCTATATCTAAATTTAACCATCCCTAATATGTTAAGACTTGTGGCACGAAGTTCAACCATTCCGAATAACACACTCTCTGTATTTACATCCCGTAAAATACTACCTAACAATATCTAATTTATACTTATACTATTTGATATCTGTATTATCCAATATCTATTTTTTTCAAATATAAGTTTTTATACTTTTTCTAATTATTATATATTATTATATGATATTCAATCTAAAAAACTTGTATGATACAATAATGTATAATAATCAAAATTTCCGAAGTATAACAACAAATAACATGTAAAATAATTATATAATCAATAATTTTAATAATAATATAACTCTAAACTAATTAATGAATTATTTTAAAAGTTAAAATAACAAAAATAACTGAAAATAAATATTTATTTGTTTTTGTCTTTTACTGTTATCTCTCTTTTCTTCAGGCGAAAATTCATCCATATCAACTGGTGTTACATAAAAAAATATCCAGCTGAATTACTCAAGATTCAGCAATTCCTCTTACAGTAGTTAGATCAAATAACTACATTTAGCTAAGAGAAAACATATACTTTTTTTAAACAAAAAATTCTTCTAAAACATTTTTTTATAACAATAAGAGTTCCGGACCTCTCATAATCTCCTCTAATATTCAGTGTCAATTTTTAGATATTTTGATTTAAAGAATAACCCTTTCATCCCAAAAATAATATGAACTTTAAAGTACAAAAGAACCAACATGTTGCACCATGAGACTACCACACTTTTGATTAAAACATCTTATTATGAAAGTAAAAAAAAATTAAGTTAAAAGTTAAAATATTTTACGAATGTTTTTTCATTATAACTGGTGTTTTTTATGGGATCAAATGGGATAACTTACTCCACGTATTTGTATCCTCGTCCAGTTACAGCCATATATAAATGAAGCCAAAAAAGGGGGGAACATAATATTTGTCTTCGTTAGGTCATATTATCTAATACAATTCCAGATCATACATATGGGCTCTTAATATGAGTAACATTAATGGTTAATTAATGGGTTTGGGTTAAAACAAAGAAATCACTAGGTCTTGGTCATGGAGACTCACATCGTCTCATATTCATGCGTGTGCCTCAGTGCCTGTGTGTAGCTTTGACCCTTAAAGCCCACCTTGGCCGAAACTTGATGATGAATTTGAATCCAAACCGAGTTGAAGTTAATAATGAATTAATGTGGACCAAATTTGTTCAATACTAGATATAGTTGAGTTATTTATTTCATCCGAAGCCTATATAACTGAAATTTTCCCGTACCACACCGAACCAATATTCTTGGGTTCACCCAAATAAATTCAAAACCAATATAGTATTTCTTAAATGAGCCAAATTAAATTTCTGAACGCCAACAGTTACAAACATCTATGGCATAGTGTCACTGGTACTGTCACGGTGTTTGATTCTTCGATGCATGGTTTAGTCGAGTTCACCTTATGTGTGATTTTCTTTCTTTTCTCTCCATTATTTGAATTCAAATAGAAATATTGAATTCGTTTCATAAAATTTAGTTTATCTTCTTTAACAAAAAAACAATAGTTTATCTTCGCTATAAAAAAATTGGTACGTACAATGGGGGTTTAGACCAATTTTAGTTGGATTTTGGATTTATAAGTTTTTGTTCATTTTATATGTTCATCTCCCTCTCTCTCTCCTTTTTTCATCTCTTTCCCTTTTCGTACAACAGATATTAGAGATGACAATAAATTTTTCAAACACAAAGTACCATAATTTTTTTTTGAAAGTTCACAAAACCAAAAATTGACGCCTCAGCCTTTCTTCATGTTTTTTTATCGTCTCGAATTTTACGAGAACAGTTATAATTTTTAAACGAACAATTTATTTATTCCACTAATATCCATAATAGATATACATATCCACCATAAATAGTTCTATTTGCACCATTCTGAAAATTTTCTTTATGTGATTCGCCTCCAATAATATGTAAAAATCACATTTTATGAGAATTAAAAAGCATATCTCCTGATAGAAATATTAAGACCATCTCCATCGGGGTTTTTAAAGTGGATTTCTAAGGATTAAAAATAATAAAAATAATAAAAAGAGATGAGAGAGGGAAGGAGAGACTTAATTTATTGGAAAGCTTTTACTTCTATTTTATTGGTTCATTTCATTTTTATTTAAAAATTGATTAAATTATAAAATTATATTAATTAAATATAATTAAAATATCCTTGTAAAAAACTGAATGAATGGAGATGCTCTAATTTAGTCAACCATTAAAATTAAAGGAGCTTTCACATTTTTCTTCATGTTTAGAAAAAATTTCTACCAAAGAAAAAAAAATATATATTCATTTCTGACCCATCATGCTGCTCCACATGGGACAATCACTTCTAATTTGTCAATGCGAATAAGGTCTCTAAACATCAACCTTATCATCATGTCTTTTTCTCAATCTCAACCACATATATAAAAAGGAAAAATATTCTGTTAAAAATTGGTATATATATATAATTAAAAGGGTGTGACTGGTTTTGATGTAGAGTAAAAATGAGTAATCGATAAAATATGAAAATAAAAGAAGAGCAAAAGGTAGAGTCAAATTCTGTTTCACTCTGTATGAAAACAACGATTTAATTTTCTAGGGGCATAAAACTAATATATACGTGAGAAACGTTAATCTCAATTACCCTTTTTTCAAAAAAAAAAAAAAAACGTTAATCTCAATTTTCCTGAAAATGGGACAAGTCACATTCTTTCAAGCGTTTGGCTTTTATCGAAGAAGACAAGAAGCAATTTAAGCACGTGTCAATAATACTACATGGACGGGAAATATGTAGGACTGTGAAACTGAAAACAATTAATAACGTGGCCCCCAACTATCATGTGGTAAAAGCAATACTTTTCTTTTTTTGCTAAAATTTATTGCATAACTTGACCATTTTTTGTGTCACTAATTTGATATTTTTTTCTTCGACGACTTTAGAAATACTAAGTTTTATTGTTTTTACTATAAAAATACTAAGTTTTATTGTTTTTACTATAAAAAATACTAAGTTTTATTGTTTTTACTATTAAAATGTGTATATAATTTGTAAATGGAGATGGGTTCTTTAAAAAAAAGAAAAGTATATGTATCTTGGAAATCTGACTGTAAATTTGCTTTGTCTACTATTCCATTTTTCCCTGTTAATTGGGTAGTGTACTAAACTAGTTAATCATTGGACTTTATCTCTATCATTTGTTCGACAATGGATTTGTAGATAAATTAGTACTTAACTAAAACTTTTGCTTATTCCTTTTGTTCAATTTCTATTTTTGTTTATTCCAAAATAATTCCAAAAAAAAAATATGCGAAAAAAACAAAGAAAATAATTATATAAAACCAAAAAAGAGAGGGCTATTTATACGCTAGCTACTAGCCTATATACTCTTACTCATTCAAGAGACCATTCTAAAATTAGTGAACGATTGTGCGAATTAGAGAGAGCCCTGGATACTTGCATAGTTTTTTTTTTCTTGTAACTTTACTTTCATAGTTTCTTTCATTTTAAATTATCCTAGCTCTTCTCTTATCATAAGGTAAATTACACGTGGTTGTATCGGATTGGCGGGCTGAGAGAAATATATAATGGGGAGAGCAACGTGGTTCGAAGCCGACGGGACAAAGAGAGGAGAATGGACGGAGGAGGAAGACCAGAAACTCGTCGCTTACATCGACGAATACGGCATCGGTGACTGGCGTTTTCTCCCTCACAAAGCTGGTAGTATTATATATATATAGCACGACAGTTCTATGATCTTAATACGCATTTTATTGTGTCACTAATCGCAACCAAAATCACAAAACAGATAATTAAAGAGGCTTTCTAAATTCTAACTAAGAAACTTTTAATTATTGATAAAAAAAGAAAAACTTCTATTACTTTTGACTAAATCACTGTCAACTGCAGCAAAACATTCTCTAATTAAAAGTAATAGAGTATAAAACGTAAAAATAAGCTTCTGATAAGGATACTTTTAATCCTTTTTTTTAATTATCGCTTGTAATTTTTTTAATCATTATGGTGCTTCTGTTATTTGTAAGTTTTGTGAAGGTCCAAACAATCGCTTCTGTTTAGTTACGGTGCCAATATTAAAGCAGGTGTTCCATGGGTTTTTTACCCCTCTCTCTCTCTATATATATATATAACAAATATACGTAGAAAGTCATATAATCCAATCAAAGTTTTGAGTCTTTTTTTTTAGACATAAATTTCCAAAAGTTTAAATCTTTACAAAAAAATTTGGTTTGCATATATGTACTCAATAAGATCACAATATTTACTGCTAAAAGAATTCAAGTTTTAATCTTTATATTTGTGATGAACAAAGGTTTGCAGAGATGTGGAAAGAGCTGCAGATTAAGGTGGCTTAACTATCTAAGGCCCGGGGTCAAGAAAGGCAAATTCACTCCTCAAGAAGAACAAGCTATCATCGATTTTCATTCTCTTCTCGGGAACAGGTTTACTACTTATAATTAGTAAATACCGCATTGTCAAAACCCACAATTTCATGCGATATATATATATATATATATATATATATATGACAATACACACGAGAGGATTAGTGGTACGGGATCAGAAGGTTGTTTAGGGCACTGCTTATATATTCAAACCCTACCACACTGGCACCATGCAGTTGTAAAACTTAAATGTCGTATGCAGGGCCGATCCTGAGATTTTGGGGGTTCGAAACCAATTATATAATGGGGGTCAATATTATATGTCACAAAAATTATATTTAAAAAAGTTTTTTTTTTCTTTAGTTTAGTGGATTTTATAATTTGGCCTCATTTATATATTTTTTGCTAGGTCCATATTAAAAAAACTATAAAATATTAATGACTATATATACATATATATATATATATATATATAAATTCCTAAAAGGAGCCACTGAAATTTGGGAGCCAAGCCCATTGCTTCATTTGGCTTGGTCCAGGACCGGCTCTGGTTGTATGAAGCAATATTGCTTATTAATTTATTTTTATTACTGCCAAAAGAATAATACAATTTGAACATATAGCATGTTTTTACATCATATTATTTAACTAAAATTTTAAAATATTTAATTATTTATTTAGCAACCTTAAAATAATTCGACTAATATTACATATTAATAGAGTTTTTTTTACATCCGAATAAATCTGTGAAATATATTAGTCAAGTCTACACAAACTAAATAAAAACTAACGGAATTTATTATTGAACTAAAAAAACTGTTGTAGGTGGGCAGTCATAGCGCAGCAGATGCCGGGTCGATCGGACAACGACATCAAGAACCATTGGAACTCTTGTCTCAAGAAAAGACTCGAGAGAAGTGGAATCGACCCAATGACCCACCAGCCAATGACCGACCAGTCGTTTAACAAAGAATGCTTCAGCTCTTTCTCCTCCACGGCGATGAGTCCATCTTCTTCCTCCTCTTCCTCCGGCTCGGCCCGTCTCCTTAACAAGATCGCCACTGGTATCTCATCTAGACAACACGGCGTTGACAGGATCAAGAACATCTTGTCGGATCCGAGAATCACAAGCATTAATGGCCAAGAAGAAGCATTTGAAGAGCTGAAGAAGGATCATGGCAAGACTTTAGCTAGTGATGATCAAGAAGATGATTTTCTAATGTGGGACGAGGACAAATTGAGGTATTTCATGGAGGGGATCGGTGTAACGGAGTTCGAAACGACGTCATACGATGGAGTCTATAACTCTAGTTCATCACCACCGTATGGTGTTTAACTGTTTATGAGACTGACCTGCTTGATGATCATCTCATTTGATACAGTGGTGTACTGTGTGAGAATCGTTTATGTGTCTATTTACCACATGTTATGCTTTTGGCACGTTGTGACGAAGAATAATATTCGTGTGCCGACCAAGAGAATAATCTCTTTAAACTTATATCGTTAATACATATATGTTTTATAATTAAAGAAAAGCAAACAAAACAAAAGACAAAACACTATTGTGATAATTGCTTCTTCTTCTTTTTTCGTTCTGGTCCTCTGGTCCACACTGCTTTAGATTTTATCATGTAATTAATTAACTTTATGTATTTACGAAGTTGATGTTTTTCTTTCGTTTTGTAATATATAATAATTATTTTGATATTATCCTTTGTGAAGTCATCGTCGTAGCAGAGTGGCGGGAAGCTAAAACGACGTTGTTAGACCATCTCCAACGCGGGGTTTTAAGAGAGGTTCTGATCATTTAATTGATCAAAATTAAATAAAAAATGGATATTATGAGTAGAATCGGTTCTAAACATAGAGTTTTTAGAACCCATTTGAACCTCTGACGTGTCGCGTTGTGATTGGATAGAGCTTTTTCTATTATTTTTTTTTGGTTTTTTTGTTTGCCGATTTCTCCTTCCTTTCTCTGCAGTTGTGATTGGAAAAGGGTTGAAAGTGGTCGATTTCTCCGGCGACGGAGGAAGTGATTGAGCTTGCAGAAGGAGATACAAATGGCGTCTCTCAAAGTCCCCAGCAATGTTCCTCTTCCCGAAGAAGACGATGAGCAACTCGCAAGGCTTTTGCAGGTCTCCTCTATCTCTCTCCAATCATCGATTGATCTAAAGTAAATTTTGACTTAAATTAATTTTTTCTTATGCGAATCTAATCTATAACCTATTTCCTTATTTAAGTTGATCCTCCATCTCTGTCGTGATTTTGTTTTTGGATTTGCTGGAAAAGCGCCGATTTAGTTGACCTTGTTTGATTTAATCAATGTTCACTTGTGATCCGCTTCTTACATTGCTCTGTTTTGTTCTTCAATCACAAGAACTTTATTTGTTTGATTTGGTCTGAGCTC
>JAHZTW010000001.1:99256441-99298504 GCA_020283515.1 Alliaria petiolata
AAATTTAATATTGAACTAAAAAAAACTGTTGTAGGTGGGCAGCCATAGCGCAGCAGATGCCGGGTCGATCAGACAACGACATCAAGAACCATTGGAACTCTTGTCTCAAGAAAAGACTCGAGAGAAATGGAATCGACCCAATGACCCACCAGCCAATGACCGACCAGTCGTTTAACAAAGAATGCTTCAGCTCTTTCTCCTCCACGGCGATGAGTCCATCTTCTTCCTCCTCTTCCTCAGGCTCGGCCCGCCTCCTTAACAAGATCGCCACTGGTATCTCATCTAGACAACACGGCGTTGAGAGGATCAAGAACATCTTGTGGGATCCGAGAATCACAAGCATTAATGGCCAAGAAGAAGCATTTGAAGAGCTAAAGAAGGATCATGGGAAGACTTTAGCTAGTGATGATCAAGAAGAAGATTTTCTTATGTGGGACGAGGACAAATTGAGGCATTTCATGGAGGAGATTGGTGCAACGGAGTTCGAAACGACGTCATACGATGGAGTCTATAACTCTAGTTCATCACCACTGTATGGTGTTTATGAGACTGACCTGCTTGATGATCATCTCATTTGATACAGTGGTGTACTGTGTGAGAATCGTTTATATGTCTATTTACCACATGTTATGCTTTTGGCACGTTGCGACGAATAATAATACTCATGTGCCGACCAAGAGAATAACTTCTTTAAAATTATTTCGCATTATTAATTTTAAAACATCAAAGTTTATATAATTAAATACAAATATATTTTATAAAGAAAAACAAACAAAACAAAAGACAATACACTATTGTGATAATTGCTTCTTCTTTTTTTTTTTTTGTCCTGGTCCACACTGCTTTGGATTTTGTCTTTATGTATTCGATTTACGAAGTTGATGTTTTTCTTCCATTTTGTAATATATACTATATTATTTTGATATAATCCTTTGTGAAGTCATCGTTGTATATGTCTCGTAGCAGAGTGGCGAGATGCTAAAATGACGTTGTTAGGGCCACACTTAAATCAACGTCCCTGCGACCACGTGGATAACGCGCCTCGTTATCAATTCCGTTACACATTTAGTCACGTGATAAATATGCGCCAACTTGATTATTATTACATTATTGAAACAACTTTTTTTTTTTTGAACCTTCATTATTGAAATAATTTTCATTGTTGATTTATAAATTGATAAATTGACTCGAGTATATTGTTGGAGCAAAAACTGACTAGAGTATGAGCACTAGAGAAAACTTACAAAACTTTTTGACTAAAATGGTATGAGCACTATAGAAAATTTGAAATTGATTTTTGTACAAAAATACATTATGATTATTATGGGTTTATGTTCTTCTATAAATTAATGAAAGTCAGTTTGATATTTAAAAAAAAAACTATAAAAATACACATATATATGGATAATTTAAATTAAATTAACGAAAGTCAGCTTGATGTTCTGAATGAATTATATTGTTGGAGCAAAAACTGACTAGAGTATGAAAGCACCAGAGAAAAGTTACAAAACTTATTTGACTAGAATGATATCACTATAGAAAAATTGAAATTGTTTTTTTTTTGTATAAAACTAAAGTTACAAAAATACATCATGATTATTATATTTATGGGTTTAAGTTCTTCCATAAATTAATGAAAGCTCGTCGTTAATTCATTCAGAACGTTGATCGGATTGTTGTTGAAGGCGAATTGCTTGTGGACATCGACCAATCCCATTCCAAGATCCATAGTTGGCCTTTGAGAATTCCAAGAAACATACCGCGGAGAAATTGATGATATAGAATTTGAAGAAATACAGAAAATGGAAGAACCCTTTGATTACTAACTTTTGGGCCTTTTAAAAAATAGTGTTCATCTTTTGTTTGCAACTTTCAATATATTGGAAACATACAAGTTGTACACAAATCCATCAAATCCATGGTGGTCTTATTATAAATCTCGGTCTTCATATAGAAACATAGCAGTCTGGTTTTTAAGTTCTTCAGTTATATAATCCAAGCTTATGTGATCTTCTTATTCTTCTTGATCTGCTTCTTTTCTCTCCATTCCTTTATGTCACTTTCTACCTTGGCATTCACACGCGCTTGAAAACCGGGATATGGTTCATACCCGAAAACCGATTGAAGAACCTGTGTATTCATTCACACAATTCCACATTAGCTTTCACTGGTTAAGGTTCTCACGGAACAGGAGATAACAAGGAGATCAAAACAGAACAGAACACAACGGCAAACAACTTTCACCTCAAGCAACACAAAGAAAGGAGCCATGAGAAAAGCTTGGACTAGATTGTCTAATAGCGCAGGTGCTCGTTTCTGTGAGTAGACAAGAATCAAGAACATCTGTTTTAGGCCTCATGAATACCGATGATGAGTCACAAAGGAGAATCAAAACAAAAATGGATTTTTCTAAGAGCCAAAGGACTTACCTCGAACAAGCCATGGCCAAGGAACTGCCCGGTCCAGCATAACAGCTGAGATGCTACCCCAACCTGTTGAAAAGACAGCGAAATTGTTACAGTACCTACTACGTAAAAGAGGGATTTCAAATAGGGATTCCGCGAGTATGTACTGTTTGTCTGTTTCTCTATGGCAAACTAATCAAAATGATATTCAGAACACTGAAGATACATATAAAGCTCCCAAGTTAACAGATGTTTCTTCAAATGCTTTACAAGAAAAACCTGAACTTTATTTGAACAAGTGATAGTAGACTCTAAATATCTAAGACAGTCACTAATGTTGATGGTCAAGAACAACGATTGTAACCAAACGCACATCAAATCCTCTTCACTAATAAGTCAACAACAGCAAAGAATCAGAATCTTGCAAACTCGAAAAGTGGAGTAATTGCAGAACAAACTGCACTGACTAATCATAAATGTTCAAAGCCAAAGACAGGATATTGTTACTGCTGACTCAAAGTTAACAGCTAATGAAGGGACCCAGAGACAGAGAGAGAGAGAGAGGAATAATAAACCGCTGAAGGTAATAACAATTCATAAATCGATTTCTTCATCTTCCCTGGACATAAATTATAGTTAAAGGGCTTTCAAGTCAAAGCATGGGAAACAATGAACAATAAATGCATGAAGCACACTGCATATATACACATAGAGTACTACACATGGATGCACATAATCTCATAAATATGCTCCTGCACAGGTATTTACTCCAAAAAGATTAAAGTTTTCCACAAACCCTAGAATTCGATTAGAGAAAAGCTGACCTTTAAGGCTAGGGAAGGTCCTAAGCTAACAGCGAGAAAGCTGGAACTAACCCAGCAAGAGAAACACATGAGAGCCGCTACAAACCCAGATTTCTTATCCAAACAGATGTAGAACAGAGCATAAACCACGGTGGCGATAAACCCGACGTTTAATCGCAGAACGCCGTAGAGAGTCAGCGATTGAGGAAACCCTAATTGAGAAGGATCGCAAATTGGGGTCGCGGAGTGGAGGAGAAGCAACGCTGTGAAGACGATCGGCCATACGAAGATGATGTGGATTACAATGTTGATCGGATTGCTGTGATAAGCACCGTAGAAGGCGAAGTGTTTCTCGAGATCGAGCAATCCCATCATTCGACTCATGGTTTCAGGCTTTCGAGGAATTTTTTTTCTCTTGAGGGATTGGAATAAAGAGATAAGAGAGATGTTTGAGGGGAAAATTGGTGGAATTGAAATGGCCACCAGCCCCAAAACAGGAAGATAGACACGGGAAGAAGACGAGAATGGAAAGTTTCTTTGCGAATTCGGCAAGCGGATGCTAACATGCGCTTTTGAAAGACTAAACTAAACGTGTTCTGTGATCGCTAAACAGCGCATATGTAGAGTTGATTGACACGGGAAGAAGGCGGAAGCGGATAGTTGAATTGAATTGACCGGCGACTCCGTTGCTAACCTGCGCTTTTAGAAGACTAAACGTGTTGTGGTTGTTAACGTGCGCACATGGAAAGTTACTTGACAGGGGAAGAAAACGAAAAATATATAGTTGAATTAGCTGGAGATTTAGAGAAAATTTGTTTAGTAACCGCAAAATAAACCAAAACCAACAAACTAATTAATTTATAATCTCTACCTCTCTCTTAACTTTTTGGTTATTTTGTTAATTTTTTTTTCTGTTTTGGTGATTAACCAAATTGACCCAGAGATTTATTAGCACTTCAGGCAATAAACGTTCTGTGGTTGCTAACCTGCGCTTTATAAGACTAACCTGCGCGCTTTTATACTGTATCACGGGAGTTAAGAGTGGACGATACCAATTCCCTTATCCACACATCTTCTGCCTCCAAAAATATAATCTTAAGTTCAATTAAAATGAATAATAAATAAATAAAAAGATTGGAACAACTCTCTCCTCCATTGCCACCATCAAGAAGTAACAATGGCCGAAGCTTTCACAAGTTCCACCTTCACAAACATTCATATCCCTTCTTCCTCCAATTATTCGGTAACATATGTTGTCATGTAATGAAAAATTATTTCATTAGAAAAAAAAAACGACTTAATAAGTGTGTCTTGTGATGTAGCCTAAGCAGGTTTCAGGGCCAAATCATGGATTTTGGCTATCTGTAAGTATTGTTCTCTAACTTAGACTTACATGAATATCCTCCTTATTCTTGCTATTAATTTACGTTTGATCATTTGAAAACTAGATGAAAGTTAATGAAAAGAGGGAAAAGAATCTGATGAGAGGAAGCTTATGTGTAAGAAAAGCAATGCCACATGATTTGCCATTAATGGCTGTGATGGTTCAACAAATCGAAGGGATGCGTGACATCATTACAGAGAAACACGTGTGGCATCTAAGTGATAAAGCCATCAAGAATGTCTGTAAGTAACCAAATCTTGGGTTTATAAAGACAAGAAAATAAAAAGGTTTTTTGTCTTCTTTGATATAATTGGTGTTGATCTGGCAGATATGTTCTACATCATGTTCACTTGTTGGGGATGTTTGTACTTCGGTTCCGCAAAAGTATGGAAAAAAACTCAGATCGAATCTCTTGATCCATTTGCTGCATTGGGAACTTTAATACTATTTTGTTTTTTACATTTTGACCAATAATGGTGTATATATAGGATCCATTCTATGACTCGGAGGAGTACCGTGGAGATGGAGGCGATGGAACTGGATATTGGCTCTATGAAACTGTACGTATCTCTCTTTCTAACACTACAAAAAACAAAAACAAAAAATATATAAAACACATACAAAAATCATAATCAGGAACATTGCCATGGACGACTAGCCCACGGAAGCAAAGTCCGGTTTGCGTTTGCGTTTTGTAAATTTCATTTTGTCTCAATTTCAATGATATCTTAATAGACTCTGTGGACCGGTTTGCGCCTCTGTGATGATGATACGATAAGCAAAGTAAAATATTAGCTGGTTTTAGGCTGGCGTTTACGTTCGGTTTGATATGTGTATATATTTTAAGATCAATCATGTCTAGTAAGGTTGGGCCAGATTGGGCTAGGTTGGGCTGGGTCAGGCCATAAAACTTTCACCTTTGGTACATAATCACAAGATAGTATAGTAATATGTACAACTATTATAAGATTGGATAGAGTTGTTATTGTGTTTTTTTTTGGCTGATATGCTGCAGCAAGAAGACATAGAAGAGAAAGCAAGAGCAGAGCTATGGCGTGAAGAACTTATCGAAGAAATTGAACAGAAAGTTGGTGGTTTAAGAGAGCTCGAAGAAGCTGTTAATAAGTAGCAAACTAACTTGTAAATCATAAGCAAATAGACATATTTTTCTTTTCTTTTCTTGATAACGGTCATAAACCACTCTTCCATTTATATAATAATACTATCTGTTATCTGTTTCTTTGTTGTGTTGTTTTCTGAAATCATTGAATGAACATGTTAGGAGCAATCGTCTAATTCAGATTTTTGTCTCAATTATTTGAAAACTGCCACATACTATATAATAAATAAGTAGTCAATTGGGACGAAATTAATTGGTCGTGTACACTGGGCAGTGAGTCTAATGACGAACAATTTGCGGGAAATACGCTTTTGCACGATTTTATCTGTCCTTTGAACTGACTTTAAGTATAAAACAAACTAATCAAACTTGAAAAATTAAAATTCAGTTAAGAGAAGAAGGAGAGCTTCTCATGACTTTGTCAGTAATCTTCGTGCTCCCATGTTTCAGAGCCTCTTCGAGCTTGAAATTCACACGTGTATTAGTTGTTTTTTCAACAATTCTCTGTCTCTCAATGTATTGCTCGAACATCGAACCTGTCACACGTCTGGTGTTTTCTTGCTTATGATTTTTTATTTCAGTTTTCAGAGATTTTTTTTTTCTTTTTTTTCTACTGGGCTTTTTGATATGCACTTGCTTTTTTTTTATAAATAAAATAAAATAAATATAAGATATCTGTAGGTAGTGTATTTTGTCTGTATCAATTAATTGTTGTAGTTGTACAATTATAATCCCGGCCCAAACCTGATGTTTGACTCTTAATGACACCATTTACATTATTGTGAGAAGTTGGTTTTCATTTCGGGTTGTTGAACTGATTCTGGTTCGGTAGAGTAAATCGAATGTGAGCTTATTGGATTGAGTAAATGCTGAAGCATTTAGTTGGGCCGTGGGTTTTGTTAATAAGTCCAAAAAGTCAAGATGCTTAAAACGGGATGAGAGAGGAAGTCGTACATCTTATCCGATCAATTCATCGTCTTTTTCCTTTTCTTGTTATTCTTGCATACTAAGCTCAATCTCTGTAAATTCTAAGCTCATATAGTGGATTTCCAGGTACCGACCCTGAAGAGAGATGTACCCAGGTTTAGGGGAACTCTATATGTGTGCGTGTTGATTGTGTTCATTACGTTACTTCTTTTTCCGTATGACAAACGAATGATAAACACGAGAGAGAGAGAGGCAAGAGAGAGTTAGATCAAACGGATCTATCTACGAATCGTGATTGTATCGGCTACAAGTGGTATCAGAGCATCCAAGTTTGGAAGAAGCTCGGAGATACAAAGGCGATTCAAGGTCCGGAGCTGAATCGGAGGAGGTTGCACCGGGACATTGGGTGGAAACGAAGATCGCGAATCTTCACGGCGCAAGAGTGAAGAAATCGAGTCATCCAGAAGGAAGATCAGTCGAGTTCCATTCAAGAACTCAGGGAGTTTTCCGTTCTCAACATTTTGTGTTTTGTTTACTAAGAAATCTTCTATTAGCATTCTAGTTTGAAATCGAGAATCGTAATTTCTGGATCATATCGTAATTCTTGGGAAATCTTGGATCATCGATTGCTATTCACGCTTATTATTTGCTTATTTGCAGGAGGCAAATAAACAGAATATCTATCGACGATGGAACCAACTCAAGGGAAATTCGAGATGGAGAAGTTCGACGGCAAGGGAGATTTCGGAATGTGGAAATACAGGTTTCTCGGTCAACTAGAGATTCAAGGACTCGGCTCAGTCCTACAGGAAGATGCGGCTGTGACGTCAGAATCTTTGACACCAGAGGTCGTAACACCAGAGATCGTAACTCCAGGGGTAGTTCCTTCAAAGGACGATAAGCCAGGGCTTACATCTGTGGCAAAAGACTGGAGAATGGATCCAAGGGAAGCCGATAAAGATCTAAGGGCCAGGAACTTGCTGGGTATGTGCCTCACTGACAAGATCTTGAGGAAGATCATGCATGAACCAACTGCGATGGGAATGTGGAAGGCGCTGGAAAAAGACTATCAGACTAAGTCATTGCCAAACCGAATATATCTCAAGCAGAGTTTTGCTGGCTTCAAGATGGAAGAGAATAAGTCCATAGAAGAGAACCTATATAGCTTCTTGAAGCTAATTGCGGATTTGGCCAGCTTTAAAATTATCATAGGAGAAGAGGATCAAGCTATACAGTTGCTAACTAGTCTTCCTCTACTGTATGAACCGCTCGTTCACACGCTGAAGTATGGCACGGGGAAGGAAACTTTGACGGTGAGTGAGGTTACGATGTCGGCCTATGCCAAAGAAGCTGAGCTGAGACAAAAGGGTCTCCTGAATAAGCCGAGAAACAACGCAGAGGGGTTATATGTGGAGTCTAGAGGCAGAACAGAAAAGAGAAGTGAGTATAAAGGAAACAATAAGAAAAATAAGAAAAGAGGAAACAGCAAGGGAAGGTCTAAATCGAAGAACAAATTTGGTCCAAAAGCTTGCTGGACTTGTGGTGATGAAGGCCACTGGAAACGAGATTGCCCGAAGAGAAAGGGTGATCAACATCAGAAGAACACAAGCTCAGCAAATCTAGCAATTCGGCTACCCGAACCGATAGCGTTAACAGCTAGTCCGCAGGATACAAAAGATGAGTGGGTGCTAGATTCAGGTTGTACATTTCATATAACACCAAAGAAGGAGTTGTTGTCTGACTTTGAAGAGTTTGAAGACAATAAGGTGTTAATGGGTAACAACACACATTGTGTTGTGAGAGGTATGAGAACTGTCTTAATAGAGAATGAAGATGGCACTGTGGTGAAGCTGAATAATGTGACGTATATGCCTGAGATGGGCAGGAATTTAATTTCGTATGGTCAGTTGGAGAAATCTGGTTGTAAGTATGTGGGTAAAGACTTTGAGGTTCAGTTTTACAAAGGTGAGCAGAAGGTTTTGACAGGGAAGTATGAACAGGGTTTGTATTATCTTCAAGGCAGAGTAAAGAAGCTAGAGGTTAATGTTGCTAAAGGCAAGGTGATATGACAAGACGGTGGCATTCACGACTTGCTCACATGAGTCAATCGTCAATGGAGGCACTAGCAAGAAAGGGCTACTTGAAGAAAGAAGAGATTACGAATCTAGGGTTCTGTGAAGCCTGTACAATGGGAAAGTCTCACAAGCAGAGTTTCCCAAAGGCAAAGCATACTACAAATGGCATTCTGCAGTATGTGCACTCTGACTTGTGGGGCTCCTCAAATGTCACACCAAGCTTATCGGGAAATCAATACTTCATGACTCTTATCGATGATTTCTCTAAGAAAGTCTGGATATACTTTCTCAAGACCAAAGATGAAGCATATCAGAGGTTTGCTGACTGGAAAGTGTTAGTAGAAAATCATACGGGTAAGAAGCTAAAATGTCTACGAACAGATAATGGGCTTGAGTACTGCAACAAACAGTTCGACCAGTTGTGTAGAGAGTCAGGGGTTAAGAGACACAAGACGTGTCCTTACACGCCCCAGCAGAATGGGATTTCAAAGAGGATGAATCGGACAATCATGGACAGGGTAAGGAGCATGCTTTCTGAAACAGGTTTGAATGGAGAATTCTGGGCAGAGGCAGCCTCGACAGCAGTTTACATCATCAACAGGTCACCAGCCGCATCGATTGACCTGGAGGTTCCTGAGGCTATCTGGACAGAAGGAAGACCAGAGTACAGTCATCTGAGAAGTTTCGGGTGTATGACATATGTGCATACTATCAGGGACAAGATCAGTCCACGAGCGACAAAGGGTATATTTGTGGGTTATGCACAAGGATCGAAAGGGTACAGAGTTTGGTTGTTGGAAGAACAGAAAGTGGTGATCAGCAATGATGTAATCTTTCACGAGGAGAGTCTGTTCAAAGACTTGAACACAGATAAAGTAATGGAGATTGATACCGAGGCTTCAAAGCCAAAGAAGAAAGTTTCCTTTAGCAAGAACCTGACAGAAGAATTTGTAGAAGAAGATGCTTCTGAGGAGAATTCAAATTCAGGTGGAGCTGATCGAGACTATGTTGTGACAGAATCTGAGACTGAGGATGAGTCAATCCCTTCAGATGAAGATGACGAGCCTGTGAAAGACGGGGTTTCAGAGAGTCAGAACGACTATCGTCTGATCAGAGATCGTGAACGGAGAGAGACAAAGCTTCCAGCTCGGTATGCTGATACAGACTTTGTGGCTTATGCACTGGCAAGTGCTGAGACAATAAACATAGAAGAGCCAAAGTCATACATGGAAGCTAAGAGAAGCCGAGACAGTAAGCTATGGGATTTAGCTACTGATGATGAGATGGATTCCTTAAAAAGGAACTACACTTGGGTGTTGACTGATCGTCCAAAGACACAAAAGGTAATCGGTTGTAAGTGGATCTATAAACTTAAACCGAGAATACCTGGAGTGGAGAAGCCCAGGTATAAGGCTAGATTTGTAGCAAAGGGCTATGCTCAAGTCGAGGAAATCGATTACAATGAAGTGTTTGCTCCAGTCGTCAAGCACACGTCGATAAGGCTCCTGTTGTCAATGGTAGTTAATCAAGACATGGAGCTAGAGCAACTAGATGTTAAGACGATTTTTCTGCACGATATTCTGCATGAAAAGATCTACATGAGTCAACCAGAAGGGTATGTTCAGAAGGGTAATGAGGACAAGGTTTGTCTTCTTAAGAAGTCGTTGTATGGCTTGAAGCAGTCACCAAGAGAATGGAATCAACGATTTGATTCATTCATGATCAAGAACCAATACAAGAAAAGTGAGTATGACCCGTGTGTTTATCTCAAAGGCACAAGTTTTAAAAATATGGTCTACCTGCTTTTGTATGTTGATGACATGTTGATTGCTTCTAAGCACATGTCAGTGGTGATAAAACTCAAGGATGTACTGAATACAGAGTTCGAGATGAAAGATTTAGAGGCCGCGAGAAGGATCCTAGGGATGGATATCTTCAGGGACAGAGAGAAGGGTGTCCTGGTTCTGTCGCAGGAGGGCTATCTGAAGCAAGTGTTGAGTACATTTCGTATGGATGAGTGCAGGTCAGTTCAGACGCCGATGGGTTCTCAGTTTAAGCTACATAGTTTGACAGAAGCACAAGAGACTGACCAAGCAGCAGAGATGGATCAGATTCCATACGCAAGTGCAGTGGGGAGCTTGATGTACGCAATGGTAGGTTCAAGACCAGATCTAGCTTATGCGGTTGGATTAGTAAGCAGGTACATGGGACGACCAGGGAAAGACCATTGGCTAGCAGTCCAGTGGATCATGAGGTACATCAGAGGAGCTGCGAGTGTATGCTTAACGTTCACTAAGGAACCCGAGTTCAAGGTAAAATGGTATTGTGATTCGGATTTTGCTGCAGACATGGATAGGCGCAGGTCAATTTCAGGCTATGTTTTCACAGTTGGTGGGAATACAGTGAGTTGGAGATCATGTCTTCAGAAGGTTGTCGCACTATCCATGACTGAAGCAGAATATATGTCACTCTCAGAAGCAGTGAAAGAAGCTCTCTGGCTAAAGGGTATTTGTGAAGAAATGAGCTTCAAACATGAAGCGGTGGAGATTCATTGTGACTCTCAGAGTGCAATTTATTTGGCAAAAAATTACATGCATCATGAAAGAACAAAGCATGTTGCGGTTAAGTATAACTTCATTAAGGACATCACTGCACAAGGAGATGTGAGGGTCATGAAGATTCACACTTCAGAAAATCCAGCAGAGATGTTAACTAAAGTGTTACCAGGTAACAAGTTTCATGATTGCTTGAAAACTCTGAAGGTTACTCTCGCCTGATTCAGGTAAGGGGTGGAGTTATCTCTGGGTGCCAGGAGGTAACAGATCCACATGAAGAACCGAAGCTAGTTTGTTTTGGTGGTTAGAATTTGTGTTGTCAAGTTCAGGTTCTTGAGCTACTTCTGGAGGCTAGGAGGTGGTTGTGTGCTAGTTCCGGTGAATCAGGAATTGGTGTTTCGAGGGTCGGGAATCACGAGAGTCAGCTGGTAAATGCAACAGGGAAATCAGAACCAAGGTGGAGATTTGTGAGAAGTTGGTTCTCATTTCGGGTTGCTGAACTGATTCCGGTTCGGTAGAGTAAACCGAACGTGAGCTTATTGGATTGAGCAAATGCTGAAGCATTTAGTTGGGCCGTGGGTTTTGTTAATAGGCCCAAAAAGTCAAGATGCTTAAAACGGGATGAGAGAGGAAGTCGTACATCTTATCCGATCAATTCATCGTCTTTTTCCTTTTCTTGTTATTCTTGTATACTAAGCTCAATCTCTGTAAATTCTAAGCTCATATAGTGGATTTCCAGGTACCGACCCTGAAGAGAGATGTACCCAGGTTTAGGGGAACTCTATATGTGTGCGTGTTGATTGTGTTCATTACGTTACTTCTTTTTCCGTATGACAAACGAATGATAAACACGAGAGAGAGAGAGGCAAGAGAGAGTTAGATCAAACGGATCTATCTACGAATCGTGATTGTATCGGCTACAATTATGACATACACATGAACAAAGTATATAGTAGATATATATATATGTATGAGAATATCCGAAATCTATAAAATTGGAAATTGTCTTTGAGTTTTTCTTACCATTTAGGCATTTACATTATGATAATTGTATAAAAAAATAAATAGAACAAGAAACAAACTAAAAATAAAAACAAGGAATTACATGTCAGCATATGTCCTCGAGCCTTTCTAGAAAGAAGAGAACGAATCAACAAGACCGAGTCCCTTTGCTCTCTCTCTCTCTCTCTCCATTACACGCCAACGAAGACTTAGCTGTATTTTTCCACATGGGCTTACTCTCCCCGTCACAGCTCCCCTCCATGACATATATCTCCACGTGGAACCTATTAGTGTCTCATTCTCGATCTCAAATGTCACAGCCCCGTGACTAGAGAGAATGTCCGCAACTAAGATTTTTACACTGCCCCATCTCAGATCTGTTGGCTGTAGATTTATTATTACCCCACTCGACGTGTACGCTGCGTGTTTTGTGACGAGTAACAAAAATAGAAAAAAAAAAAGGAATGAGAACACACAAAATCAGATTATAGCTTTATTATTTTTCGTCACAACAACTTTATTTATGTGAAACTTTTTTTTTATTGTGAACAAACAACAGACCAAAGCAAACAAAAGTGGGAAAATTAAAATGATCCAAAAAGTATTGAATAATTCTAAAGCAGATATTAAAATACGCGGTCACAATTATCGCTTTATAAACCCGATCTCTCCTTCTTCTAGCTTTCATCAATCATCATCACTCTCTTTCTCTCTTAAATTCTTCTTTTTAAAAAGTAAAAATCAATCCTGGGGTCTTAGAATTTTCTCTAAGAAAAAACCTTGACTTTCTCGGGGGAAGAAAAACTCCGACTTTGCATCTGTGTACTGAGGATGCCAGCGACGGATTTTCAGGGATCATTTGGTAGGTCGTTGCTAAGTTTACGGCGAGACCAGGTTGACTCAGCAGCACTCGCCGCCGGAAGTAGCCACCACGAGCCGAGCAACATGGAGGTTGAGCTTGATTCTTTCCAGAGACAAGTCGCCGAGAAATTCATCGATCTCAACGCCTCCGGTGGAGAAAACGAGCTTCTCTCACTCGAATGGATCGGGAAGCTTCTCGATTCGTTTCTCTGCTGCCAAGAGGAGTTTCGAGCTATCGTATTCAACCACCGATCACAGATCTCCAAATCTCCGATGGACCGTTTGATCTCCGATTACTTCGAGCGGAGCATCAAAGCCCTCGACGTCTGCAACGCAATCCGCGACGGAATCGAACAGATCCGACAGTGGCAGAAACTCTCCGACATCGTGATCTCCGCTTTAGACAGCCACCGTTCGATCGGAGAAGGACAGCTCCGGCGAGCGAAGAAAGCTCTGATCGATATAGCAATCGGAATGCTCGACGAGAAAGACCCTTCCTCGGCAACGAATCTAGCTCAACGAAACCGTTCCTTCGGAAGAATGAAAGACAATCACAGCCACCACCGCTCGATCGGACACTTCAGGTCTCTCTCATGGAGAGTTTCGAGGTCGTGGTCAGCTTCTAAGCAATTACAAGCCCTGGCGAACAACTTGGCGACGCCTCGACCAAACGACGTCGTTGCCTCCAACGGTTTAGCCGTGCCGGTTTACACAATGACGTCGGTTTTGTTGT
Organism: Alliaria petiolata; assembly: GCA_020283515.1. Lineage (NCBI taxonomy): Eukaryota > Viridiplantae > Streptophyta > Magnoliopsida > Brassicales > Brassicaceae > Alliaria > Alliaria petiolata. The sequence continues at coordinate 99,270,307 of JAHZTW010000001.1, forward strand.
TCGTGATGTGGGTTTTGGTCGCTGCGATCCCTTGCCAAGACCGTGGGCTGCAAGTGAATTTATTTGTGCCGAGGCATTTCCAATGGGCAGCACCGGTTATGTCGATGCACGACAAGATAGTGGAGGAATCTAAGAGAAGAGATAGGAAGAACTGTTGTGGATTGCTTAGAGAGATTGATCGGATTGAGAAGAGCTCGAGGTCGATGAACGAATTGATCGATTCGATTCATTTTCCCTTGACTGATGAGAAGGAAACTGAGGTGAAACAGAGAGTTGAGGAGCTTGTGGAGGTTCACGAAGCTTTGAAAAATGGTTTGGATCCGTTTGAGAGGAAAGTAAGAGAAGTTTTCCATCGGATTGTTCGAAGCCGAACCGAGAGTCTTGATTCTATTTGATAAAGTTCTTGTCTTGAACATGTTTGTCCGAATATGACGATTCATATTCGGATTTTTTTTTGTCTTTTTCTTTTTTCCTTTTTGCTCACTGTAAAAAAAAAAGAAGATAAACTCAAAGAGTGTAGAAGCCATCCTTCTACTCTCTCTCTCTCGATGATGCTAAAAGTGATTATGTTCTGTGTAGCTACTTGCTTAGTGTTTTTAGTGATTTTCCAATAATCAAGCTTTGTGATGTATTTTGTTGATAGATAATGATTCTATTCCACGATGAGCAGTGAAGTATTTCTTTATTGATCGTGATCGAATCTATTCAAGAACCATTTACTAATTATCATCTGCAATCTCTGTTGGATGACTACAATTCCAAATCAAGTATGGTGTATGAAATACAAAACAAATACACAAAGCTTCCATCTCTCTTCTACTTCTTCAGAATTTTCTATTTCTTGTCCAAAACCATGTTGCTAGATAGCTCTTAACTTCATCTGTTAGGAGTGATTCTTCGTGCAAACATAGATCACATGCGTCCAAATCAATTTTATGATAATGCCTACACATATAAAGGTATATTAGCGGCAAAATCAGCTACCAAACAAACATTATTAATCACTTGAAAACGAATGAATAATGATAAAAAAAGATTGAAGATTCTTAGTTATGTGCATCAGAGAGATTCCCATTTAGACATTAGTCATCATTCTCATTCTCCTAATAGGAGGTTTTCTGATGTCCCTGTCTTTTCATCGTCACTTGCACTAATCAAATAAATCTCCAAAAGGATAAAAAAAGAACCGAATTCAAATATTAAGAAAGGAACAAAGAAATACAATGAAGTAAAGGAACTCTTAACATATTCATCATCTTTAGACCGAATGAAAAAAAAAAAAAAACTAAGAACTAGATCAATATTTATAACTCTTGAATGTTGTGCAACATGTGCATCAGAGAGATTCCCATTTAGACATTAGTCAATCATTCTCATGAGATTCTGATGTCCCTGTCTTTTCATCGTCACTTGCACTAATCAAATAACACTCCAAAAGAGATAAAATAACCAAATTCGAATATTAAGAAAGGAACAAGAAATACAATGAAGTCAAGGAACTCTTAAGTATATTCATCATCTTCGGACTGAATAAAAAACAAACAGACTAAAAAACTAGATCAATATTAATAACTCTTGGATACTATGAAACATGTGCATCAGAGAGATTCCCATTTAGACATTAAATCATCATTCTCATCTCCTAACAAGGAGATTCTGATGTCCCTGTCTTTTCATCGTCACTTGCACTAGTCAAATAAAACTCCAAAGAGATAAAACTAAACCAAATTCAAAAATTAAGAAAGGAACAAAGAAATACAATGAAGTCAAGGAACTCTAAGTATATTCATCATCTTCGGACTGAATAAAAAACAAACAGACAAAAACTAGTTCAATGCTCTTGGATATTATGTAACATGTGCATCAGAGAGATTCCCATTTAGACATTAATCATCATTATCATCTCCTAACAAGGAGACTCTGATGTCCCTGTCTTTTCATCTTCACTTGCACTAGTCAATTAAAGTACCAACAGGTAACCAAATCCAAACATAAGTTAAGAGAGGAATCAAAACCAAACCATCAATAAGGCCATAAACAGTAACATACACAGAATAAACCTCGATAACATCTCGAAATAAGAGCGAACAAATATATCATCATAAAGAGATATCAGATGTGTGAAGAGAAAAAATTGCCTCAGAGTTGTTTTCTTTTTCCTAGAGATTAATCTCTCAAAGTATATTTAAAACCATCACAGGCAATAAAATTTTAAAAAAACCATATACACATAGAAAGCAAAGAAGAGAATTACGAAAGAGCAATTCTAAAGATTCTCGAACCTCAAAACCTAACATGAGGTTGAACTAGGGATTCTCGAGAAGTGTTAAATAGACGGATCGACGAACAGAGGCGGTGTTAAATTAGGGCAGAGAGCTAGAGACAAGTCAAAGGTATTAATGGGCTTTGACTTACATTGGCCCAAGTAGTACACTAATTGATCAATTAAGGAAAACCGGTTTTCGGTTTAAATCGGGTTTGAAAGCAATTGATTAAACAAAACCGGTTCTCTCTCTCTCTCTCTACAGAGCACACAATTCCGTTGGTCGACGTCTTAAGTTTCCCCGCGAAATCGAAGGTTGTCCCTTCGTCTGCTTCTGTGAGCTTTCTCTCTGTTCCACCATTAATCTTTCCCTTTTTTCTCTTATTCAACTTTTTTTCTTCTTCTTCTTCTTTTTTGAGACAATCTTTTTTGGTGCCTTTCTTTCTTTTGTTCCTCCATGATATTTCTCTTCTTTGTAACTTCGCCTCCTCTGTGCTCATTTTCATGAGTTTCTTCTCTTGTTTCCAAGCAAAGAACCCATATTTCTCTGTTTCTGCTGCAAAAAGACCCCTTTTTTTTAGCTCTTCTGTTACAGTGAATTTTGTTTTCTAGAGAGAGACTCTGTGCCCGAATTTAGACGTCCCCATCTTCAAAGGTTGGATTTTTTTTCGCGCTCTTCTTCTTGATGGGTTGAATTAAAACCAATTTCATCATTTGCTCAAGCGATTTTTTTGGTTTGAAGCTATAAAACAGAGAGAAATATAATCCCTTGCAAGAAGTCAAAATTTTCATCTGGTCATTGAAGTGAGTATTCGAAGAAATAAATGTTGATACCTTTTCTTTCTTCTTCTCTCAAAATTTTCCAGGGATTTTGATGCTGCTCTGTTTGACAGGATGGGCAGGGTTAAGTTGAAGATCAAAAGACTTGAGAGCACAACCAACAGGCAAGTTACATACTCGAAGAGAAAAAGTGGGATATTGAAGAAAGCCAAAGAGTTATCGATTTTGTGTGATATTGATATTGTCCTTCTTATGTTTTCTCCTACCGGAAAGCCTAACGTTTTCCATGGAGAACACAGGTATACAAATCAAAAACATTCTCAAGTTTTTTTTGCTCTTTGATCATATGTTTAATTTTGTGTTTCAATGCATCATATCTCCATTTTTTGTTGCATTGTGTTCTCTTCTATCCCAGAAAGAAAAGAAAAAAAAACGTCTTATGTTCTACATATAGGTTTGATTGATTATGGTTTAGGACTCATAACGTTGTTATATGGATTTAGCTGGAATGATGAGGGTTATAGACACTAGAATGTGATGGATAGAGTAATGAGAACTAGTATAAGTAGGTGGGGAAGAGAACAGATTAGGGGGTTTTCTTCCGGGTATCGATTCTCAGATATTGTTCTTCGTTGTTCTCCTGTTTTTGAGTAATAAAGAGTGACTTGGCTTCCTACTTTCTATCAGAGAGATGATGGATTGGGATTCATTTCCAAGTTTCCTGCAATTAACTGATTTGAGGTTTTTAACCTGGTTTTTGGCAGTTGCATTGAAGAGATTATTTCTAAGTTTGCGCAATTAACTCCACAAGAAAGGACAAAAAGGTATGGTAAGCATTATGTTAAAAGTATGGATTACTCTCAAACCCTTGATGTAGTTTGTGTTATGAAAACTAAAAACAATGTGTCTTGTTTTTTTTTTACATAACAGGAAATTGGAGAGCCTTGAAGTAAAGAAAAACAACTCACTGGATTTTTTCCTTTCTCATCAATTGTTTGATGCACAAATGTGAGCTTATATGTTTTGATCGATTACAGGGATTGAAGAAGACTTTTAAGAAGCTGGATCATGATGTAAATATAAATGAGTTTTTAGGAGCAAGGTACTTACCATTAGTTCTTTAAATTAATAACCTTATTTTGTCATTTATAAGCCTCTGAGATGTTGCCTTCTCTATTATGCAGGAATCAAACTATTGAGGTATGGATCGACCATCATCGGTTCTTGAATTGTCTCTTGTATACTTTTACTGCTCCCTGAGTCAGGTTGCTAAAGTCTCTGTTTACCTTTACCACACGACAGGGTCTAAGTAACCAAGTAGCAATTTTCCAAGCTCAGCTTATGGAGTGTCATAGGAGGTTGAGGTGTGAAAAATTTATAGTTTCTTGCGCTATTAAGTTTTTGCTTCTTGAAATCTAGTTTCAATCGAATTTGAGTCTTCTTCTTCTGGTGGCTGTTTTCAGTTGTTGGACAAACATCGATAGAATAGAAAACACAGAGCATCTCAATTTATTGGAAGAATCATTGAGGAAATCTATTGAAAGAATCCAAATTCACAAGGTGTGTTATAATATTTTTCTTTTAACTCAGTCATATAGACCCAAGATTCAGGATTTCATTTTTAGTTTCCTGAACACATTGAAATTTAGTTACGAAAGACGGTTTCCTTCAATTTGCAGGAACATTACAGAAAGAACCAACTTCTGCCACTAGAATGTACAACGACACAGGTTAAAACCATTTGTCCCATTTCCTCTCTCTCTCTCTCTCTCTCTCTCTGTCTTCATCAGGGCAACTTCTTAACCAGACCAAAGCCTTAAACTGCAGTTTCACAGCGGGATACAGTTGCCTTTGGCGATGGGAGGTAATAACAGTATGCAAGAAGCTCACTCGATGTCTTGGCTTCCAGATAGCGATAACCAGCAAACAATCTTACCTGGTGATTCCAGCTTTCTTCCTCATAGGTAAGAGTCTAAGTCACAATATATAAAAAAAACGTTTCACTTCGAAAATGCTCTCTCAAGTGATGGTCTACTGATTTGAAAACAGAGATATGGATGGTTCGATTCCCGTTTACTCAAACTGCTTCTTTGAGACTACAAAACAAGAAGATCAGGTATGCAGCAACCCGGGACAACAATTTGAGCACTTGGAACAACAAGGAAACGGTTGTTTGGGTTTGCAACAAATTGGGGAGGAATATTCATATCCTATACCATTTGGTACTACTTTGGGAATGGAAGAAGATCAAGAGAAGAAGATAAAATCTGAAATGGAATTGCACAACTTGCAACAACAACAACAGCAAGATCCTTCATCAATGTATGATCCGACGGCTAATAATGGTGGCCGCTTTCAAATTCCTCATGATCAATCCATGTTTGCCACTGATCATCATCAGCATCATCAGCATCATCATCAGCAAAATTGGTTTCCAGATTCAATGTTTGGTCAAACTTCTTACAACCAGGTTTGTGTTTCACACCTTCTATTGGAACTATCTAGCTATATGATCCACCACACTGAATATGTCTCTGTATATTTGGTGATTGCAGCAACCGAACTAACTCAAGAGAGTGCGTAACCTGTTCTATGGATGATGACTGGACTTATGTCTGAAGAAGGACTAGTTTGAGCCATTGCTATATATATAGAGAGAGTGTGTGTGTGTGTGCGTGTGTACATGTATCTGTATGTATGAGAGCCTGTGTCATATACTCAGGGGAGTTTTAGGCATTTTGTGTATAAGAGATGTTGTCTAGTAACCATATATTCTGTAAGAATGATAAATATAAATCAATATAGTTTCTTCATAGATGTTGGCTCTGTGTTTGAGACGCAAAAGATACGCAAAAGATTGGTCTTTCTATCTTCTTCTTCTTAACTTCAGCTTTTCAAAACTCTTTTGTTAATATATCAGTCTTGTCACGATAGCATACACAACATCAAAAAAAAGGAAGGAATTAAAAAAATATTAAAATAAAGCTTCATTACAATGAGTAACCCTAAGTCAAATCTACAATCTCGTGCTAATTTTGCAACCGAACACCACTAGTTCATTGATCTTCACGTGGCAACTCGAAACAACACAATGGACAAACATGACTGGTCTCGAACCACTTTACGATACACTCATCGTCAAAGTCATGTCCAGAAGGTAAAGCCAAAACTCTTCCTCCATTGGTAAAATCTTGCAAACAAATCGTCCTTGCAAGCTAATCGTCTTGGTTTTTTCCTTTTTCGTTTTTTCCTTTTTAATCTTCTTGTTGTGTATTCTCCTGGTTAGGGATTTGACCACGAGCTTGCTAGCGGGTCGAGGTCGTTAAGAATATTATAGAATATGAATATATTATTGAATTGATTGTGTTATTATACAAGATAATAAGATACATATACAGTAAAACCTCTATAAATTAATAACGTTGGGACCGTGAGGTTTTATAAAAAAATATTAATTTATAGTGATTATTAATTTATAGATATATTATTTGGTTGAAAAATTAATTTTGAAACTGACAAAAAATATTAATTTAGCGAGGTATTAATGAATCGAGTATTAATTTATAGAGGTTCTACTGTATATAGTGATTAGCATTAACATATTGCTAGCATCAAATAATGTAAATCTTCCTAATCTTTATCACAATAGAATATTTATGAGAATATTCTTCGGTTGAGCTTCACGGGCTTCACTTCATAAACGGCATTTGACAGCCTACAATACTTGGTCCGCAAGATACACATCTTGCTTCTTAAGATATCTCCAATACCCTCCCGCACGACAAATGTGGGACGTGAAACACACAAACTATGCAATCGCAAAGCGGAACACCTATGTCGTGGACACTTGCAGAGGATGGACAAAACATGTCAACTGACTCCTCCAGATTAAACTTCAATCTTCATAGGGATGAAACTTCAACTCGTCTTTGGTCTTGATAATAGAGGGAAAATAACATCCTGTGGGTGCAACTGCAACTCCACAAATAATTGTATTTATTTCGGACAGTCCATAAACCGAAAAAATGACCTAAAGAACACGAGCGCTCTAATTAGAACTCCCTAAAACCATAACCAAACTCCCCCGTAATAGAAGAAACCAAAAAATATTGAGAAATTCTAAACTGTAGAATAAATCTCAGAAAATAAAACTAATAATAACCCGTGAACCATAACTCTTAACCAAAAGATTCTCTCAATAACTCTCATCACTAGCATGAAGCAATAAAAAAAACTAAAAGAAAACCCACTTAATATAAAAGACAACCAAAGCTCGTAAGCACCGGGACTTCAAAATCCAAAACATAAATTAAGTATAGAAACCAAGATCCTAATTTTTTTTTTTTTAATTAAAAACCTATACGGACAAAAAATCTACTCCTCACGTCATCGTGTGGATCATCATCTCCACCGTCTTCAACGTCATCTCCTCCGGTGAGTTTCTCCATGATCTCTGTTGAAGATGAGATCACAAGAATTCTAGTGCGGAAGTCTTTAACTTCGATCCACAAGAATCGAAGGCTCTGATACCATGAAGAATATTATAAAATATGAATATATTATTGAATTGATTGTGTTATTATACAAGATAATAAGATACATAAATATAGTGATTAGCATTAACATATTGCTAACACCAAATAATGTAAATCTTTCTAATCCTTATCACAATAGAATATTTATGAGAATATTATTCGGTTGAGCTTCACGGGCTTCACTTCATAAACGGCCTTTGACAGCCCACAATACTTGAACTCATGGAACGAAGCTTGAACCGCTTCTTCAATCTGAGTCTGAGAGTCCTCATCATCGAGATAACCGGGAAAAAAATCAAACCGAACCTTCAAAGCACATCCAGGAGAATAATCGCTACTTGCGGGACAAGTTACAGTGTCAACATAGACAATTAGGCTCATCAACGCATCAGAAATATCATCGTCGTTGATTCCGGCTTCCATCAAGAAATATTCCAAGCCTTCTCTGCTTTGACACTCGTCGTTGTCGATAAAGTCTTTGGCAAGCGACAGAGTCTTGAATGTCGGGTTATCATGTTCATCCAAGATCGTTGCAGTGATTCTGATTGTGCCAACATCTTCTTCTTCAGCAGGATCGTTATCTATTTCGTGGGAGAATTCGGCTCTCATGGCTACCACTAATACTATCATCAGTCGAACCCTAAATTTTCTTTTAGTTGTTCCTAGTCGCTCAAAACAAAAACAACAAAAGAAACTAAATCGATGATTTTGGTTCAAGGGTGAGTTGTACTGGTATTTATAATATCAGGTCTTTTTAAGTCGGTGATCTAATTGTATTTGATTGTTTCCTTTTTCCTATGGAAAGAAGACTTAACAAATTTCCATTTTTGTTACACGATACGTGACGACATAATAACGATTTCCATTTTTTTCAGACGAAGTAAAACAATTTTCAAAATTATTTACCGTGTCCTTTCTCTCTTTTTGTTTTGTTTTTAATGTTAAAATTATTTAACCAACAGAAAAAAAAGTTCGTTACAAAGCAAGTTCTTCTACATCAAATATCTAAACGAAACGGAATCAGGAATGTGGATGACTCTATTACTACTAGTTCTTCATAGAGGTCATAATCCCAAAGGGGGAATACAAACTTCGATTGTGCCTCTATGCTTTTTTTTTAGGTTTTGTTTTGATGAACTTCTTTATTCCTTCCTTCCCGACAAGGACAATGTTTACAAAGTACAGTTAAAAGATACCAATTAAAGGCCACAAAGGTAAGAAACAACATGCGAAGCTAGATTTTAGAACCAAGAGAAAACCAGTTACGGTTGGAAGAACTTGAACCAGATACGTGAATGAAAGATTCTTCGTTGGAGGCAGTTGAAATTTGTTGACAGTTGGGACGAGGTCTCCAGTCCAAAAACCGAACAGCTTTGCTCTCAAAGTGACTTGAGTTTCTTTGACCACCACCACATGAGGTGGCTTTGAGGTGGAAGATTGCAATCTAGAGTGATCCTCTCTTTCTATAGAAACGTATACCGCAGCTTGAAAGATGAGGTTACAAATCGCCCTTGAGGCAGATTGCATCCAGCTAACCACATTCTCAAAAAAAGCAGGCGGAGAAAGGGTTCTATTGAGTGAAAAACGAATTCCATACCTCGAATAAGAATGAGTACCCAAAGAAAATATGATTGCACACAGACACAACAAAGATAATGAGCTCATAAAGATCCTAAAAAACGCAAGAGAGTCCATTATTGGAAGAAGACAAACATATGTAGCTTCTTTTTTTTTTGGGGGGGTGCAAAGACAACATATGTATGTAGCTATGTCAGACTCAAAAACCATTTTAAGCAGGATTCTGCAACAAATGCTGAAAATGGTTTCATACAAACAAGAGGGTAGCTATTACGGTAAAATAACTCCAATGTATTTTCCCCAAAGGTGGAAAAGCTTTGTCTTTGTCTATTGTTGTCATAAGCCATTTTTGCTTAAAATTAAAAACCTTTCAACACACAAACTTTACACATTCTGTTATAGAAGACATGCAAGCAAATGTGGTTTCTGGGGAGCCCTCCCATCATTCCTCAGCATCTTCCTCTTCTTCGTCATCATCTTCATCAGAGTCACCTTCTTTCCCCTAGAGTTTTGGTTTGGAAAAACTTATCAGGTATAACTTACAAATGGAAGAATAGATTCAAACATTACGATATAATAATGTTCTGCCTCGGGATACGTCCATCTAAACTTTCATCTCATCATATCATATCATAGATGCAGTAAATTTTCAGCAGAAAACTCAACCAAGCAAAGGAAATTAGATGACTTTTTTTACCTCCTCATCTCCATCAAAATCCTCTTCATCAGCCTCCTACAAAAGTTGCATATAACATTTTACCAAAATCTTCAAGTAACTTATATGCTCTACAAAAAGTTAAGATTGGACAATGAAAAGGTTAATATCTTACATTGTTGAAGTAGGTGAGAGGGTTGGGCCATAAATCTTCCTTGATGATATCCGCAACCTGCTACAAGACGAATTTCTGAGTTCAAATTGGGCCAGACGTGATGTTACTCTTACAAACAAGTCATAGTAATATAGGGTCATTACCTCGTCGTGAATCTCTTCCTCAACGTCCTCCTTGTGTTGAGCATCGCTAAACCAGGTAAAGAAACTGAAAAAGACAGTCAAGATGGAGTCAATTGACATGTAATTGCTAATGGTTTAAGTCATGGTGCCAAGATTTTTAACTTGGATCTATGATGGGTGCAGAATTACTTAATGAGGAGATGAATTATATACCTCTCTTCAGGTAATGCACGTTTGTTTCCTTTCTTCTCGTGATTCACTCCATTTGGCAAGCCCTTCATAATTGAGAAACACAGCGAAGACTTCAGAATAATCCCAAAGAGTGAGAACTCAAGAAAAAAACTTATGTCCTGCGATATATATCTAATTACCTTGCCCTCTTTCCATTTGATAGGTGTTGCTGTGATTTTGGTTGTCCCTTCTTCGAGGAAGGTAAAAGTCTTCGTTAGTTTTCCATCCTCAAAATAGGGGTTGGGACTGAAGTGCTGTAGTTCACAATTCAACAACAATCAGTAAACTAAGAAACCAAAACCTCATGCTTGACTTTCTTAGATCAATCAGATATATGAAAGACACTTACAAAAGTGATCGAGTATCCAGATTTCACATCTTTGGCATCCTCAACATCCAGAGAGCTAAGATATTTGAAAATCTGTTAAAACAGAAAACTGAATCAAGAGGTAAAAAAAAAAGTAAAGAAAAAGAATGAAAAGGTGAATCAATCAAACGAAACCTCAAGGGACGCTTAAGGAAAACACAAACCTTTTGGTCTTCTTCTGTCAAAAGTTCACCTAGGGCAGGGTGACTCAAGAACTGCAAAGGAAACAGATTCCCAAACCCAATTAGACAAAGACTGTTTCAAGCACCGAACTGAAATCAGAATAGAGAATCTTACTTACAGCAGTTAGCCAGAAATCAGGGATTGCTTTGATGATTTCGTTACGCTTGTCGTAAACAGGTTTCCTTATCACGTTATACTTCTGCTCCACTTCCAAGACTTCATCGCTCGCCTTTTCGTTTATCTTAGCAACAGCATCCAAAGGAGAACAAAACGAGATCATTGAGATGGATTCAACAAAGTGTAAAATGTTATTTATTATCGTGGCGGTGCAAAATTTATATCTAAAACAGTGTTCTTGACTTCTCTACAGGAATTGGAGGAGCTCAATTTTCAAGAGCTACTATATAACTGATGTGAAAACGACCACATTTCATTTGAAAGACGCAACAACATAAATAAAGATACAGACTTTTCGCATAATTTGGAGCATATAATATACTCAATCGAGAAGAGCAATCCAACACAGACAATTCTCACTGACAAAGCGATAAATGAACATCGGCAAAAGAAAATTCGGGAGATTCCGAGCAACTAAAACATCGGGATTTACAAAAAAAAAGGTTCTCTTTTTATTTACCTTCTCGAGGTCGTCTTGAATCTCCTGAAGCTTTTCAATTGAGAGGACAAGCTCTCCATCGATTAGCTCGACGTTTTCCTCCTCGATTTTCTCTTCAGTTTTCGCCTTCTTGCTCTTGTCAGCGACCATTTTCACTTCACTCGCAACCCTTTTGATGAAACCCTAATTGCAAATCGCAGAGGATTCGACTCCTCCCCACTCTTTTCTGTCTTTAGTGCCGTCCGAAGAGCAACCGCTAAAACCCTAAAGCTCTCGATGTATACGATGGTGAAAGCGTGAAGTTGGGCAAAATGATTTAGGGTTTTGGGGGGTTTTTGTTGACCAATAAGATAACGCCAGGCAAGGCCCAAAAGGGTATTTTTGTCAGCTCCGGTAAAAGCCTGGGTAGTTTAGAGATTTTCGGTGCCCTTGTTATGTTTCTTAATTTGTTTGTTTAGGTTTTAATTGATTTTAGTGATTCAAATCTAACTCACCCATACAGATATTGATGGTGATTAGCTGAGTTGGAAAATAATATCCAGCTATTATGATGTCATGTTGTTTAAATTTTTTATGATTAAAGAAAAAACCATGTGTTAGACAAACAAACAAAAAAAGATTAGGTGATTAATCACATTAATGTTATGATGATTATTTCTTAATAACTAGCTAATCTGATCTACCCACCCTACTACATATGTATTGTGTAATAATATTATAAATTCTGTCAGGATTAAATTAATTTTCTTATCACAAAAATAATACCAATCATTAATCTGCATTTGCAAAATATCCATGGGCTCAAAATGGGCTTTGCTTTATGGGTTAGTGATATACTATACTTCCATAGAATAAACATGGGCCACTAGACCCGTCTCTAAACCTTTGTGACAAGTTTTTTTTTTTCATCTGAACTATCATTAATTTAATTTAGAGAGAACATAGTCAATATGTAAAGCAGACGAGATACAAGTTGGAACATAATAATGAAAACTAAATACAACATCATTTAGGTGATGAATGTTTGTGTTGTTTTTAGATTTTGGTTTTTAGTTTTTGGATTTTGGTTTTTGTTTTTAGATTTTAGTTTTTAGATTTTGGTTTTTTGATAATACTTGGAAGAAAAACTCCAAAAATATAGATTTTGGTTTTTGCTTACAAATTGGAAGTTATTTTTAAAAACTAGTTTCCCTAAATTTTAAGGAATCTATTTATCAAAAAACTTGATTGGCAAATAAAATGGTTTTTGAAAACAAAAGCCAAAAACTCTTTCAAAAACTACAAACATTCATCACCTTAGCATTCTTGACTTGGAGAGAATATCCACCATCGTATTTGCCTCTCTATACGTCCATATTTTTTAAAGGAAGTAAGGAACTAACAATTCTAACTAACTCTCAGCATTTCGGGATTCGGGAAAAAAATTACGAATATTAGATAGATAATTGAAAACTAATTTTTGAAAAAGAATTCGATAAAAATGGGATGGGTTTGAAAAAATTCTATTACCTTAAATATTTTCTCAAACTCTAAATAATTTGGGTAAGTATCAAGTTTTGAAACATATATTTCAAATTATTTTGGGAAAATTCGGATAATTTTTAGGAAAATTAAAAAAAAAAATATATATATAATTTTAAATAAATTTTTAAAAATTTAAACGGATAATTTAGATACCTTATCTCATATTCGTTCTCTTCTTACTCTTTTCATACTTGTTTAAAAAATAAATAATTTTAAATATGTAATTATTTGAACGATATTAAAAAAAAAACAGAAAATTAAAATGGATACGTAACTACTCTACTTTTATATGTTTATTATTTTAAAGGATCGCATTTATGAGAAAAAGTATCACATTATTCATATTCAAAAGTCGATTTATTGGAGTTGTTTTGTTTGGCTCTAGTTGGGTTATTTATGTGTGTATATATCAGAAAAACATAATTATAGGTATACTTCTTTTTCTTATTAAATATTGAATGGAATTGGGTAAGGTGGTCACAAAGTAATTAATATTGTTGAAAACATTCTTCATAGCTAGTGGTACCACAATACTTTTAATATACAGAAAAAAATTATATAGACATTTTTTTTCGGCTTCCACGAATTTATAAACAAATATGGTAGTACAATAATTTCGTTATTCTGTCGAACCACTAAATTATGACTTCACATCTGGATTAGCAGAGTAACATTACGTATATCGGTATATATAGGTGTAACCTCACGATAAAACAAAACCTGTAAACATATTTTTATAACATATCTGAAGTCTAAACCCGTTTTCAAAAAAAAAAAAAAAAACATATCTGAAGTCTGCGTTAGATTCTGTTTATATATTTTTCAAAATAATAATAATTTAGTATAGGTATTGTTATTTTGTGTATTTGGATAACCGAAGTAACTACGAGTTTACAATGAAATATTTTATCACCTAAGCTCGAGTCATTGTCATACACTACAAAAAAAAAAATGGATTGTATCACAAAACTAAGTGATACTAATTTTGAATTAGTTATTTATAAATGAAACAAATATATATGACTTAACATCAATTATGATAATTGATGTTATAATTAACTAGTTTGACATCAATTCAATAAAAGTGATACAAATTTTATTAGTTTGTATCATTTTTAAAAAATTGATATTAAAATATAAATTTACATTAATTAGGTGATCGATGTATTTATTAATTTTTGTTAACATCACTTCTAACAATGATACAAAATTAGCATCAATAAAAACTAATTCTAATAAAAATTACACTAATGTAATATAAACATAATCATGTGAATTAGCTTCAATTATTAAAACTGATGTAACTGTTTCGTTCTTTAGCATCATTATAACAAAATCAATACAAAATTATAAATTTACATCAGCTAAATAATCGATGTAATTAATGATTTTGGTTAACATCATTTAGAAAATGATATAAGATTTATATCAGTTAAAAGTGATGTAACTAACGTTTTTTACTTTATTTCACATTGCTAATAGATGAAAAAGTTAAAGAGAAACTATATATATTGAAACTTAAATATCTAATATTCATATTTATTGGTGAATAAAATTAATTTTTTATTTGGTTTTAACCAATAAGATTAATTTTCTTTTTGGTTTTAACCAATAAGATTAATTTTCTTTTTGGTTTTAACCAATAAGATTAATTATATAAAAATAAATAACATAATTATTACAATCAATTATGAAAACTCGCATAAATTTAACATCAATTATATACAAGTGATAGTAATATTTTAAATCATATATTTAAATGATACAAATAGTAATTCAGTTATTGTAAATGATACAACTATTAAAATCACTTATTAAAACTGACGCTAATTTTAACATCAATTATTATAATTGTCACAAATACTAACATCACTTTTAAAAATTGATGTAAAAGATAATATCAATTTTTTTTAATTAACACATATTGAAATCAATTATAACAATCGATGTAAAAATAAAATATATTTGCATCGGTTGATAACTAACTGATGTTAATTATTTTCATCACCACAAACAGAATCATTTTTCTAAATGATGTAAAATTCATTTGCATAGTAATATAAAAATATATAATAAATGATACAATCCACCTCTTTTTTATAGTGATATATCATCATCTCGACCACCGGTCCACCACCATAGGAGTCTATTCGAACTCCTAGAGAGGAAAAAGCGTTTTGCAACGCCAATCATCCATTGAACTATGCAGTATGTAAGGTTTTGTGCTTCTATGTAAAGTATTAAGATAAATACTTTTTGCTATAAAAACGTAATTAATGTTATATAAATTTACAGAAAATAACATTTGGAAACAAATACAAAAAGAAAGTCTTCAGATAAGAGAGATATAAGCACCGGATGCTTTACGCAAGTGGTTAATCGTAGAAATTGATTTTCTTATTTCAGTACAAGAAATGATTTACGCCATATAAAATATTAGCAAATGCTGGTTTCGTGCTAGAAAAGGATGACCAAACTCTTTTTTTAATTAATTAAAAATAAAAATTAGATATATATTCAATAAAATATAGTGCTGTCTAAGGCGGTCCAGTTAATTAGTACATCCGTTGCCCATACTCGTTTTGAGTTATTGAATTGGTCCCAATTTGAGAACATTCCCTTCACATTTACTACTAACCAACCCTAAGTTTGCGATTGCATGGCTACAAATATATATCCGATGCTAACGCCAATTTTGTATAGTCTCATACAAAGTTACAAACTAATTAATATTTCATTGTCTCGACGTCAAATTTTGTTTTTGTGTGGATAATTAATTCCTGACGTCAAATTATCATCGTTTCTTATCATCCACATGCATAATTTGTAGGGTCACGACTCACGAGAGGGATCTATGACTATAATCACGATGTTTTTATTATATAATTCCTTCTTATAGTTTTTTTTTTGTAACTGCATTCCTTCTTATAGTTACTACTGCGTAATGAAACATGTGCTGTAGAAATGATAATCCTTATATTCTTATGTCATCTTTTAAACTTAAACAAATATGGTATTGGTATATAGAAACATAGTTAAAACTTAAAACTTTATTTATATTCCAAATTAGTAAATCTAATAATTATGTAGTAGTGTAGTACGATATTGGCTGAAGACTAAAACAAATGACGTAATTAACATATAAGAGCATTGGTTGGGATCATTTGGTTTTCTAGATCAAAATTTAAAATGATTATAGAATTTATACTATCAAAATGAGTGTGATTGGTAAGTGTTTGAAACAATTTCTACAAGTTATTTAGAATTTTGAAAGTTAAATCATGGTTGAAAAATTGTAGGTGAGCTCCACAAGAGTTCACAGTTCTTTTTTCCTTAAAACCACAAACCAAGAAATCAAAATTATCAAAATCATTAGCATACACTCCAAAAAATATTACAAAAACAATTGAACTAATTTAGAAAAGAGCACACACGAATATTGTTTTTAAAGAAAGCTCAAGTCTTGAATCCTATCTCAGTTTTAAACTTCTTCTGATGAGACATCTCCTGATGATCAACCTTGGCTGCTTCTTTAACATTCCTAGTACTATCAACAACCGAGACAGCTTTGTGACTCTTACAACCCGACAAAAACCCACCCGACCGGACTTTCTCAGCAACTGCCGGTTTGGTTTTAACCACCGAACCACTTCTCGTGACCCTCTTCATCATATCGAAATCCGAAATCACTGATTGATCTGCCATACTTCCCGTTACCACACTCCATCCAATGCTAGCCTCACTCGGCTCGTAGACACTGCTCGTTATGTTCTCAATCTCGAACAAATCAGAACTCGCTTCGCTTGCTGTCTCGTCCTCTTGCGTCTTGCTGCTCATTGAAGAGTTATTACAATTGTTTTGATTGTTGTTCTTGGTAGAGAGATGGTTTGGTATTGCATCCCATGTAAGCATAGACAGCTTTTTCTCAAGGTTCATGGCAATATCAGACCTTTGGATAGGTATTGGAATCATCTTTGGCGCGGGATAATCCGCTTTCTTGGCTTCAAAACGGAGTCTTGGTTTGTCGATGTTCTTTCTTGCGTCGTAAGCAACGAAATCCCGATCGGAATTTCTACCTTTAACGGAGATATTCCTGTCGGTATTGACGGTTTTAACCACCGAGCAGGGACCATTGCATCTAAACCCACCAAAAGAGACGCTTACCTCGTTTGTTTTCCGTTGCTTATTGTCATTGTTGTTATTAATCCTCATGAGAAAGGTTTGACTGTTGTAACTTGACTCGGATCTTACACTTGGAGTTCCATGTCGGCTTGTTCTTGATCTAGACGAAGTCGTCAGTTGAGGATGTGGATGAGGATGAGGATGATCCTCTCTGTTTTCCTTCTCGTGTTGCTTAGTGACATCCACCGTGGAGTCAACATGATCTAGCTTCATGCTGAAGTACTTTTCTGCGCCGAAAACTCCGATCTCGGAGTCAACATCAGCAACAGAAGCTTTGATCGTGGGTTTGTCTGAGATTTTGGAAGAAGGGTGCTCTTGGATCGAGGAGAGGACAAGTGGTTCTGGTTTATAAGTTGAGATTTGGCGAAAATGGGCACTCTTCTTTTCAGTATCCATCTCTATTTTGTGTGTGTGTGTATGTTGTTTAGTCACTACTTTATGAAGTGGTAAAATACAAAAGATCAACCTAAAAGGATTTAGAGGGAAGTGACAAGAAGAAGAAAGCTATGAAAATAATGGGAGATTTTCAGAAAGAAAAAGCTTTGAATGGTTGATGTGTTCATGAGGAGGTATTTTCACTATTATATAGAGAAAACAGAATCTTAGAAGATGAAATGGTGCCACTGCCAAGTCATAGTTAGTAGTTACACAGTTTGCAAACCCCTCAATTTTATAAATATTAATTATGTTTTTTTCTTCTCAAGAAATGTCATCGTAGTACATTAATTTTTCATTGTGGGAAGTACGTTAGAGCTCTAGCGTTAGACTTTGAAAATAAAAAGCGAGTAAAGGTATTTTTGATGGGGGTTTAATATAATTTAACGAGTTATCGACCTATCATATACAAAATTCAATTTTTTTTTTAAGAAACAAAAATTATTTTGTTTGATGAAAGTAGGATCATTCGTTTTACGAAGACTTTAGTTTAAAAATGGAAGATTATTTCACTAGTCATAAACTATAAAATATTAGTATATCGATTATCTTACAAGTTATAATACTAATTACAATGATTTGCTTTTTCGTCCTATTACACGCAAGTAATTGGGCAATCAATAGAATACATTTTCTTCCCAAATGTTTTAGATAAAAGCGAGATTAGCATTAACGAGTTAGCTAGACCTTTCAACTTAGTATAGTTTCTTTCTTCTACAAGGAATGATTCGAATTATCACAATCAACAAATAGTTCAGTTCTTTATATCGAAATTATATATTTTTGTGGATTTTATCCATGAAAAGTAAGATGTGGACAATGTTATGACAAGTGGTATGTGGAAGTGGAACAAAGAGAAGAGAATCGGACCAAATGAATAGATTGGTATTTATTGTTATGCTTATTGTTCAGTAATAAATAGGTTGAAAGATTGGTTTTAAATGGATTTTAAATTCAAACAAATATGTATCACATATTCAAGTATAAATTGCCTTGACGTCTGCTGGAAAGTTTGGCAGTGGCAACATCAAAGATCTTTTCAGTATCATATTATTGTCCTTTTGGAATAGCTAACAATCCAAAGATATATATAACTTTTGAATTTTTGAAGATAACAAATGTTTGTTTTTCATCATAGTACGCGTCTTAAGGAAAACACAATTAATCAACAGACAAACACAACGAACATATTTAACTGTACATATAGTTGATATACGAAAACATGATAGATAAAACTATATTAAGTCTTGGAATGAAGCTGCTCCTGTTGGAGGTTTTACCGGTTCGTGCCCGGTAACAGCTAGGGGGCTTAAGAGGCCCTGGTATACATGATTTATGATAGAGAAAATCAATCTATAAACTATAACATACATCTTTTGATATCGTTAATTTAGCTTGTAAAAATTAAGACCTAAAAAGGAAGTCGCAACAGAGTCACATAGATCAAGGACTAACACACTTTTATGAATATGCTTACCAAAATTTGAATAAATCTATAACATTTAGTAAATTGGATACACTGAACTAGTTGAATTTTAACTATAACATATAATCCAGTGGTTTGTGTTGGTATGTCGTTGTATCAGCATGTAGATTTTTTTTTTTTTTTTTTATAAAGATGCATTGGACTTCAAATATTTTTGAATCATTCTATTTAAAGAGATGTTTAAAGATTATATATTTTACCGTCAAAATAGATATCAAAAAGTTAAGGTGGCCGAGTTGGTCTAAGGCGCCAATTTCAGGTACTGGTCCGAAAGGGCATGGGTTCAATATTTTGATCGACAGTTTTCAATATTTTTTCTTCTTTTTCTTTACGCTGTTCGGTGGGTAGATATCATGCCTCTAAAGCCAGTTCGATCTATTGGGCTTTTTAGTACTTCTATTGGGCTTTTTAGTACTTTATCCAACACGACGACCAAGATCGAGACAAGGAGGTGTGGTTTCGTTTTTTGTCAAAAATATTCCATAACAACGACGTGTCGTGTTGTGAATGGTTGTGTTTGCGTAGCGCCAAGCGAGAACGTTCCGAGATTGCCCCTAACTCGTTTACTATATATAAACCATCATCGAAAATAATCCCTTTGAAAATCCATCACCTCCTATTCCCTCCTCGCTCTTCTTCTTCTTCTTCTTCCTCTCTATCGGAATCGGTGACTCTGTTTTCTAACGAGCTTCCTCTTCGTCACTATGGCTTGCCTAAAGAGGGTTGATAGATCAGCTTTCGTTGCCATGGCCCCAGAAGCTCCGTTCATGGCGGCCGGAACGATGGCCGGAGCCGTCGATCTGTCTTTTAGCTCATCCGCTGATCTCGAGATCTTCGAACTCGGATTTCACTCCAACGACCGTGAGCTGAAACCAATAGGTCAGTGCCCAAGCTCCGAGCGGTTTAATCGACTCGCTTGGGGGCGAAGTTATGGATCCGAGGAGTTTCCCTACGGTCTCATCGCCGGTGGCCTCGTCGACGGGAATATCGGTTTATGGAATCCTCTTTCTCTGATTCGGTGATTTTTTCTTTTCTTTTCTAGCCCTAATTGTTGCGATTGATACGAGAAGACTGTTTCCGTTGTGGCCAAGTAAAGTATTTGCTATTATATATATTTTTTATTTTGTTTGTTTGTTTGTTGCAGTTCCGAGTCTAATGAAAGTGCGCACGTTAGACATCTTTCAAAACATAAAGGGCATGTGAGTTGTAATCTCTTTTGAAGAATTTTATCTTGACAATTGAACTCTCTTTTATTTTGTTTTTAATTTGTGCTATTTGCATGCTTACACATTCTCTGGTATGTTAGGTTCGTGCTCTTGAATTTAATGTTATCTCCACAAACCAACTTGCTTCCGGGGCTGATGATGGTACAGTTTGAGTTTGGGATTTAGCAAATCCTTCAGAGCCTTCTCAATTCCTAAAGGTAATTATATATGTTTCAGCTCGGGATCTTCTTGCTTTATCTTACTATTACTATAGATAATAGACCTACCCATTTGTTGAATTTTGGAGCATCTTTACAAAATTCCGTGTATTGTTTTCAGGGTACTGGTTCTTTTACGCAGGGTGAAATATCCTCTGTTTCATGGAATAGAGAGTTTCGACATGTTTTAGCATCTACCTCATACAATGGGACTAGTGGTGAGAACTAATGCTCTCTTAATTTCTCCTTTCCTTGTATAATCTGATTGACATATATATAGATCAACATCAACTACAATTCAACTTCTGCTGATTGTTAGTCGTTATTGTTTTTTTCTTAGTGATATGGGACGTGAATAACGAGAAGGTTATAACAGGGTAAGTGTTCAGATCCTTCTTTTTACCATGGTTTGTTTGAAGTGCATGTGATCTAATAGTAATCTCTTTATCACAACCTGATATGTCCATATTATCAATATCAACAGTTTCAGAAACACCGAATCAAACAACACATTTAAAGGTCCCATTAGGTGCTCAGTTTTGCAATGGGACCCTGATAATTGTAATCAGATAATGGTTGCATCAGATGAAGACAGTTCACCTACTGTGAAGGTAAAATCAATCAGTTAACGTTTTTGTTCAAGTTAAAATCGAATTTAGCTCTTTTTGTTCGTCTCTAAAGACATTTATGCTATCAGCTTTTGGACATAAGGTATCCACAATCACCTGTTCGCACATTTGTTGGCCACCAAAGAGGTATCTTCATCTCATTTGTGCTATAAAACTCCTTTGTTCTGTTTTTTTTTGTGTGTTTCTGTTTGCTATCATTACTGTTAGTGTCATGGCATTGGTGAAACATATATTATAGTGGTGATTCTTGTTATATAACAGGTGTTATTGCAATGGAGTGGTGTCCAAGTGACAGATTGTATCTAATTACCTGTGCTAGAGACAACCGAACTATTTGCTGGAACACAAAGTCAGCAGAGGTAAAAAGACAATAAATTTGATATAGAACACTAGTAAAAGCTAAAATAGTATTTCACGTAAATTAATGGAATTTTTGGTCCAATTTATGTCAGATTGTGGCTGAGTTACCTACTGGAAACAATTGGAATTTTGATGTTCATTGGTACCCAAAGATACCTGGAGTTATATCAGTATCTTCAGTTGATGGGAAAATTGGCATCTATAACCTTGAGGTATCTATTGGCATATTTCTATGGTGTTTGAAATTAGTGTGCTGTGTACCCAAAATGAAACTCATGTCAGTATGTATCTTATGGTATCCCATATAGGGTTGTGAGGAGAACAATCGAGATTCTGGTAATTAATTTCACCTTAATCCTTTTTGCTGAATTAAAATCATGCTTGATTCTGATTCCTTGTATCGGAAGCAACATCACTTATTATTCAATCTTCTCGATGTAGCTCCTTTAACAGCACCAAAATGGTGGAAGCGCCCGGTTGGTGCATCTTTTGGATTTGGAGGAAAGCTTGTGTCGTACAACGCCAAGCTCCCTGAGGCATCTGAGGTGTGGGGGTTTTAGAGAGGAGGACATTGTCACGTGTCAGGTTTTTTTGCATAGCCTGACCACAGAACAAAGTTTGGTGAATCGAATAACTAAATTTGAAGCTGAAATAGAAAATGGAGAGAAGACTTCACTAAAGGGTTTTTGCGAGAAGAAATCTGAAGAGACCGAGTACGTCAACTGCTGTGACTTATAAAATCAATCATAATATCAGAAAGAAACTTACAATTGTCCTCTTTGTTTCTGCAGATCCGAGGAAGAGAAGGATACATGGGGCTTGCTGAAAATCATGCTTGAAGAGGATGGAACCGCAAAGACGAAGTTGCGTACCCATCTTGGCTTTAGTTTACCTTCTGAGGATCAAACTGTTAATGAGCCTCATGCTATAGATTCTTCTGAAAACGTTAAAGAAACTCAACAAATTCCAGAAGGAGAAGTAGAAGAAGAAGAAGAAGAAGAAGAAAGCTCTGACCCATTATTTGATGATGCCATCCGACGTTCATTGATTGTGGGAGATTACAAAGAAGCAGTAGCTCAGTGTTTATCTGCAAATAAGATGGCTGATGCTTTAGTTATTGCTAGTGTTGGTGGTACAACATTGTGGGAGAACACTCGTGATAAATATCTGAGGATGAGCAATTCGCCTTACATGAAGGTATATATATATATATGCTCTTTAAACTTTATTTGATATGTTGGTAAGTGTCATCTTACATTCTTGTTGGTTTGCTAAAAACCGCGCAACTACTATGTTAATCTGTTTCAGGTTATTTCTGCGATGATGAGCAATGATTTAATGAGTCTTGTTCATACAAGGCCACCTAAGTTGTGGAAAGAAACTCTCGCTCTCATCTGCACTGTAAGCTATTTTGTCGATTAAATTAAAAATGTTTGACGTCACTTATAACTACTTCTAATGGATTTTTTTTTTTTAATTCTTTTCAATATTTGTTGACAAACAGTTTGCAGAAGGAGATGAATGGACAAGCCTCTGTGATGCTCTTGCCTCAAATTTGATGTCTGCTGGTTCTACTCTAGCTGCAACTCTGTGCTACATTTGCGCAGGCAATGTCGACAAAACAGTGGACATTTGGTCAAGGAGCCTTGAAAACGAAAGTGCTGGAAAATCTTATTCTGAGCGTGTTCAAGTACGCATTGTTGAATTCTATACTTTGCATAAATATTGAATCTGGTCTTCTCTGCTCAAATCATTTGCCTCTTTTTATCCTCTGCAATAGGATCTTATGGAGAAGACTCTTGTCCTTGCCTTGGCAACTGGAAACAAGAGATTCAGTGCGTCTCTAAGTAAACTCTTTGAGAGTTATGCTGAGATATTGGCCAGCCAAGGACTTCTTGCAACGGCTGTGAAGTTCTTCAAAGTTCTTGATTTCTCACCTGAATTTCTGCCTCACCAAACTCAGACAGTACCGCAGGTTTTTGAAAATTTTGGCTTTCTGCAACAAAAAAAGTCTCCCCTTCTCTATATTATGTGTAATATGTATCACTTTCTTGGACCAACCTTGATATTAGTGGATTTTTCTGCAGCCATCTTCTACTCCAGCTCCAGTAACCAAAGCTCAGTTATCCAAAACTACTTTGGATCCAAATTCACTTTGTCAGTTTCATCCTCAAGGAAGAAAGAAGAACGCGGACCAATATCAACAGCTAACAATGGATCCTCATTCATTTACTGTATGATTCACTTCCATCTCCATTGTGTTTAGTTTATTGTGTGTTTTCACTAACCTAAATATCTCTGTCCCCAGCGAACCGAGAACTCAACATACAATGCACCACCAGGTCCTGGCTCACATCGATCCAACCTTTCGCAAGCTGGTCTATATCTTAACTCTCAGATTCCCCAAACTGCTGCTCCACCACGAGTGGAACTCATGGTTCCAACAGAGGAGGTAGCGGTGCAACCATCCCCTGCACCTGTAGCTCCACCACCCACTGTTCAGACCGCAGATACTTCAAATGTACCAGGTATTGAGATTGTACAGGGTTAAAAAAAACACTTTGTCGGTTTCATTGGATGTGGTTTATTTATCCTAGTGATCTGCTTCTGTTCTGTATAAGTTTTTTTTTGTATACTAAAAATCAGTTGTTTTCTCATGGTATTATGATTTGTTCTAGCCTACCAGAAACCTATTGTGGCTACATTGACGAGACTTTTTAAAGAGACGTCGGAAACACTAGGAGGTTCACGAGCTAATCCTGCCAAGAAGCGTGAGATAGAAGATAACTCAAGAAAATTAGGAGCTCTGTTTTCGAAACTCAATAATGGGGAAATCTCAGAGAAGGCTGCTGAAAAACTCGCTCAGCTCTGTCAAGCTCTGGACAAACATGATTTTGGTGCAGCTTTACAAATACAGGTAAGATAGGAATTTATGAATCTTTGGTTATCTTTCATTCTTTGTATTTTATAAATGTTGAATAAACAAGTGTTTTTATCTGTTGTTTTGGGGAGAACAGTTGCTTATGACGACCACGCAATGGGATGAATGCAACTTCTGGCTCGCGACACTTAAACGAATGATCAAGGGAAGGCAAAATGTTCGGTGAAAATGGTGATACACTCTTTTTTTTTGTTTATCTCCTTTTCTTAGGGGTGAGGTCTTTGAATCCTCGGGAGAATCAGCATTTGCCTAGAAAGCTTCAGAGCCAAGCAATGTTGGAAAAGCCAGAGTTCATAAAACTGGTGTTAAAAGGTCCTATGTTCGAACACTTCTTAACATAATGTTTTGCTTTTCTTATAGTTCTCCATTCTTAGCCAACTAAAGTCAAAATTATGTATGAATAGACACTACAAGAAAACATAAGTTTTAGGAGAGACATATTCGTGGCAAATTCGTCCCAAATCGGATTTTGCTACGAATTTGCGACGAATATTGAATCGTCGGTAATCGATCGTCGCAAACGCAAAATCGTCGCGAATTCGTCGTTAATATTGGGAGTCCCAATATTCGTCGTAAAATCGTCGTTAAAATATTCGTCGGGAATTCCTCGTAAACTTGAGAGGAAAAAATTCGTTGTAAATTCGTGGCTAATTGGAGAAAAAAATCGTTGTAAATTCGTGGTTAATTGGGGAAAAAAAATCGTCGTTAATTCGTGGTAAAAACAATTTTGTCGTAAAATTGAAGCAAACAATTTCGTCTTAAATTCGTGGCAAAAAAGAATTTCGTCGTAATTTCCTTGTAAATTATATTTTCTCATAGCTACGAAATAACAAGAATTAGTACCCCAAAAATAAAAAAATATTATATATAAAAATACATAAATCTTAAAATTAAAATTAATTTTTTTTTTTTTTAATAAAAATTCAAATAAAATAATCTATGGTATAATCAATTGTGAGAGAGCCGATTCAAATAAACTAATCTAGTCGTTGTGATTCCGGCCGTTGTTCGGTCAATATAGTTAATAATTAAAATTAACCATTTTTGAAAATTATTCAAAATTTAAATCATCCGATTCTAAAATTTCAAAATATTATGATATCCTAACGATATTCAAAAGTGTATAAATATTCCAAACCTAACTAAAAAAAAAAAAAAATAAATTAAATTTAAGATCCATATCTTTGAGTTTTTGGTGGAAGTAGAGAGAGATCCGAGTAGAGAGAGAGAGAGAAGTAAGATTGATTTGGGGTTTGAGAGATGTGAAGAAGAAGGGGAAAGCTCATGGGTTATATATATGATTTATATTCGTCGCAAATTCGTTGGTAATTTACGACGAATTTGCGACGAATCGTGGCTAATTCGTAGTAAATTAAAAATTTAAGAATTTTCATTCCCGCGGGCGGGAATCTATTTGTTCTTCCGTTTTACGACGAATTTGGGAGGGATTCGTCGTAACTTCCTCGTAAATTACCAACAAATTTGCGAGGAACCATCTTACGACGAATTTAGGACGAATTCGGGACATACTCTATACCCTAAACTAATTCAAACCTATTGAATGTCTTACCTTGTTCAATTCGAGAACTAATGTTGACATTTATATGTTTGTAGTATAAGAAAAAAATATCAAAGATATATAAAACTAACTATTTTGTTACATTTATTTAAAAGTTCATAGTGGTTAAGAACAACTATCGTTCTTACTAAACGTTATCACTCGAATTTATAGAGAACCCACGAATCGTAAGCATTTGGTTTATAATTTTATTAACATTCAACAAGTATACATTTAAAAGGTATAACCAAAAAGATTAAACCGAAGTGATCCGATTTTAGGGTATAGGGTATAGATTTATGACGAATTTGGGAGGAATTTAGGATTTCGTCCAAATTCGTCGCAAATTTGGGACGAAATCTTACATTCCTCCCAAATTCGTCCTAAATCAATACACAGTTTGGATAGTCTTCACGAAAACTAGCATAACTACATATAGCACCGTTGGATCTACATAAAACCACATCCAAATGAAAGCTAACGCAAATATCTAGCTCGTGTCCAAAATTCAGCTCGATCCATCGGTGGGAAGTGCCTCAACGTATGCCAAACTTCTCGGTACAGTATAGGTATTGATTTAGGACGAATTTAGGATTTCGTCGCAAAATTTGCATTTAGCGATGAATTTGGGACGTTTTCCTAAAATCGTCAAAAATTAATACTGTATACCCTTAACTAATTCAAACTTCTCGAATGTCTTAGCTTGTTCAATTCTAGAACTAATATTGACATTCATATGTTTGTAATATAAGAAAAAAATATCAAAGATATATAAAACTAACTATTTTGTTACATTTATTTAAAAGTTCATAGTGGTTAAGAATAACTATCGTTTTTACTAAACGTTATCACTCGAATTTATAGAGAACCCACAAATCGTAAGCATTTGGTTTATAATTTTATTAAAATTCAACAAGTATACATTTAAAAGGTATAACCAAAAAGTTTAAACCGAAGTGATCCGAGTTTAGGGTATAGGGTATAGATGTAGGACGAATTTGGGAGGAATTTAGGATTTCGTCCTAAATCAATACACAGTTTGGATAGTCTTCACGAAAACTAGCATAACTACATATCCCACCGTTGGATCTACTTAAAACCACTTCCAAATGAAAGCTAACACAAATATCTAGTTTGTGTCCAAAATTCAGCTCGATCCATCGGTGGAAAATGCCTCAACGAATGCCAAACTTTTATGGTATTGATTTAGGACGAATTTGGGACGAATTTAGGATTTCGTCCCAAATTCATCGCAATATTAGCATTTAGCGACGAATTTGGGACGAATTCCTAAATTCGTCCTAAATGTATACCCTTAACTATTTCAAACCTCTCGAATGACTTAGCTTGTCCAATTCTAGAACTAATATTGACATTCATATGTTTGAAGTATAAGAAAAAATTATCAAAGATATATAAAACTAACTATTCCGTAACATTCATTCAAAATTTCATAGTAATTAAGAACAACTATCGTTTTTACTAAACGTTATCACTATTTATAGAGAACCCACGAATCGTAAGCATTTGGTTTATAATTTTATTAAAATTCAACAAGTATACATTTAAAAGGTATAACCAAAAAGTTTAAACCGAAGTGATCCAAGTTTAGGGTATAGGGTATAGATTTAGGACGAATTTGGGAGGAATTTAGGATTTCGTCCCAAATTCGTCGTAAAATTTGCGATGAATTTGGGACGAAATCCTAAATTCCTCCCAAATTCGTCATAAATCAATACACAGTTTGGATAGTCTTCACGGAAACTAGCATAACTACATATCCCACCGTTGGATCTACTTAAAATCACTTCCAAATGAAAGCTAACGCATATATCTAGTGTGTGTCCAAAATTCAGCTCGATCCATCGGTGGAAAATGCCTCAACGAATACCAAACTTCTAGGATATTGATTTATGACGAATTTGGGACGAATTTAGGATTTCGTCCCAAATTTGTCGCAAAATTAGCGACGAATTTGGGACGAAATCCTAAATTCCTCCCAAATTCGTCCTAAATCAATACACAGTTTGGATAGTCTTCACGAAAACTAGCATAACTACATATCCCACCGTTGGATCTACTTAAAACCACTTCCAAATGAAAGCTAACGCAAATATCTAGTGTGTGTCCAAAATTCAGCTCGATCCATCGGTGG
>JAHZTW010000001.1:99299830-99521647 GCA_020283515.1 Alliaria petiolata
TTTATTTTTGATTAAAAATTTAAATGACCTTCACAGAGTTTGACACTGGCCCAGCGGCCATGACAATAAAAATTGATATCAGTGGATAACTAAAATTTTAGTTGAAAATGACATTATTTTAATGTGTGTAGAATATTTATCGGAATCTTTTGTATGTATAACTGTGGGTCGAATTAATATTCAAGAGAAAGAGACAAAGAGAAGAACATAGGATTATTGGTACTTGTATGCATTCATTTCATTTTTTAACTTTACGTGATCATATTAACTAAGATCAAATTTTTATATTATAATAAAATAATCTTACTAACTACTTGTCTTTAATAAAACTCTCCTATCTAGCTTACTTACTAAAGATTTAACTTGCTTACTAATTTGAGTTTCCATTTATAAACTCTGTATTATATACCCCTATCTTCTGTTGCTGTCATTGACCATATGCTTCGTACATGTGCTCCGAAGGATTCATCTCTTTCAACGCAAATGCTCTTATCTTATATATAAGGATTCATCGCCTTCGGACAAGAAATTTATATATTATGTATCCGCTTAAAACATTAACATACAAATATAGACTATAATATCCAAATGTGATTAGCTCACTCAAGACTAGTTTAATTTGGAGTCTCTCTTGCGTTTAGCTAAGGGAAGGGTTAATAATGGTTTACGTACGTCTTCAGAATCCGTCACAAAAATTGTCTACGGCTCATAGGATGCTAAATAGACTGCTTCTTAAAAGTCCTAACACTTTTCGGCTATTAAAAACAAAATCAAGATTTTTTTTCTTCTTTTTTTTTTTGCAACAAAATCAAGGAATAATGAAATTGTTTGTAATCTCAAATAGATAAAATCTGACGCCTCGTATATATATATACATAGGCAAGGCACACATATTTGAAGTATTTAAGACTCGATAACATCAAGATTGAAGAATCATTAATCATCATATAGATCGGCGTTAATGTAAGTAGTTGAATATACATCGATAACCATATACAGGCTTTTCTCCTTTTTTTGCCATCTTCGTTAATTAGTTGATTCAATTCGGAGGAGAATACTCACAAACAACCTCCGTTTCAACTTCCCTCCGATGAAAACTCCGGTGACAGCCACAAGCGGCGCACGTTAAAGCATCATCAGTTCCTTCTCCGCCGCTTGCCATAAACTCACGGCAACCGTCAACGGCGTAACCGCCGATATTAGCGGCGTGATTCTTCTGGCACTCGACGTAACGGACGTTGCTCGAAGAAGAAGTCGTAGTGTAAGAGCCTTTTCTCTGTTTTATCACCACTTGCCTCTTCTTCATCTTCTTCGTTAACTGATTGATCTAAAAAAACAAAAAAAAACCCTAATTTTTTTTCTATAGTTATTTCGTTATGAGGGGGGGAAATGATCAAATACTCCTTTTGGATACGAAGTAAAAGGGTACTTGCAAATGCCTCTTTGTAGCCCTTATCATATAAATAGGGTTGTTGAGTGTTGACTATATCTTACAATAGACGGATTTGCCAAAGCACTTGTTTAATTATATATTTAAGCATTTGGGAAAAAAAGTCGCTTCAGAAAAAGAAGTCATTGTAAAATTAGATTTATCTATATTTGGTAAGACAAAGACTTCGACATAACTTGATTTATACAATTGTAAATATACAATTGAATAAAATGTTTTTGAAAACTTTGAAGATTCATTGTGTTTTAGCTAGATTTTTTTTTTTTTTTTTTTTTTATATCATATTATTATCAATCGTAATAATTCTGAATCTATGGAGATGTATGAGTCTCGATCCTGAATTTCAAAGTTGTAAGAAATAAACTTTGAAGATATTTTTAAAAAAAGTTATAATAGGTCTGCTTATTATTTTATTTTTTAACTTCAATAGGTCTACTTATTTATAAACTCAGCAACCAGCCTAATTTTTAACGTTATTTTCACGTGCATTGGTTTGCATAAAGAGTATTTTGTTCATTCAAAAAATAAATTTTATTAGAAACTCAATTGAATGGTAGCCACTAGCAGGATCATGAAATAAATAAATAATTGAATAAACAAATTAAATGCGTATCCGAGTCACTCCAAGGGACATGCTCCCACAAGCAATAGACACTGACAGATTGTTGGAGTACATTCGCATTATCAATCACATTTTTTATTATTATTATGAAGGACTTCCATTTACGTCCTAATAAAAAAAAAACTATATTCAGTTCCTTCAAAATTAACATATACTTATGGCGCACAAAGAGTCTCTAGATATGTAAGAGAGTTACGTGGTTCAAAGTAATTAATCTACAGCAAGTCAGCAACAACGGAAAGTGGATACATGTACATATATTAATTCACATGTCAGAGAATAGAGTAATTATTAACATACAAAGATCCATCAGTGACCAAAGTAAAACCGCATTTTTATTGAAGTTTTCAGAGGTTAGAAGAAAACTGAAGCCATTAGAATTGTAAAGGAAATAACGGCTTCAATTGCAATTCAATGATATTTTTAGTTTATTATATTTGTTAGGGGCGGACCAATGAAATGACCCTGATTAAATATTGAAATTAGTTTAATTGTATGTAGTTGTTAAAAAAGCTTAATAACCTAAGTGGCAAATCTTTGCTTATTGACACTCCTTTCACCCAAGTTAATTTGAAAATCATTAAGAAAAAATAACAATAGTATGATAGCATGGACTGAGGCGATCCCTTTCGTCTCTTCCCCTCTCCTTGCCGAAGCGCTGGCCATGCGTGCGGCTCTGGAAAAGGCGTTGGAGTTAGGATATAGATCCGTGACAACAGAATCGGATTCGCTCCAGTTAATTAAAGCCATATCTACGGGCTCATCGTTCTCCGACCTCTATGGGGTGTTGTCGGACATCTACAGTTTCTCCCCTCTCTTTGATTTTCCCTCTTTCAAGTTTATCTCTCGTGAAGAGAATGTTGTAGCTGATCAATTGGCAAAACAAGCTCTTAGCTTATTTGTCCAAAACTCTGTCGTTTAAGTTTTAATATAAGTGGTTTGACAAAAAAAAAGTATGATAGCATGATCAAAAAATGATTTGAAAGTTAAAACTAATACAGGTTAAAATGATAAACAGTACTACGTATAGCACTTGGGAGAAAAATGGCTACACTTCCGTAGACAAAACGACAAGATTATTTACGTTTCATTTCCATAGTTTTTTTTTTTTTTTTTTCTGAATAATACTTTATTTCCATAGTATTTTCTAGATGAACACCGAGAGACGAGAGTATCTGGTAGATAAGTTCTTAAAAGCCAAAATTAAAAACCAGCACCGGCTACTTTCAAATGTAGACACTAGACAGACCCCCTTGGCATTAATTTTTCTCTCTTATTTATATAATATGTTTTTTTTTCACTGTTTTCTTTGTGTTGCATTCTCATTCTTCCATGTTGTCTTTTTTTCATATTGCTCTCTTTATCATTGATGCTTTGGACGATTAAAATTAGGGATCAGAACAACATCTCTGCTTTTCTATACCAAAAACAAAAACTAATGGGAGATTAACAAACGATTGGAAAATAATTACTAGTAGTATAATTAAAAATTAGTGAAGATGAATGCATGCGTCATAGATTGGCACGTGCTAATGACGAAAATATGAAATTGCATGATTCATACGAAACTGGAGTGGTCGCCGCACCAAGTTCGAATGTAGTAGATAATGTCGTAATCGTAATTTTAAGTTTTGTTTTCCCTTCATATATAGATAATGCATGGTATTACACCGAGTCAACGACTCTTCAGGTTTTATTTGAAAATTTCACAAAACCACACAACCTATAAGAAATTTAAATATGTTTCTATAGCTTAATGATTGATGTTTTAAAAATCATATTAAACATTATCTTGCGCATGTATCTATCATCTGTTTTCTGTCTATATGTTTTTCTATGTCTCACGCATGTACATGTTAATTTAGCGTTTTATTTTGTCTATGGTTGAAATATTTCATTTAGACCATATAAATATGGAGACTAGCAAACTTAAATTCTGTCAACAAAACTGAAATCTTTGAATTTTTATATAATTCGCTTTTTGTCTGGTTCGCTTACGTTTTTAAGTTTTAATACTAGCTTTTTTAACCACCAAAGTCGCTTGGATTGACAAAATGTATATTATTTTTATTTTTGAATTCTGGCTAATTAGTAATTATAACGTGATTGGACTTCTTAGTTCGTATAACGTGAAGCAACAAATGTGGATGCCCAGTTGCTACACAAAAGACAATACGTCAATGACCCATGCGATTCGGCTATATAAATTAGCTTTACTCTAAAATTATCAAAACTAAAATTTGTTTTTGTAACGACTTGGGCGCGACCCATCTAAATAAGTTTAAATGAATTGATTTGTCTATCTATATTATCAAAGTGCACTTACATTTTCCGGTCACTTATCCTAAGAAAACTCCAGAGTTAAACGTGCTTATGCTGGAGTAACACTAGGATGAGTGACTTTCTGGGAAGTCCTCTGGAAAAAGGTCACGTGGTGATTACAAGAACAAGTAAATCAGTCGGTCGGATCCCGAAAAAAATAACGTACCGACCGTCGGACAGGGGCGGGGCCCACAAACCCGACGGAAGAATAGATGACTCACCGATAAAGACGGTCGGGGATGTTACAGTTTTTTTTATATAAATTAATTATTAACTTTGTACACTACATCGACACTGCTCGATACTTTAAGACAGGGTTTTAAAATTATGAAAGAAGACAAAAACAACAAAAATGAAAATTTTAAACTATATATGAAGATCTTGACAAAAAAAGATAAAATATCTATGAGAATCATTGACATGTTTTCATCTCGACTTTTACTAATCATTGTAATCGATATGGAAGATAGTTAATTTTTCTTTTTCTGTTAAATTAGTTTCAAACTTAATTTCTTTTTTTTCTATTTTAAGAAAAGTAACACTTGTAAACATGATGATTTAGTTGAAAAAATAAAATGCTTCGATCATTAGGAAATTAAAAGCCGAAAATCACGGGAGAATGTCAAGAAGTTTGATTTGTCAAATAAACAAATCAAATACACGATGAGTTCTTGCTCAATCTCTTGACGAGTTCAATAAGTAGTTAATTCACTTCATTACACTGTAGATAAAATGATCAAAAACTACAATTAAGCATTCGCGTTATATAGCAGAAATGAATAATAGGAGGAGTGATATATAAAGTAGTTAATTAAGACCGCATTTATTATAATTTTGCAATAGAGAAAGAGAGATGTGATGTTCTTATAGTAATATTATTTGTGTGTGAAGAAGACTCTTTGTTTCTCACCAACCGTGCCCTACTCGTGAGTCGTGAAGTTGCCAACCCAGAATCTTGTAACCCCAAATAATTTGATTGTATATTATATAATCGACCATCCGGCATCCATATCACGACCAACGTATGCTGACCACCTAAAGAAGATATTTTTAAAAATCTCGAAATTCGAACGTTGACGGTAGAAAAGAGATTGATTAACCTTTTTTGTTGGAACAAAATAGACTAATTATTAAACATCAGTGGCACCATCAAGGTAGTAGTTGACCACATAGAGAAGAAAAGATTTAAAGATCTCCAATTCGAACACCAACGGTAGGGGAAAGATTAATTAACAAAGCTCTAATCTCTTAATTGCGCTTGACTAACATAAGTAGAGAAACAAATTACGGAACCAACAAGAGAAAGAGAAAGGGCCCAAATGATTGCCAAACTATTACACTAGTTATATTAATTATAGTTGGAAGGTGCCAAGGTGGGTTAAATCTACTCCACCTTTTTTTTTCAACTACTTTTTTTTTTTTAATTTGTTTATGCCTTGTCACTTACCTTACCTCCAAATTAGTTTCACCATTTCCATCATATGCTTTGACTGAAATCGAAAAACGTGATAAGAAATTTTAGCATGTCACATTACAATAAATTATTAAACTTGCTTACAGAGTATATTTGTGTTATTACGAAAAAAATACGTCCCAATACATTTTAAATTATAAAAATTAAAATCTTAACATAAACTTAGAGCATTTTGGGCAAAATGGTTTTCATCAAATATTAACAAACTAGATGTTTGTCCCGTATATGCGTTGGGGTTGAATCTAACATTTAAAATACCAAATAAATGATACTATACGATAGACTTGAACTTGAATAATCAAAATATCCAAGAGAATGTATAATGTTTCTCGTTTTCCATATTTCTTTAGTTCCTACGAAGTGTTTAATGGGCTTATTTCAAACATAAAGCCTAGCCTACTCGACGATTTTTTCCTGGCTGGCTTTCTCAGTTGTCTGGAATTGGGCCCAAGAACCAAAAAAACTCTTAAAGATATGCTTGATGTTTTATACTGATAATAATCTGATTAATCAGAACCAGTTCAATCCGAAACAGAGAGAATCACACAAAGAACAAATCAACTCTTGTATATTCAAATATATAATGCATCAAACAAAACATATAAAATGCAAGACATGTTTTAAAGAACAAAGATTCAATATAAACTTAAACCCTTGAAGGATTAAGAGACAAATATTAACCTTTTTTTTATATAAAAAAACAGACTACTAAAAGAAAACATGAGTAGCTGAGACTGCATAGACAGAGTATAGACTAGCCTTACTTTCAGAAACAAAACATTGTTTCTTGTAAAACAATGTCAGCATTTGTTGTGTATAGGATCGGATCCTCTTCCAATCATTCGTTTTACAGATTGGTTAGGATCAGACATAACGAAAGGAGAAGGCGCCAAGTCTCGATTTGTATAGAAACTTCCTTCCTTTGATGATGACGATGATGAGGACTCTTGAAGAATACGCAAAGGATGAACAGACAGAAGTTGCAGCCTCATATCTCTGTCCCATCTTAGACCCGAAACCTTATCCGTTTGAAGTACCAAAAACGCGATGACAAGAAGCAGAATCATTACTCTATGACGAATTGAAACACCCATTTTGAAGAAATCTACAATGTAACTAGCTACTAGCTTGTGAAAAAATGTATACAGAACTTGAGAGACTATATAAATGGAAAAGGTTAAAGAAGAAGAGAGAAGTTTTACTCTTTCTCTCTTGGAATGTAGAGAAGATTGGTAAGAAGGAAGCATATATAAAGGCTGGTTTTAGAAGAACTCTCTTCTGACAAGTTTGAACCAAAAAAGGTTTACACTTGGAACTCTGTTCTTGGGAAGCTAAGCATATCTCTCTCTTTTTTCTTTTCTTTTTTTCATTTCCATACTTTTTTCTATTTTACATACACACTCATATACATACATATATATGTAAAATTTCTGTTTATTGGATAAGGTGAATGGTGTGATACATACACACACAATATAATTTCATAGGTGCAGTCTTGTGTTGCTTTTGGGGCATTGTCCTTCACACAAAATGTCCCTATCAAATGGAATCACCAAAGAACATTGAGATATCTTTGGAACATTCCCTTTTGCCTGACATGGACAGCCTTTACATATATATGTGAATATATATATATATATATATGTGTGTGTATTTGAATGTTCATACAGAAAATTAGGCATCATAACTCACTATCATAAAGTAACAAGAAATTGATTAATTTTACAAAAATAAATTTATTGTTGAAATATAGATGAGATTTACCTTTTTCTTTTGATAATATTTAGATGGAATTAATTTATTGAAGCACAACAAACATATAGATAATATGATGTAATTATACTAAGATAAGCAAAAACTAAGTCCAAGAAAGAATAGTAAAATATGCAAAGAAGGTTTGGCTTGAAAAAAATGGCTATTCAAGAAGAAGCAAGAAGGCCGCCTTAAAGGGGGAAAAAGTGTTTATTCAAAAAAGAATAAATTGATAATGATGAAAAAAGAATTAAAACAAAAAAAAAAATATTGAAGGGGAAGTTGGTTTGAAAGCTTGTGTTAATACCAACTTTTATAATTCCAAGCTCTTTTCTCCATGCAATAAAATCCAGTCTTGCTTCTTTGAGCTCAATGGATTATCCTTTATGCTTTTCTTCTTTGTTTTTTTCCCCCCTTTAATTACTTAGCCCTTCCCTTCTTAATGGTCCATTCAAACTTAGGACTATTGGACTATGTATCCATTTCATGAATTTAAAACATTTAGGTCAAGTGGTTATAACTTACAACTTATGAACACTATGATACCGTGTTGACGACAACAACAACAACAAAACACTATGATACCGTGGCGTTTTTAATTAAAAACGTTAAACTAAATGGATAGATGAATCTTGGTCAAATGGGGATCAGAAAGCTGGCTAGGGATGGATTCTCTGTAATCAACAAGGACAGCCAATTATTCAAGGATCTTCATCCACAGATCCAGTGTCCAGCCCGATTGAGTCTGAGACTATAGCTCTAAGAGAAGCTGTAAGCCCCCTAGCTCGCTTAAATTATAACAATGTTACATTTATGGGAGATTTCAAGTCTCTTTACTCCCATATTAAACAGAGATTGCGCAAGCAGCCTGTTCTTCATAGGCTTCCTCAATCATTATCTTCTTATGTTGAGAGGATATTCTCTGTTTTTCTACACATCATCCAAACTACGTTTTTCAGAACATTCCAAGGGAGGCTAATAAAGCATCAGACTTAACTGGCCAAGAATGCGAGGATAGATCAAAGAGGATTACACAATTACTTGGCTTTACCTTTTAATCCATGTGATATGTAACGTTCAGTTACCATAAGTTTCTGCTTCTCTCTGTAACGTTCAGTTACCATATGTTTCTACTTCCCTCTGTATCACTGTTTTTAGTACTACATGATACTGTAGTTTGCCGACGAAAACAAAAAAAATGGATAGATTTTTTTTTTTTAAAGTTGAGGATCATTACATATCTCATAAACATCTAAAGCTGGTTTTAAGGTAATAGAAATAATGTAAGATGAAAACAGAAAATGAACTTCCCACAAAAACAAACAAACCTATGATGTACATTCTCAACACAAACACAAAGACAAACACAAACACATACTCTAACTATATAGATAGATAGTAAAATATTGTAGAGAGAGAAACATCAAAGGCTTCATCTTTTCTTTTACCAGATGATCAATCATCTCTTCCACTCTACCGGAGCTGTCTTCCCTGCAAAACCCAAAAGCAATCCAAGAAGAGTTAGCTGAGAGGAAACACAGAATCACTACATAGATTCTCTCGTGCGAAATCTTGTTTGGTTTGTTGAGGACACTAACCGTTGCCTTCTCGGGATGAAAGAAGAGGTTTCTCCGTCTTCTTCCCGGTTTTGCCACCCGAGCTTGAGACTCTGGTTGTTTTAGGAGAATCAGAAGTGACTCTTGCATTATTACCTGAAGATGGTAGCGAGTAACGTCTAGTCGCTTTCTCAGCCCCTTGCTGCCTAGGGGAAGAAGAGCCTTGTAGCCTCAGCTTTGCCTTTGCGGATTTCGTCGCTTGCATATAGCTCGGTATTCCCGGGCTGCTAGTCTGATTCCCATTACTACTCTCTTGACACTCGGCGGCTAGTGTAGTAGTTACTGAAGAACCCCTTTTCCCCGATTTCTGATTCTCCTTCCCAACTGAATTCTCCTTGTTGTTTTGTTTGGGAGTTGTCTCTTCTTTCGCATCCTCTTTTTCCTCAGCCGTTACGTTTTCTTCGCTCTCTTCGATTTGGTTGACCAATGTGGAATCAAGAGCTTCATTGGTTTCCAGTGGTCCATGAGTGTGTACCAACTCCTCAGGCTGTTCCACCACAGTCTCAGCCATTTCATCCTTTTTCTCTTCATCAAAGGCATTCACGGGCTCTTCTGAAGCCGGAGTTGGCTTCTCAACCTCCTTCTGTGGAACCGGTTGAGGTAGGATAGAGTTCTCAACTACAGGATTATGTACTTTCCTCAAGCCACGTTTCACTTTTTCCAGATCAACTTGAGGATTTTCTGCTGCTGCTGGTAGTTCTACAGATTGGCTTGTTGAGATTTTGCGGAAGCTGCGTTTGGGTTTCTCGAACTCAATTGATGTCTGTGCAGCCGAGGGGTTGTCGAGATTTGAAGTAGGGGCTTTGCGAACACTCTTCTTCGGTCTACCAAAATCGCCCTCGGCTATCTGAGAATTCCCGGCAAACTTCTTCTGAGTTTTCCTGACTGATGTTTTCTTCGGTTGAGGAACTGGTTTCCAGAAGCAAGATGCTGACCAGTTCTCTAACCAGATTAAGTTGGAAGAAGAATCATCGACGAGGTGCACAGGCATCACATTTGGCGATGAAGCTAGAAGCTGATAAGAAAGACAAATACATCATTATCCACCAAGATCTTCTCACCTCCTAGTTTCAAACATTGTAATAGCCAAAACAAGCATACCTTCTGAGCAAAAGCATTTGCGGTTAGCTTCTGGATTCCCAGGTAAGTACGTGTGTCAACAACAGAGTCTTCAGCAAGTTTATTCTCCTGATAAGAGAAACAAAAAGACAGTTGCAGAACTAAAGTTAAAGCTAGTCAGCAAGAGAAACCGAAATCACAGAGCAAGTGCGTGATTAGCATTACTAAATGCTGATGATTCAGCCGACATTTCCTATGAACTTCAACG
Source organism: Alliaria petiolata (assembly GCA_020283515.1). Classification (NCBI taxonomy): domain Eukaryota; kingdom Viridiplantae; phylum Streptophyta; class Magnoliopsida; order Brassicales; family Brassicaceae; genus Alliaria; species Alliaria petiolata. Next base: position 99,310,394 of record JAHZTW010000001.1, read on the forward strand.
CCAATATCAGAATGTCTGATCTCTCTTCCTCGAGCAAGTGCTTGCAATCTGACAATTCCCATAACACAGCACAGAGTCGAAACAGCTTGCCTCCGAACCATGTGACCACGGATAAGTGCTTGTAGCCTTATTATACCTCTTAATGCCCAGAAAGCACGTCGAGCCTTCACATAGAGAGCTCAGGTCAGTATACAAAAAAAAAAAAAAAAAAAAACACACCAAGAACTGCAAATCAAGAGCTTAAAAATATTACCAAGTAGCCTCTAAAGGCAGCCTGCACAGTTGTTGCTGCAATCTCTTGCTGAATTTTGTCTGATTCGGATAACGAACCATCAGGAACAGAGGCAGCAATTGGAGAATCTGTTGGTTGGACCTCAGGAAGTTGTATATCGTTGTCTGAAACCTCTTCATGTTCTATATGCTGTGTCTCCACCATACCACTGGTATAAACTGTTGCATTTCCAAAGGATGGAAGATCTGAAACCACATCGGATTCTTCAATCTTTGAAATAACCACTACCTCTTTTCCATTCACAACTCTCTGCGCGTTATAAACATAGAATTGTTATGACCACAGACAACAAAGAGAAAGGAAATCAGAAAGGGACAACGTAGACAATAGTAGACAGAACAGAATAAATTTTGAACAATCCGGGAAAAAGTTGCATTACTGAAGTGAAAAAAACTAGTAAAAGAGATATGTCATGTAAGGAACTTTAGTCCTCTACGGCAGCCATTACTGTACTAAGGCACAAAATTTTAACCATTCAATTTTGAAATCCATAAGTTTTATCATACAACATTTTGAAGAATAAGAAGAAAAAAAAAAGAGTGTTACCTCCTTGTCTTTAGAACCACCAGATTTAGATGGTTTCTTTCCAAGTAAAACACTTTTTAACCACCTTGCAGGCTTTCCCATGATGTCCACAACCAAAATTCAAAACACCTGCATTTGTCCGAGCAATCACAAAAGATTTGTTCAAGTAATAACCAAAAGACTATATAATGTAAACACTTTTATCACCAAAGATTGCAATTTGCAGTTTTTGAAAAAAAAAACTGGGTCTATCTAGAGCTTGAAAATAAAGAGATACATACGCTCTTTGTAACAGGATTCATCATACTAAGTTCAATGGATCAGCCATTTGTTTATAAAGCTATGTAAAGATCCAAATTCAGAATCACCGTCAGGCTACAACATTAAGAGAAATAGACATAATAGCATTCGTTCATGAGTACATGAGCTAAAGATTTGTATTTTTTTAATGTATAATCAGCTCTAAGAATAAGATTAAATAGTAGATCACAATCATTAAGCAATGAAATCAAACAAGAAAGAGAAAGATAATACAATGATTACCTGAAAATCAACAAAATCTCCAAAATTGCAATACGTAGAAAACTCCAGCAATGAAATTACCGAAACCAGATCTGGAACTCACTTTGCAAGTAAATGAACCTGATCTCAAATGCACACTACCTGATCTCAAAATCAACAGTAAAAAAAACCCAAAATTATTATTAAAAAACAAAAATAGGGATCGTCGATTTAAAAAAAAAAAGAAACTCCACAGTAATCGAACTAATTTGAGAAATGTCGGTCTCAAATTAGAGCACCTGTTGGATCTCCTGTCTAAATCCGACAACAAACTAAGAAGAAGACAACATTACCGTGAATGATTCAGTGACAGGATTAGCTAAAGATGCTTTATCATTTGCAATCTCTCTAGAGACTAGAGAGCATCGGTGAGGCTCTTCGGTGGTTAGTTTCAGTGACCACGAAGAGAGAGAGAAACAATATTTATTTATATTTTTAAACTAAAAAAAACTGCAAACGCATCTCCAAAGTTCAAATGATGCACCGTTCTTCTACAGCCGTTGGATATTTATTTTAACATAAACCAAAAAAATAACAAACTCCATTTTCTGATACAGAAGACCCAAAGAAAAAAAAATCAAAACTTTGTGGTAACAAATTGCCACCAATTATAAGAATGAACAGAATTGGGAAATGATCATAAATAAACAATTTAAGAAGGGTGAGAAAGTTGGGAGTGGGTAGTCCCCAGATTGCAGTTTACTTCGGGGACAAGTGTAATAACTCAGCTGCGTGATTACAAAGCATCTGCGGATAATTACATTCTTGCCCTTCTTCTCCTTCAATCCTGGGCGACTGATGCGCGTGGTGATGTTACATTAGCTGTTGGATCGTGCGGCGAGTTCTCGCGGAGCTGCTCTAAGTGTAAAAGGAACAACTTTTATTATCCGGCTCTGTGAGACATTTCGTCGAGCAACTTGTGATCTATTCCTGAACAGAGACGAAACGAAGGCACAACTTATTGGACTTTGTTATTGACGAACGAAACTAATGTTGATGCCTCTCAGCGCTAGGATTCTCGTCGTGAAGATAAAACTTTCTCTGCTGAAATTAGTTAGTAATCAATCGGTGAAGACTGAAGAGCTGATGCACATTCACATATGGTATTTCAATCTCCAACAGAGTAGAAACCTTGTGATTTTGTCCCTATTCTCTCTCACTCGTGCGCAGCACATTTTTTTATGGTTATGGACATATATGATGATGATGATGTCGTTTCGTTTGGCCAGGTCTTTTGTATTAGCAACGAGAAACCTTTGATGTTGTATTGACAAAGATTTCTTTATAAGAAGAAAGAAGATTTAAAACCATGAAGACCTCCTAATCGGGATTGGCAATTTGCAGATAGGGTGTCAAACTCTCAAAGATAAGACCAAAATTTTACTTTATAAAATAGATGAACTGAAACTAGAAAATACAAAAGGCACTGGAGAACAATTAAAAAGCGAAACAGTGTTGTTTCAAACGCCATCTGGACTAACTGACAACTGCGAAGTCTAGTTTTGGGCAGCTCCAAGTTCGAAACTTTCAGCCACATTAGCCACAAAACAGCAAAGTTTTGATTCTGAAGCTAAACCATCTGCTACTCTCTCAATAGACTTTAGCTCTTCATGCAAATCCGAGTACAGAACCAGAGTAGAGAAGTTCTCATCGATAACAAGCCCCAAACACTTGGTTATGTCTTCGAGTCTAGGAACATAGTAGCATAGTTCCAAACCGAGCATGGAGGCGGCTTCAGGGCATGGGCCAGCTTGAGGGAACCTCTCGTACTTCTTCATCCATTTAGAGAGGTATCGAATGAAGCTCCTCATCTCATTCCCACTCAACTTACTGACTGCAGACGCAAACATGACTTCATCAACATTAGGCGAAGCTAACAAGTAATGAAGGCAAAGCTCAGAGGGTGAAAACCCGTCGTGAGCAACCATGAGCAAGATCGAAGCCTCTTCAGCAACTTTAGACTTCTCTGATAGCTCCGTGTTGCTCGCCTTTTCAATAGCCAACAAAGCCTGGCTGTCCCATTCTTCTCTTACCTTAACCATAGTGCTAAGTGATTCCTTCGACGGGCAGAGAAAATACTTCAAGATCGAAAGTAGCTCAGTTGCCCCAAGATCTGAAGCTTGTCGGATCACAACACAAAGCAAATCTGAACGTTCCTTCTCAATGAGGCAGCTAACTAGATAAGAGTTCAAGGAATGATCAACCAAGGAGTTTGAAATCAAGGTTTCCGCTAGCTCCCACATCCCTAGACCAATACAACCTTTCAAAACTAAACCAGACACATCTCTACCCATCATAAACCCAGTGTTCTTCACCATTCTCTGTATATCCGGACAAGCTTGATCTCCCCAAACTAACCCAGCTACATCTGCACCCATTAGAAGCTCAGTATTCTCCACCAAATCCTTAAACTCTTCATCCCCAACCTTTGAAATCCCAATTTTCTCACCCAATTTCTCAAGAAACTGCTTCAACATCTTGACAAACTCATCTTTGTCAAACCTGTTGGTATCCTTCAGCTTCCTTTTCAGCTTGGATGAAAAGCTTTTGCCCATATCGATGAATTCAGCATCGCTTCCCGAGATTCCCCACCCGGATATTGGATTGATAAGGGTACCATGATTAGGGTTTTCTAGCTTCGGTTTCAGATTCGCGAAGATGCCGTCGTTGCTAAGAGGGAACGGATAATCGGATTGCGAGTCGACTCGGTCCTGATTCGCTACGGCGTTGGAGATAACTTCGAGCAGCGTCATTGCGAACAAAAACAATCAAATTTGATCCAGAATCTGTAAGAACAAAGAGAACCCATAAACCCAAAACCATAAATTCCGTAGATTATGCAAACAAAGGCCAAAATCTGAAACAAAATAACAGAATAATTCCATGGAGGTTACTCCCAAACAACAATCGTTTATCGATCTAGAGCAATCTGAGTTTTACCTTCAGTAGGATATTCTAAGTAGCTATTGTGTAGAGAGAGTAAGCTCGAATCGCCAAGACTCGATCTGTGAGGTTAGGAGAGAGGTAAAGATGCAAGTCCAGAGGGAAGGCGAGCCATTAGGGGTTTAGGGTTTTGTAATTGGAACAGTTCTTCTGTATTTTCTGTGTTTCCCAATATACCCCTGTATTCGCTTACTTATTACATATTGTTGGATTTGGGAAGCGACGAATTTAGCTGATGTCATCGAAGTCTTAACTATTTTTTTCTTTTTCTTTTGGCCAATTGTAGAAAATGTTTAAATTAAAATGAAACAATTAAGACAGGAAATGAGCTTTAAAACTTCGTCAACAGGTTGACTAATTATTGTAAAATGTCAATGGCATATACATAACTCTACGCAACCAGCAAAAGTCCTTAGATCGTGGTCCACTTAAATATGAAGTTTGTTGATATTAATCACATGTCCATGAAATTATTCATTATGTTGATGAGCTTAATTAAAACTCTAGCTAGGGTTATATTCATTATGTGTAAGTTACAAATGTGTAAAGTTCCAAAATAAAAAAAAGTTACAAATGTGTATTCCTCTGTTACTTAAAAAAGGTTGTTTTACAAAAAAAATTTGTTTCAAAAAGAAGGATGTTTTCAATTTTTTAGGTGTAGTTATTGTTCTTTTTTACTTAATTTACCCTTATAATATTTATTATTTTATAGAAAACTAAAGTAATAACTAATAAAACAAGGTTAGAAAAAAATTTTAAATTTTTTTTTTAATATGTGTGAAAAATCTAAAACAACTTTCTTTAATAAAGAGAGAAAGTATTATATATGGCTAATTGCATGCCAAGTGTGCCAAGTACCAACCATTTGGGAAGATTCTAAAAGACTTCGTTAAACAAAGAGACAAACTGCTAAACTCAAATTAAATTGTGCAGTTTGTAATTGTTTAAATTTTCATTTGGAAATTTGTTTGTAACAAAGTCATACATATGATTTTTAATTGCAAGATGATTAATTAGATATATAGTATATATATAGGTAGTCATTTAATTATTGGTCTAGCTTCACAGTTTTATAAGCCCATATTCTTGATTAATAATGATAATAAAAATGTAAATTACAACTATTTGTTAGTGTCACGTCACCAACGTATGACTTTTTTGTGTGTGGCTAAATTAAGGACACCAACGTATGACTTTTAGATCATATTTTGGAGTGCTAAAGGTTATAGAAACGCATGTATATTCCCTCGAACATGTAATTAATATATTCTTTTCGGTAGTTAAAACGAGGATGTTCGATCTATATAGTCAAACTCTTTCCAAACCGTTAATAATTAGTGTATTTGCAACTCATGGTATGTAATAATATTAAATTTAGTTCTTTCTCATCTACTACTATTTACTATGTTAAGTTATATATCAAAACCCTATTTTAATTTTATCTTTATAATTTAATTACATTAATCTTACCTTGCCAACAACACAAATAACGACGGTATTTTAAATTTATACAATTTTGATTATTGGTATAATTTTGTTAAGTTAACCAAATTAGTTAATAAAAATTTACATTTCCTATAATATAATAATTAGTTAGCATGATAATTTCCATATTATCGTATTTTCTATATTTTCTATATTTATGATATGATAATTCGATTAACATAATAATTTTATGATATAATAACTCAGTTAACATGATAATTTTATATCTTTGTAGTATGATAACTGTTTTAACATGTTATTTCACATGATATGCTAAATGGTTAACACATTAATTACATAATAATAATGTTGGTTAGCGATTTAACGTTCTAAATAAACAGTATTTTCTGATAATGGTATTTTATGTAATTAAACAAAACAATAAAGATATTTTTGGATTAGAATTTATTTCTCTCTGTTAATTATCTAATTTTCAGTTATTGATTACCATTTACCTAATTATTTATTCAACTATGTATATATATTAAAACCACCATAATAATTAACGTATCATAATTCCACTCTTATAAAATACATGGAGTATCATAATATACCAAACGTTATTTTGCATTCGAATTCAGTCCAACAAAAAAAATTGTGATAAAAATTGTATATCTTATTATATAAAGTAGGATGCGTCAAAGTTGCTAATTCACATGATCGCGACACGTGTCAAGTTAATCGATTAGATTTTGACACGTGTTAAAAATTCAACCAATTATATTTTAACATAATATTTACATAAATAAAAAATTAGTTTTAAAAAAGAAAAAAGAAAAATAAGCTTTTTTCGATTACTAATACAAAAAGGAAATAATAAAATCGAAAAAATAAATAAGAAAAAGGAAAATAAGTTTCTTTTATGCTTTTCATTTAATTAAGAAAATTGTATGATCTATTACTAATAATAAAAGGAAAATCAAAAAATGAAAAAGGTAAATAATAAGTTTCTTTTATGTTATTCATTTTAAACTTTTTTTATGTTTCTTATTGTTAGAAAAGATTTAACTATTTTGGTTATCTGTTTGGTTAGCTACAGTTTAAAAAAATAAAAACGTCAAATTTATCGATTTAGATTACAAAGCTAAAATAAATTTGAATAGGATATATTTCAATTTAAGAAAATAAAATAAAATAAAAGGATCTATTTCAATTTAAGAAAAAGAAAATAAAAACAAAAAAATAAATAAATTAAATTAACTAGAATATATTTTAATTAAAAAATAGAAATTCGAGATGCTAATGATATAACATTACACTACAAAAAAAGGGTGTGTTATATCATTTATTTAATATATTTACATTACTTATAATTGATGCAAATAAATCTTACATCACTTAGAAAAGTGACTATGTTTGTGGTGATACAATTAACTAACATCAGTTAGTTATCTAATTAGACGATGATGAGTTAATAAATAAATTAGATTAACTAGAATATATTTTAATTAAAAATAGAAATTCGAGATACTAATGATATAACATTACACTACAAAAAAAGGGTGTGTTATATCATTTATTTAATATATTTACATTATTTATAATTGATGCAAATAAATCTTACATCACTTAGAAAAGTGACTCTGTTTGTGGTGATGCAAATAACTAACATCAGTTAGTTATCTAATTAGACGATGATGAGTTCAATGAGGAGGATAGCAAGAATCATGTAGAGAAGTTTTTGATGCGAGTCTTGAGAAACATAACTTTTATAGAGAGCATAAAGAACATATATGGGAGAAACAAAAATGTAAATTAAAAACAAAAAGTAAATTAGATTAACTAGGATATTTTCAATTAAAAAAGAAATTCTAGATGCTAATGATATGACATTAGACGATGATGAGATCAATGAAGAGTAGAATATCAAGATTCATGTAGAGAGGTTTTTGAAGCGAGTCTTAAAAACTATAACTTCTTTAGAGAGAAGAGAGATCATATACGAGATAAACAAAAGTAAAAATAAAAAACAAAATATAAATTTGATTAACTATGATATATTTCAATTATAAAAAAAAATTCTAGATGCTAATGATATGGTATTAGACGATGATGAGTTCAATAAGGAGGAAGATATCAAGACTCATGTAGAGAGGCTTTTGATGCGAGTCTTGAAAAGCATAACTTCTCTAGAGAGTAGATATATCATATAAGGGAGATGAATGTGAAAAGAAAGAGAAACTTTATTTGTTTGAAGAGAGTTAATGGAGAGATTGTTAAAATACTCGAAAGACTCGAATTATATATCCAAGTTTTTAACGCAGCGGTACAGAAAAATATAGTTGCTAAAGTGTGTGAACTATATGAGAAGTATGGTTAATGTTGCTTAGGACCAACAATAGATTTTGTATTTTTAATATTTTAAATGAAAATAACAAAGAATTAAAATAAACAAATAATTCTTAGGTTTCAAAATTGTGTTTTTCATATATTTTTTCAGTAGTGATTAGAGTTTGTGTTCTATTTTCTTAAAAAAATATTTTAACGACTTTTAAATTTTATTACTATAAATCTGTGTATATGCGGATCCTAATCTAGATTTTAATTATGATAAATCTAATAATTATGATAAAAAAAATAATTAATTCGTCAAAAATTTAGAATAAATAAATAAATCTATATCTATAGATGAAACATTAGAAATAAATATTATTCATATAATGGTATTAAAACATATATATCTGAAAATATTAATAAAATAATTTTTTTTACAGATTATTCGATTTTGTTTTTAATTTATTTTTACGGGTTTTAAAATATTTTATTAAAAACCTGCATATATGCGGATCCTATTCTAGTATATATATATATACGTATATGTTTATTCTGATAAAATAAGGTCTGTATAAATACCAGTTATAAAATCCAATAAATTAGTTGGTTTGAGATAAACTTGTCACATGTAATTTTGTCAAAAAAAAACTTGTCATGTGTAATCAAGAAATTTCAACGTTGTTCTTTAGCAGCAACGTTGGCCGGTGGGTCCACGATTTCGGCTCCAAACCTTAACAGTGTTTATTTGTCGAGACATTGCCGTGTATAGCATTAAGCGTTGAAGTTGAATATTTCTCTTCCAGTTAGTCGACACTATCGATCCACGAACTATATTATTCTTTTCTTTTTCCCTAATAAATCGGATGCACAATTAATTGTTTTTTTTTTAAAGTACGTGTGTTGGTATTTGTTTAAAAGAGAAAGAACTACTTAATATTTGAGATCCCATTTCAATTTGGTCGTACTTTGTTTATTTTAATTTATTTGTTTAGTTCAATTGGATTGGCTGTTGACCTTTCAAGATTTCAGAGTTGCGTGCTTGTTTTTCTGATGGTTTGAAACATTAATGCTGCCAAAAAAAGTGAACATAGAAATTTGTAGAAATATATAGTCTAGTCCATATATGTACAAACGTTTTTACTTTTTAGTCTACAAAACTGTTTTAAACTGATAGTATTTATTATTTAAATTTTTTTTATTATTTAATTTATATGTTTGGAATAGATCGCTAAACCAAAACATGAGACTATTTCATTTTATCATATTACATATACGCTATATGTTTAAGATAAATTTTAGGTAAACTTTTTGTAATATAGAAATCATGTTTCTGAATATTATTAATATCACAAACTTGCATATTTTGTGAATTATTTAATTGGTATAGTCAAAGGATGTATAGTTGCATATATAGAAATCAACAGTTCCCAAAAGAAATTATAAGTGCTTACAACAAAAAAGATATAGCAAAGGAGAAAAATGGAGAAGGGAGATTTCTCGAGGAGTGGACATGCAAGAGAAGAAAGGCATGAGGAGACGAGAAAACCTGATTCGTCTCATCACGAAGACGACGATATAATGAGATCCAAGGTATCATTATTAAGTTTTGGTAGAATTTTAATTAATTATATGCCATACATATACATGCATAAATCAATCCAAGGAATCACATACATATAATTTACAATCTCCTCACATGAACTGTTTTTTTTTTTAATCCAAATCCGTTAATATATCACTGGTTCATCTTAATCAAGGAAGCTTAATTTGAATTCTTAAATTTAAATTATCTAGATCTTCGCATCTCTTATTAGTTTTGTCTTTTTTTATTTCGATGATGAGTTCAATTTGTTGAATCGAGTTGTTTATCTTTTTCCAAAATAGTTAGATCATGTCTATTTTGTATACCAGAGAATAATCAGCACATATATATCAACAACAACAATAATTATGAGAAAGAAAGTAAACACACTTATAGAATTTTTTAAGGCATACATATATATATCAAATCAAGGAGAGATTAACCAAACAATATATGTTTGTATATTTTACATATTTTGATTAATCATATATTATAAATGTATGATGAGATCAGTTGGACTCAACTAAAGTCGAAATGGAGGAGGCTAAAGAGGAAAATCGAAGGCTAAAGTCATCATTGAGTAGGATAAAGAAAGAGTTTGAGATCCTTCAAACACAATACAACCAATTAGTGGTACAACATGAAGACCCGAATAAGTTCTCACAAGAAGGTCATCATCCAGACAAAGAAAGAATTGGGGAGCGCGAAGAACTTGTCTTGTTGAGCCTAGGTAGACGGTTAAAATCATCGACTCCAAGTGGCTCAATGACGAATAAAGACGAAAAAGGGAAAAATCTCATGGATGAAAGCGGTGATGACAAAGAAATTGATGAACACGACAAAAGTAGTGATCAAGGGATGTTGAGTATGGAATTTGAATACAAGGATTTGAGTAATCCTAGTGAGAAGTTAGAGATTGACCATAATCAAGAAACGACGTCCATGGAGGTAAGTAACAGTAATAAGATCCAATCAGAGAATAGTTTTGGGTTTAAGAATGATGGGGATGGTCGTGAAGATGAAGAAGAGCTTTTGCCTCAAAACCTTGTTAAGAAAACTAGGGTTTCTGTGAGATCAAGATGTGAGACACCGACGGTTAGTACATTTTCTTCACATCTTTAATTTAGTATATACATTACATATGAATACTAACCATGTATAGTCTAATTTGTAGTTCTCAAATGTTTTTAAAAAAAAAAACAATTGGATATATCTTTATAAATATAAATATATATTATATCATCATCATTCAACTAGATGGTAGTTTTAATTATAATTAGTTGAGAGTAAAACTACAAAGCTTTAATTATAATTAGTTGAGAGTAAAACTACATTATCATTTGTAGTTATTATAGAAAGTTTATATGTTAAAATAGTTCACATGTTGAATTTAAAAACCAAAATTTTAATTATCTCTTCAGAAAGAAAACAAAATAACTAGACCAAAGAAGTATTTAATGTTTCGACTTTGATTTTCTTGGGCTTCTGAATGTGTAGATGAACGATGGATGTCAATGGAGGAAATATGGTCAGAAAATAGCGAAAGGGAATCCATGTCCTCGAGCTTACTATCGTTGTACCATTGCACCTTCCTGTCCTGTAAGAAAACAGGTAATAAAACTAAGGGGAAACTAATAATCCCAAATAATTATAGAGAGAAGAATATTTTTTTTTTTATGCGGTCAAAACTAAGCTAATATTTAAATTAATCCCTTATTTAGGTGCAAAGATGTTCACAAGATATGTCTATACTGATCTCAACATACGAAGGAACACACAACCATCCACTTCCCATATCAGCAACCGCCATGGCCTCCGCCACGTCGGCCGCAGCCTCCATGCTCCTCTCCGGAGCCTCCTCCTCCTCCTCGGCTGCCGCAGCCGATCTGCATGGCCTTAACTTCTCTCTCTCCGGCAATAACATCACTCCAAAACCTAAATCACCTTTCTTCCAAACCTCTTCTTCTCCTTCTTCGTCAGGTCATCCCACCGTCACTCTCGACCTCACAACCTCTTCCTCGTCGCAGCAACCGTTCTTATCAATGCTCAATAGGTTCAATCCTCCTCCTGGTAATGTCTCACGATCAAATAGTTATCCTTCAACCAATCTCAACTTCTCAAACAACACCAACACATTGATGAAATGGGGTGGTGGTGGTGGTAATCACAGTGAGCAATATCGTGCAGCTAATTACGGCAACATTAGCACCCATCAGCAATCACCTTACCACCATATGATTCAAACCCGAACCGCCGGGTCATCTTTTGACCCATTTGGAAGATCATCTTCATCTTCTTCACGTCCTACACAAACCAATCTTGATCATGTTGGAATCAGGAACATTTCTCATCAAGTGCAATATTTACCGGCGGAAACAATCAAGGCGATCACGACAGATCCAAGTTTCCAATCGGCTTTGGCGACTGCTCTATCTTCCATCATAGGCGGCGATTTAAAGATTGATAATGTGACTAGAAGTGAAGCCGAGAAGAGTCCTTAAAAACAGTGCCCCAATACATTGATATATGAGTTTAGTTTTACTAGTTTTCTAGTTTATCATACTTTGGTTGTTTAATCAAAACTTTTAATTTTTGTTGGAGTTTGTGGAAGTAATGTGTACATATGAAACTTTCTTTTTGTTAAAGGTGTACATATCAAACTTAGAACGAATAAATAAAACTTGAAAACCCTTTTAAATGCAGCTGCAAACATCTTTGGCTTTCAAGAATAGATGAAAAAAAAAAAAAACAAAAAAATCAATGCGTCTAGAAATTATGTGCAAGGTTCAAACTCCAAAATAAAAACAATATGCGGATTCCAATTAGGTTTCACATTTTTTTTTTCAAAAACATAGGCCCATATCCGTGTGGGTGTCCAAAGTAAAGTGTTAAAGTTTCGCGTAGCAGGGACGTCAAACCTGAAACGTGTTAGCGTCCCAGTCCCGACTCCTACCACCCGACCACCATGCTCCGGACAGGTTTTAAAGAAGGTTTCACATTCTTTACTCTATATATCGTGACCTTATGCGCTATAAGTTTGTTCATCAGTTTATAGATTGTTGAATCTACCTATTGTATATACTCCGTTGAGCATCAGTTTATAGATTGTTGAATCTCTAGATATGGAGTAGTAGATTGTTTATGATAATATATCATTCTATAATGGTGTAACAAATGAAAAAAAAAAAAAAATGATACGATGAGCATAGTTAACAATTTCGTGTGGGCCTGTGGGGGCATGTTTCACATGTTTCATATTCTTTGAAACCAAACATTCGTGAGTTAATTACTTTTTCACGCTACGTGCACTGGCCCATAAAACTAAACGCCCTTAATAGGCCTAATCTGCCCAAAACCTTGTTTTTCAACGTCACTATTTAACAAAAATATTAGGTGATCGGTCCGCACCGTATGCGAGGTATAAAACATTTTATATGTTTAATATATAATTATATTATATATTAAAGTTGATCTATTTGTACATAATTAATTATGTATTAATAATAATATTAAATAAATATTTAATAATAAAAAATAATGATAATTCAAATGAAAATGTTATAAAGATAAAAAGTCATTAACCAAGATTTTAAAATACTTCCTTAGATAAAAGATGTAAATATGATAACTAAATAAACTGAAAATATTAAAATATATAATAATTTATTTAATTTTTATAGTTCACGTATAATTTTTTTTATAGACATAAATAGCTGTAATATTAAAGTATTGATTAATTTTCTTATATATTAAGTAAACTTTATATTTTTATACATATACAGATTTTATATTTAACAATAATCACACAAACGTTTCTATCGTTTTGTGTCTTTTGAAACTGATTTATTTAAAACTTTTCATTTTTTCTACCCTTTACAGTAACATATAATTGCAGATGTAAAAGTTATATTAAATAATAATTAAATTCTTATAATATGTCTTGAATATTATCTATATTATGCTTTATTTTCCCTTTACACAATATAATATTGCCAATATATATTTTTATTTTTTTATTTTTACTTCTACTTCTACTTCTTATTTATAAAAGTAAACCAAAATGGGTTTTATAATTTTTACTTATCATAAGAGCGGATAGATGGTTGGCCCACACGTTCATGCGTACCAACCACCTCACCGCTCTTAGGACATATATAGATTAAAAAATATATATGAATTGCTTAATAACTAAAATTAAAATTGGACTGTAATCGAGGTTAACAAAATGCACACACGACAAGTTCGCATGCGATTTTAACTTTTGCATAATTAATATTTATATACAGGCGCATATTTGTGGAAAAATCGAAGTATGACTTTTATGTGTTAAAAAAATAACAAAGTATATGTTTTGTAATATATTTTTATAATGTATAGTTGAATTTTAAAAAGAAATAAATACATATATTTATGCATGTAAGTATGAGTTAAAAATAAGTGAATTGTAATATTTAGATGTTGGTTAGTTTTTCTGATATTTTCTGCAAACCTTATGTTTTTACACGATGCAGTTTTTGTCATTTAAGAACAATCACGAAAGCTGTTTCTATCGTTTTTTTATTTAATCAAAATTTCATATTTTCAGCATTTTGTGATATATGGTTTCAAATTAAAATTTATATTAAATATTAACAAAAATTACAAAGAATTTTTAAAAAAATTAAAATATAATATTTGACTTTATCATGAAAATAAATATAGTATATTGGATAATCTATTAGTAATTTTCCTTTTCAATAAATATTATAATAAAAATTTGTTATAAAATTTGTGAAATCATATTTTATAAAATTTTCCGGTAGCTCTCCACTCATCTCTTTTAATAATATTGAGAAATTGGTTTGATGAAGAAAATAAATTTATTATGGTTGGCATGTACGCATGTGTTCATTATAAAATTTGAGCCGCACATGCGTTTATTATAAAATTTGTTTCTTAATATTTTTAAATAACTCCGTAAAACAAAGCACGAGAATGTTACGGAAAAAACAAAACTGTAGAGATTTATTTTTATTTTTACTTCTACTTCTTATTCATATTTGTTTTATCTTATTATAATTTATTTTTTCATCTAGTTACATTTCATTTTATTTCTGATCTCAAATTCTCGATCAATAATGGAACTGTATATGAATATGATATAAACTTTTTATTTATTTAAAAAAGAATAAGAGATAAAAAAATGGTATAGCGTATTTACTATCCTATTGGATAATATTTTTTTTTATATAAAAATATCATATATATTGGTTGTAAATTTTTTATAATAATATTTTATGCAATTTATTATGAATATATGTAAAAAAAAATTGAAATCATAGTAATTATTATTTTTTGTTAATTTAAAATAATTAATTTTAGTGTCATAATCTAGTTTATTCATGTTTTAATTTTATAATTTATTTAATTTTAACTCAAACAATCAAAACATTTCGTTTATTTTAGGAAATTTGACATGTCACATTTACATGTCATCAAAAATATACACTAACTTTGATTCTAGTGATGACAAGTCAGCTTTTTCATTAAAAAGGATTCTCAATTAATAGGAAAGATAGGCCCAAATAGTTACGATTCTATTTCTAAATTTTAAAAGAGAAGTGTACTTTAACAATAACATTCAATTTTTGTATCGACATATTTTCAATTAGAAATCCTTTAATTTTTTCAAAAAGTCTTTTTTATCGAAATTTTATATGTCAATCTATCATCTGTAACAATAACAAGTCTAACTATCCGCAAGAAAAAAAAAAACNATTTTTAAAAAAATTAAAATATAATATTTGACTTTATCATGAAAATAAATATAGTATATTGGATAATCTATTAGTAATTTTCCTTTTCAATAAATATTATAATAAAAATTTGTTATAAAATTTGTGAAATCATATTTTATAAAATTTTCCGGTAGCTCTCCACTCATCTCTTTTAATAATATTGAGAAATTGGTTTGATGAAGAAAATAAATTTATTATGGTTGGCATGTACGCATGTGTTCATTATAAAATTTGAGCCGCACATGCGTTTATTATAAAATTTGTTTCTTAATATTTTTAAATAACTCCGTAAAACAAAGCACGAGAATGTTACGGAAAAAACAAAACTGTAGAGATTTATTTTTATTTTTACTTCTACTTCTTATTCATATTTGTTTTATCTTATTATAATTTATTTTTTCATCTAGTTACATTTCATTTTATTTCTTATCTCAAATTCTCGATCTAAAATGAAACTGTATATGAGTATGATATAAAATTTTTATTTATTTAAAAAAGAATAAGAGATAAAAATGGTATAGCGTATTTACTATCCTATTGGATAATATATTATTTTTTTATATAAAAATATCATATATATTGGTTATAAAATTTTTAATCATATTTTATGTAATTGATTATGAATATATGTAAAAACAAATTGAAATCATAGTAATTATTATTTTCTGTTAATTTAAATTAATTAATTTTAGTGCTATAATCTAGTTTATTCATGTTTTAATTTTATAATTTATTTAATTTTAACTCAATCAATCAAAATATTTCGTTTATTTTAGGAAATTTGACATGTCACATTTACATGTCATCAAAAAAATACACCAACTTTGATTCTAGTGATGACAAGTCAGTTTTTTCATTAAAAATTTTTTTCAACTAATAGGAAGGAGGATATATACACACACCATGGTGGTGGTATAGTGAAAGACTATATTATAGGGTTAAAACTTAAAAAGGACCAAGGTTCGGTTTTTCTACCGTGGAGCTTTACATGGAAAGAGTACTTGGTTTTTCCACGTCTCAGAGACTAGTCTAAGGTCTCTTTTCTTTTTTAATCGATCTACTGATTTTTTTGGGTGATTTGTTTTGTGAATCTTAATCATTTCTTGAACGAGAGAACAAATTAGGGATTAATCAAAACCTCAATTTTTTTTGACCATGTTGAAGATCCTTACGCTTCGAATGAATGGTTGGTGTTCGTCCCAATACTGAAGAACCAAACTTGTTCTATGGTTACTTCAAAGCTTTTTGGCATATATATATATATATACTTTTTTCTTATGATTGTTCATAACATGCGTTTCCCGTTGTTTCTTGTAATGAAGATCCAGTGAAGATTTGAATTCAATTCTTGTTTAGGATGGAATTGAATATTAAGTTACATGGGCTTCCAACTTAAAACCAATTGGCAATGAGTGGATTGGCACATGTCCGTTATATATTACTTAAAATACCTTCCAACTTCCGATGTGAGATATATTCCCTAATACGCCCCCTCGAGATGATGGCTCTTGGTCATTGATCTCGGTATGTTTGGGCATGGATCGATGGAGCATCTTTGGATCATATATCGATGATGGATCGGGTTGGCCTTGCGTGGATCGGACTCTGATACCATATTAAGTTACATGGGCTTCCAACTTAAAACCAATTGGCAATGAGTGGATTAGCCATGTCTCTTATATATTAATTAAAATCCCTTCTAACTTCCGATGTGAGATATATTAACCAATTTTTTTTGTAATAATACCATGGTGGTGCAGTAATATGAATGGTTATTCTTCGGTCTTCCTAATATTAATGTGGACACTTTAAAGATCAGTACCGAGATTAATCTTTAAAGAAAAGTTTTTTGTTTGAGGCTGCTCACACAAAAAAAAAAAAGTTTTTCATTATTCCACAAAATATGAAGGTTACTTTGGGTTACGTACGGTTCAAAATCCCCACTTGTTTTTTCCTATAACTGTTAAAACTAAAAGTCAAACGTGAAAAAAAAAATTGTTAGAAGTCAAACAATTCTAATAAAGCTAAAAAAAAACCACCCACTCTAATCTTCCAAAGATTTAAAGAAATATTCTATTACTCATTAGTCAACTTGGTAGGGATCAATGAATCCGCATCACAATCATGTCCACGTACAAGAAAATTGGGTGTTTCTCGTTGTTTTAATATTAACAGCTCAGTGTGTGTTATGTGTGTTTTGAATATTCGACGACTTAACAATTCCGCTAACACAATAATATACTATCATGATCATGTAATTTTCGATTATGTTGTGTCGGCTATGGCCACGTACAAATATAGACTATAGTATATGCTTAATCATGAATTATTATTTCAAACGAAATCCAAAAAGTTATAGTTTAAAAGTGGTCCATCTGACCCGAGTTTATACTCAAATAGTTTTGTAGCCTTTGCCGTGTTATAATTCGTATTTAATTTTGAATAATATATTGTATGAAATTTTGACGAATATAAAAAAGAGTGTCCCGTCCAATCCAGTTGAATTGTTATTTTGAGGCGGAAAAAAGCTTAAAATGTTGACTGGAACACTAACTGTTCACATGTAATTTTCTTTAGCCACTACAACACATATCCTAAGTGTTAGCGAAACAACAACGTTCCAACTAATGTGGACTTTGATTTGCTCACAAAATAAATTAAAATAGAAATTGACATATTGGATAAAAAAAAAAGAGATATAAGAATCATTGACAATACCTGAAGATTCCTCATTAAAGAAAATCGAATCGAATCTCCCCTCAACCTTAACAAAATCGAATAACCATTATTTTATATCATTATTATTATTATTATTATGATTATCTTTATCACATGAATTAATTGGAAGACTGAGCGTAACAAGACAAAACACACCGATGGTGGCGTTGAACAGTGATGTCCCAGCGGGTTTGAATTAAGAAGATGAAAATACATTACTTATGAGAGACGCAACTTGAAAGGAAAAAGACAAAAGAAAATCCAATGAGTGATTGAGTCTCGTGGGTTGTGAAATCATCAAACCCCGATCACCACCAACACCATACCAATAACACGATATACTCGTGTTCAGTGCCGTATATAGGTGGCTTAAAGCATATCAAAACAATGTAGCCCTAGGCTTTGGGGTTCATTGATCGGTTCACATCAGATCTATGCGGGTTCGGGTTTTTTTTTATCTGGTTGTTTAGGACTCGATCGGATTGTGAAGTTTTTTCGGTTCGGATCTTTTCGAGTTTGGGTCTGTTCCGAGATTTAAAATTAGAACCACTATAAAACCGAAAATATTTCGGATCCAGAAATAATCCGAATTACTCGAAAAATCTGGATAATTATTTGGTTAATTATTCAAATTTGATAATTAATTTTATTTTTCCGGGCAATTGTTCGGATCTCGGGTATTATCTGAACCGAATCGAGAAATAACCCTAAGATTTGAAATAATTTGATTAATTATTCGATTAATTATACAAATTATATGATATAAATAATGTATTTAGTATTTACTTGGTAATTGTTTTTGGATTTTCGGGTACTTGTTCGGTTCTCGGGTATTACCCGAACCGAACCAAAAACAAAAAAAAAAGAATTGTTTGGATTATATTTGCTAAACGGTTCAGATCCAAACCTCGTATTTTAAGCCGGTTCGGATCTAGTTCCTTGGTTCCAGATTTTATGCCCATATCTAATGGCCATTATAATTTTATAGGATATTAAAAAAAAATGTATACAAAATTTCAAATTACTTAAATTTAAAAAAATGCATATAGACTTGTTCTAACTAAAGAATAGAAGAATAGAAGAGTTTTCATTTAAACACTTAAAGCTACAATCATTCTTTTTTTAAATGTGGCCCATAATTTTTAATATATATTATGTGGCTTAAAATAATTCACCAGCTTTAAAGCAGGAACGGGCCTGCTCGTGTTAGTTGTAAGTGTCTTCATGTTCCACGCGGTGTCCTTCCTATTTTCAAGCTGGCATGTCTTTCTTACATTTTTACTCACAAAATTTTCTTAAACCACAAATTATAAACTATTAGCCATTAATTTTCGGAAGCTTTTACGCATAATCTACAAAAAAAAACCCCCACCAAAATTCTGTTCGGCGCAGGCTGATTCGTATATACTATACCATAGTTTTAAACGTTATGAATTTCGTGTTTGGTTCCAAATTGTTTTGATTATAGCGTATAGCGTATGGAGAGATCATTTGTTTTTAATGGAGTTAAAACTTCTTAAGAAATATACAGTATAAATGACAGAAACAAAATAAATAATTAAAAGATATTAAAATAATTCTAAACGTATAGTTTTGCTCCATATTCAAATTCAGATTTCTAGACTCGTCTCGTCTGTATCTTGAAATAATAATTTGATATCGGTTACCTCCCACTCGTGGCCTGGAGTCTGGAGAAAATGATATGTCATCAACAGTTTGACTATCATAGCTTAGAAATGTTTACTGTAGTTTTCCTTTTCCAATAGTTAATAATTGGACTTTTTACAAAATTAGAGTTTAGACTTTTCATTGGAACTTACATATTCATTCATTTATTTGTTAGTAATAGTTAACGAGTCCGATAGAAAAAAGAATATTCACCCTAGTGGCTGTCTATGAGTCCGCATCATAATAATGTCAACCCACATGAATCGTTATTTCAGAGAAATTTACTCGAAAATACTCCTTCCGTTTCAAAATAAGTGTCGTTTTAGGATTTTATTTTTGTTTCACAAAGAGTGTCGTTTTACATTTTCAATGCAAAATTATAAATAAAAATCCAGTTTTGATCTTACTAATTTAATGTAGTAATTAGAGAGATGATTTTATTTAATGTGTGAACAAAGGATAAAACAGAACTTTTAATAGTTTTCTTAATTTGTATGAAATGTGTCAAAGTGACACTTATTTTGAAACGGAGGGAATAGTAACTTTAAAGGGTATTGTTTTTTTTTTAATCTTGAATTTCTTTAAGGGTTATTAGTTTTTTAATAAAAAAAACTCAACTTTTGGATTTTACTGTTATTAGTTTATGAATTTTCTTTAAAAAATTAGTTGATCAAAAATGTTTATCCCTATATTTAATAAGTTAAAATAATAAACATAAAATCTTTATATTTATTATTTAGTAATTTTGTTGCGAGCTGTTTTCGAGATTGTAAATGGGAATTTGTCCATTCCCTTATCTTGAACCGTGGACTAAAGTCGCTTCTTTCGGTTCTTGGTTCGGCGCTCTGCAGTTCTCACAGTATACTTCTTTTTATAAATGCCGATTTTGATTTCGTTTCGCTTCCTCGAATCATTTAATCGTTCAGTTGAACGCAGATTTTGGTTTCATTTCGCTTCCTCGAATCATTTAGTCGTTCAGCTGCTCTTGCAGTTTCGTCTTCGTGTTTGATCTAATCTTTTAATATTTTTTGTTATTGTTATATTTTGTCTTCGTTGTGCTGTTTATGTTCTCGTTCTGTTTTAGTTTTTGATTTTTCACTTATTGTATGTAATCCCGTCATTTCTATAAAAATCAAAAATAGTATAAAATTTAACATTTATATCCCAAAAAAATGAAAATACAAAACAAAATTTTAATGAAACAAAAAGAAACTTTAACACTTATCAATAAAAGATTAGTATTAAAAAATTACAAAAAGAGAGTTAAAATGACATAGAGTTAGTTGGTTTTATTAGAACATCCGTAATAGAGAGCTTTTTAAAAGTTCTTCCCAGTAAAATAAAGAAAAAAAAATTAAAATAAATGTGGCAGAGTTTTTTGGTAGAATCGTCTCTGGGGGAGGAGACGGAGGGAAGCTCAACACGTGTCGAGACCTGATTGGTCAAATTTTTATATATATATTTTTTTTAAAATCGGTTTATGAAAAGAAAAAAAATTATTAAAAAAAAGAAAGAGTCGACTGACCATTACTGATGCTCGTAGTTGATCAATTTATTAAATTTTGGAAAAGATTTATTTATTCAATTTTAGTGGATAAAAAATATAGAGATAATGTATTAATTAAAGATATACAATAAAAATAAAAGAAGACATCTATTATAAAATGGAAATAGTATAATGTAACCAACCAAACATTTGCAATCAAATAATAGAGAATAATTAAAAAAAAAGATTAATAATTTTATTCTAGTAGTCTTCATCCTCCTCAATGGTTAACTCCATGTTTGTATAAAGACTATGTATTCTAGTATAATGATTTACCTCCTAGATCTATTTAATAAAGAATGAGTGGTGTGGTTTCGAACCATGTTCCGTGTAGGTCTAACGTTACAACATTTTTTTCGTTCAATGTTTGGACCGTTCGGACATTGAACGTCAAGCAAAAAATGTTGTGACGTTGGACCGACACAGAAAAATATTATAACGTTGGACCGACACGGAACATCGAACGGTCCAACTTTATTTTGATATAAAAAAAAAGTAAAAGATCCGTCACCATTGTAATTTCCTAAGAAATTTTAAAACAGACGGAAAAAGAAACCACTCAAAACACTGCATTTCATGAGAAATTTTCAAGAAAACCAAAACGAAATCTAACATAATGCGGGCCCCATTTCACGATCAAGGTTAGTTAATTTTGTTCTTGCGAGAGGGATATCAAATCAACTCTATATATTTAGGGACAAAGACATACCAGTACAACATCCTAAACCCTAGATCTCAGTGTCTTAACATAACAAATAACACCAACATCTTGTTACTCTCTCTAGTCTCTAATGGCGACGCTTCAGTGTTCATCTTATTTTCTGGGCACAACCCCTAAAAAACATAACTCCAAATCGATCTTCCAAAGCTACTACTCTCCGACGTCATTCACCAAATTCTCCTCTCGCGCCTCTCGCCAGGTTTTTTTTGGTTTTTGGTTTTTCCGTAACTTTTTTTCATATGTTGCGTGTGCTTTTTTTACGTAATAAAACATTGTAACTAATACTCAGAAACCTTCTGTGTGAAACAGAGGTTCCTACTCTGTTCGATGTCCATGAACGGATGCGATACTGACCACAAATCACCTCTCGGCACGGTAGAAACGAGAACTCTATCTACGGTTACGACTCCGGCTGCCGCGACGGAGAGGCTGATAACCGCCGTCTCTAACCTGAAATCCCAACCGCCACCGCTCTCCTCCGGCATTGTCCGGTTAGAGGTACGTAATAACTTTCTCCATTTTTGTGCTATCAGAAATTATTCATCAAGGGACAACAATGAGCTTACGTCACGTGTAGATCTGGCATTGGTATGTGTGATATATATTGCTCCATTTCGTCCTGACAGTTGTTTGTTTAATCATTCAATGATAAGACATATTATTGTCAGATTTCAAGTTTTTTAACCTTCTGAGGGTCCGGTTCGAATTATTCTGGCATTATCTCGGTTCAAATTTTCTATTTTCTAATTTTTTTTTTAATTATTATTGTAAAATTTTAGAAAATTTCGAAACAAAATTCCCGCGAACAATCAAATTTTTTTTTTTTTTTTAAAAACACAAAATTTCTCAGATCATGGTGATTGCAGGTGCCAATTGACCAACAAATCGGGGCAATCGATTGGCTTCATGCCCAGAACGATGTTCTTCCTCGAAGTTTCTTCTCCCGTCGCAGCGACGCTGGCCGTCCAGATCTTCTCCACGATATCGCGAGCGAGAACGGGAACGGATCATCCGATCGCAATCCGGTCAGTGTCGCTGGGATCGGGTCCGCTGTGTTTTTCCGTGACCTCGAACCTTTCTCTCATGATGACTGGAGATCGATCCGAAGGTAAAATTCGGTTGATTCCTTTATGTTTGTTGTTGGTCTTTCTTCGCTTACCGTGTGTTTTATGCTCTCCCCTGTTTCTTGAAAGGTTTCTGTCTTTCAAGTCTCCTCTGATTCGTGCGTACGGTGGACTCCGGTTTGATCCCAACGGAAATATCGCTGTGGAATGGGAACAGTTTGGCTCCTTTTACTTTACAGTGCCTCAGGTATGAGAATCTGACTTCTTTTTTTTTTTTAAGAGAGAATTTTGGATCCACCATATGATGACGACACACACATATATATAGGTCGAGTTTGTTGAGTTTGGGGGAAACTCAATGCTGGCTGCAACTGTTGCTTGGGACGATGATCTCTCATTGACGCTTGAAAATGCTGTTGAAGCACTTCAGGAGACTATGCTTCAGGTTCTGTACCATTTCTTGACATAATCAGCTCAAAAGTCTTGGGATGGTCTTTATATTAATAATATTTTTGGTTTCTATCAGGTTTCTTCTGTTATAACGAGATTACGGCGAGAATCTCTAGGAGTTTCTGTTGTTAACAAGAACCATGTTCCCAGTCAAGGAGCCTATTACCCTGCTGTAAATAGTGCTCTGGAGATCATTAAGGCCCAAAATTCACCTCTAAGCAAGGTACTTTAGGAATCCAATATCTTCCTCTTTCTTTTTAATACATTTACGGTGTTGCATGAACCTGATGATTTTGGTTTTTGGGAATCAAGGTTGTGCTTGCACGCAGCAGCAGAATCATTACTGATACCGACATTGATCCTATCGCTTGGTTAGCACGTTTGCAGGTGTCTTTTCTTCCTTCACACATTTCTTTAGTCTAGTCACTTTTTTTTTTAAAGATTATAACAAATTCTCAAAGTGTTTCAAAAATCTGAGTCTTATTAATAATATGACAGAGTGAAGGACAAGACGCATACCAATTCTGTCTTCAGCCACCAGGTGCACCAGCATTCATAGGGAACACGGTAGCTTACTTATTCATTCTACTTTCTTGGCTTACTCTGTTGCTTTAGCTGCTATGATAATGTTGCTGTGAAATCAAGTGTTTGGCTCTGACATATATCTTTATGGAGCAGCCTGAGAGACTCTTCCATAGAAAACATATTGGTGTCTGCAGCGAGGCTTTGGCTGCAACCAGGCCTAGAGGTGATTCAGGGGTCTCTGATTTGGAGATAGAGCGTGACTTATTAACCAGGTCAATTGTGTTTTTTTTCTTGTGTTTTGAGCACCTATGGGATGCATGTTTAGAAACGTACAAATATTCGTACTGATATTATTTGCAAATACATTTTCAGTCTCAAAGACGATCTCGAGTTCTCCATTGTGCGAGAGAATATAAGAGAAAAACTCAAAGTAAGTTCAATCTTATTGCTCATCAACCGCAATTCCCGGCATCGCGCAGAAATGTATAATCATGCCTTTAGTTTGCATGTTTTTTCTTTGGCTCTTTAATAAGTATATCAGTTAGCTTTCTCTAGCAAAATCTTAGTGTATATGATATACAGAGTGCTAAAACATGTTCATCTAGAATTTTTTTTTTTTTTTTATATAATCTCCTGAATTATTAATTTCATCTCCTTTGTTTTGCAGGCCATATGTGACAGAGTAATTGTTAAACCCCAAAAAACAGTGAGAAAGCTCGCAAGAATACAACATCTATATTCTCAATTGGCAGGGCAGCTAAGAAGAGAAGATGATGAGGTTAGATTACTGTTTCAAGAGTTAACATCTCATGATCATCTAAATTAATCACCTGATTTGTTATTTGAAATAGATATTAGTTTTTTTTTTTAAACTCAAAATCTGTTATATTCTCTTACAGTCATCTTGGTATCGAGTGAAGAAAGCTACAATTTTCCTTTCTTACCCCAAAATATGTTTTGTCTATTTTCAGTTTGACATCTTAACTGCTTTGCATCCAACGCCAGCTGTTTGTGGATGCCCAGTAGAGGAAGCAAGGCTTTTGATTAAGCAAATTGGTATAATATGCTTTGATTCTTCTGCGTTTTAAATTCTCTAGCACTAAGTCTTTTCGTAAAAAAAAAGGAATTTCTCTGCTGAAGAAGCTATCTCCTCCTAATAGATGCTTACACTTGATTGGATTATGATAACTATGCTTATATACTGAGATTTGATTCATATTATATTCTTCTTCTTCTTCCAGAGTCCTTTGATAGAGGAATGTATGCTGGACCCGTTGGCTTTTTTGGTGGTGGAGAGAGTGAATTCTCTGTAGGCATAAGATCTGCTTTAGTCGAAAAGGTGANTTCTTCTTCCAGAGTCATTTGATAGAGGAATGTATGCTGGACCCGTTGGCTTTTTTGGTGGTGGAGAGAGTGAATTCTCTGTAGGCATAAGATCTGCTTTAGTCGAAAAGGTGAGCTTTTTTTACTTATAGTAACTTTCCTCAGTGTAGCAAACTGGTCATTTACTGTTAAATCATTGCATCTATCCGATCGTATTTTTTGTGTGTTCCCAGGGTCTTGGAGCTTTGATCTACGCAGGAACAGGAATAGTTTCAGGAAGCAATCCATCCTCAGAGTGGAACGAGCTTGAGCTTAAGACCTCTCAGGTGAGAAATGCTGTAAGAATGTTGTTAAATCAATCGATGCAATTTTTATGTCTTTATTATGAAATCTCAAAATGTTATGTGTTTTTCTGCAGTTCACAAAGTCACTTGAACATGAGCCTGCTTTGCAACTAATCAACTAAAGAAGTAAGGCGAATTGAGATTGTGTTTAGTAAACTCTCTCTGATAAAAATTGCTTTGTATCATTTTGTGTTCGTGTGTTTATGTTGTAACTAAAAGTGAAACTAGTGTATATGCATCAAATTGAAATCTTCTTTTAGCTAATAAATGTTGTCCCAACCCAACTTCAGAATTCCTGACAAAAAGAGAAGCCTTTAAAGTTTAAACCGACAAATAATTTAAAACTCTCTATGAAGCACTTGCGCACGTTATGATCCAAAGTTGACGTATGTTTCCACCATCACGAAAAATGGCAAATTATTTAATTATTAAGGCTCCAAAGCAAATACTTTTTACTACTATTTAGTTAGCAAAGAACGAACGTAATCAGATTATCAATAGTGCTAATGGACAGTTACGTTCAACATATTGTTTTTGGAACCTGATTGGTTTCTTTTTTATTTAAATTTTGGGCTAATCCAATAAAAAAAGAGTTTGTTTCTTTATGATTTTTATCTAATCCAATCAAAAGGGATTTTTGTTTCTTTATGATTTTATCAATAAGAAGAACCTTTTTGTTCTCCTTATTATAAACTAAACTGTGATCCAAACCTCAAATTGCATTTCCTCTTCCCATCAGTCATATTCTCTTCTAATTGTTCTTACAATCATATCTCACTATAAAATTAAATGCTTTATTCTTGTAGCAATAATCCCTCTTCTTTTTCTATTATGAAATTAATATAAATATTCTCTTACCCATCACTTGATAAAGCAAATGTACATTTTTTTTAGATCAGACTTTTTTTTTAGTCAAACTTTGAGATCAGACTTAGTTTAACGAAATACAAAGAGTTTGCATTTTTGGCAGTTATAGAAAAGTTCCAAGATAAAACCCTAATTCAGTCATTTGTACGACATAGATATATACATGTACCATAATCAGTAACGATGATTAGTTTACCACCAAAAATGATGATTTTTTATCGCAATTAATCGTCTCTGCCCTTTGCACGCTTAAATGTTTCTTTTGTTTGATAAAAAGTTCTGAGAAGAGAAAAAGCAACGGTACGAGAAGATTCCCTTTTTGAGGTATTTGAATTTTAAATTTTTAGAGTCCAAATTTCGTCAACTTTATTGCATTCAAGTAAAACTAAAAACCAATTGACAATAAATAATAGTGAAAATATGTCATTCCTACTTCCATCATAAACAAAATCTCAAATGTTTTTTTTTGGTCAATATAGGTTTTCAAACAACTTTTTTTCTTTTCGTTTCTTCATGCTATTTAATAATACATATTACATGAAAAGAGTAAAGGATAAAAATTCGTTGTCCATGTTACATATATAAAAGATAAATTATTGACTGCTCTACTTAATGTTTAAGTAACGAGTTGAGAATATTACCTAACTTATTAGTCATGACAACAAATAAATTCACATAAACTACCTGAACTTTCAATTTTTATCTAACAACAAATTGATAGGGAATGTGCGTTTGTTGACAAATAAAATAATTAAATAAGGAATACCAAACTCGGGTCCTCTCCTTTCCATAAAGTCGAGTCTTTTTTAGTCAAATTAATTTCTTTCTACTCAAAACACTTTGGGTTGGTATAATGTCAAATTAACTTTTTGGGTGTTATAATGAAACCCTTCACACTTCCCACTAATATATATACGAACACAAACACACACATACATACACATTACACACTTATAGTGAGAGCAGAGCAGAGAGAAAAAAAAAACAGAGTAATGGAGGTTGAGAAGACAGAGAAGAACATTACAGAGGAACAGGATGATGAGTCTAAGATCATCTACAGAGGATGGAAAGTCATGCCCTTCATCATTGGTACAAATTTTTCCATTTCATTTCTTAAATTCTTATTTACTTAAACTCTTATCTCCAAATGAACATGAAACTGATGCTGCTGATAAAAAAGGAGAAGATTTTATGAACAAAGTATAGTATCATCTCTATAAATAAATATTGTTGAGAATAAGGTAGTTTATTATTTACATAGATATCAAATAATTGATGAGATGGTTTAAAAAAAAAAGAATTTTGCCTGAATAACCAATTTTGTGCTTTTATTTGTCTACCAAGTTGCAGCTTTATTTCTTTGCTTTAAAATCTATGTTATTCTAGACTTTTTTTTTTTTTTTTTCATTTTGATTTGTTGTTCCTTTAATAATAAATTCTAGAGATGAATTTAAACGAGATAGACTTCAATATTAAGAAAGGAAAAAACTTCAAAAAAAAATTAGTTAAGTATGTGTAATTTTACGTACGAGTTTTTTTTATATTTTAAATATCATGTTGTCAAATTTTTGGATTGGTCTAAGTTGTGATCAGAAAATAGTACTTACTAATTTATCAATTTTTTTTTTATTGGAGCTTGTAGGCTTGTAGTAGCTTTATGCTATGTTTCTCTGTTGCTAGGAAACATTTTGATTCACAAAACAGAGGACCCCATGAACATATTTCATAATTGTTACATTTCGATCTTGATACGAACAAGAAACTGTAGAAAAATCGAAGCACTTATAAACAGAGTGGCTTAATGCTCTGTTTCTTCTCTTTTTGGTTTAGAAATGCTCTGTTTCTTGATTGTTAGGAAATGAGACATTTGAGAAGCTGGGGATAGTTGGGAGTTCATCGAATCTTGTTATATACTTAACGACGGTTTTCAACATGAAGAGCATCACGGCTGCGACCGTCGTCAACATCTACGGCGGTACAAGCAACTTCGGCACCATCGTCGCCGCTTTCCTCTGTGACTCTTACTTCGGCCGCTACAAAACCCTATCCTTCGCCATGATCGCTTGCTTCCTCGTAATATCAAAACCAATCCTCTGTTTAAAAACTCACTGATCTTACTGTTTGTATCTGAAAGTAGGAATCTATTGTTTGATTGATTTTAAAGGGATCGGTGGCGATGGATCTAACGGCTATAATAAATCAGCTGCATCCAGAGAAATGTGCTAAGGAAATAGGAAGCGTGTGCAAGGGGACATCCATCGGACAGATTATGTTTCTCGCCGGAGCAATGGTTTTGCTAGTGATTGGAGCCGGTGGGATTAGGCCGTGCAATCTTCCTTTTGGTGCTGATCAATTCGATCCCAAGACAAAAGAAGGGAAACGAGGGATTGAGAGTTTCTTCAATTGGTATTTCTTCACCTTCACGTTTGCTCAGATGGTGTCGTTAACGCTCATCGTATATGTTCAGTCAAAAGTGAGCTGGAGCATTGGTTTAGCCATCCCAGCTATTCTAATGTTACTTGGCTGCATCATCTTCTTCGCTGGTTCTAAGCTCTATGTCAAGGTTAAAGCTAGTGGCAGTCCCATTCACAGCATAACACGTGTCATCGTCGTCGCAATAAAAAAAAGGCGGTTAAAGCTCGTTGGTTCGTCTTCAGACGGGCTTTACAACTACATCGCAAAGGACATCAAGAACTCGAAACTGAGCCATACAAAGCAGTTCAGGTACTAAAAGCGTCTCCTTTCCTCTTACTTTCTTGTGGAACAAATCAGAAACGTTTTAGGGTTTTCTTAATTTGCAGGTTTCTTGACAAAGCGGCAATTCAAACACCAGACGATAAGCTGAACATAGATGAGTCGCCGGCAGATCCATGGAAGCTCTGTAGTATGCAGCAAGTGGAAGAAGTGAAATGCGTGATACGGGTGCTTCCGATTTGGCTCTCGGCCGCCTTATTCTACCTAGATTATATTCAACAAACAACCTACACAATCTTTCAATCTCTTCAATCCGATAGACGCCTCAGTTCAGGAAATTTCCAGATCCCAGCCGCGACTTATACCGTCTTCTTGATGCTTGGAATGACTATATTCATACCTATCTATGACCGTGTCATTGTACCTTTCCTTAGAAAATATACAGGCAGAGACGGCGGTATCACACAACTGCAGAGAGTTGGAGCAGGAATGTTTCTATGCATCACAAGTATGATGGTATCTGCAACTGTAGAACAACGCAGAAGGACGATAGCTCTCACAAGGCCGCCACTAGGTTTTGCACCGAGGAAAGGCGCAATCTCTTCAATGTCCGGTATGTGGCTGATTCCTCAGCTAGTGCTAATGGGTATCGCGGACGCCCTCGCTGGAGTTGGTCAAATGGAGTTTTACTACAAACAGTTTCCAGAGAACATGAGAAGTTTCGCTGGTTCTCTGTATTATTGCGGAATTGGATTGGCGAGTTACCTCAGCAGCTTTTTGTTATCGGCGGTTCATGATATCACGGAGGGATCTTCGGGCGGGAATTGGCTTCCGGAAGATCTAAACAAAGGGAGACTGGAGTATTTCTACTACTTCGTTGCTGGTATGATGACTCTAAACTTTGCATGTTTCTTGTTAGTCTCACATTGGTACCGTTACAAAGATGTTGTGCCCAAGGACAAGTCTTCTGATGAGTTTGATAAGGTTTCCGTGTAATGAAGATCTGTACTTTTTACTCTTTGGGTTTAGGGTTTTGAGTTGGCTTTGAGACAATAAAGATACAACCTTTGCATTAAACATTACATACAAATACAACCCAAAATGTTTTATATATGTGAAAGGACCATAGCTTCTACAAAATCCCCATCCCTCAAAGAACAAGCCCGGCAATTCCCACTCCATGAATGGGAAAAAAAAACACGGTATACCTCTGTTTTTTTTTTGGTGAAAACGAATAAAATCAAACAGGGACTGATTGTCCAGTGAGAGCGTCATGGAGATGCAATGACCCATCTTTCATCAAGTTAATGCTTAAGCTTTTGAACCTCTCTCTCGAGTATTGCCTTGAGGCCTTTCTCCAATCGGTTCCTGCTTTCATCATCGCCACAAACTCATCATAGTTTATACGCCCATCCTGTAAAAACAAACATTCCCAACAGTCCGACTCAGAAACAGAGATATTTATCTTACTCTTCACAAGCTTAATTGTTAGGCCTTAAAATAAGATTATTTTAGAGATTTGAAAGAACCTTGTCAGTATCAACTTCACGCATGATGTCGTTTAGAACACTGACATCTGGCTCGCCAAACTCGTCAGCTAAAGCTTCCCGTAGCTCATCAAGTTCTATGTATGTACTTCCATCTTTGTCGAAGAACATAAAAGCTAGTTTGAAAAGCTCATCATTCTCTATCTTCTGCAAGTGAATTATCACAGCTACAAACTCTCCATAATCCAGAAACCCATTCCCATCAACATCCGCCTGCGTCAAAAGCCATACGGATTTCAGCTATGTCTTTTTTTTTATCAGAGAAGAACGCTGTTTTGGTCTTTTATAAGAGAAGTGTAATGCGGAAAATTACCACTTCCATCAACATTTTGATCTCTGGTTCACCAAGTTGTGAGCCAACCTTCTGAAGTCCAGCTTTGAGTTCCGGGTAAGTTATTTTACCATCGTTGTCATCATCCATCAGTGAGAACATGTCCCTGATCACTTCAACCTCTTGAATAGACAAGTGCTCCGCGATTACCTGGAACCATCAAAGGGACAATAATGATCAGAACCAATTAAAGAAACTGAGCAATAGATTGTCTACAAAAAAAAATCAGCTGTAAAGTTAAAGGCAAAACACTCACCCGAAGAACTTTCTTTTTGAATCTATTCATCATAGAGAACTGCTTCAACCTCGATCTGACTATATCCCCTAAAGGAACATTTGGAGCTTTCTTTGCATTCTGTATCCAAGGGTGAGCTGTGAGGTGAAACAAAAATTGTTAATAACGATATCAGAATCAGTTCTTAACTAAGAACACAAAACAGTGCCACAAGAAATTCACCTAGCACTTGCTGAGCAGTTAAACGCTTGGTCGGATCAGGATCCAACATCTGCTTCACAAGGCTCTTGGCGCTCTCTGAAATCTGAGGCCAGGGGTCTCTCTTAAAATCAATAACTCCCCGCAAGATCGCAAGAGCAACACCTTGTTCAGTCTCTGTCAATGGAAACCACCAAAATTACCGGTTTATCAAAATCGATATAGGAGACAATTACATAACTTTCTAGCAGAAAAGGGAAAAAAGAAGCTAACCAGCCCAAAACGGAGGAACACCACAGAGCAAGATGTAGATGATAACTCCGGCGCTCCACACATCAACCTCTGGTCCATAATCTCTCTTCAACACTTCAGGAGCCATATAATATGGACTTCCTACAATCTCTGTAAACTTATCTCCTGCAAAAAAGTAAAGACGAATTTACTCCAATTTCAGATATCTAAACAAGTTCCCACAATCAGATCCAGAGGATGAACATCGTAATGGATATGAAACAGATATCCTAAAAATTAGAATCATCCAGTGAGTTATGAACAAGTGGATTCAGAGAAATCGTAGTTACCAGGTTTGAAGAACACGGACAAGCCGAAATCAATGGCCTTTAAGGCAGAATTCTCCTTTTTGTTGGCGAACAAGAAATTCTCGGGTTTCAAATCTCGATGAACAACTCCATTGGAGTGACACATCATCACGACCTCGGCGATCGTACTAGCGACGGCAGCAGCCGCACGCTCCGTGTAATGTCCTCTCGCGACGATCCGATCGAAAAGCTCGCCGCCTTCGCAGAGCTCCATCACCAGATGCACGTTCTCGTTGTCCTCGTAAGTGGCCTTGAGCTTCACTACGTTAGGGTGCTCGGGCAAAGTGGACATAATCGCGACCTCGCGACGGACGTCCTCGATATCGACGGCTGTTCGGAGCTTCCGCTTCGAAATCGATTTGCAGGCTAGGGCTTCGTGGGTCTCTCGGTCAGTGCAGAGGTAAGTGATGCCGAATTCGCCGCGACCTAACTCTCTCCCTAGGATGTATTTGTCGCTGATCTGAGTCCGGTGGCTCGTAGGGATTACATCCTTGAGAAGGCGTATAGGCGCAGGGGATCTGACGAAATCGCCGGCGAATGGGTTTAATTTCCGATCCCGGTTGTTCTTTTTCGGCTTCTGGGTCGGTTTGGAGTCTTCCGTGTCAGGCCTCACACAGACGTTACAGTTACCCATGGCCGAGTTAAAAAAAACTCAGCAACTCAGAGAAAGGGGATCAGGATGAAGGAGAAGCTAATAGAAGAATACGATTATCTCTTAGTTTAAATCGACGCCGGCGATGGCGGTGGTGGTATTTTCCGGCGAATTGGTGAGCTTGCGTTGGGATAGAAAACGCGGGTTCAGGTGACGAAAAGTCGGCCCTTTCGAAAATTTCAGTTTTGTTGAATCTGTATGATGAAATAAGGGAACTTGATTTTTTTTTCTTATAATGAATGCATTTAATATTATTAACGTGTTTGAGAGTTTTTTTTTTAATTCTAACCATTGCACCATCTTTTTAGAAGAAACTGTATTATTGTTTTTTAATTAGTTTCTTAAATTCTTCTAGATGGATTTTGGTCCAACCAAGCTCGTGACTCATAGAAAATTAAGGAGCTCTCTTTTTTATTATTACTCCCTCTGTTTTACAAAGAGTGTCATTCTGACATTTTTCACACAAATTAAAAAAAACTTGTAAATTTTTTTTCTGCCCTTTATTAATACACCAAAACAGTTTTTCTCTCTAATTAATAGATTAAAAGAGTGAGGATAAAACTGAGATTTAGTTTTAAAAACTGCATTGAAAACATAAAGTGACACTCTTTATGAAACAAAAATCAAAAGTCAAAATGACAATCTTTGTGAAACGGAGGGAGTATTATTTTTTTTTGGAACTTGTTGGGATTAAAAGAAACACACAAATCATTGAAGTAATTTCAATTATGGATTTTTGTTTTGTTTTGTTGCCAAAGACAATTATGGAATTGTATAATCGATTTAATTGGTTTTAAGTTTATAACGATCCCATTGTGGTTTAAAAATAGGGGGTTTTTATTAATAAAGTGGCAATATAGCCAGACTATATAATTATATATAATTTTTTGCTTAAAAATAGGTTTTTTATTAATATATTAAAAACATATATAATTAAATACAATATAGCTAGACTTCAACAAAAAAACAAAAATCTTTTTTTAAAAAAATTAGTAAAATACGATATGGCCAAACGTAAAACAATTTAAGGATGAGGCAAATGTTAGCCGTTTTGTTGAAGTTGTTGACCAGCGTGGTGGATACGGTATTAGAAAAACAAAATGGCATTGATTTATTTCTGCCACGTTAATTCTTTATTCATATATATTGTCTCAAGGAATACAATGGATTGTGTCTTTCGCCTAACAAATAGAGAAATTAAAATATTTTGTTTTGAATTTAAGAGAGTTTTTGTAAACTCGTTCAAATCTGAAAATTTCAATTATTACACTGTATATATGATTTTAAAATTTTGACAACGGTAAATTTGGGAATTGTTTGTGAAAAGTCATTTTAGAAATGCATTGATCAAAGATCCATAATCTATTATATATAAAAGGTAAAAGGCACTGCAAAAAAACCTGCATTACTTTGGAGTCGTATTAGTTTTGTAGTTTTTTTCAATACAAAAATTAGATATTATAAATATACCCCCTCATAATTATGATCTAGATTCTAGTTAGGAAGAAATTGCCGACAACAAAAAAAATAGGAAGAAATTAGGTGTGTAGAGTCACTGTAGACTTCGTCAATTATGAGCAAATAGTTATTGTGTTGTACAAAAATAAATTTTAAAAACAAAAACAAAATACAATCGAAAATTTCATTTAATGGAAGGAAGTCAACATATAAAAAAAAAAACAATTAAAATTCAATGAAAAATATCTTCGTTTTTCCTGGCTCAGAAACCACAAGTCTTCATATGTTGACTTCTTATACGAGTTAAGTTGTCAATTTCATACGCGTTATCTTTTTGTTGGATTTGCTTGGTGATTTTTCGTAACTTTGGTACCGTAAAAAAAAACTATTATTTGACTCAAAAAAATGTTTACAGGGAAACGAAAATTGTGAATTCATGTGAACTAGAGCTTAAGTGATTTTGTATTAAGGGACATGTTGGGTGGATTAAGTATGCAACGTTGAAATATTCTAAATCAAGATATATATGATCTTCATAGGAATGATTTTGTCAATGATTCGATCAAATTAATATCTGGTAGGTCAGAAAGAAGCGGTTTCAATTTATTGCCCGACTATACCTTTCACCCACCTATATATCTATGAACCTACTAAAAAGATTTACACTGAAACTGTTAACTTCATGCATGTTCTTTTTAACTTCATTGTAAGTTTCTTTTTGAGAAATTACTTAGAATGACTCTAATTTTCCATTTAATTACTAGACTAACTCTTTGTTTATAGATTTACTAAACTAACTCTAATTTTAAATAAAAAGACTTCTAACCCATTGTTTTACAACTATATTACACCAATGTCATTATCAATAAATCGATTAATTTTTTGAAACTTTCTCTTAATTTTCTTAACTCTAACAATCAATTACCCCAGAAAATATTTCTCAACATCGGCTCCTCCGCCTCTTTCTCCTCCGACGAGACGAAGCCGCCTCTTTCTCCTTCGACGAGTGCTTCTTGGGTTCCAACTTATTTTCGTCCCGCTCCGTCGCTTTCTCCTCCGCCTTTTTCTCCACGCACCTACTCGACATCGCCTCTTTCGAATCCGACGAGACGAATTCACCTCTTTCTCCTTCTAGTCATGGCTTGGATTCCAGTCTATTTTCATCCTGCTACCACTCATCTGCTCCTGTGATATTGATTACATCGTCTGGGTCAATTACATCGTCTCGTTGGTGACATCGCCTCCGCCAATTATGATGTGGAGAAGGAGATGAAGAGAAGAGCCAATGAGTTTCAGGATATGAGGGAGCTAGAGAGGAAAGCGGAGGAGTTGCAGTATAAGATTGAGGAAGAAGGGGGAAGATTCAGATGATGAGGGTGAAAAGAGAACTTGAAAAGGTGCGTTTGCATTCGTTTTAGTTCAAAATTCTCCTGAATGTGAGTTTTGAGGTAAAGAACACTCTTAGGTTAGTTTGGTGTATCTTGGTGGAAGCCATGTGAGGTTAGAAGTGAGAGTTTTTTTATTAAAAAGTGCAATTTTTAAGAGTTGAGGTGTGCTCATAGAAGAGATTGATGAGAGCAGGTAGCTGAGGAGCAAGCAGAGAGGAGAGCAACTGCAGAATTGATGTTTGAGTTGGGACAAAAGGCTTAGGGTAAATGAATGTATGGAAGAGCAATAGAGTTTCTTGAAGGAGCTATTACCATTATCCCAAGGCCAACACTCTTTGGTGGTGAGGTTGGTTCAAAACACCATTATAGGTACTCTCTTTTTTTCCTCTGTTTTTGAAAAAGATATGATTTTGCTAATGAGATCTTTGGGGGATTGATTTGCCAAATTCAAATTTGGTTAGCTATGGCATATGAGGCCAATAATCGCCACACTGATTGCATTGATCTTTATCAGCAACTAGAGAAAAGACACATGAGTCCTGGTATTCGCCGTCAAGCTTTTGAACTTAGGTATATCTTGCAAGCTCCTAAGCTCAAGATATCTCAGGAGGAAATGGTTACTATACCCATGATAGGTTCAAGCTACGACAGGTAAACAAAAAAGTTTTTTTCAAATCACTCACTTAGAATCCAAGCTGTGAACTTGTGTCCTCATGGCTATAAAGCATATAAACATCACTTAAAATGGTTTTTTGGTGTTATGTGCACAGCTATGCAGTGACCTGGAGTGACAAGGACAGGGATAAGGACCGTAGAATGAATGAATCGACCACAAATCAGCTCAACACGAGTCAAGACTTTCTAGGAAAGTTCTTGGTTTGGCGACCACCCGTCGGTTTGGAGAAGAACCGAGTCTTTTGGCTTTCTTTGACAATGTGGTTGGGTGTAGTTGGTGCAGCACTTTTCCTACAAAGAGAAGTGGAAGAAAATGAAAAACGCCGTCATCGCCTTTCAGTTGTGACACTTGTCTTGTAATTTTATTGATTTCATGCATGTATAAGTATATAAAGAGACGAAATCATGTTTTATACTGTACATAAAGTATTTGAAATCTGGGAATATATCACTTTGTTCTGTATTGAAACTGCAATGTGGAGTTTCACAATTATTGCCAAGACAACCCGAGCAAGATAAGACACCATTATCACTTGCAACATCCTCTCACTCTCATTAAGCGGTGGGATAAGACCGAGATCTTCAAATATTGCAATTGGTGCGGCGAAGATCTATCCGATTTGTTCAATCGTTATTCTATATGTGGTTTTTGCGCGACGAACCATCACAAATCCAAAAGGCCATCACCATCCGCTGATTTTCTTCCCTCGGGCATTTGAGCCATGTAGTCTGGTTCTCCAAGACAAAATTTTCAGGTTCAAGAGTTACTGGAAACAAAACCAGCACCAAAGTTGGTTTATTTCTGCACATTGATTCCATTAGACACAGACACACATACCCATTTACATTTAGTTCATTTTACAGTTCGGGGGACAAAGGTTTAAACTTTAATCTAGTCTTAGGATCATGCATGGTCTGATTCCAGATATATGCCAAATAATCAGATAAAAAATTGATAGCGTCAATAATTCAGAGACATTACTAGTAAAACCCCTAAAATCCTCTCCTTTTGCAAATAGATTAGTAAAAGTTTGTCATGCAAAAATATTCGATTAAGTCTGCTACAATGGATTTCCAAACAATAAATATGTTATATTCTAAACAAAAAATCTGCTACAACTTCGCGAAACAAAACTTATTTGAGATGAGCTTTTTACAAAATATGTCATATATGTGAGGAAATAAAAAAATCTCACATATGTGAGGAAATAAAAAAATCTGTCACCAATAACAATTGTGAAAAAATTAAGTTTATCAAATAAATCTGTCATCCAAAAATAAGGTTGTCAAAAAATATTAAATCTATTGTGTCACTACAATAAATCTGCTACATAAATCTCTCAAAACAAATAAGTCTATCGAAGAAAATAAATCTGCTGCTTCATTACAATAAATCTGCTACATAAATCTGTCACAGAAAATAAATCTATCAAATAAAATAAATCTGTTGCCTCATATGAAAGAATTTTACAAATAAACTTATCATCCACAAAATCTGCAAATAAAATCTGTTAGGCAAAATAAATCTGTACAAAAATCGTAAATCTGCTATCACTAAAATGACAGACTTGTTTGACAGACTTATTTATTTTTTTTAATCTGTCATGTTAAAAGTAATGTCATTTATGTAATATTTTATTTTTTATAAAGATTTTAAAGGACAATATCGACATAAAATATATTTCATTACTGAAAAAGGAAGCATGTCATTTTAGTAATAAAACATTAAATTAAAGTTATTCTTGTAATCCTCCCTTTTTTTTATAAACATTTGTACAACACACTCTCAAAACTAACCAAAAAAAAAAAGGAAACAGTCTCAAATCGTTTTAATCCTTCGATTAAACTTCCCAAGAAGGAAGGAACGATGACCATGCTTTATCGTCGGCAACTTCAAAGCTGGCAGAGATTAAAAAACAAAATCAAAGAAAAAACAAAAAAGTGACAAAAATATTTGGACAAAGTTTATACTCCAAAGTTGGAAAAAGTGACATAAAAGGAGTATTTTTTTGTTGAATAGAATGATTATGTTTGGGGAATTGGGATGATGGGTTCAACTGTTCAAATCAAATGCTGTGACTGCATGTTGCTACGCCAACTGTTTGCACAACTTGGTTATTAACACCCCAAAAAATAAAAATATGTTTTCATAGTTCATACTTCCTCCGTTTTATAAAAAATGTCGTTTTAAGATTTTATTTTTGTTTTACAAAGAATGTCGTTTTATATTTTTAATGCAGAAATTTGAATAAAAATCCAGTTTTAACAAGATAAATAAATTTATTTAAAGTATTAATAAGATGTAAAATAGAACTTTTTATAATTTTCTTAATATGTGTGAAAAATTTCAAAATAACACTCTTTGTGGAACATAAAGAATAGTTGTTACTGTTATTCATGGGAAGTTCGTTCATAGTCTAATTTTAGAGATATAATCCTTATATTATTGTCAGAAATCATATACTAATAAAATTGTTTAGTCCATTTTATTCGATTTTGGTTTGAGCTGTAACGGTCTTCTCAAGTTAGTCTAAAGTTAGTCGATATGATATTTAAACTCACAGAATTATGTAGGCTATTTTTTAATATGTATTACCCCAGAGTCTTTTATGATTTTATCTGAATTCAAAACTTCCGACTATCCAATTTTTTTCCGAAGCAAATTCGACCGGATTCCTAACCAAACTTGATTCTGAATCGGATATCTTATCCCACATGCATGTATGTAGTTTTTTCCATGCCTAATTCGAATTAGTGCCTTTGCATATGTCGATTTTCTCAATTACAGATAAATGGGCTTTTTAATTTGTAAATATTACGGGCTTTATGGGCCTATCAAGATCGAAGAGCCAATCTTTTGTTTTAAACTCATCCTAGTATGAATGGAGAGAAAGAGCCCAGACTTGATTGATAATAGAGTTATTTATTTAATTAATACATAAGAAAATAAAATTTGTTGACAAAAATAAATAGATTTAAAGGTTTTTAGTGTTATTTTTCCTCCATCTAGGTTTTACTGTTCATGTTTTTTTTGTTACATTTTCTTAAAGCTATTTTAATATTTGCGGGACGTTATTTCAAACAACAATTTATCAAATCTAAACCAGTTTTGTCATAATATATATATATATATATAATAGAAATAGTTATATTTTATTTTCTATTTTTCAAATTCAAAGAAAATTTAAAATTTAAAATTTTAACTTCACAAATGCTAATTTTCTTTCGGTCAATAGTTCCCATTTCTCAACCTCCCACCAAATATCTCTCTCAAATCTCAAAGAGTCAAAATACATACTACTGGAAATAAAATCTCTTTGAATACTAAAGTAACCAGACAGTCACGGGCAAGACATAACAGGAACGCCACGTGTACATCGAAGTCTTACGAAACTTGAGGAGGGCAAAGCTTGTACGTTGCAAATAATAAATAGCCAAAGGAGGAAAAGGTAAAAGAAGCAAATAATAAAAAGAAGCTCAGCTTGCCCTTTTTTTTAGCTAAAGCCATATAGATTCTTTATAATTCCTTAAAACATATTTTATTTTTAAAAGTGACATATTTCATATAATTACAAATATTTTTGAATCACCAAAAAAAAAAAAAATACTTTTAGCATTGTAATGGATTAAAAATAAAATAAAGATCGATAAAAAATAATAATTTCATAACGGTACTGGTTAACTGTGGAGAAAAAATATAAAGAATCCTATTAAGAATTGAGAGAATTCTGAAAGGAATAAAATGATTGTGTATTATTCGAAAACAAATGAAAGTTTAGGGTTTTATTTGAAAGAATAGGTAAAATTAAATTGAGAAATGGATTATAAAATTATAAAAAGGGAGAGCAAAAAAAAAAGAGTTGTGACCTTGAATTCGCAGCCTCCCCCTGTGAGAGCAATATGCTTGGAGAGTAGAAGAACGCTTCTCTCAATTTTGACGGGAAGAAGACGAACTTGTGCCTCCATCGTTTTCAATTTCCCCTGAAGAATTTTGCAGGGAAGCCAAAAATCATAACCTAGGAAGTCAACGCCACCGTTTTTCAGGTGACTTTTGTTATTCTGTTGATCTCGCTTGTCTCTCTCCTCCGATGGAAAAGTCTCGCTTCGTTGCTCTTCTTAATCACTGGACGCAGATTCCTGGGTTTGGTTTATCTTCACTTTCTTTCAGATGGACAATCTCGCGATGGGTTTCCTTCTTTTTTTCCTTCTTCTTCTGGGTTTAACGCGTTTCTCGAGATTTTAGCTCAATTTTTGTTTGAAACTAAAAAAACGTTTCGACCTTTAGCGAGATTCGAATGTAATCAGGTAAATTCTAATGTGAATCAGATGTCGAAAAGGGATTCTTATGGTCACATGATTTTCAGCATTGGGTTAGAGCTGAATCTTCAATTTGGGGGATGCAGAAAAAAGTATAGACATTGTTGTATTCAAGGGGGTGGATTTTTCTATGAATTTTACCTTTTCACGAAGTGTGTTTATGGTTCACTTGTGAGTATACAAGAAAGTTGGAGACTTTGAATTGTTGGGGACGAAGCTAGTTGTTGTAGTAGTGTACGAAATTTGGAGAAGAGCTAAAATGGGTATTCTTCTAACGTATCTTTTAATTCTCCTGTGAGTCTATTTGATGAATCTGTGATTTTCATTTGTTGCAGAGAAATGATACGCGCAAAGCAAATTAGTAACCTTTCAAGTACAGCAAGAACCTATTTTCTTAGTGGATCGAGATCAAGTGCAGCTGATGGGAATTCTTGTGCATACACGGACGATGAAACTTGTGTCTCGAGACGCCAGCAACTTAGGAATGAAGCTGCACAGACTGGAAAACGACCATCCAGTACTGTCCTTAAGCCTTCGGTAGTGGGAAGTATATTGCCTGGAGAGGTATGTAAACCGGTCGTTCCAAAGAAGGTTGGTGATTTAGGTCGGCCATCTGTATTGCCACAGCATGTTTCTGCTTTGCCGAGTAAATCATACTCGGTTAATTATGCATCAACCATCATTAGAGATGAGGAAGCTTCCTCAGAACCTATTGGGGATCAGATTATGAGGGCCGGTATTGTAGCGGTAAATTTTCTGTCAGATTTAGCGAATTGTAAGATCCCTTCGTCTGATGGAGGAAGTGAAGTATTTGGATTCCCGAAAAGCTGTATGGTGGATCCAACTCGGCCTATTACAAGTGTCAAGCCTTCGAATGTGAAAGCTATAAGAAGAGAGCACTTTGCCAAAGTTTACCCTAGATCAGCTGCAAAAGAGACTTCAATAGGTAAAATTAGAAACCCCAGTAGCAATTTCCGAGGGGCTAAGGAACCTGAACGAGCTGGATTTGATAAAGGACTCAAACAAGTATCAATACCGACAACAAATAACAACACATCTGGCAAAAAGACAAGCATGTTGCAAAGAACCAATATTGATTCCAACAGGTTTGTGCCAAGCGGTTTCAGTAAACCTTCAACCGAAATGATGAAAATGCATTCAGGGACTGCTCTGACATCAAGGCAGTACTGTAATAGCGGATACATTGTGGAAAATGTTTCCAGCGTTTTGCGAAGATTCAGGTGGGGACCTGCTGCTGAAGAAGCCCTTCAAAATCTCGGTTTGAGGATGGATCCGTACCAAGCAAACCAAGTTCTTAAGCAGATGAATGACTATGGAAATGCTCTTGGTTTCTTCTACTGGCTAAAAAGGCAACCTGGATTTAAGCATGATGGGCACACTTATACCACTATGGTGGGTAACCTCGGCCGTGCTAAGCAGTTTGGTGCAATAAACAAGCTCCTCGATGAGATGGTTAGAGAAGGATGTCAGCCAAATACAGTTACGTATAACAGACTTATCCACAGCTATGGCCGTGCCAATTACCTGAATGAAGCTATGAAAGTGTTCAATCAAATGCAAGAGGCTGGATGCAAACCTGACCGGGTAACTTTCTGTACCCTCATAGACATTCATGCTAAGGCTGGATTTCTCGACATTGCCATGGATATGTACCAGAGAATGCAAGCTGCAGGTCTTTCTCCTGATACCTTTACTTACAGCGTCATAATAAACTGTCTTGGAAAAGCTGGACATTTACCTGCTGCACACAAGCTCTTTTGTGAGATGGTTGATCAGGGTTGTACCCCTAACTTGGTCACGTACAACATCATGATAGACTTGCATGCCAAAGCAAGAAACTATCAGAGCGCGTTGAAGCTTTACCATGACATGCAAAATGCAGGGTTTGAGCCTGACAAAGTGACTTATAGCATTGTGATGGAGGTGCTTGGACACTGTGGATACCTCGAGGAAGCAGAGGCTGTTTTCACCGAGATGCAGCATAAGAACTGGGTTCCTGATGAACCGGTTTATGGTCTTTTGGTGGATTTGTGGGGAAAAGCTGGTAATGTGGAAAAGGCGTGGCACTGGTATCAGGCGATGCTTAATGCTGGTCTGCGACCTAATGTTCCCACATGCAATTCCCTTCTTAGTACCTTCCTTAGGGTTAACAAGATAGCTGAAGCGTATGAGTTATTACAAAACATGCTGTCGCTTGGTCTACGCCCCTCTTTGCAGACATATACGTTACTCTTGAGTTGTTGCACAGATGGTCGGTCGAAACTTGACATGGGTTTCTGCGGCCAGCTAATGGCAAGCACGGGTCATCCGGCACACATGTTTCTCCTCAAGATGCCACCTGCGGGTCCCGATGGCCAGAACGTGCGCAAACACGTGAACAGCTTCCTGGATCTCATGCACAGCGAGGACAGAGAGAGCAAGAGAGGACTGGTGGACGCGGTGGTTGACTTTCTACACAAGTCAGGGCTAAAAGAAGAGGCGGGATCTGTTTGGGAAGTTGCAGCACAAAAGAACGTGTTCCCCGATGCGTTGAGGGAGAAAAGCAGCAGCTACTGGCTTATCAATCTCCATGTAATGTCAGAGGGAACTGCAATAACGGCGCTGTCTAGGACGCTTGCTTGGTTCCGTAAGCAGATGTTAGTCTCGGGGTCTTGCCCTTCTCGGATTGATATAGTTACTGGTTGGGGAAGACGTAGTAGAGTCACTGGTACATCAATGGTGAGACAAGCAATTGAGGAGCTGCTCAACGTCTTTGGCTCACCGTTTTTCACGGAGAATGGGAACTCAGGTTGTTTCGTCGGATGTGGTGAGCCTCTCAACAGGTGGTTGCTTCAGTCTTATGTTGAGAGGATGCATTTGCTGTGACCTGTGAGTTTTTGTTTCACATTTTAGGCTTTATTTTTTATATTTTTTTTTATCTTTTGGCCGATTGCATCTTATGAATCGTTTAGCCTGTAAGTCATAAGTTTAAGGTTAGGGATAGACTTGGAGTTTCTCTCCAGACTTTTGTCCTCTGCTTTTCAATTGTATCTTCCTCTTGCAATAATATTATCTGAGATTAAATGAGGTTATCAAACACGTATATTTTATTAATATGTAGAATCATTATTTTCATACAATATCAAATGCTTCCAGAAAGAAAGAAAGAAGAAAAACTGTTATAGACTTTGCTGATGTACAATGGAAAAAAGAAGAAGGAACTAGACAAGTCTGGTGTTGTAAGAGGCACAAAAAGAACACTTGTGATAGAGCCAATGGTACGGAGCATTTCCCTTTCTCCCACAGTCATTACATAGTATTACCTGCATCCAATCATGTTTATGTTTTAAGTTAAACTTAAGACAATGAAGTGATGATACTTTTCATATGTATAAGATTAAGAGAGGAACCTGAGTTTGTTTTGAGTATTCATCTGGCATCTTTTGTTCTGCGAGCAGTGCGTCTAACATTCTAAAATAAACCTGCGTAAGAATATGTATTTATTAGTGAATCATCTGAGTGCTTGAGCATTGTTTGTTCCCATGAAAAGCCATAGAAGAATTAAAACAACACTTCTATACACCATTAGGTAGGTATCTTTTACTTCTATACCATTGGGTAGGTATCTTTTACGAGACTATATTTAGCAATTTGTTCAAGGAGAGAGCCAGAATTTTGGTGTAACTAACCTGCATATCCCCTAGTGACTTACTGCAGATAGGGCATATGTAATGCGAACATGTGTACTCCTACAACCAGAAACAGATCCCCAAGTAACATTCTTAGCATATGTCTCTCAAGTGTTTCATAACTGAGAAAACAAACATATTGAGAAAGGTAAGCACCTGGAAGCATGTCGAGTGCATGACGTGACCACATGGAAGAGCCTTCACCGGAGAGTTTGAGGTAAAAATGTACTCATGGCAAATGGGACAATTATCTTCTAAGCACTTTTCCCTGCAAA
The DNA here is from genome assembly GCA_020283515.1 of Alliaria petiolata. NCBI lineage: Eukaryota > Viridiplantae > Streptophyta > Magnoliopsida > Brassicales > Brassicaceae > Alliaria > Alliaria petiolata. The sequence goes on from JAHZTW010000001.1 coordinate 99,355,117, forward strand.
CATGCTCTGCTAATAAACGTGACATACAAGCGTTGCATTTCATGCAATGGAAGTAGTCAATGCCCAATCCTTTTCCTACCCGGCAGAGATTGCAGTAGGGACAATGATAGATTTCCCTGCTAATAAAAAAAAAGCCTTAGCAACAAAGTGTGTTCAGTGTATTCATCAACATCAGTCCACCAGAGTCAACTTTTCATATTTGAAAAGAGAGGGTAAGTTATTCGAATTAACATATTTCCCACTGAAAACCTTTTTTTTTCAAAATTATTATGTTAAGATAAAGATATGTTGAGCATCAAAATAGAGATGCTGAAGCAAAAGAAGAAGAATATTAACCTTTCATCGTCAAACAATCTACAGATTTTGCAGTAATATTTTCCCATTGAAGAACTGCATGAACTATTTGAGCAGCTCCCACCAACTGGCTGAATTAGCAAGCACTTCATGCACATCATCTTTGTGATATGTTTCCTGCACAAGCATTTAAAGAGAATTATGTTTACAACAAGATTACTGATGTTTCTAAGATGGAGATAGAAAGTAACATGCCACTGTACCTATCCACCGAGTGATCGGTTTCTTCATCATGGCACCGTATACACGTGAAGAGCTGGTTGCAACAAGGAGCAAGAAGCTTGCAACTCCTCTTGTAGTGTTTGCAACCAAAGATTAGTTTGTGAGGATCTCGATAAGATGGATGGTGACCAGGAACTGCTTCCCTTTTGCTTGAGAGTATGGAGTGTTCAAGATTATGTATCCGCTGTGTCGCAATCCAACGGCTGAAAAAGTATACAACCTAGTGTAAGTCACAACAAAGAATAAATTTAGATTTTTCAAGCAGAAAAAATATGATTTTCTACATTTACTAGAAAAAAAAGAGTTATTTAGAGAGTATAATTTTGTTTTCTAAATACAAATATGTACAAGACTAAGCAGACTCTCTTCATCTACTTTGAAAGTATTGTAACATGATTGAAATATTTTCTCCTACAAAAAAAAATGGGATTTGCAGCGCTTACCTCATTAACAAGTTCTGCATGATAAATGATTTCTTCTGAGGATCCAAGACAGAGTCACTGGATATTCTTCTCATTGTAGCATCCACATCCTCCTGACTCATTGATAAGATGCACTCATATTTACTGGTTTGGCCAGATTGGTTAGATTCCTTAGCCATTTGGAAAACTTGATGAGAAGATTTTGTACGCTGCTGGCAATTGATGTCACTTTGTTCATTGTACCTCTTTCCATCAGATCCTATACATACTTTTTTACTTTCTGAGATTTCTTGATGATTCTCCTCTTTGTTGCCTAAATCTGCCTTGTTTTCAGAAGCATCATTTCCAAGTGGCTTATTCATGATAAGCTTTAAATCTGTCTCTAAAACTTTCAGAGGTTTGCTGCAAATGCTCCTTCCGTTCTCATCAGCTCCTTCAAAGAGATATTTCCAAACAATATCTAGTGGATCTGAATCATCCTCAGATGGATCCTTATTTTCTTCCTCTGTTTCCTCTCCGATAACATGACTACTGTACCATTCTGTTAACCATTCAGCAAACATAGTTTTCCTTGTTGCTTGAATCCACAAGGACATCACTGCATGCTGTTCATCAGGGATCAAAGATTCCATTAACCATGGAATCATATCCTGCAATATTTCTCCACTCATCCTTCCAAGCATGCATGCTATGATTTTTTCCTGTTCTTCAATAGTGAAGTCTCTGAATAAACACCATAGCTCAGTTTCTTCGCGGTGGAGATGCTCAGACAATAGCTTATGAATGGATTTGCATACGTCTTGGAGGCTCAAACACAACTTCTCATACTTCACATTCCTGTGGTGGTCCAGTGCATTTGAACTGATTGTAGATACCAATATGTTGACTTCTGCCATCTCGTTCAAAAGAAATGATACTTTCTCGATATGCTCAACTTCAAGTTCGTGATCAATACTGTATGACTGGCTAATGTTTTGTAGCTTACCCTTTGCCTCCAGAGCTGGAAATGCAATCTCATCCTCTGCATCTGAATGAATCTGATACAAGAACTTTATGAGATGAAACCGCTGATGAAACTCACCAAGGAAGCTACAGTCTGTTGCTAGTCGAGCTGAACCACATACAAGGTAGTCTAGATCCTTCTTCATCGCCTTGTGGAACAAGAAAATCAGATCGATCGGTTTCAAGTCCATAGGTAAGTGATGGCCAATATTCTTGTCATCAAAGAAACCAGGAAGTTGTTGAAGAGTCTTGATTTTTCCTGGGATTCGTATTTGCTGATTCATTGCACTCGAGTAAGGTGTCTCATTCATGTAACCAGCATGTAGATCCTTTGACTCGATACATGTTGACGACTTATATTTGTTCCCTGGACACACAAGCAAATAAGGATCAGATCCAGAAGCTTCTTCAGTGTGTTCATCTTCAAGGGGACATATCGGTTTGAACATAAAAGACAGCTCATTCCAGAAACTTTCAACTGATGTTTTGCCTGAATAACCGAAGCGAAACCACTGCAACAAGAGCCGCGCAAAAGATTTATTGGGAAAGGAATCTTCAAAACTTAAGAAGTGAATAATTGATTGAGATTCATCTTCTGACAACTGAGCAGAAAACCACATTATGACACACTTGAGCAATCCAAGAGGGAGGACATGAAGGCTTCTGTATAAGAGCTGCCTCTGCATTTCAATGTTGCAACTCTTGCTGATGATGGGGAATACCTGGATAACAATGAGTGAATACTTTGGATAATGTCATGTGGAAACAAGGCAATTTGAAACTAAAGACTAAACATTTCAAAGTGACTATTAGTTTCTTCAAATACGTGCAACAAAAGCCATATAATTGAAGTTCATATAAGAATATAGGAAACAGTTTACCTCTGTTTCCTCAACAGAAAACTGTTTTGCTACAGTGAGTATAAGGGATTCCAGTTTCTCCTGAAGCGTTATGACAAAATTGTCACTCCCTGTTTTAAATTTAAGGTCTAGCGACCTCTTGAAGCTCTCCAGATGGTCATCTATGGTGAACTGCTTGGAAGTGGAAGAGTGTCGATCCACCATTTCTTCAAACACTGGGTAAAAGAACTTCTTAAATGCATTGCTGCAATGAAGTATGTCACCAGTTTCTCAGAGAAAAAAGAGAAGAAAAGACAAATCCAAGAAACCACCACCATATCAAAGAAAACAAAAATCAAAAGTTCCCCAAATTATTATTACCCATAAAAGATAAGAACATCAGCAATGAAGTTTAGCCGAACCACTAGAACATTGAGTTCCAACGAAAGGCTTGGAAATTTCATGTGGTATAGTCCTTTTTGAATGTCTAACAAATCTCTTTTAATAGCATTATGCCAAATCTGAATACCATGAGCCAGAGTGTGTCCTCCTCCTGTATCTGGACTAGAAAAGGACATTTTACTCCACTGCCAAAAACGTTGGAACAACCCACCACTTGACGATGAATCTGCCTGATGAGATGAGTCGTTCATGTTTTCAGACACTTGTACAGAGTGGACTCCTTTCATGATCTTTGTGAGATCCGGCAAAGAAGAAGATCGACTGTCGTCAATCAGCCAAGAGTTTATGACCTTTTCAAAAATAATTTAAAACTTGTTACAAATTGCCAAAAATGAAAGGAGATATAGAGGCAAATCTCTCTCGGTATAGAGAATATATACCAGTTGCAAGGAGACTTCTTTTGGGACAACTTGCTTCACGCAACTCTCAACTTCAGATTTCTCCTTGGGAGAGAGTAAAGATGTCATCCATGGGAAAATCTCTTCAAGAACCATCACTGGAACACTACAAATGAACTGCCACACTAGCGATGCTTGTTCTTGAAAAGAGAAGTTCTCAATTATCAAAGGAAACACCTGCATATTCAAGATAAGGTAAACAAACACAAGAAAGTAGTAGTTAGAAGAGAAAGTTCTGAGTCACATTGCAAAGACAATTTAACTGTCACAAAGCTTAACCTATATATATATATACCTGCCGCTCTTCTTTAAGCATATGTTGACATATTGATGACTGAATGGTGCCGATACATAATACAACCTCGCGAAGAACATCTGCAGTACTGTTCTCTCTTTCCTCTTCAAGAACATGTAACCAATGAAAAACTGAAGTGAAAAGATCCTCTGTGGCATCATGTTCAAGCGAATAATTAAAAGCAATGTTTTTCACACGTGTGTCGAGCGCTGAAAAGATAACCTGCAAGTAAACCGGTTAACGTAAGTGATTGTAATTAGAAATCAAATCGGAACGGTTCAAGTTTTTTTTAGTGTGTGTGTCAGATTCTGCCTGAATCTGTAACAAAAACTCTGTTCACTCGTTGACTTTTTAGCTTTAGTCTTGCGTTTTGCGAATTCTGACATCAAAGGCAAGCAGAGAAATTCCAGGATCACCAATTTATAACCAGTCAAGACTATATGAGATGATGGTAACTATTTACAGTCTTGTTTGTCTTCGTTAGCACCCAAAATGTATATTTTTAGTAAAACTTGCGATACTCTATATATCCAATTCATCGAAAACAGCTTAAAAATGTGGAACCTAACCTTATCTTCAGCTGCAGAATGATACTTGTAAACAAGCTTCAAGAAATCAAACTTACGGCGGAGCTCCACCGCTAGATCGGAACCGGCCCTGACCGCATCACCGGCCAGACTTTGGAGCTCCGCCAGCTGCGCACGGAAAGCCTTGTGGAAGTAAACGAACAAGAGAATCGGAGCAGCCGACAACCGAGCATTCACGACGGAGAGGGAAGAAGACGTCGACGCAATAGCCGGCGGTTTATTCTCCCGTCGGTTCTTGTCCGGCGGAAGTGGAAGAGGATCTCCGACTCCCATCCACCACCATGAACAGGAGAGGAGGAGAAAAAGGAAAGAAGAAGAAGGAATCGCGTTGACGAGAAGAGAAGGTTATTTAAAGGCTTGATCATCGTCGTCGTCATCAAGCTTTCTCTCTCTCTCTGTCTGCTGTAGATTGAGGATTTGTTAATTAATTTAAGGGTTTAAGAGTTTTATTATATTCGGAAGTGATGGAGACGTTAGAAAGCACAGAACAACCAACAAGGCTTTTATCATACACACACATTTGTGGCGGGATTATTAGCTTGGCCTTATGTGACCCGCCAATTATCTAATTGTCGTTTTACTTTAATTTTCTCAATTGTTATTTTTTTTTATCTGCCTTGTTAAACATAAGTATTTTATTTGAAATGTTAATCATATAAATCTTGCAAACTTGAATCACAAGATATCAAAATTCATTGCGTCAAACATCATATGATATATTGATATATCATCCACCACCCTTAGTTATATACACACACAAGCATAACCTAAAATGTTAAATAATAAGACGAGAACGAAACTTTTAAAAGTTTAATAATTGACGTGACCAAAGGAAAAAAAAAAAAAACTGTATATTTTGATTCATTTAACTGCCGACAAAAACAAAACTGACGTTCGTTGATTGGAATGAGTCAGTGTCCCCCGTAAACTGGTTATCATCCATTTGACTCCGTTAGTTAAAGGCCGTTAATTATTAATCTCCCCGTCCCGTGTGCTCTCTCCCGCACGTGCCATCATGTGGCTGTAGCGTGCAAAACTGCGAATCTAGAGTCTCCACGTGGCTCTACTGTCTCTCCCCTTCAAAAAATGGGCCTAATAACTAAAATTCGGCTCTAAAATTAAAATTAGCCCAGTCCGATAACGGATACTATATATAAACAAATGAGTTAATGAATTCCTCCATGCAACGGGTTGATACTATAAAGGAGTAAAATTGGAAAAAATTACATATTTCTTTGAATTTCTTCTTAATTCTACCATTTAAGATGAACAAATATTCCTCCAAATTAAATTAGATCCCATTAAATTAGAGGAAAATAAATCTTATTTCTGCAAAAATTGTACTTTACAAAATAAGAAATGAACAAAGTTGAAAAAACTAGTTAAACATAAAATTATTCAACCCATTTTTTTCCACTCGTTATTATTCCTCTTATTCCTATAAGATACAACCAGTTGCACCCATTATTATTCCTCTTATTCCTATACAACCAGTTGCACCCATTATTATTCCTCTTATTCATATAAGATACAACCAGTTGCACACTTTGTTCAAAAAATCGGCCAAGACGGCCGCCTGATCGGCAATTATATGTGCGGCGGTCAACCACCGCCGCGAAATGGTGCTAATCGGATATTAAATCGGAAATTTTGGAAAAATTTTGTTTTTTTTCGATTGATGTTCAGAATGAATCTTTAATAGTTGGATCTACAAATATTTGATATAAATGAAACGAAAAATGATTAGAAATGATAAAATAACTGAAAACAAATTAATGGCGGTCAATATTAGGGTAGAGAATCGTAGAGTTTGGGAAGAAGAAGATTACGAAATTACTTTTTTACCCTTCATTTAAAGGAAAAATATTAAGAAATCAAAAATAACACTAAAGAGAATCGAACTTGAGCACTCTAAGAACAATTACTACTAATAAACCATCTGAGCCGGCGTGTTTCAATGTATCTATTTAACAATTATAATATTTATATATATATTTACGTAAAATGTTTAAAAACTAATCTCCGATTAATCACATTAAATTACTGATTTTATTGCTAAGTGCTAGGCACAATCCAAGCGCCCGACTAACGTCCTGCAAAATTTTGAACATGGATTACACCCATTATTATTCCTCTTATTCTTATAAAATACAACAAGTTGCATCCATTATTATTCCTCTTCTTCTTATAACATACAAATAAAAAATCAAATTCGTGCAAGCCAGTTTGCGCCAACACTCAACAGGTAGAAAGCTATCTTTTGTTTAATAGGTGGTAGAAAGCGATTTTAGCATCTCTTTAATAAAAAATTTATCCGGGGCGGAAGATGGCGGCGGAGACCCTGAGAACGAAATGGATGGCTACGACGGCGAGCATATGGATCCAGTGCACCGGAGGAGGTTCTTACACCTTCGGAATCTACTCCGCGATCTTGAAATCATCTCAATCCTACGACCAATCAACCCTTGACACGGTCTCCGTCTTCAAAGACATTGGGGGTAACGTCGGCGTTTTATCGGGACTTTTATACACTGCAGCAACCTTCGATCGCCGTCGCCGAGAGGACGGACGGGGAGGTCGAGGAGGACCGTGGGTGGTGATTTTGATCGGAGCGATCCTGTGTTTCACCGGTTATTTCCTCATGTGGGCTTCCGTTACCGGTCTGATTAGGCGGCCGCCGGTTCCGGTTATGTGTCTGTTTATGTTCATAGCTGCCCAGTCTTTGACTTTTTTCAACACAGCCAACGTCGTGAGCTCCGTTGAGAATTTCTCCGATTATGGTGGCACTGCCGTTGGAATTATGAATGTAAAAGGCTACAAAATTTATTTGTTTTTTTTTAAAAAATCTCTGCTTTGAGTTGATATCTCGTTACTGTTGGTCCATAGTCCATTCTTATTTCTTTGGGACCTTAAGATTGATGTATATTCACTATGATCTTGATAAACTAGCCCACAAAACAGGGGTAAATAGCATAAATTTGAAAGATATTATCATTATCTGTGAACTAAAATGTGGAAAATTTCCTGGAAAATTGGGAATTGATTTTTTTTTTTTTCTCTTTCTTGTATGTCCATAGATTATAAAATGGTCCACGGGTCAATTCTCTTACAAACTGTTTTCAAAGATAACTTTCTCATGTCGTTACGGTATTTCAGTTTATTGAAGACCATTTTGATGCAATTAAGCTTATTATACCTTGCGCTCGTTCTTTTGCAGGGGTTTGTTGGTCTAAGTGGAGCAATGTTAATTCATCTGTATGACACAGTATGCCCTGGAGATCCAGAGAGTTTCATTCTTCTACTTGCAGTTGTACCTTCACTTGTCTCTGTATTGGTGATGGCTCTAGTCAGGATATATGAGACAAGCACGGTCGATGAGAAGAAGCATCTAGATGGTTTATCAACTTTATCTCTTATCATCGCAGCTTACCTTATGATCATTATTGTTCTGAAGAGCACTTTTGATTTACCATCATGGGCCAATGCCGTCGCACTTGCGATTCTACTCGTTCTGCTTGTCTCGCCTCTGCTAGTAGCAATAAGAGCTCGCCGAGACGATATCGAGAAACCATTAGTATCGCCTGCTTATTCTCCTCTGGTAGAAAATCTTGAAGCAACAGCCTCTGGTGATGAGATCTTGGTGCTATATGAAGACAAAAGCTTGAATCTTTTACAAGCTATGCGTAACGTAGACTTCTGGTTGCTGTTTATTGCAATGATATGTGGGATGGGATCTGGGATTTCGACGATAAACAACATCAGACAAATAGGCGAGTCTCTTCGATACTCTAGCGTCGAGATAAATTCGTTGCTGTCTTTATGGAGTATATGGAACTTTATTGGTCGGTTCGGAGCCGGTTAAGCATCGGATGCGTTGCTCCACAGAAAAGGATGGCCACGTACGTTGATAATGGCTACAACTCTTGGAACCATGACCATAGGCCATCTAATCATAGCCTCGGGTTTTCAAGGAAACCTCTACGCCGGTTCGGTTATCGTAGGAATCTGTTATGGCTCACAATGGTCGTTAATGCCAACAATTACCTCAGAGCTATTCGGGGTCAAGCATATGGGCACAATCTATAAAACCATTTCGATCGCTAGTCCCATGGGTTCGTATATCTTCTCTGTGAGGTTGATTGGTTATATCTATGATCAGACCATTACTGGAGAAGGTAACACGTGTTATGGTCCTCATTGTTTCCGATTGTCCTTTGTGATTATTGCTTCTGTGGCTTTCCTCGGATTTATGGTCTCCTGTGTGTTGGTTTTTCGGACAAAGTTTCTTTATCAACAGATCTTCGAGAAGAGGCTGCATCGTCGTCGGTAAGAGTTGTGGTTTGTGAATCTCACTTTTCAGGTACACTGCCATTTGTGTGTTGTATTTACATGTGACTGCTTAAATTTATTTATTGTGTAAAATTGTAAAATATATATTGTGTAAATATACACACGTACATATATTTTATTTGTGTGAGGTTCTTTGATTTTTTGAGAAGTTTTATTATCCCCCAAAAAAAGTTAGTTTAGTGTATATATCGTTTATATTCGTTTATTACGTCTATAATATAGTCTAAGGAGTTTAGTTGTGTGGCATAAATGAAGTAACAACTTACTTTATCTCCTTCGACCTAACTAAAAGACCATTAATGATCACCCTTGCCATTTAGAGATTCTTTGATTTACATTGTTAATCATGTAGCTTTTTATAAAGGATAATTTTCTTAAAGAAAACATAATGAAGTTTTTAAATCAAATTTAGCCCTATAAATCTATTTGTTCATAAATAGTTTTTATTAAAGGTAGGAAAACCTTCGTAAATGTGTCTAACGACTTTCTAAATTTTCATTAAAATTAGGAAAATCTTCTTAAATATGTCTAACAGTTTCCTAAGTTTGAGTTATGAGAGCTTTCTAAGTTTGAGTTAGGAGAGCTTTTGTAAATGTGTTTAACACCGTATAACAGTTTTCTAATAATGTTAAAAATGATTAACAAATTTTTTGAAGTTATTATTAAACTGAAAATTTAAAATAGTGCTATTAAAGATAATTTATCTTTTATAAAACTACACTTCATCTAGTTATATTTCCCAATTCAAATTTTCTAGTTCCCTTTTTATTAATGTAGATTGAATAAAAGAAATACATAATGGAAGCCATATGTTAAATAATAACACTAGAACGAAACTTTAAAAGTTTAATAATTGATGTGACCAAGGAAAAAAAATCGTATATTTGTTATGAATCGAATGAATTGTGTTGTATTATTATGAGGACCAAAGGTCTCTTTATATAGTAATTACATAAAGGATAGAAAAGGAAATAGTCCTTTTACTACTCCTACAAGAATAAGAAAAACATCTACTAATCCTAATGAACTTAGGAAAACGTGGCCGCTTATGATCAAATGGGCTGGGTCGTGGTCTAATGCAATAGGCCGGTTATGAAGATCCAAACCTCAATGGATTATAACACTCCCCCTTGATTGACATAACCGGTTGTGATGATGGGATCATAGTAATACGCTTGGGGATGCTGCCTCATTAAAACCTTTCTAAGGAAAACCCAGTGGGACAAAAACCTTAGCGAGGAAAAAGAGTACAACACGCATTACTCCCCCTGAAATGATCATCACTCTAAGTCCTTTAATCGGCGCATGCCGATCTGATGCATTAGCTTCTTCAATGAGGAGGTTGGAAGCGACTTAGTGAATAGATCGGCTGAGTTGTCGCTGGAACGGACTTGGAGCACTTTGAGTTCACCGGCATTCTGTAGGTCGTGAGTGAAAAAGAACTTTGGTAAGATGTGCTTCGTCCGATCTCCTTTGATGTATCCATCCTTCATCTGAGCTATGCATGCGGCATTGTCCTCGTACATGCTGGTCGGTTCTTCTTTTCCTTCTATCATCCCACAATCTCGTCTAATGTGTTGAGTCATTGACCTCAACCAAACACATTCACGGCTGGCCTCATGGATCGCCAATATTTCCGCGTGATTGGACGATGTAGCCGTGAGTGTCTGCTTCATGGACCTCCACGAAATGGCTGTTCCATCGTGAGTGAAGACATATCCCGTCTGGGATCGACCGTTGTGCGGATCCGAAAGGTAACTTGCATCAGCAAAACCAACTAAACCTTCATTGTTAAGGTTAGTGTAAAATAGAACCATATCTTTCGTCCCTTTCAGGTAACGAAGTATGTGTTTGATCCCACTCCAGTGCCTCTGGGTCAGACAAGGACTGAATCTTGAAAGGAGATTCACGGCAAAGCAAATGTCCGGCCTAGTGTGACTAACCAAGTACATTAACGCTCCTATGGCACTGAGATATGGCACTTCGGGACCAAGGATTTTTTCATCCTTCTTCTTTGGACCGAATGGATCACTGTCCAGACTAAGGCTTCTCACCATCATTGGGCTACTCAGTGGGTGAGCCTGGTCCATATTAAAACGCTTGAGTACCTTTTCTGTATATGCCATTTGATGCACAAGGATTCCATTATTGACGTACTCAAGTTGTATTCCCAAACAGAACTTAGTCTTTCCTAAGTCTTTCATCTCGAATTCCTTCTTTAGGTATTCAACCGTTTGGGATATTTCCTCAGAGGTTCCTAGGATGTTCAGGTCGTCTACATACACCGCGATGATTACGAATCCCTTGTCAAATTTCTTTATAAATATGCATGGACTTATGGGATCGTTTTTATAGCCCTCTTTTACTAAGTACTCGCTTAGTCTATTATACCACATGCGATCTGATTGTTTTAATCCATAGAGCGATTTATTCAGTTTAATACAATGTTGGTCTCGAGAACTTCTTTTATCTTTCAGCTCTATTCCCTCTGGGACTTTCATATAAATTTCGTTATCCAGTGGACCATATAAGTATGCGGTTACAACATCCATTAACAGCAAATCCAATTTCTCTCTTATGGCCAGACTTATCAGGAATCTAAAAGTCGTTGCATCCACCACAGGGGAGTATGTCTCCTCATAATCGATTCCTGACCTTTGTGAGAATCCTTGTGCCACAAGCCGTGCTTTGTGTCTAACGATTTCACCTTGTTCGTTTCTCTTCCTCACAAAGACCCATTTATATCCAACTGGTATAACATCACGAGGTGTCCGAATTATGGGACCAAAAACATCTCTCTTCTTTAAAGAATTTAACTCCACGTTTATAGATTCTTTCCATTTATGCCAGTCTAATCGGCGAGTGCACTCTAAAATGGACGTGGGTTCTAGATCCTCATTCATGAGCTCAAGTGCTACATTGCATGCAAATATTTCATCAATGTCGACATTCTTTCTGTTCCATTGGATTCCAGACGAGATATAATCGATCGCGATCTCTTTGTTATCAGAAAATTCAGGTCCATGAAGCTTGGCGTCCCAAGCAACATTTTCCGGGACCTTAGGTTCATTTATGTCTGGAACATCCACTATCTCCTCGGTCTGAATTTCAGCACCTTTCTTTAATTTCCGAGGAGTCTTATCTTTGGAACCAATTGGTCTTCCACGTTTCAATCGTGGTTTAGACTCAGTAGCAACTTGACTCGGTCCTTCTTAGACATCAATACGCATTGGTGCATTCACGACTGGTATATGCGATTTCGTTACCCTCTTTGGGTCTGCAAAGGAATCTGACAATTGTATAGCTAGATTTTGCAAATGTATTATCTTTTGGACCTCTAAATCACTTTCATGAGTCCGGGGATCTTGCCATTTCAAGGATGTTTGATTCCATGCAATTTCTTTTATCAGCCGGTTTCCATCACCTAATGTTGGTAAAACGGATTCGTCAAAATGACAATCCGCGTACCTGGCCTTAAATAAATCTCCGGTGGTCGGCTCAAGGTACTTTATGATCGTGGGTGAATCATATCCAACATATATCCCCATCCTCCTTTGAGGTCCCATCTTAGTCCTCTGTGGTGGTGCAATCGGCACATAAACTGAGCAACCGAATATCTTAAGATGGGAAATGTCTAGCTCTTGTCTCGATAATAATTGGGATGGGGAATATTTATGGTCACTAGATGGCCTGATGCGAATTAGTTCGGCAGCGTGTAAGACAGCATGTCCCCAAGCGGATAGAGGAAGCTTTGACCTCATGAGTAATGGTCTAGTAATCAACTATATACGTTTTATAAATGACTCGGCCAAGCCGTTTTGTGTATGTACATGTGCGACGGAGTATTCAACACTTACCCCCATGGACATACAATAGTCATTAAACGCTTGGGAAGTAAACTCACCAGCATTATCCATTCGTATGGTCTTTAAAGGAAAGTCTGGAAAGTGAACCTTTAGGCGTATTATCTGAGCAAGGAGTCTTGCAAATGCCATATTCCGTGATGACAATAAGCATACAAGTGACCATCTTGTAGATGCGTCAATGAGGACCATAAAATATCGGAATGTCCCACAAGGTGGGTGTATTGGTCCGCATATGTCTCCTTGAATTCTTTCCAGGAAATTTATTGTTTCCTTAGTCACTTTCACTGGTAATGGCCTTACAATGAGTTTCCCTTGTGAACATGAGGCACAAGTAAGATTCTTTGGGATTACTCTCCTTTTTTTCAAGGCGTGCCCATAAGTATTGGCTATCAATTTTCGCATCATATTCGACCCGGGATGTCCCAGCCGGTCGTGCCATAGGTTGAACCTATCCGTAAACTCTTGGTTTGCGGTGGCATTGGCCTCAATCATATTGACCTTAATGCAATATAAGCCGGTAGCTATAGCAGGTATAATCTCTAGGACTTTCTTTTGGCCTTGGACGATTTCAATTATTTGGAGGAACTCTAGGTTTCCTTCGCCCATTGTTTCAACATGAAGACCATTCATTCGAATGTCTTTAAAGCTCAATAGGCTTCTCTTTGATCTGGGAAAAACAATGCATCCGCAATCTCTAGATGCGTCCCCTTAGGCAATAGGACATTGGCCTGGCCGTAGCCTTCTATTAGGTCGGCCATGCCTGCTATAGTATTTATATTGGCCTTTTTCAATGTAAGATTTATGAAATATCTCTTGTCCTTTAAAATCGTGTGGCTTGACCCACTATCCACCACGAATTCATCCATGTTGCCTTCCTTATCATGCTGAATCATGTGGGCTTCTGGATTCTTCCCTTTAACACTCTCTTGATAAAGTTCCACAAGGTGTTTGGGAGTCCTACATGTCTTGGCCCAATGATTGTCCATCCCACATCGATGGCAAACAGACTTGGTCGGGCCGGACTGATGTCCGGTTTGGTTCCTGTGGCCACGCCCTCGGCCACGTCCTTGACCGCGGTTAAAATCAGATCCACGACCATTCCATCGACCATATGGGTGGTAGCGACCACGCCCTTGTCTCTTTCCATGTCCACGGCCATTAAACTTTTGGTATCTCTGGACATGGTTTACCTCGGTTTCCATCTTAGTGTCCTCGGCCACATGGGCTTCAGGAAGTGGGGTTGATCCAGGAGGTATCATCTCGCTGTTTCTCATCAGCAATTCATTGTTCTGCTCCGCAAGCAATAAACAAGAGATCAAACTTGCATAGGTCGTGAAACCTTTCTCACGATATTGTTGCTGTAGCAACACCTTGCTTGAGTGGAAGGTCGAGAAGGTCTTTTCAAGCATATCCTTCTCTGTCACAATCTCGCCACATAGCTTCAATTTTGAAACTATCTTAAATAGGGCCGAGTTGTATTCATCCACGGACTTAAAGTCCAGGAGCCTTAAGTTAAGCCAATCATATTTGGCCTTAGGCAGTATAACCATCTTCTGATGATCATATCTTGCCTTTAACTCCTTCCAGAGATCAAGAGGATCCTCAAGCGTCAAGTATTGATCTTTGAGACTCTCAACGAGATGGTGGCGTATGATTAAAATCGCCTTATACCTATTCATCTCGGATTCGTTATTTGCATCATTAATGCATTCATCGAGCCCTTTTGATTTCAGCATGATCTTTGCATCTAAAGCCCATTGGAAGTAATTATCTCCTGAGAGATTAAGGGCTGGGAAGTCCAAATTATTGACTTTCGCCATCTGAGATCAAGCATCGGTTTTTCTCTTAGGATTTTTAGGGTTTCTTTCAACCGCTTTTATTTTATGAACATATCATGCGATTTTAATTCAAGCAAGTTTCCAATTTTAATCCTAACATGTAATTCTAGGTGATAAAAGTAAACAGAAAATTTTTCAAATTCAAATAAGGCAATTTCCAATTTGCGATTTCTATGTGGTCAAACAAAAAGGAAATTTTCCAAATTCAATCCTAACAAGGAATATCTATGATTTTCGGTTTTGGCCAACAAAATTTTAATGGTCCGATTTTTATCATGCAATTCCTTTGATCCTTCTTTTGGGTTGACTGGAAAAGAACCGGGAGCTAAAGACCTCGGAAAACACTTAGGATCGGATCGCACAACTCCGGCGTAGAACGGCGACGGACGGCGGCTGCGGACGGCGGCTACTTAGGGTTTATCAGAGCAAGCTTGTGCTGATAACGTGTTATGAATCGAATGAATTGTATTGTATTATTATGAGGACCAAAGGTCTCTTTATATATTAATTACATAAATGATAGAAAAGGAAATATTCATTTTATTACTCCTACCAGAATAAGGAAAATATCTACTAATCATAATGAACTTAGAAAAACGTGGCCGCATATGATCCAATGGGCTGGGCCGTAGTCTAATGCAATGAGCCGGTTATGGAGATCCAAACCTCAATAGATTATAACAATATTTGAGTTATTTAAGAGCAGGCCTTTGAAAGAATCTTTTATCATTAAAAATTAATAAAATATTAATAAAAGAGATAGAAGGTGAGATAAATTTATCGAATGAGAAAGATTTTTTAAAAAGTTTGACTCCTACAATACTTGTCAGTGGTTCAATTTTTTTAATAGGTTATAAATTAATTATAAAATAAAATTACACTTAAAATATTAATATTATATTTGAGGAGTGATTTTAAGACACCGGATGATCTAACTGCCGACAAATGAAGTTTATTGATTGGAATGAGTCAGTGTCCCCCGTAAACTGGTCATCATCCATTTGACTCCGTTAGTTAAAGGCCGTTAATTAATCTCCCTGTCCCGTGTGCTCTCTCCCGCACGTGCCATCATGTGGCTGTAGCGTGCAAAACTGCGAATCTAGAGTCTCCACGTGGCTCTACTGTCTCTCCCCTTCAAAAAATGGGCCTAATAACTAAAATTCGGCTCTAAAATTAAAATTAGCCCAGTCCGATAATGGATGTCGATCAAAGACTCGAGATATTTTGATTTATTCAAATAAAAAAATCAAATTCGTGCATGCCAGTTTGCGCCAACACTCAACATGTAGAAAGCGATTTTTTGTTTGATAGGAGGTAGAAAACGATTTTAGCTTTTTTAAAATTTTTTTTCTCCGGGTCGGAAGATGGCGGCGGAGAGCCTGAGATCGAAATGGATGGCTATGACGGCGAGCATATGGATCCAGTGCGCCGGAGGAGGTTCTTACACCTTCGGAATCTACTCCGCGATCTTGAAATCAACTCAATCCTACGACCAATCAACCCTTGACACGATCTCCGTCTTCAAAGACATTGGGGGTAACGTCGGCGTTTTATCGGGACTTGTATACACTGCAGCAACCTTCGATCGCCGTCGCCGAGACGGACGGGGAGGCCGAGGAGGACCGTGGGTGGTGATTTTGATCGGAGCGATCCTGTGTTTCACCGGTTATTTCCTCATGTGGGCTTCCGTTACCGGTCTGATTAGGCGGCCGCCGGTTCCGGTTATGTGTCTGTTTATGTTCATAGCTGCTCAGTCTTTGACGTTTCTCAACACGGCCAACGTCGTGAGCTCCGTTGAGAATTTCTCCGATTATAGTGGCACTGCCGTTGGAATTATGAAGGTAAAGGCTACAAATTTATTTGTTTAAAAAAAAATAAAAAATCTCTGCTTTGAGTTGATATCTAGTTACTGTTGGTCCAGAGTCCATTCTTATATTTTTGGGACCTTAAGATCGAGGTATATTCACTATGATGATCTATTGATCTTGATAAATTAGTTGAATTGAACCTCACAAAACAGGGGAGGATAGCGTAAATTGGAAAGATATTATCATTAACTTTGAACTAAAATGTGGAAAATTCCCATTATATTTTTCTTGTATGTCCAGAGATTATAAAATGCTCCATGTGGTCAATTCTCTTACAAACTGTTTTCATCTTGTTGCAACTAAATATATATATACCTTGCGCTCGTTCGTTTGCAGGGTTTTGTTGGTCTAAGTGGAGCAATGTTAATTCATCTGTATGAAACAATATGCCCTGGAGATCCAGAGAGTTTCATTCTTCTACTTGCAGTAGTACCTTCACTTTTATCTGTATTGGTGATGCCTCTCGTCAGGATATATGAGACAAGCACGGTCGATGAGAAGAAGCATCTAGATGGTTTATCAACGTTATCTCTTATCATTGCAGCTTACCTTATGATCATTATTATTCTGAAGGGCACATTTGGTTTACCATCATGGGCCAATGCCGTCACACTTGCGATTCTACTAGTTCTGCTTGCCTCGCCTCTGCTAGTAGCAATAAGAGCACGCCGAGACGATATCGAGAAACCATTAGTATCGCCTGCTTATTCTCCTCTGGTAGAAAATCTTGAAGCAACAGCCTCTGGTGATGAGATCTTGGTGCTATATGAAGACAAAAGCTTGAATCTTTTACAAGCTATGCGTAACGTAGACTTCTGGTTGCTGTTTATTGCAATGATATGTGGGATGGGATCTGGGATTTCGACGATAAACAACATCAGACAAATAGGCGAGTCTCTTCGATACTCTAGCGTCGAGATAAATTCGTTGCTGTCTTTATGGAGTATATGGAACTTTATTGGTCGGTTCGGAGCCGGTTACGCATCGGATGCGTTGCTCCACAGAAAAGGATGGCCACGTACGTTGATAATGGCTACAACTCTTGGAACCATGACCATAGGCCATCTAATCATAGCCTCGGGTTTTCAAGGAAACCTCTACGCCGGTTCGGTTATCGTAGGAATCTGTTATGGCTCACAATGGTCGTTGATGCCAACAATTACCTCAGAGCTATTCGGGGTCAAGCATATGGGCACAATCTATAATACCATTTCGATCGCTAGTCCCATGGGTTCGTATATCTTCTCTGTGAGGTTGATTGGTTATATCTATGATCAGACCATTACTGGAGAAGGTAACACGTGTTATGGTCCTCATTGTTTCCGATTGTCCTTTGTGATTATTGCTTCCGTGGCTTCCCTCGGATTTCTGGTCTCCTGCGTGTTGGTTTTTCGGACAAAGTTTCTTTATCAACAGATCTTCGAGAAGAGGCTGCATCGTCGTCGGTAAGAGCTTGTGAATCTCATTTTTCAGCTACACTGCCATTTGTGTGTTTGTATTTACATGTGACTGCTTAAATTTATTTATTGTTGTAAAATTGTAAAATATATATTGTGTAAATATACACACGTACATATATTTATTTGTGTGAGGTTCTTTGATTTTTTGAGAAGTTTATCCCCCAAAACTGAAAGTTAGTTTAGTCGTTTATATTCGTTTCTTACGTCATAATATAGTCTAAGGAGTTTAGTTGTGTGACATAAATGAAGTATCAATGTAAGAACCAATTATCTCCTTCGACCTAACTAAAAGACCATTAATGATCACATTTGCCATTTAAAGATTCTTTGCTTTACATGTTAATCATGTAGCCTTTTATAAATGGGTTAATCATATACTTCATCTAGTTATATTTCCCAATTCAAATTTTCTAGTTTTTTTAATTTATGTAGATTGAATAAAAGAGATACATAATTGAAGCCATATTCCAAAATCCATAAAAGTTTCTTTTTGTGTGTGTTCTTAATAATATTAATAATAAATTAAAAAAACCCCAAATTATATCGAGAGATCCCTAACCCTGTAAAGCCCCCCCCCCCCCCCCCTATTTCTCCTCTCCTCGTGCTTCGTTTTCGTCTGAGATCATTCCTTCAGAGAGACCTAATTTGACAATTTTTATTTACCAATCTTTTCCTCAGGTTTTCTTTCTTCTTCAAATCTCAGAGAGCCCCAAAAAAACGACAACGTTTTACCCCAACACCAGTCGACGCTTTTCATCTTCCTCCGTCTCTTTGTTTAACCGATTTGGATTTCCCCACAATGTCAAGGGTTTTGATTCTCTCCCCCTAAAAAAATAATCTCAAATTAACCCTGCTGAGAAAAAGAAAAAAACCCTAATTTCTCTCTCTCTCTTTGATCTCCTCCATCCTCTCGATGGGTTCCTCCTCCGATATTGCCCCTGACCGATCTTCCCTTGACCATGATGTCTCCGGGAACCACCACTCTCCGCCGGCCGACGATGGTTCTCCGGTTGCGGACACGAAAATTCCCTCGGAGGACACTACGGCGCTCAGGAGGACGAGGCCTTCACGCGCTTGCACTGTTAGGGCACAGCAGCGGCTTCAAGAGCAGCAAGCCGCGGAGAGAAAGCTCAGGCCGCCCAAGAAGGAGTATAAACGGGAGCATCGGCGGAGGGAAGAAGAGGTGGAGGAGGAAGATGAGGATGTGGACGATCAACAGCAAGAGGACGACGGAAATGAGAATAAGCAGCATTCCGTTGGAGCAAGTTCCGGTAAAATCGTTACTTCTCTTGTCCCGCCACCTGAGCCTTCACAGATGCCGCGATGGAATCTTCGTTCCATGTGGGAACTTGCTTCCGTACTCAATTTCTTGCATGTGAGCTCTCTCTCTTCTCTTCAATTCTGTGTTTTTTTGTTCCTCTACTGGTTCTTAGTTGCCAATGAGTAACTCACTCACTCCCAAGTTCTCATTTTTTTTTTTTTTTTTGGGGATGGTGAAGGTATTTAGACCGCTTCTGAAAATCAATGCGGAGTTTTCAGCGGAGGAGTTTGAAACGGCTCTGCTGAATCCAAACGATACGTTAAGTGATATTCATATTCCTCTGCTAAAGGTTGGTGCTTTGGCTATCCATTGTTCTGCTTCTTTCTACTCTTTTAGTGTGCTACTAGTGTCTTGTAGATTTTTTCCTAAAGTTTCTTCGTTTTCTTTGGTTTCTGTCAGTATTAACTTCAATGTACGTCCGAGAGTTTGTCTCATTGACATGAACGGAACTTGTTGTCATACCACCGTTCTTTTGGGTGCTCTTAACCGAGTTTTGGCTCTTATTAGTATAATTACTCGTGATAAGATCCTTTTAAAGGTTTAGATGTTAAATGATTTTGGCTAGCTTCCCTCGTAGGCACCTTATAGGCTTGTACTTCCCAGTACAGATCACTAATTTCTCAGCAACACTTTCTTGAGCTATTTTAAAGTTCCCTGATTTAAGTCCTTGGTTTTTATTTGTTGTGCATAGTTCTTACTGCCTTTGTACTCGTAAGTGCTGCCATTCCTATTGGTCTATGTGGATGCTAATCATCATGACTTTGAATCAAATATGCTATTCACTGCTATGAAATGTCGGAATTGCAGAACAGTTTCTCTGAGCAATATTCCTTTTTTTTTTCTTTTCAATTTGCAGGCCATTCCTCCTGTAACTCGAATGGCCCTCACACGTGATACCTGGGTCACTGTCTTGTGCAGAAAAATAAGAGATTGCTGGCATTGGGTAATGATTGCTAAACATCTTTGATCTGATATTGGAAGTACACTTATTGCATTATATCATATTCTGACACGCTTAACCTACTTGTTTAGGTCGCAGAAGGGGACCTTCCTATTGTTGCCTCGCAAGGGTGAGTTGTTATAATCTTCTGAATCTCATGGTAGCTAATTATGAAGCATTTATGAGCTTCCTGTCTTAATCTTGTAGGCGGGAGATTGAAGTGTACAAATCTCTTGATCCAGCCATTCGTGTGGTGATTTTGAAAGCTTTATGTGATATTCGTGTTGAGGTATAATTGGTGCTGTATGTCGATCCGTTATCCAATTCATAGTATTTGAATTTGTGTACCACCTCTGTATTTTTTTTGCTGCTCTAATTTTATCCTCCAATTTTTTTTGTTACTTGTGTAAGTTTGCAGTTGAAAATGAATTTTGATTATGTTTGCAGTTTCGTATTTCTGTATAACTGTTTACACTTTATGCTGTCCTTTATTAAGCTCTGGAGCTGGCTGATGTGATGCTAATGATTGACTTGAAAACAAGATCGTTTTAACACATGGTTTCGGTTTGTTTTATGGATTTCTACAGCAAGAGGATATCAGGAGCTTCATTGATAACTCTCTTAAAACTGGTGCTCATCTGTCAGTTTTTCGCAAAGATCGCGTTGGGGGTGATTCACATGGAGTTAATTTCTGGTATGTGGCAAATAAAAAAGACCTAAATAGAAATCCCTTGTTTGCATATATCTGATAGCACCTGTTTGTTTCTTATTTAAGGTATGAGGATGATCCCTTAATTGGTCACCGTTTATATCGGGAAATACGGAAAGCAGAGGTGGTGAAGGTCAAAACAAAGGGTTCCAAAATTCTTCCTAACGTAACATACCAATGGGAAACCGTCGCCACTAATTTCGATGAATTCCAAGATGTTTCTGTAAGTCTCTCTTTACTACAATCAGTAATTCTGAGTTGCTAGAAAAAGATGCTTAAGATACTATATGACTGTCTGTCTAGTGAGTCTGTGATTAAGTCTTGCAATGATGTATGGTTGCTTGGTTCTGATGTGACTGATGGGTAGACAGTGTTCAGGCTAGTGTTATCCATGCACTTGAATATTAATATTTACTGGTGGAATGTTTCAGATGCTAAACATGGGAATATACTCTCAAGTGTTGAGAAAAATACATGTGGAGAATAACTTATCTTTACTGCTGAATGCTGATTGAGATGCTGTGTCTTTTTGTTTTGCAGGAAAAACTTAATTCAAGTAGTAGTAGAATTGAAGTTTCTCTCGGGAAGAAGTTAACGAGAGATATGCTTCCTGAGATAGAAAAAGAACACAAGGTTAATTTGCTCTCTGCTTTTCATTTTTTTTGTTTCTGTTTTCATCTTGTTTACAGTAGAATAGAACTCTACTACTGATCGCACGTTTGTGGCTGAATAATTCTTATAATTTCATCCTTTTATAATTGATTTTTTTTCTTTCGCTGCCAGAGGAAAGAAAAATTGTTGAAAAAGCAACATAGACAGGCTCTTCTCCTTGATAACTATTTGGTTGTTGACGGTCTTGGTGCTGGCCGTTCTCTCCGTGATAGGAAGCCAGTTAGATACACTTTTGGTAAGGTTATGACCTTGTTGGAGATTCATGCCCTGTGCTGCTTCTTTTCAAACATTTTTTTGCAAGTTTGGCTACTGGGCTGAAGAGTGTTACTAATGTTTAATATTATTGCAGATGATTATGATAGGTCGATAAATGAAGCTATCAAGATAACAAAGTACGTCTGAGTGTCCCTTGCATTGAATCAACTCTGCTGTTATTTGGTGACTTTTAATTATTGCCTCTTACATTCCGCTTGTTTTGGTAATACTATCTCAGGAAGAAACATCCATCACCAGAACCTCCTCTCCACAGAAGAGAATCAGCCAGATTGGACGCTCTTGCGAATGGCAGATCGACCAGTTCAACCAACCCTACTGAGCTTGTGAACGATACAGCATCTGCGAGATCTTCTGATTTTGCTGATTATGATGATTTTGATGAGCAGAGAGATGAGTCCTTGGACAGAAGGCAAGAGACAGTGTATTTTTTTTCCACCCTTGAATTTCTACTTCAGAACTTTGCAAAAATTTAATTCGAACTAACGAGTATAAATGTAGTGACAGTAACAGGCGCAGACAACGGCCCCAGCGGTATTCAGCCACGGACTTTGTTGAAACTGTTTCAGACAATGATGTAGAATTTGCAAGCGATGACGACATTGTTGGGGAAGCAGTTTATGATGAAGAATATCTGAGGAAGCGTAAGCAAAAGAAGTTTTCTAGTGGTTCTGAGGGAGAGGGAGAGGGAGAGGGAGAGGGAGATGAAGAGTACAAATGGGATGAAGACAATGCCGAGTACGAGGAAGAAGAGGAAGAGGAAGAAGAAGATTTTCTAAGTGCTAGTGAAGAAGACAGTGATGAACCCCGAAGGGTTAAGAAAATGCCGCGGAGAGAAACTAAGTTACGATCAAGGTCAAAGGATTTCCGGCCAGGCCTGAGACGTAGTAAAAGAGCCACAAGAATCGATTACCAACAATATGAGCTCTCAGAATCAGACAAAGAAGCAACAGGATCGGTAAAACGTAAGCGATTGGTTGAGCCAGACGAACATTCCGATGAAACAGGGAATGGGAATTTCACAATGGGAAGTCAGGACTCTGAAGAAAATGGAAATGACCCAGAAACAAAATCTGCTGAAGAAGAAGTAGAAGAAGAAGAAGAGCCCAGAGAGGTCAGTGACAATGCAGAGACGACAAACGGTGCAGAGAATAATCAACTTAACAAATCAAACGGCACAGACCAAGGAGAAGTTGATGGTGTAGTAGGCAAAAGGCGTTACCTTGACTTAAACGAGCTTGCCCCTGTATCTGGTTTTGATGATGGTCCAAGTACAGTATTGAAGGATGATGATAAGACAGACTCATAAGCAAGACAGAGAGATACTTCTTTGCCGTCTTAGACCATCTCCAAGACCATTTCCAATGTAATTTTTCTCCAATGTATTCTTCTATTTTTTGCTATAAAAAAAATATTCTAAGTATATTTTCTTTCTATTTTAGTATTAACATCTTTTATTTATATAATTTACAAATTAACCCATCTTTTTTTTTTACAAAAATTTCCATAAATGATGATATTGTTAAAATCAAACATTTAAAAACAACATCATTTGGTGATTCGAAATAAAAATTATGCTTAAAAGAGCTGAAGGAAAAAATAAAATTTTATTATTTTTTCTTGTAAGTTTTAATCAATTTATTTTAGAAAATCATGTAATAAAAAGAAATATTTTCAATATAAATATTATATGTTATATAAAATATATGATAAATAATTGTATTATTTATAGTGTATGGATTTTTTCTGTGATTAATTAGTAAAACATTAATTTTTATTTGTTTTAGTCAAATAAAAAAATGTAAAAGTTGAAAGAGCATTTTACAAATAAAAAAAATTCAATTTTATTTTATAGTAATAAATAGAGTTCGATCAAATATAAAGCAAAAAATAACAATATCTATTTTAAAGATAGAAATAGAGATGAGTTGCATAAGATTTTATTTTAAAATAGAGTTTAAGGTGTGTTGAAAATACCGTTAGAACTCTCTCTTGTCGGTATGATAAACAAGATTTCACGAGTTATTTCTGGCAAAAACCCCTTACAGAAAAAGTTAAAACGGTAAGAGATACTTTCGTTGGCTTTTTCTTCATTCAAGCATATCTGCCTTGTTGTTTTCAAGTTAATTCAGGAAATTTGGCTGATAAGTCAAGAAGAGAATGTTGAGGGCCTAAGAAGAGGTGTAGATTAGGTTAGTCATTTTTTTCTTACCCTGAAAAAAGAAACAATGAAGAAGGTGAACCAGAGATTCCTAAGAACTGTTTAATGTTATGGAATTATTATTAGTGGACAATTAACATTTTCTAACTTTTGTATGAACCATAAGAACACGTTCAAGGTCTCTTAGATTTTGGTAAAACGACGCAACTTTGAGACTTTGCTGAATGTGTGATTTGTTTCACGGAACAATCCTTTAAAAGATGTTTGTTGCTTTGTCCCATGTCATATTTGTGAGCCCATCAAGTTACCATGATATTAAATATCTGGATTTTACGAGCACGTCCTCTCTCACACCCCACCGCGCTTACGGCTACAGTAAGCAAGCTTTTCCCCTTTTGTTTTTGTTGTGCAGGAAGAACTTGATGCTTTCTCTCGGAACAAGGTTCCGAACATTTCCTGAAAGTAGACGACAAGTTATTGCAGCTTCTTTAGTATATATTTGCGTTTGCAAGTTGGGCCTCCAATAGTCCAATGGAAGCATTATTTGTTATGCGCATGTTTTCATGTTAAAGTAGGCATATTATTTGTCGTAAGGAAAAAAATATGATGAATTAATTGGTTTTATAAGGAGTATGATTGCACAAACTTGTGATTATCATCATAGAAAACTCAAGAAACTTCTATGATGATAATCATAGAACTTGTGATTATCATCGTGAATCAATTGTTGTTACTATTGCTAAAGAAACTTCTATGTGCCAATCACTAACAGATGGGTGTTTTTCTTTGTAAAAACGAAAAAGATAGTCTTAGCCAAAAGAATAACATCTCTAGCTTTAATACTATATACCCTCTAAAAATTCATTGAAAATTGTTAAATTTTTATCAGGAAACACTTTAGAAAAAAAAAATCTAATGAATTGTGATAAAGAGAACCTGGAACCAAAGATGTGGAAAAATAAATAAAAGTGTAATAATACTTATAGATATAATCAAAGAATCATGTATATGTAATTTAAGAAAGATGTAAACATATTCATGCCTTTCTTGCCACACGCGCTTCTTATACCTCCAAAACCATTTCGCCTAATCCCTGCCTTCTTCACAACACTCCCTTTGTATTATTACAGGCCTCATTCTTCATTTGTGTAAAGAAAAGCTTTAAATATATTTCACCAATACTAATAACTTCCTTTATAATTTTACTTCTTTTAAAGGAAAATGGTGAGATCTTGCGCTTCAAAATCAAAGAATCCTTGGACAGAGGAAGAAAACGACGCTCAGAAGTTTGCGATTGCATCTGCGTCTGCGTCCAAAAACGGATCCGCAACTCCTAAAAAACTAGGTTACAAAAGCATTTCTCTCTTTTTCTTTCAATTATTTGATGTTGATATGATCTATCTATATATATATGTGTATGAACATTAATAGGACTTAGGAGATGTGCAAAGAGTTGCAGAGTTAGAAAGACTGATAATTCAGGAAATAAGTATGAGAGCTTCACTCCTGAAGAAGAAGATCTGATCATCAAGATGCATGCGGCAATGGGAAGCAGGTTGTGTATATATATATCGTGAATTACTCATAATATTTCTGTAGATTCTTTGAGATTTCGCAGATTCTGATGGTTTTTCTTTTTCTTTGTGTGGATTCAGATGGCCACTTATTGCACAACATTTACCAGGAAAGACAGAAGAAGAAGTGAAGATGATTTGGAACTCAAAACTAAAGAAGAAACTGTCTCAAATGGGGATAGATCATGTCACTCACCGTCCTTTTTCTCATGTACTAGCCGAATACGGCAACATCAATGGTGGTGGAACCCTAAACCCTAATCCCATGAACCAAACCGGATCTCTTGGACGCAATCACTCGCCAAACGAAGATTCTCATCATCAACGACAACCTGATGATTCAGGAGAACTCATGTTTCATCTACAAGCAATCAAGCTTATGACCGAGTCATCTAACCAAGTCAAGCCCGATTCTACGTTTATGTACGCCTCTTCGTCTTCTTCTAATTCGTCTCCTCCATTGTTCTCTTCAACTTGTTCTACCATAGGTCAGGAGAATTCGGAGGTTAGCTTCACCTGGTCTGACTTTCTTCTTGACCAAGAAAATTTCCATGAAAACCAACAGAATCATCCTGATCAAGAACTAGACAACTTGTTCGGCAACGAGTTCTCTGAGGCAGCAGCAGCTACATTAATGGCTAATACATCAACTCCAGCTTCTCAAATTGAAGAAGAATCTTCGAGCAATGGGTTCGTTGAATCTATTTTAGCTAAAGAAAAAGAGTTGTTCTTGGGATATCCCAGCTATTTGGAGCAGCCTTTCCATTTTTAGTTTATCTTTCTTCTTCTTCTCAACTACTAAATAAACAAACAATCTAATAAAGAGAATGAGTTGCTTTTTTATAAATCTTCGTTTATCCGATTGTTCCTATTGAAAAAGATTCCATAGACATAAATCAAACAGCAAACTTAGACTTGAGATTGTTCACAGTTTTATCATCAATCCTAAACGTCTTGGTCAAAACCGCGTTTGGGATCGCAGGGTTTGAGCCAAACAGAGTATTGGGCAAGATAACTGCTCCTGGAAGCTGACTGTTAAAAGCGGTTATCAAACGCGCTTTCCCTTTACCAACGTTAAATTGGAAATGAACCAATCCTCTAGGGACAACGAACATCTCTCCGACTCTCAGAACTTTCGAGAACAGAGTATTGTTAGTCGTCAAGAACCCTACAAAAACCGATCCTTCGATCACAACCCCTGCCTCAGTCGCACGCGGGTGTGAGTGAGGTTGACCAACGCCTCCTGGAGCGAATTCAACATTGTTCATTGAGATTCCTAACGTGTTTAGACCCGGAAATGTTAAAACGTTACCGGAAGCAACGGTTGCGCCGTTAGGGTTTGAGGTGTTTAACGGACCCTTCAAGCCGGAGAAGAAGAAGTCGTTAGAGGAGACGGATGATTTGCAGGGGAAGCCAATGATGGTGGAAGGAGAAGCTTTGAGATTCCCGACGCATAAGTCTTGTAAAGGATCAGAATCGGATGAGAGAGATGGGATCAGGAAGAGAAAGAGTGTCAGGAGAAAGGAAGAGCTCTGGAGATTAGCCATGACTATTGAGAATGATGAGTAGAGAAAAACTCTGTATATGTTTATATTTAATGGCTAATTTTGGGTCTTAGGAAATATATATTTGTAAGGGAAATAAATAAATTTGGAGATCATTTCGGTAAAGAACATAACATGAAAAGGTTGTTCTTTGTTAGTGAATTGTTCACGTTTGAGTTATTCTGTTTTTTAGTCTGCTCTGTTTTTCGTCCACTCTCTGTTTTTACTATAGTCTTGGTCATTTTGTTGTACAAAATCAATGAAAAAAAGAAAAGAAATCTGCACGCTATGTGAAAGCTAATTGATGACTAAGTTGTTTAATTTTTATACTTCCATCATTGGATGTAACTTGACTTCAACTAATGACCGAAAATTTGAGTGTATAATTGAATGCCATCCGTTGACAACGTAGGATGTTTTGATATTTGAATTGGCTATTAATAATGTAAACAAGAGTTTTTTTTTTGTGAACTTCATTGAATACCATGTGTTGACAATGTCTCTATGATTGTTAAGAGAGAGGCATTTCAGAAAAAAAGTTTAATTAAGGGATTAAAAAACTATTGCTTACCCTCAAGAGTTTTAGTTTCAGAGAATCAACAAAAATTCCAAAGAACAAGACAACGTGTTAGAGAATGAGTTCTCTGAATCAATTTCAATGACTGATCCATCGAATTGCGAAGTAGCTGCTCATATTACAACCAAATGAAATCTTCACAAGAAATCTTATAATAGAGAAGAAAAACAAAAAAAAAAGAAAGAGAAAGAGATGAATCTTATTAATGTTTAGTTTCGGAATTTTCATACTTATTATTACAGATAAGTGTATACGATTATTGCTATAGAATCGAAATGAGAAAAGATCATTTCAAAAAAAAAACATAAATCAAAAGATTCAAACAGCAAACTTGGATTTGAGATTGTTCACAGTTACATCATCAGTCCTAAACGTTTTGGTCAAAACCGCGTTAGGAATCTCAGGCATTGAACCAAACAAAGTACTAGGCAAAACAGCGGAACCAGGAAGCTGGCTGTTAAAAGCGGTTATCAAACGCGCTTACCCTTTACCAACGTTCCATTGGAAATGAACCAATCCTCTTGGGACAACAAACATCTCTCCGGCATTGATAACCTTCGAGAACAAAGTGTTGTTCGTAGTCAAGAACCCGACGAAAACCGAGCCATCGATCACAATTCCTGCATCGGTAGCACGCGGGTGCGAGTGAGGAGGGTTTACACCCCCTGGAGCGAACTCAACGTTGTTCATCGAGAGTCCTAAAGTGTTCAGACCCGGAAAAGTTAAGACGTTGGCGGGGGAAACGGATACTCCGTTAGGGTTTGAGGTGTTTAGAGGACCACCTAAGCCGGAGAAGAAGAAGTCAGAAGCGGAGACTGATGATTTGCAAGGGAAGCCATTGATGGAAGGAGAAGCTTTGAGATAGCCAACGCAAAAGTCTTGTAAAGGGTCAGAATCGGATGAGAGAGATGGGATTACGAAGAGACAGAGCGTTAGAAGGAAAGATCTGAAAAGAGAAGAAGAGTTTTGGAGAGTAGCCATGGCTATTGATTGAGAATGG
Organism: Alliaria petiolata; assembly: GCA_020283515.1. Lineage (NCBI taxonomy): Eukaryota > Viridiplantae > Streptophyta > Magnoliopsida > Brassicales > Brassicaceae > Alliaria > Alliaria petiolata. Next base: position 99,383,851 of record JAHZTW010000001.1, read on the forward strand.
TGAAACAGAGCATCCTCTGTTTTGTAAATATATAGTGGTTTATTCTGGTCTTTGGCAAAATCTCTTTTGACTTATTCTCTTTTTAAGTCGAGAAAAAAAAACTTGTGGATTGGTTGAGATAAGGGAATAGAACATGAAAAATTGTTTCTTTATTAGTAATGCAAGTTTAAGATGCGCTGTTTTAGTCTTTTTTACACTTTTACTCTGTTTTACTCTTTTTCCACAGCTTTTTTTTATTGATTTTCTCGTCAGAGGCAATCGAAAAGACGAGAAATGTGAAGAACATTTCAAAGTTAATGGTTAAACTGTCTGTCTTTTGTTAATCAGAGAAAATTACTGGATTAGAGCTTGATTGGTTCTCCGGCTAGCACCTTCAAACGCAGTTTTTGCGGGTGATAGCGGTTGTTGGCGATTGACAACAATCACACAAAATGTTTTCTACCACTTCAAACTGCTTTTTGTCGCTCAAAATCAAAAGGTTCTTCCAGCTAGCGTTTGCAGTTGCGGGCGATTGCGGGTGGATAATTAAAAAAATTAAAAATTATAAAAACACAAAATTTATTTAAAATGAAGATATATATATTAGAAACTTTTTAAAATTAAGATTTGAATATTATAATTACAAATAAATATATATATTAGAAAAAAATATATATATATATATATTTGATATTTTTTAACTAATACTCATTAACAAATCTTTCATAATTTTATATGTATAAGATTGATAAATTCTAATTATTTTGATAAATTTTCTCTTCACCACTAATATATATATAACAACTAAAATTCTTTTCATCTAGCATCTCCATTCCAAAAAAACAATTTCTCTATTAAAATCATAACTTTCATCCAAACTGAAAAAATTGAGAAATAAAAATAATAATTTTTATAATTAATTATCTTTAATTAATAATTTTATAGTTTTTTAATAATAATATGGTTTTTAATATTTTTTATAGTTATAAAATATGTTTATATTGTTAATTTATTGTTTAACCGCTACTGCACCCGCAAGTTAACCAGTCGTAAATATCACGCAAACGCATCCGTTTCTAAACATTGTGTCAGTCGTACAACCCGCTTAATAACGCTGTCAACGACAATCGTCCGCTTCCGCAAACTCCCGCAACCGCAAACGCTAGTCATAGAATAAATTATGATTTCAAGACTTAAGCTAATGTCTTTAAGAAAAAAAAGGGAAAATTTCAGAGAATTTTTTACTACTCAATTGAAGATCATTGGTCGAAAATGCAAGAATATTTCATAATTGAATTAGTTGGTTAAAAAAAAGTTCAGAGAATTTTTTAGTACTCAATTGAAGATCATTGGTCGAAAATGCAAGAATATCTCATAAAATTGAATTAGTTGGTAAGAATCTAAATATGCTTTGTTAAATAATTTTTTGGCTTGGTCAAGTCTCTCTATGGGTTTGTTAAAGTGGCATTTTCATATATAATTTTTTTAATTAGGAAAAACAAGTTACTTGGCGTCAAGGTTTTTGTTTCGACTGTATCATCAACGAAAGATTCAACCAACCGAGCTCGGAGAAAAAAAGAGTCAAAGATTGAATTTGAAGTAAGAGACAAGGAGCAGAAAAAGCTTTGCTTGTTCTGTAATAAAAAAAAATTCAGTACCAGTTACATACAGATTTGATACAAGGATGTTGTTTGATTTCTTCTGATGATAGAAGAAGTAAAACATTCATGATTCTGATGGCATTTCGATGAAACTACGAAGCATGTGCAGATTCTGAGATATCTGCAATAGAATTGCTTCTCCTTCACTAACGTCTAAAACATCTGAAATTTGTTGCAACAATTCACCTTTTGATTCAATTGCATTTAGTCTCTCTGTAATCTCTGAAATCTCTTTCACTAATACATCTTTTCTGCTTCCATTCGCTGTAACAAAAGCAAACAAAAAAAGATTTTAGACAGTTTGAAATCAACCTCAAGATTTCTCAAAGAAACATACAAAACCCCGATGAAACTCTTACCTTTTTCTTCCTCTATGATCCCACCATTGTTGGCTTTAGGCTCCTCAGCTGAATCTTTCATTTGTTCCAAATCTTCTTCGTGATTTGAAGAACATACAGGCAAATCCGAGACTGGTTTAGTTTCATCGCCTTCTTCATCAAGAAACTCTTCTGCTTCTCCTCCTTCACCGTCTTCTTCTTCTTCTCTCAGCAATCCATATCTCAATCTGTAAGCCTCAATTTCAGCTTCAAGATCTTTCATTTGCTCTTTTCTCTTAACCAACAAACCATTCATAGACTGCAAAGCTTCTTGATCGTATTCCGCTTGCTCATCCATCATTCTCTGGTACTGCAATGCCTCCATTTGAACCGCAGCTTTCTCGGCTTGAAGCCTCGTGATCATAGCCATCGCATTGTTTGCTGCAACAGCTGAGGCACTCCTCTCTTCATCTAACTCCATGTACAAATCCATCAACGACTTCCGATCCAATCTAACCTGTCTGTTTAGATGATGAAGTATCGAATCTCCATCCAACACTTCGCTCTCCGAACCATTCTGATCAATCAGAGATTTCTTCATAGATCGAACAGACCATCGCGGACTATTCTGAGCCGAATCAGAAAGCGGAATCCCAAAGAATCTATTGTTTCCTCCTTTCACAAAACTCGGCGTTCTATCGTCAACCGAATCCCCCAAGGCGCCTTTCGTGTTGACAGAATCTTCATCCTCGGGAAATTCAGAGTATTTGATGTGAGACAAGTCCAAAGTTCTTTGATTGAATGAAACTCTAGGAGAAGGACTGGGAGCAGCAAAGAAAGATTGATTGTTATTCTTCGGTTTCTCGGATTTGATCTTCAGCAACTCTCCGCAACAAGAACAACGTTGCTGTTGCTGAAACCTGTCGTTGCCATTGTTGGTTCTGTGTTCGGTCTGATGAAAGTTTTCATCTTTCTTCGAACCCGTAACCGGAAACGCCAACTGGAGCTCACGCTCATCGTCGATAAGAAGCTCAAGGTCCTTATGTAAGATTCCAATAAGAGATTTGTAAGTATCAACATCTGATTCTTTCTCGGTAGCGAAAGAGAGGAGACATCCTTCGCACATTCGTTTGATCTCAGAGAGTTTCTTGTGGACATGACAGTATGCGAGGGAAGAGACGTTCTTCTTGTGGGAATCGCAGATGGAGTCGTTGTAATAGAAATCAGGGTTTCTTCTGACAAGAACATGGTCGAGTCTAGTGCAGAGAAGACAAGGGGTTCTGAGGTCGAAGAATTTAGCGAATTGGTTAGAGAAGAAAGCGAGGAAACCGTCGACGAAGAGGATAATAATGATGATCCATTCAAGAATAGCGTAGATTAAGAACTGCGGGAACGTTCCAAGTTCTTCTTCTATGAAATTCTTGAAGGAACGGTTAGGCATTATAGTGATTGCAAAAAGCGATCACGAAGATAGATTAGAAGCAAACACAGAGAAAATTAACAGGAGCAAGAATTGAGAAAACGGTCTGAAAAGGTCACATGAAGATTGAGATGGTGGCGGAAGAAAGGAAAGAAAAACAGAGGTTATTATGACCACCTTTATTATTTGGTCTTCTATTTTTGGAATGGAAAAAGATTCGAATTAAGGTTGAAGACCAAAAATACCTGAAATAACGGTTAATCGCAGGTAAGGAAAATTGGCAAATTTAGAGTTGTTTTGGATTTTTCAGAGAGAGACCCCACTAATGGGGTCTTTCTTGATGTCTATAGCTAATCATCCGTTTTGAGCACAGATTAGACTTGAATTACACCTAATTTATATGGCAAAGAAAAAGGGTATTTGCTAGGGAAAGAAAACAAAAATCCACAAAAGTCAAAGTGGCTCATGAAATTGGCAACATTATTATGGCGTTATTTAAAGGTATTGATAAAATATTCGACGAACCACATACATACATTTTAGCTTATACCCAAAAGATAAGATATAGAAAAGCCTAAAAGCCCCCACAAATCACCAACCATTGATTGAGATGGGCCACATGAGAATCACGGTTTCTTTTAACTTACACACCACAAAACAAATCACACAGATCGGAGTTTTACAAACAAACAAACAAACAAACAATAAAACAAAGATGATGAAGAAGAACCCTAAACACAGTTCGTCCATCACTAAAGCCCTTCCTCTGTTATTGTTCGTTTTTTCCCCTGATTATTTTTTTCAGACAAAATACATAAAAGTTTGATAAAGTAAGGCCTAAAGGAAGATCAAAACAAAGACTGAGACTTTGGAAAACGGTTCTAGTGTTTTCTTTTTTTTGTCAACTGTTTGAAGCCTAATATGTACTACTAGTACAACAGAGAAACATACAACAGAGAAACAAAGAAAGAAGCAAGGTCTTGTAGATTCACCTTGGCTTTTAGGTCTAAGCAACTCTGATGATGATGCTATTGCTATCCCCATCACTGAAGCTTGGCATCATCGTGAAAGCCGAGTGTCTTGAGTTGGATTGTTCGTTAAGATTAAAGGACAGAGAAAGGTTGAGAGAAACCGGAGCAGGAATTGCCGCATCTGCGTTTAGATTGAATGCAGGGTTTGACTGGAAGGTTACTGGGACCGAATGGACAAGATTTGAGGATGAATCGTTGGGATGAAATGTCTGTTGTGGTGCGTTCTCAGTTCTTGTCGGCACTGCAACTTGAGGAAAAACTTGCATGGCATTATGTCCAGAGCTGATGTTAGTTTCAGGTGGTGATGAGTTTTCCTGAGCATGATGCACCTGATCTTGCTCCATGAGCATTCCTGTGACCTGATAAAACCAACCAGACCTAACTGTCACACACTTACGGTTATTGTTTGGTAGCCCGTTTATACATAATATTTCTATAACTAAATTCTTGAATCTAACCCATTTTCTAGCACAGCCTGAAAAATATATGCCCGATTCGACCAAAAATCATTATGACACTTACTCCATACTACTTTTTCTTAAAGAGGAAATACTAGAAACAATTAGATTCTACAGAACAAATTGTTAGAAAGGGAAACCTTGGTAACAAATATCGGTAAAACTGGGAAAGTGTAAGAAAAGGACAGAACTTTCAGAAAGCAGAGAACACAAAGAAAGTAGGAAAAGTACAACCTACAATCTAAGCTATTCACTCACATAAAAGCCCCAAAGAAAAACATACGACAATAAGGAAAGAAATCAATAAAGCGAGGAGGACTCATCTTATATTTAGCTTAAATAAAATGATTTTGATGATTATAGATTCGAGGTTTTACCGTCTCAGTTGTGATGTCGAAAAGGCTAGATCTTCGCCGGCGACGGTTGAGGTTGGTTCGTCGGAGGAAGTATTTCTGAGCGTGACTAGCTACTTGAGTAGGCGTCCTGCTCTTCACAAAGTTTCTCGATATCCCTTTCCAATCTCCTTTCCCTACTTTCTGTAGCCCAAGCAAGAACCTCTTGTGCTCGTTCTCAGTCCATGGAATCCCTGTTTTATCCAAACCAATCATCAGCAGCCACAGAGACGAATCCATAGCTAAAACCACAGATTAGTACCTCAAAAACAATCATTCAGCCAAGTTTCTTGAAACAAATCCAACATGCATAGATTCGATCACGAAATTGGAAAATGCCAAAGTTGGAGGCTTTCTACTATCATCCGAATCTCTCAGGGTATCCACAGAATCTATACGATCAAATTAAGAAAAGAGTACCTCGTTTCCTCTCGCGATTTCCGCCGGAAGAGGACGAAATCTGAACAGCGTCGTTGGCGGAGGCGTAACCGGCTGCGGCGGCGGCGGCGCCTGTCAAATCCGCTTCGTTCTTATCTTCACCATCTCCATCTCCGAGCTTAAGGATCTCCTCCTCCGGCGAAGACTTCTCGTAATCAGACAGGTTGTTCAAACTCACACACTTCCTCATCGGATCAACCACAACCCTAACTCCGAACAACATGATCTCTCTCTTACCGGAGGAACCGCCTCCGGTCTCCGACGAACTACTAACGGCGGCCATTCAACACTTTTCCAATTTTGCCCTTGCGTCTGTTTTGGTTTTACCCTTTCTATCCTCTTGGAACCGTACAAATAAGGAGACGAGGTGTGAGTGGATCTGAGCTACTTCTTTGCTTGTGCTGCTTGTTTTATAAACACGACAGACGCCACGTGGCTTGTTTTTAAAACAAATCACACTGCTGTGGTGTCTAGATACTACAACATGACACGTGTCTGTTTGCTATTGTACGTCAATCTTTTCCTGAATGACCTGCGTGTCTCTCTATATTTATCTTCTCCCCTTTTAGATTTATTATTTTATTTTACTTGGATATATTCTGATAATGTCTCTCTCTATATTAATTATTTTAATTGAAAGTGCTTCTTTTTTAATCAAATTGAATGTGACTCGACGTCCCCCTCTCACACACAAAAAAAAAATACTGTTTCTAGTGAAAAACTTTTCTTTTATAATGTGGAAATATCTATAAAAAAAGACAATTGTTCAGTACTCTTTTAAGTATTTGTACTGTTAGCATTAAACGAATCTGGTCAACTCAGTGCGATTCCCAATTACATCCAACCTGATTACCTTTTAAACCATCTCTTGATTTAAGTTAACTTGCAACAAATCACACAAGCAAAAAAAAAAAAAGTTGCCTTGAAAAACTGAATCTGTGATAAGAATACTTCCCCTTTATTCCATCGGAGTTCAATCTAATCACAGCCTCCGATCCCATTAAACATTGTCTCCGTTGAATCTTGAAATCATTACGCGACAATTTACTTCTGCTTATAATTAAATGATTGATAAAACTAATGAAAAAGAATATTCCAAATAGTGGCATCAAAATATTTGATGAAGATATGGGGGGCCAATGCGAGCACATGATATCCATACATTACTAGCATTTGAAGTATCCATCACTTCTTTTCTTTTTTTCCCATCAATTGTCTTTTAAGTTTTAGGCTTTGAATGGAAACACAGATCACTAAACATGCAGATTGATCTGCCATTCATCTACTTTTTTGCAGAACCAAATATAAATAATAAAAAATAAAGATCTGCATACAGATCAAATTTTGCTTATCTTTTAGTGGTAAAAACTGGTCTGCAGGAAAGCCCAAAGAAAGGTGTGGACGAGAAGCAGATGGCCAATAGGTAATTTTTTTTTTCTTTTTCATTTGTAACTACTTATAAATATCTCCCTTTACTACTTATCTTTTTCATTCAGTTTCAAACAAATCCTCTCTAAAGTAAGTTATTTTCGTTTTTTCCCTTACAAGTTGTCATTTTTAAAACCATCTGTAATGATGATTAGAGGAGTGATCAAAATATGAATTTTCTCATAGTACAAACTAAAATAATGGATTTACACCACTATTCAAATTTAACTGATTAAATCGACTCACTTATTATTTTAATAATTTATAACAAATTTTCATTGAGAACCAAATTTCTAAACTCTATCTTAGCAAAAAAAAGTTTCACAAACTATCGTTTAACCAGATTCTTTCAAATAGAATGAAGAAATATTTGAGCTCACAAAATTTTGGAGAATGGTGATGCTGAATAGGTGTTGACATTTTATAAATGAAATAAAATATAAATTTTTGCAATAAATATTATACTCATAATCGATCTTTATCAGCAGTTGGTTTTATATTCTTACCTGTACATAATATATTAGAAATTCGAACAGTGACTGTATTACGGACCGTACTGTATTTTGCATCCAACTTTTATTTACAATTTCCCGTGTTCACAAGACTTACAAATGTTGGAGTCTCTAATGATGTAAGAAAAATGTGTAACATGTTTAAGAAAAATAAAAGAATAGGATAGTTTTTGTCTTGAAAACTCTTTTTTTTGTTTGTCCTTTTCAGTATCTCTATATATCAAGTTTCTGTTTTTATTGATTAAGAAATAATTAACAAAGAAAAATAGTGTTCTAAATTAGATAGGAAAAAGTATATAAAACATTTATTTCCATTATAGTGTTTTTTTTACTTCAAAACGTGGTGTCACGAATAATGATCATCCCATTCAAGTTTAAACATGGCGTTCGACAACATGTCTGTTAAAAATATATAAATAAAAATCTCCTGATTTTTAATCAAAGATTTTTGCTCGTTAAAAGAAAAATAAAAGGAAAAGCACAAATATCGGTCAGGAATTAAAGTCACCATTACCTTTTCTTGGTTGCACACAAAGATGAAGTTAAAGGAGTTGTTTAAACTTTAAAACCACTAAAAAGGAGTTTTCTCCTTTTAAATTTTCGCTTTATCCAATCTGGATGAGTTTGTGACTTTCCTAAGTCAGAGTCTTAGAAGAGCACTCAAACAAAAAAAAATATATTGGTTCAACTTCAAACAGGATTCGAAATATTGAATGATGATGTTCCACTCCCCTCTTGACAGGCCCAAGGCCTTTTATGGTATTCGAAACCTTGAGTTTCAGAGAGCACCACATCGACATAAGAAAATAGGCATTTGACTCACACAGCAACGACAACACAATAATGACTCATACCAAATTTTAGGTTATTTTTATAACCTATATATATATATATTACACTAATTAACACACTTGTTAAAAGAGTTTGAAATCGTTTTCTCTGTGTTTACAACATGTAATCTGAACGATCTCATCTATAGCAAACGAAAAAAAGTTGGACGTATTTTGTTATCTTCGAGGGTTTCCAATGATATTGAGAAGGATAATCTCACTCGAGAGAGAAAAGATGTAGATAGAGATTTCAAACATGAACAACTCTAAATCATAAAGTGCCTTATCTCCGAGGATTATCTCTAACTATCTAAAGGTAAGAGTGAGTTACTAGGCTGGAACTCTGAGGCCATTTGACCACTCATCATCAAGTACCAAATTAATTACATGAACATTCTAAAGTCAGTCCAAGCAATAAAATACGTACCTAACATTACATGATCCGTCCACAATAAGTTATGTACGGAAATATAAGTGATTCGTCTGAATTAAAATACATATATAGTTAAAATTAAGTTATTCATCCAAGTATAAGTGAAAATTTCAGCTCAAGCACTAATCATATTAATGTTTCTTTTTTTTTAATTGTCTATTACATTCATCATCAAAGATATTTTACTATTGTATTACAAACGATGATATATATATCAACCAATTATAAAGTTCCACAATTGATAATTTTACTTATACGACACCATAATAAACAACATTATCTTTCAACATACGAGACTGGTTGGTTTTCTTGCATCACGCTAAAACCTCTAGCAAATCTTTATATCCATAATATGCAAGTAAATGCATTTTTTTTGGACTAAACTTAAACTTGGTTTGAATGCATTAAATCCTTAATCACTAGACTAAATGATTTTCACAGTCATACCTATGTTATGATTTTTTAATAAATAATTTATAATAAAAATGCATGTATATTTTTTTCCCCAAATATTATTATATACTATATGTTTTTTTGGTTTTTTTTTTGTTTTCATGAACATGTCAAGTAAAAAAGAAAAACGAAAATAGCGACGGGAAACCTCACCGGCGTTTTACATTTTGTGAAGCGAGAGTGATGACAGATGCGGTGTTTCCGTAATAAAGTTGAAAAGTCAGGGGTTATAAAGTAATTACAATCCCTTTCAGTTCTTAACAGACAGATTCTGCAAGGCAAAAGGCAAAACATAAGGGGAAAAAAAAAATAACTAAACCACCTTTTTTTTTCTTTTCTACTTCGCTCTTTTCTTCTTCGCGACTTCGGTCGGAAAAAAAAAAATCGCCTCTCCGTAACCGCATTCTCAGCCCTAATGAACGACCCAGAGGTAAAAAAATCCAATATTAATCCCTAAATTTGCGCCGTTTTCGACTACACATTCCGAATTGAAAAAAAATTAAAAATAGTTTCTCTTCTCTGTTTCTTTTAGGTTCCGTTTCTCTATTGTAACGGATTATTGTCTCTGACTTCGTTTATTGATTCATTTGATGATCTGAATCAGTTTCGAATGTGTGTTTTGTCTTGTTTTTCTGGGTTTGCGATGATTTGTTCGTGTTTTTTTTTGTTTGTTTTGTATATCCGGGTAGCAGAAATTAACCGCCTTGAAGAAGGCTTACGCCGATACAATACTGAACACGGCGAAGGAGGCAGCGGCGCGTGTGATGATTTCGGATAAGAAAGCGCGTGGGTATCAGCAAGAGCTTGCTGCGGTTAGAGATGAGGCTCTCCGTACATGTCTTAGGCTTAAACAGATGTATGATTCCAAGGTAAAATAGATTACAGTGTAGATTTGTTTCTGTGTATTCTTAAACTTCATCATCTTATTAAGATGATGCTTTGTCATTGGTTTTGTGACTTGCTTGTTATGAGATGGATTTGAGGATCAAGTTTTCGACATTTCTAAGCTCTGTGTGACGACGACTATGAGCTTAATTTACATCCTCTGTGTACTTGGGGATTTTACAGGAAACTTTTCATATATTGTATGCTTCTGCACTGTTTCTTCGCTGTAGACTTGTACTCTTATGTACCTCGACTCAATTGCTTATTTAGCCTTGCAAGGATATCGTTTCTGATTTACATAGAATTTGCATTCCCTTAAAATCTCTAGTAGTTCAGGACAAATCCAGGTAGTCTGAGAAAATGTTCTTTGTTTTAGACAATTTGTTTTATGTTCTAAAATATTGTTGTTGTTGTTGATACTAATTCCACTTATTACAGTAACTCACGGTTTGATCAAAACTGTTTTGACTTGAGAATGTAGCACATTCTTTTTTTTTTTCTCGAGGATGGACTTCACAGTCACTTGTGGTTATAGGTCAAGGAGGCAGAGATGATATCCTTGAAGAAGCAGCAAAAGATTGAGGAACTTGAAGCTCAACTTGGAGAAGCCGAAGATATAGTTGGAGAGCTAAGGATGGAGTTGCGAGAGTCTCGGTATCTCCTCGAGAGATTGACAATTGGTCGTCAAATGGATCTTTGCGACGAGGAAAAACCCCCCAATGAAGCGGTTTCACTAGTGCGCGAGGACTCTAGCAACCACGAGAGATCAGTAGTAGTGGCTAATGGGATAAAACCACATTTGAGTGACAGAGATATTAGTATTAAGCGGTGTTCCTATAAAGAGAATAAAGATCCTTGTCACCATACTCTTCCTTCCATACTAAGCAGACGCAGAGAAGCTGAGGCGTTAGACAGTAACATTGTTGCCAGTGGAGATTGTGCTGACGTGGAATCATTGACACCATCCAAAGCAGAAGCAAGGACGGAGGAAGAGAGAGAGAATGATATGGAGCTTTCTACTACATCTGTGTCGCCTTTTGAGAAACAGTGTAATAAGTTCACATTAAAGAGGAAGCGTAAGAAGGGTGCAAGAAGCAGCAGCAGTAGCCCTGAAGGAGGAGGAAGTTCCTCTTCGCAAGACGATGAGAGCAGAAACAGGAGACAAAAGACCGGAGAGAAAGACAACTGTTACTTGGATTCCTTCAACACTGAATCATGTCGTGATAGTCGTCGTGTTGCACAGGTCGCTCGCCAGGTTAGTAAACCTTAAATTAGTAAATATCAATTGCTTGATTCTGGGGATTTTCTGGTTTCTTCCTGCTGTGACAGTTTCTAGTCACTACCAATCTGTATAAGTCTTGACTTTTTTTTTTTTCTTTCTTTTCTGTTTCTTTGTTGGCACAGCTTTTACCATTCTCAGAGAAGAGAGTGTTGCAGCAGAGCCAGTGTGATGAGGTTCCTTGAATCATAAGTAATCTTCGAAGCCCCTATCATTAGTTGCATTTGCTACATCTGGTAGAAAAATGGTTGATTAGAGAAATTAGCTGAAGTATCAAGGTTGGTAACATATATACACATTGTCAGCTTATAAACTAATGGAAAAAGGAAAAAAGAAGAAGCTAATTTTGGTCCCTAATATAGTTTCCTTCTCGCATTTGGTAATCTTTGTTTTTCTCAAGCTATAACTACTATGGGGAATTGGTAGATTAGTTGGGAAAGCGATAGACGAAGCCAAAGTAATTGCCTTGCAGCTTACGGTAGAACGATATCCGAACATGACATAATTGCACACACCTATTAATGAAATAGGATTGCACTTGCTCTAGAACCTTGAGAGAAACAAAAAAAGTCTTTCTGCCTGAGTTTTTCTCAGTTTCAGGGTCTAAAAGTCAAAATATTGACTAAAAATATTGAGAGGTCTTGCCTCGGCGAATTTGAAGAAGTTTCCTCAATGGGTTTGTTTACCTGATTCTATATATTATACGAAGTATTCTTCCACGAGAGATTCTTTTATATTAGAATAATCTTTGTGTTTTTCCAACGAGGGTTCTAGAAAGATTAAAGAAGAAGCAAATCAAAGAAAGTCATATTTGTTCACGAACACATGATTTGACCACAGAAACACGGTCTTTAAAAGTTGTATCTAAACACAATAGAGCAAAAGAGAGACGATCACTCCAAAAAAAAAAACTTCATTTCATTTTTCTTAAGTCTGATCAAATACAAAAACAAAGATTTAAATCCTTTTCTGAGAGAATATAATGAACGGAGGAGCATCGTGGGCTGACCAATGGGACAACAGCGGCGACGGCGCCGTCGTCAGAAGCGGCGGAGGAGGAGCTGGGTCGAGACGGCGGAGGAGGAGCTGGGTCGAGCTCAAACACGGCTAAGTACAAGGAGAAATTGGGACAAGGATTAGACGAGACTAAAGCTGTAGCTTCTTCTGGTTTTAAGAAGCTCAAAACTGGTTCTGCCATGGGTTTTCGTTGGGTCAAGGACAAGTATCACAAAACCACAAACAAACATTAAACATTTTCAGAATTCTTGTATAATTATGTCGTATATTTTTTTCTTTTCTTTTTTCAGCTTGTGTTGATTTTATTGTTTTGTGTAATTGTGGTAGGATCCAGATTGTATGAGTTTTGAAGACTTTGTATTCATGTGAATTAAATTGATTTTTTCCCTTAATTTTAAATTCCATTTCAAAATCGAGCTATAGTAAAGAAAAACGAAATGATCTAAAAAAACGAAATTCATTTGTTTGAATTTTATTTCAGACCAATTTACGAGGTAACGTTTTATTTCGGACAACAAAACATGAATAATTATTGTTATTAGGTCGTATGTATGATGAAATTAAATGTTAATTTAAGAAAAAGGCTCGGAGGGAAATCTCCCTCGCTTCTGCAGGAAAAAAAAGAAAAAAAAAATCAATCGGAGAAAGTAAATCAAATCCTAAGAATCACACTAATCATCGGCGAAGCAGAAGCCCTAATTATCGGCTAGCTCCGTCGGCCACGAGGACGAGAAGAAGATGGCGATAGAGATGCCGAGAGGTTTACCCTTTTCGGTCGACACTTTTGGACCTTACACGACGACGAAGAAAATGAAGAGACATCATTTCTTGACTCATGCCCACAAAGACCACACCGTCGGGATTTCTCCTTCCAACATCGTCTTCCCCATTTACTCTACTCCCCTCACGATTTCTCTTCTTCTTCAACGCCACCCTCAGGTTCTGTTTTCCCCTTTCTCTCTCTCTTTATCTCTTTCCCTTTTACATTTCTGTCTCATAATTGTCTCGAAAGTGTGCAGCTTGATGAGTCTTTCTTCGTGAGGATTGAAATTGGGCAATCAGTGGTTGTTGATGATCCAGATGGAGATTTCAAGGTTACTGCTTTTGATGCCAATCATTGTCCTGGTAATTTCCTTTTGCTAAACTTTTTGATAGATTTTGATTTCGATTGTTTCCATTTGACGAATTCCTCATCGCTTCAAAAAACTTCAGGAGCCGTCATGTTCTTGTTTGAAGGCAGTTTCGGTAACATACTTCACACTGGTGATTGTAGGCTTACAAGGGATTGCCTACAGAGTCTACCTGAGAAGCATGTGGCAAGACATGGCGAGGCACCAGAGTGCTGTCTCGATTACGTTTTCTTGGATTGCACATTCGGGAAATCGTCTCTGAAATTTCCGACTAACCATTCAGCAATAAGACAGGTGATTTTGCTTGAGTCATAGCAATCTTCTTTATGCATTGAGTTTTGCCGTCGGTTCTCTGTAAAGTTTTCTCATTTTCATTGCGATTCCTTTTGCTCATGAATCAGATCATCAATTGCATATGGAGGCACCCAGATGCACCAGTTGTCTATCTTGCTTGTGATATGTTGGGCCAAGAGGATATTCTTTTACAAGTTTCCAGAACGTTTGGCTCCAAGATTTTCGTCGACAAAGCTACAAACTTGGACTGTTACAGAACGTTAATGGTTATAGTTCCTGAAATTGTCTCCGAAGATCCTTCGTCCCGGTTTCACATATTCAGTGGGTTCCCTAAACTGTATGAAAGAGCAAGCGCAAAACTTGCTGAGGCAAGATCGAAACTTCAGAGTGAGCCTCTTATCATCCGCCCGTCAGCTCAGTGGTATGTTTGTGACGACGAAGATTACTCCGAAAGTGGAAGCCAGATTCAAAAGCAGAGAAAAGTTAGGTTTAATGAGGCTGTCAAGGATGAGTTTGGTATTTGGCATGTGTGCTACTCAATGCATTCATCCCGAGAAGAGTTGGAATCAGCAATGCAGCTTCTTTCTCCGAAATGGGTTGTATCAATAGTTCCTTCTTGTAGAGCAATGGAACTGGACTATGTTAAGAGAAACTGTTTTATCAGTCGGTTTTCTTCCGATGATCTTTTCTGGAATCTTCTAGACATCGACATGGAAGTTTCTTCAGTTGCTTCAACTGATACTCAGACGGTAACTCTTAGTTGCTGTCTCATGAGCGACGGACTTGGTCTGGATTCTGCAAATCCCAAGATGGAACCCGTAATCGAATCCTCTAGCATAAAGAAGCAGCTTCTGAGTTTATCCCCCGAAAAGAATCTTCCTATAACTCTGTTTGGGAGAGCAAGGCTAAGTTCTCAGGTATCTGATCAACTACATGAGAGAAGAGCCATACACAGTCAATGTGTATACACAAAAACCTCGCCGGAATTAGAAAAGTTGAATCGGGAGGAAGTAGTTGAGTCTTTACAAGATGATACCAGACAAGAAACAGTGGAGGAGGTCTCTTGTAAAAGCTTTTCTTCTCCTTCAAAGGAGACTTGCAATGGTCTTAGTGGTGATCTGAGAAAGCTATACAGATCAATGAACGCACCTGTGCCTCGGCCGCTACCATCGTTGATGGAGCTTATGAACGCTAGGAAACGCTCTCGGAAAAGCTTGAATTTTTAGTAGAGATGTTATAATGGGGTTTGAAATTCATATTAGACCACAGGTTCAAAACGCGCTTTAACGAATTAGGGATCAAAATGGGGGCTGTTCTAAAGGGGTGTAAATAAGCCAAATCCACTCATTTTAACACCCCTAGTCCTCTCATGATTCTAAATATTCAAAAAGCGCAATGCATATGTTTTTATATCACTTTCGTTTCACATCTTGTCTTGATCGCATTCTTACACTACACACTTATATATGTTTGAGAACAGTTTGTAATGATTGTAACCATTCATCTCAGTTTCGGAATTGGTGCTATTTTGAGATTTGCCAAAAAACATGAGTAGTGTGAAGACTCTCTTAAACAACGTCTTTGTATCGACCCCAAAACAAAACCGAATGAACAAAAACTTAGATGAGGAATATTTACAGAAAATGTTAGCAAAGGTCTTGGTTCTATATATATATATATATATATATATATATATCAAAGGAGAGAAGAAAAAATTTCAGATTTTGATTTCATCCGTTTTGAAGATGGAAAGTCCTTGACAGAAGAATCATCATGACTTGATGATGGCGATGATGATGAAGTATCAATGTCTTCTCCAAGCTTTCTCTTGTTAGAATGGCTTAAGGTTTTGCAGTCCTCTGCTTCATTTCTCATTATAAGTTGTTTTATTCGCTTTACGTCTGCCAGTTTCACCGGTTTCAACAGAAAATCCTCTGCTCCTTCTTTCAGGCATCTGGAAAGAAGAAGAAGAACAAGATAAGCCACATAGTTTAGATCACAAGAAACAACAAAACAATGGTCTACTTTTATGTATTATTTTACACATGTACAGGATTACTTACTGTTCTATGCGAGGTAAGATGTTCTCGGATGACATTATCACTACTGGTATTTCTCTGAATGCAGAAGATTCCTGCACATATCAGTGGTATAAATTGTATGAGCATTAGAGTTAGATTTATTCAAGCTCTCTTCTCAGATTGATAAAATCAAAATCTATTACTATTATTACCTTAATCTTCTTGAGAAGATCATATCCTGTTAGTCCTGGCATCGAGTAATCCGTCACTATCAAATTCACCTTCAAATCCTGTTATAACAGATATCACACAGAATTGTTCATAAAACACTTCAACAAAAAATCAGATGATCTTACTACTAATCAATGAAATAAAGTCTTATTATTATTTTTTCCTGACAAAGAAGCAAGAGCAAAATTTGCAAAGGTTTCTCTTTCTTTCTTTCTTTCCTTTAGAGGATATTCTCAGTAACCTAACAGATTTGTAGGCAGGTAACAAAAAAAAAAAAAAAATTACCTTAAGATGAGAAGCTCCTTTGTCTCCATCTAAGCCAAGATACTGCAAAGCCCTAGCCCCACTCTCTACAGTAGTCACTGCAATAACAAGAACCACAAAATTAGATTGATCGAGGATTATTTCGAGAAAGAGAACGAATCCCACAAAATATAGACACACTCGGCGGAGAGAGTGAGACTGATATTGGTAATTTACCTTTACAGGCAGAGATTCTTAGCAATCTCTCGATGACTTTACGATCCACGATACTATCGTCGACGGCGAGAACATGTAATTCAGTCGAAGAAACGGTCAAATCTCCACCGGCGGGAATCTCCATCCTCATGACCTCACCAACCGCCATTGCGCTAAATTCAGAAAAGAGTGAAGATTGGTTCGAATAAAAACGATGAAGAAGCTTTGGATTAAAGGCAAAGGAAAGACTCAGAAATCAATGTGATGTGATGGAGGAAGAAGAAGAAAAAAGTTAGGTTAGGTGACATGAATATAAGAGGTGGTGGTGGGGTTTAGTAGAGAGATTCGGGAGATCGGATTTTGCTGGTGAGATCTTTGAAGAGGAAACAAAATCTTAAATTGGGTCAAGTGTGATGTTGTGTGTTGGAACTGTCAGAGGAAAAAAAAAAAGAAATGTTTTGTAATAATAATATTTTGTGTCTTCAAGGTCAAAATCTTTGGGCACCGAATCTTTTTTAAGATTTCAAAGATCTTTGTTTGGTCTGTTTCTTTCAATCCGACAGCGACCACTCTCTCGTGACGTGGAAGTTTCCTTCCTCTTTCAGTAATTACCTCTATTTTTCTTTGTCTAAGAATAATCAGTTGCCTTATCAATATAAACCACAGTAGACATTGTTCAATTAATCGATGTTACTCATTGAATCAACGATTACATTCACTTTTTCATTACATTTCTAGTTTATAATAAATATCAAAACATTATTCTTATAGTATAATGTACAATTACTACGAGATTATCTTAATTTATTAATAAGCTTTTTCGACAAAAGGGGACATTGTTTAATTGTTGTCATCGTTTTCAGTTGAGTTTCTTTTATTAATTGATTTTCTTCGAATGTAATTAATGCACTCTGTTTAGTGGACCATTGTTTGATTTGTAAATCTCATTTGCTTTTTGGACAAAATCTTGAGAGAAAATAAAATATACAAAGTATTGGGTCAAGATCCTTTACGTCTCAATCTCAACATCTTCTAAGTTCCAACTAATTGCGGGAGGAGTAAGGCAAAATATAACACAAGATTTGGTTTCAAATCAATTAAAATCATGCAATTTAGATTATGTCGATATGAAGTGAAAGGTATTAAAAAAATACAAGATTACATAGAAGATTTAGTTTGTTTTTATTTGTAAAAATGAATGTATTATGAGTATTTGCAACTCATGGTATAATAATACCAAAATTAGTTCTCTCTCATATAATACTATTTATTATGGTAAGTTATACATCAAAATCCTATTTTAAACTTATCTTTACAATTTAATTATATTTTCTAACATGCTAACCTTACCTTGGCAACAACACAAATAACGACGGTATTTTAAATAATAACTAAGTTACTTACTTGATTATTGGTATAATTTTGTTAAGTTAACCAAATTAGTTAATAAAAATTTACATTTTCTATAATATAATAATTATTTAGCATGATAATTTCCATATTATCGTATTTTCTATATTTATGATATGATAATTCGATTAACATAATAATTTTATGATATAATAACTCAGTTAACATGATAATTTTATATTTTTATAGTATGATAACTTTTTAACATGCTATTTCACATGATATGTTAAATGGTTAACACGTTAATTACATAATAATAATGTTGATTAGCAATTTAACGCGCTAAATAAACAGTATTTTTTTATAGTGGCATTTTATGTAATTAAACAAAACAATAAGGATATTTTTGGATTCGAATTTATTTCTCTCTGTTAATTATCTAATTTTCAGTTATTGATTACCATTCACCTAATTATTTAGTCAACTATGTATATATATTAAAATCACCCATGTATTATATAGATCCATGAATAGTGCCTAACATAACATCCATATATATAAATAGAAATAAAACTCGGACAACATACATACGTTATATAAGAAACTTTGTATCGATTTGCCTCTTTTTATGTAGATGCTGTTGCATAAATTAAAACGGTCGATATTTGTAAATATGAACAATTTAAAGGGTTTGAGTTAACAAAGATGTTAAGAACTATCGAATATGAGTTCAAAGAATGTGGTAAATTTGATTCGATCTAGTTCAATGAGCGAAATAACAAGAAAATATATGCAAATAGCTTTAATATTAACGATTTCGAGTGTTTACAAGAGAAAAAATAAAGAAAGTGAACTTATATAAGCAACAAAAAAAATAGCGATGAATATAGAAATAGTATTTTTGCGTAAAAAGTGTGTTGTGTGTGGTTTGTCCAAAAAATATAGATCGACCCTCTTCGTCCTTGTTCATTATCTTGTTATATAGTTTTCGAAACCGTGTTTAATGTCTCTATTTACTCCTCTTGAGTTTGTATTGATTGCATTTATTTTTGTGGCATTTCGAGTCAAAGTCTTGAATCATTTTTGTTTGAATAATTTTTCAGTTTGTCATCAAATCAAGTGTTTATCCGTAAGTTTTAAATTTTTAACTCTTTACTGTTCTGAGATTCGGATTGAACGAGTTCTAGCTCGACTTTATTCTAAACTTTTCTATTTTAGTAAGAAAGTTGATATCGTTGTTGAACATTTAAATTTTAACTGATTAGTGGACATAAAGTTCTTAGAGCACAATTTGTATGCCAACAATAAGATCATTTAAGTAGATGAATTAGGTAGATAACCAACATTTAGTTAGGGACCGTGATTTGTGAAGCCCTTTTAAAATCTTTAAAAGTCGTGGAAGAGGATCTTTATATCTTAACATCTTCTAGCCAGTTGTGAGAAAACTTGACATCAACAAAAATAAAAGATTTGGTTTCTAGAATAATTTTGAATCATGCAATTTTGTCGATATCGATTTGATAGGTATCTGAAAGAAAAAAAAGAATTCCAATACGATGGCCTTCACACCTAACAGCTCCGAAAAGTATTTAATTGTTTTTAAAAACGAGCCAATTGAAAGTTAAAGAAAAATAAAGGCAAAGTAAAATATTGTGATGTTTCCCACATGTTTATTTATCATTTTAACTTTTTTTTTTTTTTTACCTTGGGTGTATAAGAACATTACTGAAGAAAAGTTAAAAGAAAAGGAAAAAACCATCAATATGTTTCACATTTTCTTACTTTTAAAAAAGTTGATTCAAGTTCATAATAAATTATCATTGCAATTTTTATACGGAACAAATCTTACTTCTCGAAAGGTTATTTTTTTCTCTCTATAATTTAATGTCTTATGTTAAAATGTTATCACTGCAGTTTTTATACGGAACAAATCTAATTTAAGTTCTTTGAATGTGACAGAGAAAAAAAACACAACCGAAAATCAATTTTCTACCTCAACAAATAAGGTGAAAGCACAAAACTAAATGATATAAATTGTAAATCATCTGCTTGCTCCGTACCATAAAAGAACCGAACCACCAAAGTCTCTGTATTCAGTATTTTTAAGCCAATAATATGATTAGGGATTAGTCTCCCAATACTCAACTAAACTTACCCAAGATAAGTTTAACACACTCGAGTCCAACAATCTACGCAGCCTCAAATTAAGAGCAGATGATTGATATAATAAATCCATCACTAATCACTCTCCCCATGGTTCCTTACAAGTGTAGAGCGTCACTTTCTTCGTGCTCACGTTATTATGAAGTCCCTAGACACTAAAAACCGGAGTCTGTTGTTCTTTCGGTAACAAAAACATCATGAAAGTTATCAAAAGCACTACGTGAGATCCAAAAATATACAGAAGCATTTCATTGTTTTACTCGTTGAACCGCATGGAAATTCAAAACATACATGACTACAGTTTCTGATCTCTATGTTCTTTCAATGAGTGGCATGAGACTATAATTTGAAATAAGATCAGGTCACATGACACTCATAGATGATTATTAATTCGGTTTTATAATTTTATTGGTCGACCATACTTTTCAGCGCTTAGATAACCAAAGACTTTGGTTTATATTGAGTTTAAATTTAACTATGACCATAAAAAATTATCTAGTAAAAAAAGATTGTCCACACAAAAGAATTATAAATAAAAAAAATTATACTTTCATTACTCTACATTATCTTAGATTTAAAAATAAAATAGCTCATTCTTTTTATGTTGGTTATTGCTACATATTTTGAAGTGAACGAAGCAGATGGAAAATGTTATCAGAATAATCAATGAACTCACGCCTCCCTTGGAATTTTTTTTTTTGAATTCATTGATTATTCTGATAACATTTTATGTCAAAAATTATTTAATCCTATTCCTCTCTATCTCATCATCATCCACTAGTTCACGTATGTAACTAAAACAAATTAAATGCTACAACCATAAGGCGTCCGGCTAGGTTACAACTTACAAGTTCGGTCACGTAACGGTAAACGGGTAGTAGCCTCCAAAAGCTCCACGACCCTCCCCTTTTAACACACCACAATGTCAATACTAATATACCACCTCCTTCGATAACCCTCTCTTGCAATAACCAACGACTTACTCCAACTTTACGGTCGCTTGCTCTATAAAGCTTACTCTTATGCTTACGGCGATCCCAACTAGCATCGCCACTTGTTCTAATGATAACTACACTCTATATTAACCAAAATTTTCCATCTATCTTCTTGAGCTTGAGCTTTCTTTCAAAAGTGATGGCCACATGAGTTAGAAATCACCTTGTCATTGGCTGAATTTTTTTTTTTGTCAACAAGCGTCCATATATTAAATCAATTTGGGTTAACAGATTCGCGATCGGTAGATCCCGTTTCTTTTAACCGAATGTGACTTACATGGGAAAAAATAGTTCTTCGTGCTCTCGTCCTTTTTGCAAGGGTATCGGCACTGGCATTTTTGCTGCGAGGGATAAAACGTACAAGACATTTCACAAAATAATTCATAAAAAAACACAAATAATCTAACTCTGATCTAAACGCTGGCCAGTTCAAGAGTTCCTCGAGCATCTGAATCATCTTGTCATTGGCTGAATTAAAAATAGCAAATCGAATATTTTTTCTTTTAAAATTAGAGCTCGCTCCATTAGAGATATAGAAGACAGACAGACAGTTGGGTAAAAAAGAAAGGCTAAATTAAGGCAAACGCAAGCCACAAGAGAAGCAAAATCTCTCTGTCTCTTGTCAGAATCCAAAATTAAACGAGAGCAGAACGAAAACAGAGATTTTTCAATCTGTCAAAGCTCGAGATGAACTACAAGTACAGAAAGATTGATTCGTCTCGAGAAACTACCTACCCTGGAGTGGGTGGGGAAGAAGAAGAAGAAGACGAAGTGAAAACCGAAAGCAATTCATCGATGTTATTCTCGGTTCGATTACCCAGAACTGCATATGGAAAGTCTTCTTCTTCTGAACGTTTCATGATCGGAGGCTCCCCGTTTTCTGATGCAATTTTGCGCTTCGATCGCTCAATTCCTCGCGTGGGTTTCGTTCCTTGTTCTACTAGCCACGGCGAGCTCTTCCTCTGCTTCGAAACCTCTCCTCATCTGTCAACCTCAAGATCACCAACAGCTTGTAAACCCTAGGCGCCACGTCGATTTTCTCCGAGCAATGTCTCCCGTCGGCGAACTCATAACCGAGCGCAAAGTCTGGGCCGATTCTTCCTTCCCCGACGATGTATCTCCACCCATCTATGTGTTCCTACAGTGCCGCCAAGACCTCTCCGCCTCCGATTGCCGCGCTTGTTTCAGCGAGAGCAAATCGGAGCTGGAGAGAAGATGCCTGAGCTCCGACTCCGGTCGAATCCACAGCGACGGCTGCTTCTTACGGTTCGACAACCGAGATTTCTCCGAGGAGTTCGTCGATCCCAGATTCGATCGAGCCGAATGCGAGGGAACAGGTTCAGGGGTTGGAGAATTATTCTGGAAAGACCTTGACGAGGCTTTTGTCAATGTGACCCTAAAGGCTGTGAAGAACGGAGGTTTCGGCGCAGCGTCCGCCGGCGGAAGCCCCGCGGTTTATGCCCTGGCTCAGTGTTGGCAAACACTTGACGAGAACTCGTGCCGAGACTGTTTGGTGAATGCTAGATCGAGCTTGAGAGCTTGTGGCGGCCATGAAGCTAGAGCCTTTTTCACAGGGTGCTACGTCAAGTACTCTACACACAAGTTTTTTGATGATGCTGCAGAACGTAAACC
Source organism: Alliaria petiolata (assembly GCA_020283515.1). Lineage (NCBI taxonomy): Eukaryota > Viridiplantae > Streptophyta > Magnoliopsida > Brassicales > Brassicaceae > Alliaria > Alliaria petiolata. Next base: position 99,406,659 of record JAHZTW010000001.1, read on the forward strand.
CGACGATGGTAATTGATTGTGTTGTTTTGAGATTATTAGGAGGAGTTTTGGTCTTCTTCTTCACTCATCGTCAATAGCTTGTGTTTCTCTCTTGCGCAGATCAAGAAAGCTCTATACGGTCATCGTTTTTCCCAGATTTGAGTAATCAGGATGCGATGAAATTAGCAGTTGCTGTGATCTCCTTGTCCCTTCTTACCTCTCTTGGCGCCTTTATCAGTTACAGACGGTTCTCAAGGAAAAGAAAAGGTATTTTTTTTTTGTATTAGCGACTAGAGAGAATCTCATCTAATAAGCACGCGTCTTCAAGGTTTTTTTCTCTTTCTCTCATGATCTTCTTCTTCTTGTTTAGCTCAAGTCCCATCGTGCTCGAATTTCAAATACGAGATGCTTGAGAAGGCGACCGAGTCTTTCCACGACTCGATGAAGCTAGGCCAAGGAGGTGCAGGTTCTGTATACAAAGGGATTCTTCCTGATGGCAGAGTCGTCGCGGTCAAAAAGCTCTTCTTCAACACTCGGGAATGGGCGGATCAGTTCTTCAACGAAGTGAATCTGATCAGCGGAGTTCAACACAAGAACCTTGTGAGACTGCTTGGTTGCAGCATCGAAGGTCCAAAATCCCTTCTTGTCTATGAATATGTTCATAACAGAAGCCTGGATCAAATCCTTTTCAGTGAGTTGCAAAATCTTGTCTAAACACGGACCGGTTTCTAATCGGATTTATCCTGTGGACTAACTTTGTTTGTTATTCCGACACCGCAGTGAAAAACACGGTCCACATATTGAGCTGGAAGCAACGGTTTAACATCATTATAGGAATATCAGAAGGTCTAGACTACCTTCACAGAGGATCTCGTGTAAAAATCATCCATAGAGACATCAAAACCAGCAACATTCTCCTTGATCAAAACCTGAGTCCCAAAATAGCGGATTTTGGACTCGTTCGTTCCATGGGCACTGACAAAACGCAAACCAACACTGGGATTGCTGGAACACTGTGAGTGTATTACCTCTCCACCGATTCTTCTTTAACACCATTTCGCGTTTCAGAAACTCAAGTGTTAAAAAATGTTTTGGAATTTTGGTGTGGCTGTAGCGGTTATTTGGCTCCAGAGTATCTTATCAAAGGCCAACTAACAGAGAAAGCTGACGTTTACGCATTCGGAGTTCTTGTCATAGAGATAGCAACTGGGAAGAAAAACAATGCATTCACGCAAGGAACTAGCTCGGTTTTATACTCTGTAAGCTTTGTTGAAGTTAGGATGTAAAAACACACACACACCTACACAATGGTATTTCAGCTCTGTAATGGGTTCTTCTTGGATGTTGTTGGGATAGGTATGGGAACATTTTAAAGCAAACACTCTGAATCGGTCGATCGATCCACGATTAAAAGGGAAGTTCACAGAGGAAGAGGCCTTAAAGGTTCTTGAGATCGGATTGTTGTGTGTTCAGTCTTCAGTAGAACTGAGGCCGTCGATGTCTGAGATAGTCTTCATGTTGAAGAACAAAGATTGTAAATTTGATTGTCCAAAACAGCCTCCGTTCTTGAGCGCCAGTGTTCTAATGCCAGATGAGGAGACTAGAGTCTGATAGTGTCAGTTTCTTAGGATACTAATTGTTTGTCGTGTTTATAGATGGTCAACGAAGAATTTTACGCCATTAATAAATAACTCGCCTTCTTTACTACATCTATAAATTGACTACATTACTCTTTCATGTTATGTTAACTCACTTCTTTTTTTTAATCGCATAGTACACGTGAATGGTATAAAAGGTAATTTTACAAAAACCATAGCAACTCCATTTTTATCCTTCTAGTACAAAAAACATAGCAATAAAAGTTTGGCTAGGGAAATTGGAATAGTATACCAAGCTGCAACTGGATGTCGATTTTGAAGAATAAAAGTATGTGGAATGAGTCATACTCTTGAATTCCATAAAAATGTTACTATTTATTTGGAATAAAAAATAAATTTTATTCTATCAATTCCATATGGATAAATGAAAAATAAAAGAAATATAGTGTGAAAGTATTCCTAATCTAAAACGTACAGAAATAGATGGAATAACTTCATTTCTTTTTTTATTGCATAACTTCTTTTATTCCATTCTTTTGTATTCCATTTTTTTTAATTCCTATCATTCATGATATTCTTAAAACTGATTACCATTTGCACCCACAATTTTATTTTTGGTTTTTAATTATATCGTTAATTTTTCACTATTTTAAAATCTATTTGTTCACCATTATCTTTTGTTTGTCACCAATCAAAACTAATGTTATAGAAAATATGAAAATTAACGTGGTTGCGATACATATATTTTTTACACGATTGACTTTGCGAAAGAAGTATAAAAAAAATACTGTATCTAAAAAATAATATAAAAATTTGACAAAAATAATGAAAAATAAAAATACAACTATAGAGGAATATTGTAAAGTGATTTTTTCATATAAAACAAATATTTACAAATATAAATAAAGTGAAATACCCAATGAATATAGTTAAAAACATCTCTATGGGGAGTCTCGATAAAAACATCTCTATTGGGAGTCTCGATAAAAACATCTTTATTAATGGGTATATCTCAAGTTGTGAACGCAAAAGATTTTGGTGTGGGCCTTTTCAGTTTTTGAGATATACACCAATTAAATATTATATAATTTTGTGTTTAAAGGCACCTAATTAAATATTAATATAATTTTGTATTGAGAAATTTTGATGGAGACTATTGATATTATGGTAATAAAGTAAAAATTGAAAATAGAAAAGAGTTGATAGTGACTTGAGAAAGAGTTAAAATTGTTTTTATAATAAATATTAAAAAAATATGGTAGTTTTGTATTCTAAATAATAGATTTAAGTTTCTTACATATATTAATAAAATTTTGGAAAAGACTTTTATAGCTTTGTTTTTATTAGTTATTATTTAAATTTTTTTAAATAATAAATAATAAAAGTGTAAATTAATTAAAAATGAACAATAAAATTTTTAAACATATTTTTGTTTAAAAAAATCTATTATTTAGAAACAAAGCCAATATGTAACTAGGTGAATATGACATGTGAATTTTTTTGGAATAAATATGTAATTTAAAAAATATATATAAATAAAATAAAATACCAATAAAATAAAGATCAAAGCATCTTCATTGAGAGTTTCTCATCAAAATTTCTCAATAAAAAATCATATTAATATTTAGTTAATGAATATATCTCAAGATGTGAACACTTTTGTTATGTGTCTCTTAAGTTTTTACCTTTTTAAGATACATCAATTAAATATTAATCTAATTTTGTATTCAAATATCTCTAACTAAATATTAATATAATTTTGTGTTGAAAAACTTTGGTAAAACAATTTCTATATAGATATTCTACAAAAAATAGTAATAAAATAAAAGTTGTGGCTATAAAATAAAAGAGAAAAAGTTGATAATGATTCAAATGTTAGAATTATTTTTATTTTAAATTTAATAAAAGAAAAGGGTAGTTTTGTATTTAATTAGATGAAAGTGACATGTGAACATTCTAAAAATATAAATAAAATAAAATATCTAATGAAATATAGGTAAAAACATTTTTATTGAGATTCTCTTAACACAAAATTATATTAATATTTAATTGATAGATATTTCAAAAATTTATTAGAGCACACCAAAAACTCTGGTGTTACTTTGATATATATATATATATATATATCAATTAATTAAATACTAATATAATTTTGTGTTGAAAGACTTTGGTGAGAGATTTCCAATATAAAATAAATGCTATACGAAAAGGTAATAAAGTAAAAGTTGTGGATGAAAGAAGAGAAAAAAGTTGATAGTGACTACAGAAAAAATTAGAATTGTTTTTATATTAAATATAATAAAGAAAAAAAAAGAAAGTGAGGTAATTTTATATTTTATATAGGTGAAAATGATATGTGAACAAATTTTTATAGACAAATATGTAAATTACAACTTTTTTTTTTGACATCAAGTAAATTACAACTAAAAATTACAAAAAAGGTTTGAAATAATTTTTGATTTTAGCTCAAACTTTACTTTTTTTCCTCAACAATATTTCTTCTTTTTGACAAATCACATGGGCTCTAGCTGGTAATACTTCATAATTGTGAAATAGTGGAAGAAAATTAAGCTATAGAATCTCTTTTCACTTGCTAAAATCCAACAAAAACAATGTTATTCGCAAACACCACCATCATAAATGAACTATATAGCAGATCCAAACAATATTAGTAAAGCAATTTTTGTTTTAATGTTTCGAAATCTTATTAGAACAATAGAACCTTACCAATTATGTTTTAGAGCACAATTATAGTTGTTTAAATCGAGGATTTTTTTAACAACATAATATGTTCGATTAGGGAAATGGTTATTTTTTTTTAGAAAAAAACGAATGGTAAATAATATTAAAATAGTTAGAACATATTATAATTAGTAATAAAAAATAATAGTGTACAAAAAGTTGTCCACGTCGCTTTCTCCATCGAACAGTTATTTAACGTGTAGTTTTTTAAGACTATCTACTATAGTGATTTTATTCGACACCCGCTTTTTTACATTTTAATCATTCAACACTTCTTCAACTTTTATCATCTGCCATAGTTTTGTTTAATAAAATTTAACATCTAACCTTACCATTTTAAATTTATATTTTTAATTTTATTTATATTATTACTATTACATATTAATAACAACTATCGATTTAAATGTCTTATAAAATCTTATAAATAAAAGCTTATAAAGTTCTAGTGTTCTTATAAATCTACTTATAACTGTTTTATAAAACCTTATAAAAGCTTTTTAAAGTTTGAGTATTCGTATAAACTTCTTTATAAACGTTTTATAAAATCTTATAATTTTTATATGTCCAAATGAAACGAGATTAGTCTCTTTTTATAGAGCATAAAAAATGTTAATTTTTGGTAAAATTTGTTTTAAAAAAAAAAAATTACTATCAATTATTTGAGCTTGAATAATTTAGATGGAATAAAAATTTACAAAAATCTGTACAATCAATAGAAAAATAGCACATGGCTATGTGGAACCCATTATTTTCAACTCGTCCATATGTGTTCACAATAAATTTAACACTCACATTAAAACTGTTAAACTGTTGAATATTTTATTCAACACACGTTAGGGTTGTTTATTGGGTCTGTTAAATGGAAGCGGCGTTTTTGAGAAGTACGGGATAGTATTTTTAAAGTCATGTGGGGTTTTTACCTTTTCAATAAAAAATTATAATTAGATCTGTGGCTCATTTTTATGAAGAAAAATTGCAATTTGCACCTAACAGTAGTAACGCATCCTATTTGATGTGTTGTGTGTTGCCAATGTACGGTTTTGTATATATATATATATATATTATTTTTTTAAAATAAAATTTTATATAGTTCAAAGTATTAAAAACAATCAAATTTATTATTATTATTAAATCCATACTACAATTGTTATAATCATCTTTAAACTTTTATATTTGTTTGCTCTGTCCCGTTTATTTTGTACTTGAACCGTAATTGATTCGCATTGTCCCGTTTATTTATTTCTTACCGCTTAATTTTGTCAACATTCAGAATTCAATGGGCTTTTATTATAAAATGAATTGACGACATAAAAAAACACATATTCAATCTACAATTCGAGAAGATTTGGAATGATTTAAGTTTTAATAAAATTTTAGATGATTTTGGATGAATTAGGTAAATTGTTATGATTTGTTATTAAAAAAGGTGTATTGGATTAAGAATTTTAGAAGATTGTGTGATTTTTTTAAAATCTCTTGTTATTCAACTAATGATTTTTAAATGTCTTTCCTAATCTCATGTTATTCAATCAAAAATTTGTAAAAACTAAATCAAATCCACTGTTATTAAAAATATTTTAAGTAGTAGATTTTAATAGATTTGGGGGTGTATTGGATTAGGAATTTTATAAAATTTGATGGTTCTTTTAAAATCTCATATTATTGAACTAATGATTTCTAAGGGTGCAACTGGATGACATTTTAGAGGAATAAAATTGGGAGGAATTGCATATTCCTTTGCATTTCTCCATAATTCTACCATTTAAGATGAACAAGGGTTCCTCCACATTTAATTGGGTCCCACTAAATTAGAGGAAAATATGTCTTATTCCTCCAAAAATGGTACTCTACAAAATAGAAGAAGAATAAAGTTGAAAAAAACTGGTTGAACAGAAAATTATTCAACTCATTTTTTTCCACTCATTATTATTCCTCTTGTTACTTTAAACTACAACCAGTTGCACCCTAAATGTCTTACCAAATCCTATGTTATTCAATCAAGAATTTATAAAAAGTAAATCAAATCCCTTGTTATTGGAAATATTTTAAGTAGTGAATTTTAAGAGATTTGAAATGATTTTAGGATATTTTGATGGAGCTTTCTAGTTAAAAATATAAAAATTTAAATCTCATAGTTTTAGGTGGGATTTGATATAACTTTATTAACAAATCATAACAACTTCCATAATTCAATCAAATCATATAAAAACACATTAAAACTCAAATTATTACAAATCACTTCAAATGTTAAGTTGAATACACCTCTTTTAAAATCTCTTGTTATTCAACTAATGATTTATAAATATCTTTCCTAATCTCATGTTATTCAATCAAAAATTTGTAAAAACTAAATCAAATCCACTGTTATTGAAAATATTTTAAATAGTAGATTTTAAGAGATTTGAAGTGATTTTAGGATGTTTTGATGGAGTTTCATAGTTAAAAATATAAAAATTCACATTTCATGATTTTAGATGGGATTTGATATAACTTTAATAACAAATCATAATAACTTTCATAATTTAATCAAATCATATAAAAACACATTAAAACTCAAATCATTTCAAATCACTTCAAAAGTTAAGTTGAATACACCCCTTTATGAAATCCCACCTAAGATTTAGGTTTTCATATTTTTAACTAACAAACTCCACCAAAATTATTTAAAATCAATTAAAACCTTCTTAAATTTACTACTTAAAATATTTCCAATAACAATGGATTTGATTTAGTTTTTATAAATTCTTGATTGAATAACATAAGATTTTAAGTGATTTTAATTGGTTTCACATAAATTTCATATTCAATAACATAAGATTTGAAAAGATATTTATAAATTATTAGTGGAGTAATATGAAATGTTTTAAAAACTAGAAAATTTTCTAAAATTCCTAATTCACTAAACTTTCCACAACGTGTGTCAAAAGTAAATGAATAAAAGACAAGTGTATGCATATGGATTAAATCAAATGGAGACATTAATTATTATTATTGTTTTTTTATCAACCACATTAATTATTAAGAGCAGCTTTCATTATATCTTTTATGAGTTTTTCATAAATAAGAAAAACTTTTGGATAAGTTTCTCATCTATTTAAGAAACTTATTCAATAATTTTTTTGTGTGTGTGAATTGTGAAAGAATCATATAAAAGACTGTAGATAATACTCTTTGCATACATCAGTTTTTTTATGATTATTCAACAGACCCTAAAAAATTTGTTAGTTTCTAATATTAAAATAAATAAATATTAGCTGGCCCCACATTATTCCTTCACCATTTTTCCCCACTCCTTCCCCTAAAAGCCACAACTAACAAACCCTTTTCTCTCCAAATTCCCCACTCTCGTTTCTCAAACTCTCCTCCGCGGATTTCGTCCTCCGTCGCGCCTGATTTCGACTCTCTCTCTCTCTCTCTCTCTCTCAGTCTCAGATTTTAATAATTTATTTATTTCTCCGTGTCGTCGCTTTGTTTTGACCGGAACATTCTTTCGGCAGCTACCCGAGACCTCACTCCCGACTGTCTGGTTTCATCGCCGTGAAATAAATTTCCACAAGGAGTGCTAGGTCGAAGTGACGCCGGAGTGGTAGTCGGTATTCCGAGAGAAGCCCTAAGAGTAGCGTCGATTTGCATCATTATTAGACTATCTTCTTCTCCTCTATTTACATCGTCGCACATTGTGTTCCACAATGGAAAGTAGCAGCCGATCTGCATGAGAATAATTTTCAGGTAAACTAAAATCCGTCGTAGCGAAGATCTTCTCGCTCTCACACACGGCCTTTGTGATTTGATCTGAGTTCCATTACTAGGATTGCTCTAATAAATTTTGTACGACATTTCTATGATTGTGATATCTATGAAATTCGTTTGTTATTTTTTTTTTGTTTCCTTTCCAGATAAACAAGATGAACTACAACAGAAGTATAAACGTATCTCATGATGCTTTGGTTATCAAACCCGAGCACCGCACCCATGGTTCCAAAGGGCATGCTCTACCTCAAGACTCGGAAGAAAATAGAGGATCAATGGGTGGGCAGAGTAGCACAAGTGTGGTTGATCAGGTGCGGACGCCACCTGAAGATGCCGGTGTCACTTCTTCATCCACCGTTTGCCCAGCCCCCGTTTGTAGGCAATTCTGGAAAGCTGGAAACTACACTGATGAATCCAGTTCAAAGTCTCAGCAGCCAAGTATGCGATTTTTACTTTGTCTACTCTTTGCTTGGTTGAGTTAGTCTTTGTCTCTGGAGGCCAGAGTGCATCGTTTCCAGGGTTTTTCTCTACATAAGTGGAAGCGTTTTACTTATTGGTTCTTGACATATGTTTCACAGCTGGAAAAAATTATCTTCATGTGCACCCTATGTTCCTTCACTCCAATGCTACTTCACATAAATGGGCTTTTGGTGGTATGCAATCATAATTTTCCTTTTCTTTTTTTGGTATGTGGCTAGCAAATATTATTATTTAAGCGTTTCAACAAGACTTATCTGGTTCTCTCTACTTGCAGCTGTTGCAGAACTGCTTGACAATGCTGTTGATGAGGTACGTCCTTTCTTTTGATGTGCTTAATGTTTAAATCTGACTACCTGCTTGTTCATCACTGCAATTTTTGTAACAAGATTCTTTCGAAATATTTGTTTTTAACACATCTTAATGTCGCGGCAAAACCGAAACTGTTTTGAACCTTAAAATACTTGATAGACTCATTTATTCTTGATAGAGAACCTGTCATTCCCGGAATGGAGGCGCTTCACTTTCTGACTCTGTCTTGTCTTTTGTTTCATTGAGGTGGAAGTTTGCCCTAAATATTAGTAGATCATCTTAAAAGTTTCTGAATGACAATTTATTAATATCTTTTGTGCCCTGTATCTTCATCACCCTATAGATCCAAAATGGGGCCACTTTTGTCATTGTAGATAAAACCACAAATCCGAGGGATGGTACACCAGCATTGCTAATTCAAGGTATTTTTGCATGTCATATTTTTGAGTTAACTTCTGCGCCATTTCACAAAGGGGGGCATGCAAAAGGAAGACTTTTCTTATCATCCTTGCATTAAACTTTCAGATGACGGTGGTGGGATGGATCCTCAAGCAATGCGGCATTGCATGGGTTTTGGATTCTCAGATAAGAAATCGGATTCAGCCATTGGAAAATGTATGAATCTTTCTCTTCATTCTTTCAACTCGTATCTTCAGTAATGATTCTGCAACACATTTCTCTATTTATGATTTTGCAGCAGAGATCTTTAGATTTGATTCTGTATCTCATTCTTCGTTTTGATTCTTTAGATGGAAATGGGTTCAAGACCAGCACAATGAGACTTGGGGCAGATGTCATTGTTTTCAGTCGCCATTTGAAGAACCAGTGAGTGGCCATTGTTGGTTAACTTATGTGCTGATGTTCTAACCTTTTTTTTATCCATTTCTTTATCTTTTGTCAATCCTACTTTCGGGGGATTATAGAAATAGTAAATATGAGTGTATGTATGTTTGATCGTTTTTACCTTTCTGGTTCCCTCCATTAATCATTTCATTTTTCAATTTGCTTTCTAAACCAGAGAAGATCCTGATTGTTTTCTTTTCCATCTGACTAGAATATGGACACAAAGTATAGGGCTCCTTTCTTATACGTACCTGACACGTACTGGCCATGATAGAATAGTTGTTCCCATTGTGAGTCTCTTTCTCTCACACATATAAATGTACCTTGTTTTTCTGTAATCTAACCGTGTAGCCTTATGAATATTCAGTTGGATTATGAGTTTAAGGCATCAACTAGCGAATTCGTGACATTGCAAGACCGAGAACATTTTATATCCAGTCTCTCCATTCTACTAGAATGGTCTCCATTTTCAACAGAGGCAGAACTTCTGCAGCAGGCAAGGCCAATTTTCTTTTTAAATTTTTCTCCATGCGACCCATGTTGTTTACAATATGTATATTTATTGGTTCCTTGGTTGGAGTTCCTTGAGTGTGACATTTCCCTATTATGAAACTATTCATAAAAGCTTTTGGTGAGCTTTGAATTCCATGTATAATTTATTGATCTTAACTTTGAAGCCATCCACGATTGCTCTCCATGTCCATAATTCCACATTCATGGATGTTGGTAGTATTTATATCTCCGCCCATTCCTTGAAAATGAGGATGAATGAATGGCCCGGTTACTCAAGTGAGCTATTCAATGGGGATTTTAGCGTGCGTTCAATAGGCTCCTTCATGTTGGCTCTGTTCGTGCCCTGTATCAAATAAAAACATTTCTTTTATCTGATATGTTACCACGTTTCTCTTTCCGGTGATAATTTGCTTCTTCTTTTTTCTCATCGTGGCAGTTTGACGACGTTGGATCACATGGGACCAAGGTTATCATCTATAATATGTGGCTCAACAGCGATGCTAAATTGGAATTAGACTTTCACTCGGTTGCAGAGGTTAATATTATTTATCTTTCTTGTTTCTGATCTTCTTTTCATTGCCAAGTATTATCATTTTATTAAGATCTTGTTTTGTTCCTTTCTTTTTACAGGATATTCTCATTGAAGGAAACATACAAAAAACTGGATGTAAAATTACCAATGATCATATTGCAACCCGGTTTTCGTACTCCCTTCGTGTAAGCTTCTATTTTTTCTGGTCAATAATGTTGGGAACTGTTTATTGCTTATGTTCATGTGCAAGTGGCATACACGTTAATATTGAACCATACATGTATGCGCGAATATACTCATGAATACTCGTGGGAAATACATAATACACATAGAGTCATAGACATAGATAACGGGCTGCAGACAGCTATATATCCGATAATACTTGTGCAAGTGTATTATAGGGATGCTAGACAACTGACATGCAACTGAAATAATATACTTTCTGCTGCTGATACCATTTTGCAGGTTTACCTATCCATATTGTACTTGCGGATTCCTGAGACTTTCAAGATTGTCTTGCGTGGTAAGGTTGTCGAGCAGCATAACGTTGCTGATGATCTCAAGCATCCGCAGTACATCTTGTATAAGCCTCAAGTTTCTGGACATGAACAGGTGCGCAAAATATGGAGAGGTTTTTATTTTTCTTCTGAACCTCGTAGTTATTTTTCTCCTTTCTTATGATTTGAGTCTCGCGGTTCACTGAGCAGGCTGAAGTTGTAACGACGATTGGATTTCTGAAAGAAGCTCCCAAAGTAAACCTTAGTGGGTTCTGTGTTTATCACAAAAACCGCCTAATAATGGTGAGTTTTGAAATGTTAAATATGTTAGCTCACATTCACTAGAAAAAAGGATTTTCACATACCGGGATATTATTTAACATTTTGTGCCTCATATAACTCAAAGAAAAAGTGTCTAAAAGTTGCAGGACTTGTCTACACTGATACTAGCATGCAAATATAAGGGGGGTTTTAATCAACTTAAGATATTTGAATTCAAAATTTGCCACAGAAAAGTTTTTTTTACCCCAGTTAAAGACTACACAAAAGTATCCCGTCAAGCTTCTATCACAAATTCCCCACATAATCTTGTATGTTACGTGACCTTGTCTGATTTGTTTGTCCCTTTCAGCCATATTGGCAGGTCTTTCGCAACGCAAGCAGTAAAGGAAGAGGAGTTGTTGGTAAGAAGCTGCAAAAGGATCAAATCAATAAAACAACAGATTTCGTACTGGTTTGGATGTTTTTAGCACAGTTCTTTCTGATGGGTGAATTTATGTTAAGTTTTATGTGTTTGCAGGTGCTCTAGAAGCTAATTTTGTGGAGCCAACCCATAACAAGCAGGATTTTGAGAAAACTATCCTTCTTCAGAAACTTGAAACCCGTTTAAAGGAAATGACACTGGAGTATTGGTAATTTCCTAGGCCTTATCTTTTTGGTGGATGTTATGTTGCTAGCTTTATCTATTTCCTCCCCAAACCAGATAATATTACAGAGTTTTCGTAGTGTATGGGAGATGACCATATAAGATATCTTGCTCTCTTGCTGAGCATGGGACTTGAGTCCTCCGTTTTGCCTCTAAAAGTTTCCTCATTACCTCTGGGTTGGCTTGTATCACTTTCCACTGTTTCTTACTATTTCAAATAATAGGAACTGCCATTGTGTGCTGATTGGGTATCAAGATAAGAAGCTTCGTCCTAAGGTAGCTCAAAATGTTCGACCTGGTGGTACACATGGCAACATGATCCAGAAGAATTCTGGTGGAGATAGTGGCAGACAAGCAATAAGTCCTCCTCCAGGTTTCCAAGCAGTTTTTTCTAATGCGGATTTGGCATCTCTCCCTAGAGTTTCTGTTGAGCCAGGTAAAATGCTACTAAGAGTTTAACTGGGGGCATAGTTGGTCTTTGACAACACTAAAATTAGAGTTTTAAATTCCTGGCATAATATTGGATTGTTCCAGTATTATGCCAAGTAACATGAAAATGATAGTGCCTCAAAGGCTCTACTATTTCGTCTTCCACACTTGAAAAAAAAAAAAACTAAAAGTAGAACAACCTAATACGCAATATCTTAGGGAAAACTGACACTGTGCTTCTGCTATTATTGTGATGTGTGGAAGGAAGAGTTAATTTAGTACAATCATTTTGTTGGACGTTGTTTTGTAACACAACAATTTTAACACTCTCTGATGCTGACACGTGATGGTTGTTGCATTATTGTTGCAGTGGTGTTGGAGAAGAGGAAAGAACATCCTGATTTTGTTGCAAGTGCAGCGTCAAAAAGAAGGGTGGGAAGTGATGGATTTATTGTCCCGGGGCAGAATCGGGTTGAACAGGTACCTCAAACGCATTTCCCTTGCGTGATATAGCCCACGCTCCCTGAAACATGATGGTAACTTTAGTTTGTAACCATTTCTGCCCCTGAAGGTTATTCAAGGATCTGCAATTCGTTCACAGGATAGTGAAACTGTCAAGTTGATGGAAGAAAACAAGAAGCTTCGAGCAAAGTAAGTTAAAATTATGTGACATATATATATATAGTCAATTTCTGCGTATGTTTGGGATAGTGATATCGGCCTTAAATTTATTTTCTCTCTTATACTCAGATGGTTGGACCACAAGGTGCGAAGTCAAAACCTTGAACTCAAGGTACTTCGTTATGGCATTAACCTCCCTTTTTCGTATTACTTGTCTCTTTAATTTGCGTGTGGTTTTGACTTTACCAAATCCAAACCTCCTCCAAAAGGCATATCAGATATATGGAGCTAATTTATTTAGCCTCTCTGAGTCCTGGCCTCTGTTAGAAAAGAAAACTAACTATTAATCGGTTAGTAAGTTGCTTAATGGCAATTCCATCGATCACTTTTTTTGAAAGACTAGATTGGCCTATGTCGCCATAAGTTCCTCCATTTTCAGCTGATTGGGATTCGACAATGAGTTTTTGAGTCAAATGATTGCTAAAGCGATCTTGTTTTTATTGGTGATACCAATTTGGGTTTTGTCTGCGCAGGCCATGAATCTGAGGAGTGAGCTCGCGAGCTTTAAAAGTGAGTATGAAAGGCTAATGGAAGAGCTACAAGCTCTGTCTATGGTGAAAGAGGAGCGCAGAAGAAATGTAAATACGTAGGAACTTTCTCTGCACTCTAAAATCACTTTTTTTGACTAGTCATAATGTCCTTCTACCTGCTATCATCTGGGTGGAAAACTAAACATCCCTAAGTTTCTCTCTCTACTACGTAACGTAAGGATATATAGCCCTTAGGTAAAGAGACAAAACAAAATGTGAAAAAACAAGATTCATGTTTATGAGATTAAAAGATCCTTGTCTAAGAAATCATGTTTTTATTTTGGGGTCAACCCTAAGAAATCATGTTAAACTCTACTTAAACGTAGATTAACGTTATCAGTTGACATTTTATCTTGAATCGAGTTCAGAATTTGTGAAATTGTAACTTTAGTTCATATACGGGGCCGGTATGCCCCTTCAATTTTTTTTTTGTCTTGGTTTTTAATTTCCAGCGGTTTACGATATTCAAAATATTTAGTTTTGGAATTCACTTTTCAGCCGTTACAATACTCAATGTATCATCATTCTTGTAATTAGATTTGCAAATTTGTAATCCGAGCATTGATTTAATCATAACTCTACGCTAACTAATTCTATAATTGTAATCCGAGCATTTATTAATTAATCAATAACCCCACACTGACTATTTCTAACATTGTACGTGTATATTCGGGTTAGAAAGTCATGATTTGTTTGGACCAAATTACCAGAACACTAATAAATGCAACCTATGTCTGTCTACGTCACCTAATTCCAACTACCCAACCAATTAGCGCATGGAAAGCCCATGAGCTAACGGCTAGTCACGTGAGTGCGCACAAGCATCCATGAGATTTTAGCGTATATTGAATCAGATGCTTCTTCTTCAACCACATTTTATACTCCGGCTGGGGGGTCCACCATGTCCTCCTACCACGTGGAGAAAAACAATTCGTTCGCGCAGATTTGTAAAATGAATGCGGATGTAGCTGATTTGCCCAGCGTGTCGGCATCGTTCCCAACCGTCGGATCCTGATCGCGCCAAAAAAGGGAAGGGGGGCATTTCGTAATACACCAGAATTATATAAAAGTTTTATGCGCTGGAAAATACTCGACTCCGACGAAGAAGTGATTTCATTTCCCCCCCCCCCCTCTCTCTCTCTCTCGTTGTCGTCTGAAGAAGGAAACCGAATAGATTCAATTCAACGATTGCGATCTGTTTTCCCGAGAAAATAAAGGAAAGGAAGACAAAACTTCTTCGCCGTCTGAGATGGCGGAGGATTTCGCAAGGGCGGTGGAGGATGGGCTTAAACTCGCGAAACGGATTTATTTCGGAAACGACCGAGCGGTTGCGGCGCCGAGGCTAGCGGCGCCGATGGAGAGATCGTCCACGGCGCAGGCATACCTTCCTTCGGCTCCAATGGTTTACGCTGTAATACCCGACCCGGGAATAGTGGATAACCCGGACCTACCTAGCTATCAGCCTCACGTGCACGGCAGGTGCGACCCACCGGCACTGATTCCTCTCCAGATGAACGCGGTTGAGCTCGACGTCGATTGCTATCTCGACACGGCTCTCGTTACCCTCACCGGATTGTGGCGTGTCCACTGCGTTATGGGAAGCAAGAGATGCGATTGCCGAATCGCTATTCCTATGGGAGAACAGGTTCCGCACAAATCTCCTTCTGAAATTACTCTACTGTTTGGGTTTTGGGATGTGGAATTAGGGATTTTGTCAAGGATTCGCTTGAAGCTTTCTTAACCAAAAAAAAAAAAAAAAAAAAAATTGTATAAACCCTAGACTACGCACAGGATAAAATTGTTCAGAATTGTTATAGTCTTTGATGGTTTACAGTTTACACTATGTAGCTCAAATGCTTCATCTTGTTTGTTTGTTTGTTTGTTTGTGTCATGGATCTCAAACTAATACTATATGGCGGCTAACAGGGTTCAATTCTAGGTGTTGAGGTTGAGATTCTTAGAAAATCTTACACAACCCAACTGATCACAGCTGAAGATGGAAACGAATTGGAGAAAACGACACAGCCTCAAAATGGGGGCTTCTTGAAACCAAACATATTCACTCTTACAATACCACAGGTGATGTGCAACTTGTTGTTTGTGTTTCTTTCGCTTCTGTTGCCTCTTTCTGATCGTTTCTCTTCTTGTTTCCAGGTTGATGGAGGTACCAACCTCTCCATCAAGATGTCTTGGTCTCAGAAGTTGACGTATAACGAAGGGCAGTTTTTCCTCGATATTCCTTTCAACTTCCCTGAGTATGTCACTCCTGCTGTAAAGAAAATCTCAAAGAGAGAAAAGATATACTTGAGCGTTAAAGCCGGTACTGGAACACAACTTCTCTGCAATGGGTGCAGTCATCAACTAAAGGTGAGATTTCTTACATCTTTTCGAAAACGCTCCATGATATTTCAGGGACCCTGCAACTTTCTCATTCCATTCATGTACTACAGGAAAAAATGCGGAACGCAGGGAAGTTGAGGTTTTCATATGAAGCAGATGTTTTGAAGTGGTCCAACACAGATTTTAGCTTTTCTTATACGGTACAAACTCTCACTGCTGCTGCTTTTTGTGCTCCAGTGCTCCAACACAGAGTCTAGAATTCTACACTTGCAAGGTTTTGCATTGAGTTTAGTCGTAAAGAGTGTTTATTCCTTTCTTTTTTTTTTCCCCCCAGGCCTCTTCAAGTAATATAGTTGGTGGACTGTTCCTTCAATCTGCACCTGTTCAAGATGTTGATCAGAGAGATATCTTTTCTTTCTATCTTTTTCCAGGAAAGCAGCAAAAAGCTAAGGTTTGATTTTCTACTTATTTTCGGCGCAGTAAATGTCATTTGCAGTACAATGTTGAGTTTTTTTTTTTTTTTTTTTTGTCTACTTCAGGCATTTAAGCGGGAGGTAGTTTTTGTTGTTGATATAAGTAAAAGCATGAGTGGAAAACCTCTCGAGGATGTAAACAATGCGATATCGACAGCTCTATCTAAGCTTAATCCTGGAGATTCCTTCAACATTATCACTTTCAGCGATGATACTTCTCTGTTTTCGACATCAATGGAGTTGGTTACTCCAGATGCTGTTGAAAGAGGCATTGAGTGGATGAACAAGAACCTTGTTGTCGCTGATGGTACAAACATGCTCCCTCCCCTAGAGAAGGTTCTTTCCACCACTCACTTGTAGCTTAAAAAGCTTAACACCTTGGTGATTAGAGCCCCTCAGATCGAGTCCTGGCATTAATTTGACCGACTTCTTTTGATACTTTCAGGCTGTGGAAATGCTTTCGAATACTCGTGGCTCCATTCCTATGATCTTCTTCTTAACAGATGGGTCTGTTGAAGATGAGAGACACATTTGCGATGCAATGAAGAAACGTCTAGCTAGTGCTGGATCAGTTTGTCCACGAATACACACTTTTGGGTTAGGTAAACTTTTCTCCAAGGTTTTGATGTGAAATGACCAGGTTCATCTTTTTATTTACCTTTTCATTTGTGGACTCTTTGCAATATTTCAGGTGTATTCTGCAATCACTACTTCCTGCAAATGCTTACAAATCTATCCAGGGGCCAGCACGAATCAGTTTACAATACAGGTAAAACTTTGACTCCGTATATGTTGAACTGAAGGAAAAAGTTACACTATATGTAATATAGTTTCTTAAATATACAGATCACATCGAGGAACGAATTGACAAACTGTTTACAAGGGCTTTATCAACTGTTCTTGTGAATGTAACAATCGAGCCCCTGCAGAATCTTGATGAAGTTGAGGTGTGCCTCTATGCTAAGATTGGTTGCTTATCTTTTCTGGCAGATCTTTTTTTGTTTCCTTCGATTATATAGAGTCGATGCCTGGAAACTGAAAGTATTACCTGTGACTACTATTAGGTATACCCCTCAAATATTCCGGATCTGACATCTGCAAGTCCATTGATGATATATGGGAGATACCGAGGAAAGTTCCCTGAGAATGTGAAAGCCAATGGGCTGCTAGGAAATATGAGCAGCTTTTCTGTAGACTTGACTGTACAAAGTGCAAAAGACATGCCTCTGGATAAAGTAAGATCAAATTCTCTCTCATTATCATAATCAAGGGGCTTCCCTCTTGAGACATCCGGGTTTAACATAAACTGTCATTCCCTAAATATTTTACAGGTATTTGCAAAGAATGTGATTGACTTGCTTACTGCTGTGGCATGGTTCTCTGAAGACAAACAGCTAAAAGAGAAGGTTCGTGTACATTTATGCACTTGCTCAGTTTCGTCCTCTTGAAGATTTTTTTTCTTCATTCTGCTTTTTTTATTTTCTTCTCAGATTGCTAAACTAAGCATCCAAACCGGCGTACCATCTGAGTATACTCGAATGATCCAATTGGAGAACACAGAAGAAGTTTTGAAACCCAGCGACACTGGTGGAAAGAAAAAGGTATTTGTCTAACTAAAACCTAGTGATTTGGTTCTGTTTCGAGGACCAAATCAGACTCGTTTTAACTCATTATATATTCATTCACCAAAAATTTCAACAGACAGCGAGTAACGGCGAGAAACAGAAGATGATATCAAGAACGATCCCACTACAAAACCTCGGGATAGGGTTTGGTGATATAACAGCCACGAGAGAGAATGTTCCACCAGGATTTGGAGAACAGAGAGCACCTGATGCCGCAGAGAAGTTCGTGAAGGCTGCCTCGAGCTGTTGTGTCTCCCTGTGCAACAAATGTTGCTGCATGTGTTGTGTCCAATGCTGCACTAAGCTCAATGATCAATGTGTCCTTGTCTTCACACAGCTCTTCACAGCGATTGCTTGCATCGCCTGCTTTGAATGTTGCACAAATATTTGCTGTACCTGTGGAGACGACTAGTTATTATATATATATATAAAAGAATGATTTTGAATATTCGAGTGTAAAGCTTCAAAGTAAGTTTGTACATTTACCTTACACTGGCATGTAATTTCTGTACGGCCTGGTCATAAATAAAAGGGAAAGGCTGTGTTTCTTCTTTTGGATAGTTGTTGCCTCAGGGGAGAAAGTGTAAAGAACAGACATATCCATGTGTTTCCTTCAACAACTTGCTCGATTTCGATCTCTTAAACCATTTATTATTATATAAAGAATGCGATTTTGGTGAATCGACATTCAACAAAGTCCACAAAGATGGGATCGAGTGCTAGAAAAATGGTGACTTGAAGTCGTAAGAAACTGATTTCGAGGGATTGATCATAGGAACTTGAACCCAATTTTTGATTTGCTGGCTTTTTGCTGGCTTCAGGGATTTGTGTTTACTGTGTCTTTAAAAACATGGGACCACTATGATCATCTTAATCTCCTAAAGCTATTCAAGGAGATAAAAGACCGTCGACAGAAAAAGAAAATTTCTTGGATACACACACACACACACACATACATGTGCTTATTTGTATGCCTCTTGAAATATGAAGGTTTGTTTTCATATTAACTTAATTTTTGGTGCTGTGTTGTTGATCTCTCTTTGATTATGTAATATTTGATTTTGTTGGATACAGATTTTTAGTTGGGTTCAAAGAAAACTTAGTGGAACGAAGCATGAGTCAACTACTTCAGGTTCTTGTGAGTAAATATTCTCTTAAAACGAAGGCTAGTACATTAAGAATCTTTTTGCATAGACCATTGATCTGTTTGATGATGTATATTTAGGTCAAGAATCATCAGGACCTGCTTTGAGTAAAGAACTTCAAAGTTGGCCTCAAGACGAAGAAACCTTCTTAGCCATTGGAACACTTGGAAATAATATCTGCTCCAGGGAAGAAGAAGAAGAAGCAGATACTAGCAAAGATGTCACTGCCA
Organism: Alliaria petiolata; assembly: GCA_020283515.1. NCBI lineage: Eukaryota > Viridiplantae > Streptophyta > Magnoliopsida > Brassicales > Brassicaceae > Alliaria > Alliaria petiolata. The sequence continues at coordinate 99,426,280 of JAHZTW010000001.1, forward strand.
TTAATACTGATGTAACAATCGGGAAGAAGAAATCGCTCTCTTTTCTCCTCAAGAAGATGTTTGTTTGCTCAAGTGGCTTCAAAACTCCACCTCATCTTCTTGATTTGTCTCGAGGAGATTCATTGCCCAATACACGAATGGAAAAGGTAATTTTTATCTATGCATATATGATCAAATTATTCAATTCTCTACAACTTCTTTTTATCGTACAGCGATATTTATGTAAAGAGCAACTATAAACATTTTTCTGTATGTATGGTGTTTTTGTACAGATGCTAAGGACAATACTCAACAAGAAGATACATCCACAACGTTCAAATGCTATAGCAAAGAAGTATTTGGAGAATCATAAGATTATAGATGAAGCTCGTTCAAGTGTTGACGCCGACAAATGGGTTAAGACTGATTCTGAATGTGAGATTTTCTAAATATTTTTTGTTCAAATCGTAAAAATTTAAAAGAGTTTTCAAATAATATATAGTTTATAATGCAATTAACCAAGTGTACATGGCTGCCGTATTGCGGTATTTAGTTAGATCAAACGCATATAGTAAACTTCATAAGGACAGATTAAAATGCTGAAAATATGAAAAATGTAAGAAATTTAAAATAGATAAATAAATAAATAGAAAGATCGTAAAACAAGAATAACGGTATAGGGAAAGCTTAATTTAATTTCTTTGATGATTACAGATATTGTCTTGGAGATGTAGATTTCAACCAATAAGCTAAATGGACCTGATTGATTGTCATGGTAATAATAGAATGTAAACAAACCAACAAAAAAAAAATTATTAACAATTTTTTTAAAAAAATAAAATATGGAAATTAGCAAAACATGACTACTTATTTTAAAAAATAATAATAACCAAAATCTTTATGTTCCAGGTATCAAATGAGTGATGTAAGTTCAACTGTTCAAGATATGAAGATGGGTCAACAGATAATTACAGTTTACAGATGTTTATTTGATTGCCAAATTTTTCACATTTCTGTTTTTGTTGTTCATCATCTTTCAAAATATATTTTTTCAGATTTAATGTGGTGACAAAATCTGTTTGTTATACTGTACTGTTGTAAGTACAAATATTCATCTTATATAAATAATTTTAGTTCTTACCATGTAATAATATGCAAAAACAAAAAAAGAATATATCTACAATTCAAAATAATTGAAGAACGACTGACTGAGTTTAATGCAATTATGAATTGTGTAAAATACTAATATGTTGATGAAATTTGAAATGGGAATTAATTAGTTCAATTCAAACAAAATGAAACCCAAGTGTAAAATTAAATAAAATGGGTTGATTTTGGAATATTTACGGAGTTTTGGGCCTTTTAAGTATTATTGCGTAAAAGTTAAACGCAGTTTGGGTTGGATCTCGTTCGAGCAAAACTTGTCATCGTCGTGAGTCGCCGTCAAACGATTCATAATCTCTCTTAATCTCTCTCTCTCTGTGAAAGTTAGGGCCTTTTCTCCGTTTCGTGTTCAATTATCGAGAGGAAGAAAAGGGGAGATCGGAAACTGACAAGTCAAAAAGGCAAATGCGATCGAAGAGTGAGTTGTAGAGTTCCGATGTCTTGGGCTGCTCCTGATGATATCTTCTTCTCCACTTCTCTTGCCGCATACTTAGACAGTAAAACTCTCTTTCTCTCTCTCTCGAAATCTATAAAACAAAGAAACTTCTTTATCTCTAATTGATTTTGTTTTTCCTGCAGAGAAACTTCTTGTCTTGCTTCGTGATGGTCGGAAGCTGATGGGTCTACTTCGATCCTTTGATCAATTCGGTACTTGTTGTGTGCTTTCTCTTTCTCCGTTTACTGAAAGTATAAAATCTCTCTAAGCGGTGTTTTGTTCGTTTATCGTATTCTTGAAGCTAATGCTGTTTTAGAAGAAGCTTATGAAAGAGTCATCGTGGGTGATCTCTACTGTGATATTCCCTTAGGTCTATACATAATCCGTGGAGAAAATGTTGTCTTGATTGGCGAACTGGTAAAATTAATACCGATTCCTCTTGCAATCTGATATCAAGTTTCCACTTTTAAAAACGATTGAATCAGTTTTTGCTCTTGCTCTTAGGACATGGAAAAGGAAGAGCTTCCTGCTCAGATGGTTCAAGTTTCAGAAGCAGAGATAAAAAGGGTTAGTGCAATATCTCTTCTTGCTTCAATGTTTCGTTTTGATTGGGCAGCGGATTTGCTTTGATTTTTTTATGGATTCTACTGATCAGGCTCTCTTATTGTATATGATCAGGCTCAGAAAGCAGACAAGGAAGAAATGCTTTTAAAGGGTACTATGCGAAAAAGAATGGAGTTCCTTGATCTCGATTAGAAGAGGCATTCAACTATGTGTTGCAGCATTGTAGAAACTAGACAGCCTGAAGATGGAGAGCCTCTGAATTTACAAGTCATAATGTTAGTTGGTGTGTGTGTGTGTGTGCAGATGACAGTGATGAATCCTCTCAAGATCTTTTGCTCTGCTTTTGGGATGTAATTTCTTTCGGAACAAAGCCTTTCTTTTTTTATTGAACATGATGATATGAACAATCACATTTCAGACAAACCAAAGGGTAGGTAGAGAGACTAGAGAGAGATGATTATTGAAAACAAAGTAGAGACAGAAACAACATAGTGGCGTCTCCTCCAGGTCCTTTCACTCCGGGTAAGAGAGCATTGTTATGAGGGACTCGTGTTGAGGAAACCGGGACAAGAGGTGAGAGCGTTTCGCGAGCTCAAAGTCCTCAAACTGGAAAGCGGGAGCGCAGGTGCAGCCGACAAGAGAGAAATGGTTCTCCGAGTCCCTAGGCTCAGCTTTAAGCAGAGTCCCATCGTGAGAGAAATGGACATCCTTTGTTGGAAAAGAACCAAACCAGATGTTTGGAGGGACCGTGTACTGAGGCATCTGGTCACCTTCAATCAGGTCAGGACCAAGACATGTGAACTTCAACTTCCCATCATCGTAGAGCTCCACAACCTGATGATGGAGACAACAACAGGGAGAGAGCCATATTCAACAACAGAGATGAACCAAAACATTAAAACAAGGTTGCTTTTCTTCGCTGTTATGGCAATAAGAGGATTGAACTTACAGTAATGGGTTCACCCAAATAGAAGTGCCAGGTTTCAGCCATTGGTATGCGATGAAGACGAGAAACATTCCCAGATGGAAGCAAGAAGTAGATACTTGTGCTCACTGCTCTGTCCACCTTGACTACAGAGATTCAGACAAGAACAAAAAGAGAATCAAAACAAGCCTCTGGAGCCAGTTTCTAGATTGTTGAAATCAAAACATGCCTCTGGATCTAAAACAAATTCACAAATCAAGCATACTATTTTCCAAGGACACAGGATGTTCTCTTGAGCAAACCATATAGTGAGATCCACCCAACAATATCTAAATCCGATTAGATTTCAAATCAATTGGATGCAAATAAACAAGAGTGAGAGAGAGAGAGAGAGAGAGAGAGAGAGAGTTACAGGTGGGTGGGAGCTGAGAGGTGGAGAGGAGAAGAGAAGAATCTGCTGAGAGGTGGAGAGGAGAAGAGAAGAATCTCTGAACGTTTCAAAGAAAAAACCACCTTCTTGGTAAGACCTGAGATTGAGCTTTCGGACGATTTCTGAAGACTTGACCATCTTCGACGATACTCACTCACCCACTCACCGATCTCTCTCTCCCTCTCTCTCAAGCTTTTTTTACTTGGGTTGGGGGCAGGTCTCTTCCTCTTTCGGGGTGAAAGTAGAAACTTAAAAAAGCTGTCTCTACTCATAACCACAATTTTTTATTAATTACAAAATAAACCCATACGTTTGTGTTGGAACGATAAACATCCTCTCCCCAAATAAGAATTGAACCCAAAATTTTACAGCTTTTTATTTTTTCTTCACTAAACTTATACTTCTTCCTCTCCCCAAATAAGAATTGAGATTCATTAAGAGAGATATGTAACTTGGAACTCTAATTCGATATGCATCAAGTCAGGTATTTGTCTAGCCAAAACCTAGTGATTTGTTCTGTTCCCAACTCCAGCTCCGATGTCTTGTGCAAATTAAAGAAGACAATGACAAAATAGAGATCAAGTGTTTAGACACTACTCAAATGTACACCTATTCCCCCATGATTGTATTAATATGTTCGTTCTATAGTGAACATGTGTTTGATAGTAAATATTTTTGGATCGTAATCCATGATTATTTGTCCATGCATCTATAATTTTGTTCATACATCTCCTCTTTGACCAGTCTTTTGCTTCAAACAATGGTATCAATCTCTTCTTTTAATCTTGTGGAACTCTTTTGGATGGTTTATTAGTTGCCCCATTTTCCGATGTTCCCGCCATGAAGATATCCTATAGAAGTTAACACAATTTTTTATCATATCAGAACAATCAATTTGAGGTTTGGATTCTAATTTAATGTTAAAAGTAACATATAAACATGAAATATTTCATGTCATTCAAGTTTTGAAAATGACTAAGGAGACATGTCTTTGAAATTTGCTTCATGTACCGTGACCACACATCAGATCAACAGTTTTTTTTTGTGTCAGTGCGTAGAGTGCACGAATAACACAAACACTAAAAAATCCAAAACCATTTGAGAGAGACATAAATGGAGTTGGGGATGTTCCTCTCATAAAACAATACTGGTTTAAAACATATTGATTTTCAAATAATAGAAAAAAACATATTTTTAAAAATCTATTATTTTATTTTAGTAAGGAGAGGACAAATATATCATTGTATACTATAAATAATGTTAGTTACAGAACATTTTAGATCTAGTGCTAAATTTAGAAGCCAAAGATATATTTAGATACCATTCGTTTGGTTCGTTGAGATTAGGAGGGGTTATTGGAAGAAATATTTTAAAGAAATGTTAGAATTTTCAAAATCTCTTGTTATTGGTTGATGGATTTTGATATTCTTATTAAAATCTAGTGTTATTGGTTTGATGATTTTTAAAATCCATACAAAATCCATTGTTATTCAAAAAGTTTAGGTTTTAAGGATTCTAAAATTCTATTAAAATCTTTGTTATTGGGATATGAATTTTAAACAAATTAACACATGAAACAAAACTTTCAAAATACTACCTATCTCCCTAAGATTCTTAAAATCAATTACAATAAAATAATTTTGTAAATTTTCTAAATATACAAACTCTCTCCAACTCTAACAAAACTCTTTACAAATTTAACAAAATTTTCTAACTTTTAAAATCAATCAACTCCTAATAAATACATAACCCCTCTAAGTCAACTTGATACTACCGTTAAGACCCGGAGAAAAAGCGATTAAGAACATTGTTATCCGCCGTTCATGTTTTGGTTCTAAATTTAGCATAGATAGATGTGTAATAATTTTACTTCCGTTATCAAAATTTCACACGGTTCGGTTAATATCATACGGTTCGGTTAATATCTCGATCTATAATATATTTTGTGTTTTTTGTTTTCTTTCATTTTATAATTATCTCTCTTATAACTATTTTTTAACTTTTTATCTTATTTTTACCATTTAATCATTAGCAAATATTCTTCAATAATTTTGACACTATTAACTATTAAATATATAGAATATTTTATACCTTTTCATTTTACCATTTTATAGTTTTTTCTTAATATTTTACACAATATTAAAATAAATTTTTTTAATTTTTTTAGTAATTAATTATGAAAAACTATAGTAGTATAGTGTTTTTCATATATAACTTGAAATACTTGAGAACATTGTCAAAATTAAGTTGATTATTTTTCTATATATTAAAAATATATGATAAAATAATGTTATTATGTATTTAAAACATAAAAAAAAAAATCATCAACATAATTAGATGGTAGAAATATAAAGCCATCAAAATGATAATGTTGCTCGGCATTAAGGACGGCTCTGAGCAACATTATCATTTTTTTCAATAAAAAGCATCACACGGAAACAGAGCATGTTGATTTCCTGCCTAGTCACTATATATATATATATATATATGGCTATTTTTGTATTTGAAAAATAAATGATTTTGAAAGAAAAAAAATGTAAATTTGCTTGCTAATATCAAGAAAAGAAGAAAGGACAGAGCCTGAAGTTAAAAACATTTTAGATCATCAATAAAACCGGGTTTATATTCCCCTTAACTGGTATGCTAACCAGTAGCTGATTCAGTGTTAGAAAATTTAAGAGTTGATGAATCTGATTCCATAGATGGTGGGATGCTATTACACTGACGACGTGGTGTTCACTTGAGCAACATCAAAAGAAGATGTAAACGGACCATTTTAAAAGCCCTACCTATTCTTTGTAAGAAGCCTCGGAGAGATGGGGAAACTCTAGCTTCTTCATTGTTGGTGGTAGAACATGTAGAGAGTTATGAAACTTTGAATTAATGACTCGTAATAAATATGTGTAAATGTGGTGTGTTGTAATGGGAGAAAAAAAGGTGAAAAGGCACCAAAAGGAAAAACATGGAGCGTGTTGTGAGCCTTATAAGTCCAATGTCAAGGCAATTTGCATAAATCAAAAATAAATTGATTTGAAGGTGGAGAAAAGGGTTGTTTTGCCCTAATGTTAGTTGGTGTGTGTGTGTGCAGATGACAGTGTTGAATCCTCATAAATCTAGAGTTGTGTACATTTTTATTGCTCTGCTTTTGGGATGTAGTTTCTTTCGAAACAAAGTATTTCTCTTTATTGAACATGATTTGACCAATCACATTTCAGACAAACCAAAGGTAGGTAGAGAGAGATGAAAATTGAAAACAAAGTACAGACAGTTACACCTTCGTATGTAACAAAACAACATAGTGGCGTCACCTCTAGGTCCCTTTCACTCCGGGTTGTGATGAGCGACTCGTGTTGAGGAAACCGCGACAAGAGGTGAGTTGAAATGAACCAAGACTTGACCATCTTCGACGATACTCACTCACCGATCTCTCTCAAAGCTTTTTTTTAGACTCCAAACCAAATTCTTACTTGGGTTGGGTTCCTCTTTGTTAATGTCATCTGTCATCCAAAATTGGCTTTTCTAAATCTTTTCGGGGTCAAAGTAGAAACTTAAAAAGCTGACAACTTTTAATTAATCACAGTAGGAACCCATACGTTTGTGTTGGAACGATAAACATTGAGGATGAAAGTTGTGCTATGCTTTTAAGTTTTTCTTCAAAATCAGGGTTCCAAACTCAAATGTTTTTATTCAAAAGTAGTTTATATACACTTCAAAGTCATACATATTAAATATTATAGCATATCCCAACTCAAAGGAGGAAGCAACAAACGGACAAAGGACAATCGTGGTGGAAAAGCCAGAGAGGATTTAAGGTGAATGGTTGACATATATCACACTAGTCTTTCCTTTGTGTTGTAGGATTTCTTAGACTGTTACATTTTCTTCGCATTTGAGAGAATTCATTGTAATCTCCAACCGTCGTGGTCGAGACGGCAGACGTTAAGTGCATGGGAGTACACAGTATACTTAAACATCAAGACTCGTGTGTTGAAAACTCAAAAGAGAAACAAGTATAGAGAGAAAGCAAAGAAGTGAGAGAAAGAGAGAGGGAGAAGATGAAGTTGCAGGGTCTGTTGTTGGTGGCTATTTTCTTCAACCTTGCATATACGCAGCTGGTCAAGGGGCAACTTCGCAAGGATTGCAAAACTAGATGTGGCAACCTCACCATCGAGTACCCATTCGGCATTTCTACAGGTTGTTACTATGACAAAGATCCTAGTTTTAATCTCACCTGCAACGAGGAAGGGAAGCTATTCACTGGCCACATGCAAGTGATCAACATTTCTCACAGCGGGGAGCTACGGATCCGGAATGGTATTTCCTACTCTTGCTTCGACAGAAATAATTTCGAACACGGAGTCTCGTACCAAATTAATCTAGGCAACTTAAGTCTTTCGGACAAGAACAGGTTTACTGCAGTAGGCTGTAACACTTACGCGTTCATGACGACTATTATTGACAATCGAAACTACTCAACCGGATGCTTGTCGGTATGCGATTCTCCTCCAGTGGCAAACGGATCGTGTTCTGGGGAAGGCTGCTGCCACACCTCCGTCCCTAAAGGGAGCAATCATTTCCTAATCACGTCAAATCGCTTTGACCACCAGATGTCTATTAATAACTCTAATCCTTGCAACTACGCCTTTCTTGTTGAAGATGGTAATTAAGTTTAACTTCAGCTCGAAAGAAGATCTTGAGAATCTGCGGAATATCACGGAGTTCCCTGTGGTACTAGATTGGTCTATTGGAGACCAGTCATGCGAGCAAGCTGGAAACACAAGCATTTGCGGTGGGAACAGTACTTGTTTCAATTCCACTCGCGGAGCCGGTTACAACTGCAAATGTACACAAGGTTACGAGGGGAATCCCTACAGTCCATACGGTTGCCACTTGAGATTGTTTGATTTCTTCCTCTGAGTGTTAGTTGTTGTCCTCATACATTTCTTGTTGCCTCTTACGCTGCCAGATATCGATGAGTGTACTCATGCTATCCATAAACATAATTGCTCGGATCCCAGCACCTGTCGAAACACGCCTGCAAGCTTCCTTTGTAAGTGCTCATCTGGTTACCACTTAAATGCCACCGATAATAGCTGCATGCGTAAAGACAAGCCTAAATACCTTGAATGGACTGAGATTTTTCTTGGTAAGCAAAGCTCTCTTTTCACTCATTCTGTATTCTATGTTTCCAGAAACAACAACAGCTCAGCTCCATTCTTTTTTTTAATGTGATGTGACCAGGGACCACTCTCGTCTTCCTGGTCATCCTGCTTGTCGTTACCTGTGTACAACTGTGGATGAAGAACCGGAAGGACACCAAGCTCCGTCAACAATTCTTCGAGCAGAATGGCGGCGGCATGCTGATACAGAGACTCTCTGAAGCGGGGCCTTCAAATGTTACTGTCCGAATCTTTACTGAGCAAGGCATGAAGGAAGCCACTAATGATTATGATGAGAGCCGAATCCCTGGGCCAGGGAGGCCAAGGAACAGTATACAAAGGTATATTGCCGGACAGCTCAGTTGTTGCTATAAAGAAAGCTCGGCTTGGAGACAACATCCAAGTAGAGTTGTTTATAAATGAAGTCGTCGTGCTTTCCCAAATCAACCACAGGAACGTGGTCAAGCTCCTGGGATGCTGTCTGGAGACTGAGGTCCCGTTGTTGGTCTATGAGTACATTGCGAGTGGCACCCTCTTCGACCATTTGCACGGTTCTCTGGCTGATGCTTCTCTTACATGGGAACACCGTCTGAGGATAGCAATAGAAGTCGCTGGGACTCTTGCATACCTGCACTCCTCTGCCTCGATTCCAATCATCCACCGGGATGTCAAGACGGCTAACATCCTCCTGGACGAAAACTTAACCGCAAAAGTAACAGACTTTGGTGCGTCAAGGCTGATACCCATAGATAAAGAGCAGCTCACAACTATTGTGCTAGGAACTCTGTGTTACTTGGACCCAGAATACCATAACACAGGGCTGCTGAATGAGAAGAGTGATGTTTTTAGTTTCGGGGTAGTACTGATGGAGCTTCTCTCTGGCCAACAGACACTGAGCTTTGAAAGGCCACAACAGTCGTCAAAACATCTAGTGACTTACTTTGCTTATGCTATGAAAGAGCAAAGGTTGCATGAGGTTATTGACGGCCAAGTGTGGAACGAGGATACTCAGCGGGAGATCCAGGAAGCTGCACGAATCGCCGTTGAGTGCACAAAAATGACGGGACAGGAAAGACCAAAAATGAAAGAAGTGGCTGCAGAGCTTGAGGCCTTGAGACCCACCGAAACCAAGCATCAGTGGTCGGATCCCTATCCTGAGCCAATGGAGATTGGGCACTTGATCGGGATTGGAACCTTAGCAGATCAAGGAGAAACCAGTGGCACTTCAGCGTCAAGAACTTCTTTATGGTAGTATTATATAATATATCATCAATCATTGTGTTTGTAATCAAACCCTCTTTAATCGGTATGTATCCGAATTGGTATTAGAGAGTTTGGAGTTCTTACCTAAATTTCATGAATCTATCTCTATTATAATATATAATTGTGGTTATAAAAAAGATATAAGCAACTCATAGAAGAAATTCTAGAATCTCAAGAAAGCATCAAAAGATAACAGAGCATTTGCGATCATGGGCTAGATAGATTTCTTTTTTCGTCTGATCATCAAGTGTAACTCTCCTTGATTGTTAAAAACAAAACAAAAACCTCTGCGTAATTGTTACCGAAACTAAATAATTTAGAGCAAAACAAACAACTTCGAATTCATGACTCCAGATATCTAAATGTTATTCTTGTAATGGGAAGAAAGAAAAACAAACAACTCGTAAAGGAACATTATAAGGCAAACTTCAAAGAAACCAAAGGGTCTCTCTACACATAACCACAATTTTTTATTAATTACAATAGAAGGAACCCGTATACGTTTGGGTTGGAACGATAAACATCCTCCCCAAATAAGAAGATGTCCAATTGAATTGCAAGCAAGATCACAGCTTTCTTTTTTGTTCATTAACAGAAAAACTTATAGCATAGCACAAGTTTCATCCACATTCACAAAATCAAGGCTCCAAAACTCAATGGTTTTATTCAAAACTCAAAAGTAGTTTATACACTTGAAAGTAATACATATTAAATATCATTGTTATAGCATATCCCAACTCAAAGGAGGAAGCAGATCCATTGTCTAAAAGGAGTGATCTTTTCAAAACGCAGAGCTACAACCCCTTCTGGACATGGTCTGCATAACTCCATTCATCAGTCCTTGAACCGATTTCCCAACTCCAGCTCCGATGTCTTGTGCAAAATACTTGGCCTGCCACAATAATGTGAATCTGTCTGTCCCCATCGAGAAGTTTTTCATTCCAATATGTAGTAACAAGAGAAAGGTTTTATTTTACCTCTTGTATGCTTTTCTTCAGATCAAAAGCATCTTTGACTCTGTCATTCAAGAACGCCCATGTATCGCGATACTCTGCTAACAAAAAATGAAATGATGATACCAAGCTTTAAACTTCTAATGTTGTTTTTCTTCAACCACAATACCACATAGCAAATGTATCCAAGAGAGGAGGGAGGAAATAGACCTGGGGAGTCATCGGTAAGCATGTAAATCTCGGTGGTTGAGTAAACTCCTCCAAGAATAGTGCGCTTGACATACCAATCTAAATCCGAGGCTCCATCTCCAACAGCGTGCCATATCTCATCAACTAACATTGCCCGTTGCTTAAAACTGGCCGGGACGTTCGCTGGATGCGCCTAGTGAGAGGAGATGTGTTCAACACCAGGATTTGATTGAGTTTGTCAAGAAAACAGGGGAAAGCCCAAAACTTACCTGGATGCTCAGAGCCTGAGGCCATTTTGACATGTAAGGGACCTGCATTTCTAGGCGAATTCTGATGAGCTTAGCGATACGTTCACTTGGGATCAGGTTTTGCAAATCCAATCCCGAGTCTATTCTGTCGATAAGCACTTGTAGGCATTCATCCATGAAGAACTGAGCAAAAACGAAAGTCAACAAACAGAAGCACCAAAATCCAAAAGTTTCAAGCTTCCAATCTAATAAACCTATATAGATTTCCAGAGAGTAGTATTTAGTGACGACATTACCTCAACAAGTGCAGCTTCTTTCCTGGAGAAAGACCCAACAATCGAAGGAGACACACCAACATCTCTTGAACCAGCCATCATCGCTTCCTCCGTCCAACCTAATCTCGGCTGCAGAAACTCCCAACATACAGAAATCAATCAAAATTTTGGAGAGGGAAATAAATGAATCGGGAAACAATATACCCACCACGTGACGGAGAGACGCAGAGAGAACACGAGCCTGCTCTTCCTGGAACTCGGCTCTCGGCTTCCTGCTCTCATGTCGACGAGGTCCTTCCCCTGTACCCGTAGTAGAAGAAGACGCCGTGGGACCCGATTGATTAGGGTTTACAGACTGACTGCCCATCGACGATTCAGTATTACCCATCGACGAAGTGCAGAGACCGGAAGTGTAAGAGGAAGGGATGATTGTGGACCTGAGCTTGGGAAATCGGAGGAGGCGGGCGGTTGTGAAACCACCGGCTAGAAGACGCTTCGCCGCCGTTCGGTACATCGTCGCCGTCGGAGTGAGGGATTGAGTGTTTGACACGTAGATGAGATCGTTGCCACGAGAAATTAAAAGAGCTTCCTTTGATTCTCCTCGTAACCGACCCCGTTTACTAAGGTAAGGTAGCAAAGTGATTGATGACGAACAAATCAAGTTAATTTATAATTATTTTCTTTTGCCAAACTACTTATTTGCTTAAATGATAAAATATCAAAAAGAAAATTATGTGTAATTGAAATTTTTTTTTTTTTTTAAACAACCGTGTAATTGAAAATTGAAAATAATGATACCAATCATATAATTTCAGCTAATCATATAATTTAGGCATAACAAATGTGCAGTAAACAAAAAAAAAGGCATATAACATAATAAAGTTTTATTTTCATTTTCATGTCGAGTAATTTGACTCGATAATCCTGATCCATCAAAAGTGTTATCATTCACATCGAACCGTCCACGTGTCACATAACACCGGCTTCACAAATTCTTCTGGATAACAAAGCCCATAACATATGAGCATATACAAATCACAGCAACAGCAAAAAGAAATTTTCATTTTCATCTCTGCACGAACCACAAAGATGGCTCTTGCCATTGCTTCTGCTCTCACTTCCACACTCACTTTATCCACGAGCAGAGTGTTGTCACGCACCGGTGGAAAAATGAGCGAGCGAGTGGTGGTGGTTCGTGCCGGCAAAGAAGTTTCTAGCGTTTGTGAACCACTTCCTCCGGACCGCCCTTTGTGGTTCCCCGGTAGCTCTCCACCCGAATGGCTCGATGGCAGGTTCGTAAATAGTCCATTCTTCATTTATTTATTTTTGCTTTCTCCAGTAAACACTTTCCTTTGACTTTAAATTACTACTCGTTCTTGCAGCCTTCCTGGTGATTTCGGTTTCGATCCTCTCGGTCTAGGTACGAAAACATAAAAAAATCCATTCGGGTTTACAAAATAAACCGAAAATTAAACTAAACCGGTTTTTGATGGACAGGGTCTGACCCGGACCTCCTGAAATGGTTTGCACAAGCTGAGCTCGTCCATAGCCGGTGGGCTATGCTGGCCGTGACCGGAATCTTAATACCGGAATGTCTCGAGCGGTTAGGACTCATCGAGAATTTCTCATGGTACGACGCAGGGTCTCGTGAGTATTTCGCGGATTCGACCACGCTGTTTCTGGCCCAATTGGTGTTGATGGGCTGGGCTGAGGGTAGAAGATGGGCGGATTTGATAAAACCGGGGTCTGTGGACATAGAGCCTAAGTATCCGCACAAGGTGAATCCTAAACCGGATGTTGGTTACCCGGGAGGTTTATGGTTCGATCCGATGATGTGGGGGAGAGGTTCTCCTGAACCGGTTATGGTCTTGAGGACTAAAGAGATTAAAAACGGACGGCTTGCGATGCTTGCTTTCGTTGGCTTCTGTTTCCAAGCTAACTACAGTACTAGTCAAGATCCAATTGAGAATCTCATGGCTCATCTCGCTGATCCTGGTCACTGCAACATCTTCTCGGTAAGCTCAAAATTTTGATGATTGCGATGATGAATATGTGTATTGATCGGCTTTCATTTGGTACTTCTTTTGCAGGCATTTACATCACATTGATGGGGATTCGTTTGCTGCGGCGAATAAGTTTTTTTTTTTTATGGCTATAGAATGTATAACTTTTGTATATAGTACTTATCACTTATCGTTTTTACGTTATGTTATGAATTCAATTATTTATAAGAATTGATTATCAAATTCAAGAAGTGTTAGTCAAGAATTGATTATCCTAACACACGTTTTGTTTTTTTTTTTTAAGGAATGTTAAATTATATTCACACCAACATTTTTCAACCTGAATTTTTCATAAGAAATGTAAATGATTATCAAATTCAATACTGAATGTTGTTGGAGTAAAATAGATTATTCCCACCAGACCTGAACCAAACGAACCGGTATGCTTGTTTAACCGGTTTGGTTTCTAATAAGTTTCTTCTCCATTTTTCCCCTTTACGGGAACTCCATCGAATCTCACACTCGCATACCAAACTCACCAGCTTCTGACACAGACTTGTCAACCCCATAATCTTTCGTCACGGATCTTTTGCGTTAATTTCACTATTTCTCGGCTACATCTGAGAAAAAATCCCCCCTCATGTTTCTATTTCCGCGTAAATCGAATCATGGTGGAGAATTTGCTTCCTACTCGATTTCAATTTCATCTTCAGAGACTTGATCCTAGGCGTCGCCTTACTTCCCTCGGTGCTTCCCACAAGACGCTGCTCTTCACATTTCTCTGGATCGCCGCCTTCGGTTCCGTCTTCCTATGGCAGCGAACGGCCTACGTCGGCGGCTCCGTCGTTGGTCCCGTCGGAGGGAGGTTCACGGTTTTCGGCCGGGTCAAACCGACCCAGCCACTGCCTCGCCTGAGGCCAGTGGTGTTCGATTTGAAGGATTTCGGAGGTGTAGGCGATGGGTTTACGCTCAACACGGAGGCGTTCGAGAGAGCGGTGATTTCGATCTCGAAGCTTGGGAAAGACAGCGGCGGAGGACAGCTAAATGTGCCTCCTGGACGGTGGCTCACGGCGCCGTTTAATCTCACCAGCCATATGACTCTTTTTCTCGCCGAGGATTCCGAGATCCTGGGATTTGAGGTTAGTGAATGAATTTGATTTCCCCTGTATTGTCTTCATCTCGAAACAAAGAACAGAAATTATTATATATCATTTTTGTGGATTGATCGGTGACTGTAACAGACGCTTTTAAGCTCTGTTTATGTCGAAATTGCAGAGCTCTCAGCGCTTAGAACCACATGAGAGATTTATAGGATATAGGCAATTTCGAGAATCAAAATTGGAGATAATAGTGATAGATTCTAGAATTTAGGTTTGTAACCAAAGGGTGCTTAGTGAGAAAATGAGATCTCTGCCACACACACAAAAAAAAGCTTTTATTTTTCAAGGCTTTGCGTGATTGCTGTGTGAGTCTTGTTTGCTTGATGTGTCACTTTAATTATCAGGATGAGAAGTATTGGCCTTTAATGCCACCATTGCCTTCGTATGGTTACGGTAGAGAGCGTCCGGGACCTCGTTATGGGAGCTTAATCCATGGTCAAAACCTCAAAGACATCGTAATAACCGGTTAGTGATTCCCTCTTTCGAGATCGTGTTTGTGAAACCATGGTAACCTCGGCTAGTTATTTAATGGATATAACAAACAGGTCAAAACGGAACAATAAACGGACAAGGACAATCGTGGTGGAAGAAGCATCAAAGGAGACTTCTCAACAACACGAGGGGACCTTTAGTTCAAATAATGTGGTCGAGTGACATAGTCATCGCTAACATAACACTGCGTGACTCACCGTTTTGGACTCTTCATCCATATGACTGCAAAAACGTGACAGTAAGGAATGTCACCATCTTAGCTCCTGTAACCGGAGCACCAAACACCGATGGGATTGATCCGGGTATGTTCATTTACCGCCTAACTATCTCTTCTCCGGTTGTTCTGTGCTCGATAAATTTAAAAAAAACATTTGCACTGTGTCCTCTGACTGTAAACAGATTCGTGCGAGGATATGGTAATTGAGGACTGCTACATTAGCACCGGGGATGATGCGATCGCGATAAAGAGTGGATGGGACCAGTTTGGCATTGCATATGGACGACCTTCAACAAACATTCTAATCCGTAATCTCGTTGTTCGCTCTGTGATCAGGTAAAAGAGTTTTCTCATTTCTCATGTTTCAACGCAAAAGGACTCAAAAATTGAGAAAAATCGGAACTTTTCTATATGTTTTTGAGGATGTATCCATGTTTTGGTAGTGCCGGTGTATCAATCGGAAGCGAAATGTCGGGTGGGATATCGAACGTGACGATCGAGAACCTTCTGATCTGGAACTCACGCCGCGGAATCAGAATCAAAACGGCTCCAGGACGAGGCGGTTACATTAGAAACATAACCTACAAAAACCTAACACTAGACAACGTTCGGGTTGGGATCGTGATCAAGACGGACTACAACGAGCATGCGGACGATAACTACGACCGGAAAGCGTATCCACTACTTTCGGGATTCAGTTTAGCGGGAATCCGAGGACAAGGAGTGCGAGTGCCGGTCCGAATCCACGGGAGTGAACAGATTCCGGTGAGGAATGTGACGTTTCGGGACATGTCCGTTGGGTTAACGTACAAGAAGAAACATATATTTCAATGTTCGTTCGTGAAAGGACGAGTCTTTGGGTCGATTTTCCCTCGGCCATGCGAGAATTTTGATGTTTATGACGAGGAAGGTCGCCTTGTTAAGCCTGCTGCCGAGTCCAATGTGACGGACATCGATTACGACATTTGAATGTTTTTCCTCAATTCACAATCATTTGTGTATATAAACGTAAATTTTGGGACAACAAAAAAATGAAAATTATTTGCTTTTCTTCTGACGATTTCCCTTCATCTCTGTTGGATTTTTCTCATTCTGATATACAGTATGTAAATTTTAATTAGAAAAAAATAACATATATAGATAATAAATGTCTAAAGGAGAAGTTCTTTCTTCCAGTATATTCATGAAATATATATTTGTGAATGATATTTTCTACCCATTATTTATGAGAAAAATTATAACTTCTAAATAAGTATGGTTGTACTTTTGTATATGTATCATGTGTATTTGGGCTAGAGGAGTGGATCGCAAGTGTTGATGCGAGGATTCGCTCGCAAGTCGCTACCAACTGTTTGTTACAAATAGGTCGAACTAATGATCATAACAAGTTGAGTCTGAATCCGATCATCCTTGAAGAACAATAAATCAGAACGAAAGGAATCATATTGCTTTACTGATCGAATTAGAGAATACAAAATTTTGATGAATGGATTATGGATTAATGCAAGACCTACTCATAAATGTTGACGTTTACTATTGAGGGTAGAATTGTTATTGGACCGAACTTGAATTCTAACCCAACACAAAGCTCAACACCAACGACGAATACAAATAAAATAATTTTTAATTGTTATCAGAAATACTGTATCTGATTTATATAAAAATCCTAATTTAATGTCACGAGAAGCATGTTCCACTACTAAAAGTTAATTAGCACAGTTTCAAACATATGTAATAATATGTATATTCTGCAAAAACACTGACGACTCCAATAATGGCCACCACCCATGTGGCGCCTCATCAACTGTATTTCTTTTGCTCGATTATAATATTTTTCCTTATTTTTATTTATAATTGTTATAATATTTTACTTTTATCCTTGAAAGACTAACAAGCGCATGCGTACCTTTTTTATGTAACAAAATGAAACTGCAGAACAATTGTTTAATAATTTTTAGAAATAATTATCTAAACAATTTTCAGTTTTCACTTGTCGAAATGCTTTCATATTTTAAATTTATTAGAAAATTCGATAAATAAAGTATTTGATTGTTACATTGACCTTAAAAAAATTAGTTGAATATTAAAAGGTTGAATCACCTTCTAATTATCAAAACAATAATAACAATAATAATATTATTATTATTATTTTAAAAAAATTCATGTGCGCATTATTTTTTATTTTATTTTAAAAACTTGTATTCGTATCATTGTGTACAATGTTCCATCAGTATTTTACTGGCAGAAAAAGAACTATACAACGTGGCTACGTATGAACCTACGAATACGATTGGCAAAGTCAACCATGTAAGGCTTGTAAGCTTTGAAAGTGTACTCTCATACACTTAATTATAAAATAAAACCCTAATTCAAGAAGACAGGCTTTTGCATCTGTATAATATAATTACACGTTAAATTTAATTTTTGTTTATCACTTAACAAGGACGTCTACTATGATATATAGTGCTACTAGATTAAGAGTCGTATAAACGTAAACTCAAATGGTGCATGAACAGATGTGAAAAAACAAATATATATATTAATTGGACACGTTACTCAACTTGCCTCGCGGATCTGTATTCCTTCCCCAACTACTACACGCATTTCCCACGAGTTTGACGATCTTTTTCGTTTAATCTAAACCTATCTACTTGCATAGGCCCATAGCCCACATTTTATATTTTATTAAGTTCTCACCAATAAACTCAAAGTTAATTGTGAAAAATATCTTGCATTTTATATCTAATCTTCTTGTAATAAAGTTTCCATCAATTATGTAAAAGAATGACTCCTTGCATTAGACGACCTTTTCTTGGTCTTGGTTTATATATTGTATTATAAACTTTTATTGCGTAATTAGCAAATTTGGATCTAATCCATAATCAATTTTTTATAAATTAATTAATTTAATGTGTTAGAAATGTGATTGGTAACATTATCTAGTTTTTTTAAGCACTTAAATTCACGTCTCAAACAAAATATAATCTCTCCGTTTCTAAAACATAATATGTTGGTTTGTTTACACAAGTTAAAAATCATTAATTTTTAGTTATTAATATATACATTACTTTTTCACATTAAATACTTTTTAATAACTATTAACCCATAATAATTCAATGATTTAAATATTTTTTGAATTTACCATTTGTTAGCATTAATTAATAAAAAACACATTTAAAATTTTAAAATATTATTTTTTATGAAAAAAGAAAAACATCATTTTTTATATGAAGGATTTAAATACTCGTATATTATACATACATGCAATCAAAAGGAGCCTGACAAATCAGATTAACGGGTTGATGAGTGGAAGGCTTTTGAATTTCAGTAGGTCGCGTAGCAGCGTAACACAGCTCCTACCCCCCGTTGTATTTGTTCTAAAAATCTCCACGCGTAGATTATAACCAACAGTACTTGGACACGTGTCACGCCAATTTTGTGCAGACAACGTGCAGTTGCCGGCCCCTTCTTTCTGGTTTCCTTTCCTCCTTGCTTTGGTATTTCTTTGCTTTCCATTTTCTTCCATTTTTCATTTTAACTTTATTACTATTTTTTATTATTATAAAACGCATAACAACAAAAACGTGGTCGACGGAACATGTGGATGGTGGAGTTGTCTTGAACTGGGACCCACTCACAGTTAAGCAACGCCGTCAAGGTTTCCTCCGTTTACGTTTATCCTGTTGGACGATAGTACCCTGACATATGGATTAGTCGTATTTGCCGGATATTCATATTAGGTCCTTTTTTTTTTGGATGACCATTTCATTAGCCATTATTAGGTCTCAAATCAAACTCTACGTGCCAAACATCAATTGCGTTTACGCCTCATCTAATATTTTATTCTTCGTTACGTGTTAAACTTTTGATTATCAATTTTTAGTTATTATATGGTTCATGGCAATTATCAATTGTGACGGTCGACATGTGTATTGACTTCAATTTTTGACTTTTGGCTTCTGCCGCATTAATTTCTAATCGTCGACTCGCAGACTTTGGTTGTTATTATTTTGTTCTTAATAGACAAACATTAGTTTGTATCTCTGCATGAATCACGCGTTAATAAACTTTATAATAATTGTTTTAAAAATGTTTCGAGTATATTCAAATATAAGATTACATCATTTGAATGAATAGCATTTACAAAATGCCAACGAGTTGAGGCTTGACTGTTGACTTCAGTGACTTGTAACGCGTTTTGCTTTTTTCTTTATCTTATTTCACTTTACATTTTTAATGTGTTTTTTTTTACATATTTAGCGTGTTTGGTTTATTTTTTGTTAGTATTCCCTCCATTCCTAAAAGGTTAATTTATTGTAAAGTCTTATATGCATTCCATCAATTAGTTTTATAGGATAGTTCTATCCAATTAATTTATAATTCTTTATATATATATATATATATATATGATGTAAACGGTTTTCTTTAATTTCTTTAATTGTAAATAGATGAGAGATCAACCATATACATTTTAAAAATAGAATGTGATTCTTCGAGTTAAAACAGATATTTGTTCCAAAATGTTTACATACCGAATGTCATATCTAGATTTTGCAACTACTAAAATGTAAAGTCTTTTTTTCGCTTGCAAGTTACATTGGTGTTTGTTTGACTTGGTCGACGTACCAGCGAACAACCAATAGATAACAAGGCTCGTGAGGAGAGGGATAAAAATGTAATTTAAAAGAAACGGAAAGCGTCGAACGTGGAGAACAGTGAACCGGGACACATTTTCCGATTTTATTAAAAGAAACAAATAAAAACACGTGTTTTTTTCAAAACGAACAATTAGATAAAGTAATTTGATTTATTAATAATATACTTTAGTATATATTTTGTAATTGGAGGTAGGAGAGGACTCTGCAACCAACCAAAGGAAAAAGAAAGCCCTCCATATTATTTCTCCCTCGTGACAAACGCAATTTGCAAGAGAAAGAAGAAAGAAGAGAGAAGAGAGAAGAGAGAAGAGAGAAACTGAAACCCAGTTTTCGATAAACCGATTTAAGAATAAGAAGATTGGATTCCGTAGACCGATTCAGCTATTCGAGAAACTCGTTTCAAAATAAAAAAAGGATTTAAATAGTCTCATCGAAGGTTCAGTTTGTTTCAACGATGTCGAGTTCTATGGAGTGTTCGGATTTCGCCGCTGGCCGGAGATTAACTGGGAAGCCGAGCTTCTCGCTGACGTGTAGTCGATTGAGTCAGTACCTCAAGGAGAACGGTAGCTTTGGAGATCTGAGTTTAGGGATGGCATGCAAGCCTGAAGTCAACGGTATGGAGCCTTCTCTGTCTTGTAGATCCAGTTTTTCTTTCTTCTTCTTCGTTTTCTCTGCTTTTGAATCCCTGATTCTTGCAATTGAACCGGAATCGATTTGGCATATAGGTTGTTCTTAGAGTTTTAATCTGGAATCAACAGCTCTAGTTTAGAAATTCGACACTTTTTTTTTTCTTACATATGCGTTGCGTTGTTTGGTTGGAATCGATGACCCTTATGGCTTCAAATAGAAACCAAAGATTTTAACTTTGCTAAATTTGTCGTACCAAAAAAAGTTATGGAAGAGAGAGAGAGATCTTACTTTTCGGATCATGTATTTGCAGGAAACTATGGCGTCTCACGTCAGCCCACAACAACCATGAGTTTATTCCCCTGTGAAGCTTCCAACGTGGATTCCATGGCGGTGGCTCAAGATGTTAAGCCGAAGAATTTGTTTCCTCGGCAAGCAAGCTTTTCCTCCTCATCTTCCTCTCTCCCCAAGGAAGATGTCCTGAAAATGACTCAGACTAATACTACTACTAGGTTTGTTGGTCAAAACATTTATCTCATGTACTAAAGCTAAGATTCTTTTTTCCTCTTGACTAATTTATGGTGTTTTCTTCAACAGATGTGTGAAACCAGAGCCTCAGACTGCACCCTTGACTATATTCTACGCCGGGCAAGTGATTGTGTTCAATGACTTTTCTGCTGAGAATGCGAAACAAGTGATGAGCTTGGCGAGCAAAGGAGCCGCTACTAGCTTCACCGGTTTCACATCTAATGTCAACTACAACAACATCCAAAGTGTTTACACTCCTAACTTGGCCAAGAAACAAATCGACATCACAACCAACATCGCTCCTACGCCAAGCCAAGTTCATCATCTCATGAAAACCGCAACTCAAGAGCCAATCCAATCCTCCTCAACTCCAATGACATGCGGTAATCTTTCTCAACCTCTTTTTGTTTCCTTTTCTTCTTAGCTTTAAACTTTAAACCGTATTTTTTAACAAAGAAATTATCCTTTTTTTTTGGTACAGAACTTCCAATTGCTAGAAGAGCTTCACTCCATCGGTTCCTGGCGAAGAGAAAGGATAGAGTTACATCAAAGGCACCATACCAATTGTGTGATCCAGCCAAAGCGTCTCCAAAGCCTCAAACCGGAGACAACAACAGCACCTCTTGGCTCTGAAGGACACCTCAAAGCTATTCGTTTGACGTTTCATCAGTAAACAAGATATGACAAAAAAAAGCTCCTGCGTCCATGGTTCTTAGGTCACGCTTAATTTATATTTTACAACTATTCAATTATTAGGAAACTTCATATATTTGTATGTATTTGATAATGATTAGCGATCAATTCTTGTTAGTATCTCTCTGTAGTTTGTTCTTTTACTAGGGGTATTGTCTCATGTCTGTCTAAATCCCCTTTCTCTGGGTTATCTAGTTTCGTCTGTTACTGATTTTGTAAGAACAACAACAAATTTTGTTGACGGCCATACTAGTTTCATTTTAATCTAGTCTCTTTCGAAAGTATTATGGTTTAACAGCCTTTTTTTTCTCTAGTATGGAGAAACTCGAAATAAAATCCTATGATTATGGAACATATTCTACAATGGAACAGATTCTAATCACGAATTAAAACGATTGAAATCAATAAATATAAAGTCAAAATTTAAGTTCCGTCCGTGGATCAACATGGTCGATCGGATCTATCCGGATTGGGTTGCGGGCGGGTTTTACGCTGGGAAGGGAAGGTTGAAGTAATAGAGACTGAGGACGAATATCACGTTTTCCATATATAAGGAATCCTAGATCAAAAACAACTAATATGTCTGTATGTATTGTTGACATGATCCAATCCAGTTTGACTTTGTTCCTTTCAATCTCTTTTTAAACCGGAAGATTCGGTAAATTCTAGTTCTAGGGCAATTTTGTTTCGACAATCGAGGAGCTTACTTGTACACACACAACAAATTCTTCCTCGGCAATATACCCCATATAGTTTTTTTCTTAAAAACAAATTCGTTCAAATCATTCATTTATTTTTGGTATCCTACTACTAATAGAGTACTAGGTTTCTTTCCAAACAGTTTTAATTTACAACTTTAAAGAAACCAAACTAACTCATAGTATCATTTTAAAAACTTGTTTTTCTCTGCAACGCTAATGGCTAATAAAATATTTGTCTGTTTTATTATTAATTTTTTTTTTTGTTTTGCCGGCTAAACGATTTTATTGATATCAAACCAAGTTTACAAAGTCATTACAGAACCTTATTTGTTTTGTTTGATTTGTCTAGTTATGTATAGAAAACTCATAAGCTTTATATGAATTTCGGGTGCATGGAATCAACCCAACCGAGATCACAACTCTACAATGGTAAAAATTCTTATATCACGAATATTCCGGCGGAAGAAATTTGTGCTCCGGCGTACGAAGAGCTAAAAACCTCCGCACTTATCGATTTATATTGCACCTTTAGATTATCCTCCGTTATTTTCACTGATCTACACTCTTTACTACAAAATCCTTCATCTCCTCTGCAATTTCAAAACAAACAAAAAAAAAACAATCAATTTTCTGAAACCATATATTTATGATCCAATTCATGTTATAAAGTGGAAAAAACTTGCATAAAAAGGCACATTGGAGGAGGGAGCTTGCTTACTTGTACATGTAAATGTCTTTGCCTTGAAGTTTCTTCTTACACAAGCAACAGGAACTCAGAAATTCTGGAGAAGCCATCATGACTCCTTCCCTCTTCTTCGCCGGTGATATCCATCGATTTATCCCATCTACGATCACCGTCCGATCTATTATTCTTACACAATCCAAATTCGTCGTCGTTGCAGTAGATTTTGGTCGGGCCATCGCGACTCGTGACGCAAGTGTATTCCTCCGCCGAGAATTGGAATACCCGGGCACAGTGAACCGGGTTGGATCTAGTCGTACCGGACCCAGGGTAGTAAACCGGGTTTGATGCTTTCATCAAAAGCTATATATACCCTGCAGTACAGCACTTAGCAGAATATACCCATGGATTATGGCTTATTCACTCCAGAACTACCCATGGATTATGGCTTATTCACTCCAGAACCCCAGCTATCTGTTTTGTTTTTATAACTCCAACCTTTAACAAAAAAAAAATGGCGATTAACCTCTCTGCATGTCTCCCCAAAAGATGAAAAGAATCAAGCTCGGAGCCAGTAGATACCTCATTTAAATTACACAAAACAGAGCTCGAATTCAGTGTCGTGATCTTGTCGTCTCAACTTATTTGAAAGCCTTATGCACAATTTTTTTAATCTAACGTATATATATATATGAATGCGCTATATATTTGAAATAAATAAATAAATGGCGGTTTGTTTAAAAAAATCTAGAGCTTTCTTAATTTGTCCAAAACTATTTCCTAAGAAAATATAGTGGGTTGTGATAAAAGTTTAAATAACTGACATGGGTTACATGGAGAATCCCCAAACTTAATTTCCCTTTATTTAGCAAGATTTGAATGAAATATTTGGTTTAAGAAAATTGCAACAAGCGAAAGCTCTACAGATTTCCCAACCCAAAAAAATAAAGAAAACGTAGCTGTTGTGACTAAGTTTATGCAAATGACTTTCCTTCGTTCTTTCTAGATTTTCAACTCCAGAACCATATTGTGACTACTTTTTGACAAAGTCTATGCAGGGCCGTGCTTATGTAAGAAGAAAAAAAACATATTGGTCTACCGTCTACGTCATTAGTTCCATTTAATTAATTCTAACTAATAGGATTATATAAAAAAACATGGCCTCGTTAATAGCTTTGTGGGTACACAAAATATGGCCTACGATGAAGAAAACATGGGTTTCTGAGATAACCAAACCAAATAAGGAAACAATTGTTAATTAATTATTAAAAAAATAGTGTAAATAAAGAAATTTACACTAGAAAAGAAGTTATTTGCTCTATGATTATTAATTCTCTCACGTTTATTGAGCAAATTCTTTGTTTACCCTAATCTATTAGATTAATTATGTATATTGTCAGAGAGATAAACATCTTAATACGAGAAAAAAAAATTTAAAACACATGGTTAACTTAAAATCTTTTGTTTTGTTAAGCTACCTATTGGTATCAACTCCCTTTTGGTTTAGCTTTGAAATCTTGAATATATTAAGTGTTAAAAAAAAAAAACTTAAGATCAATTAGGAAAACAAAACGAAAAAGGGGTTTACTTACTAATCAAATATTTAACTACCCTTGTGTGAACTTATTAATATCTACATTTAAATTGCGGGGGTTATTCGGAGAAAGATTTTAAAGAATTCTTAAAATTTCTTATTATTCGTTGACGGATGTTGACATTTTTATTAAAATCTAGTGTTATTGGTTTGATGATTTTTAAAATCCATTATTATTCAAAATGTTTAGGTTTTAAAATTTACCTCAAAAAAGTTTAGGTTTAAATAATTACAAGGTTTTAGTTTTTGGTAGTTTCGTTTTGAAAGAGTCTGAATCGATCTCTTAATTGCAGTTTGTATACTGATATTCTGAAGCACCTATTCAGCTATTGCGATCAGCTTATGTCTGTTCCTTTTGATACTTAAATTAAAAGTTTACATCTTTTCTATCGTGTTTTAGTGTGCCTGGATCATACTCAGCCTTCATGGTCAGTGTGGTATAAGTCATTAGTGCATAATTCAATCACATCCGGAGCTCAAAGGTTCAATAAACCGTGAGACAAGTAAAGGTACGATTAAACTCGAAGAAGAAAAGTCTGTGTCTTTTCTGATTTGACGAGGTTAATCATTCTTGTGTGTCATTATTTCTGAGAGAATTTTGATTTTAAGTTTAACATATCTGATCCTATATTGTTAGCAATTGGGGAATATAATTTGGGGAAGTTTGCATCTTTCAACTTTAAACGGCGTGTCTATAACGTATTCGACAAAATGACTCAATGAGAACAAATGCCACCCACTGAAGAAGAGGGAGAAGTAAATACCTGAAGTTTTTTTTTGTTGTTTGGTTGTTCAGCTGAAGCAATGCTGCCGAGGACATTTCTTCCGAGACATGTCCTTGTTTCGAGGTGTTTCTCATCAGTTACTTTAAAGACACTTAAAGTTGGAGATGCATTAAGAGAAGGAAGAGTCTTCTCAAGTGAAGAGGTTAAGGCCTATGCTGAGCTTTTCCGTGGGATGCTCTGTCTCTTCTATGTTTCCCCGTATTATCTCTGCCCATTTCGTAAGTTTTAGTTTGCATTTATGAACTCTTTCTACATGTCCTAATGTCTGATTATACAGAAACAAATTTGGTTCTTATTGCAGCCCGGAGCAGTATATGTATCTCAAACCCTGCATTTTCGATCACCAGTTCACATAGAGGATAAAATTCTCAGATTGGTTCAAGCCACAACTCTAAGAGAAACCAAGAATAAGTTCATGTAAGCTAATTTATTAGATCCATTGAAATATAAAAAACAGAGTCCATATATTTTGTTAATCTCTATCATAACTAGATCCTCATTTCGCTCTGTTAGTGTCAAATTCTCAACCAAATGCTTCAAGAATCACAGTGAAGTTGTTCTTGATGGTGAAGCTACTGCAATTTTACCAAACCTCGAGATGCTACAGCCGAATCCTTCGGAATGACCAGGAAACAGAACCAACATTTGTAACGAGAGGTATTCAATTAAAGAAGGAATTAAACTTTCTATAAACTTTCTATAAAATTCTATTGTTATTAAATGTTGTATTTTATAAATTCTCTTAAATTTATGTGTTGTTGGATTAAGTATTTGTAGTCATTCTTTTTAAATTTAAGTGTTACTCAATTTTTGTGCTCTTTGATGGCATTGTCATTTTAACAGAATTTAATAGAATTTCAAGTAAAAAATATAAAATATCAATTTTTATCATTTTTGCAGTCATAGAATTAGTTTAAATTCCAACAAAAAACTGTAAATCATTTCAAACTTATTTATTTTTAATTCTTTTACATTCTCTTAAATCCAATCATCTAATACCGACTCCTAAGTTTCGATAAACAAATATGAAAAATATTAGTTTTCTTCATTTTTTCCATTGGAATTGAAGAAATACAACATTGAATAACAATAGAATTTTATAGAAAGTTTAATTCTTTCTTTAATTGAATATCTCCCGTTACAAATGTTGGTTTTGTTTCCTAGTCATTCCGAAGGATTCGGCTGTAGCATCTCGAGGTTTGGTAAAATTGCAGTAGCTTCACCATCAAGAACAACTTCACTATGATTCTTGAAGCATTTGGTTGAGAATTTGACACTAACAGAGCGAAATGAGGATCTAGTTATGATAGAGATTAACAAAATATATGGACTCTGTTTTTTATATTTCAATGGATCTAATAAATTAGCTTACATGAACTTATTCTTGGTTTCTCTTAGAGCTGTGGCTTGAACCAATCCGAGAATTTCATCCCCTATGTGAACTGGTGATCGAAAATGCAGAGTTTGAGATACATATACTGCCCCGGGCTGCAACAAAAACCAAATTTGTTTCTGTAAATCTGTATAATCAGACATTATGACATGTAGAAAGAGTTCATAAATGCAAACTAAAACTAGAGAAACTTACGAAATGGGCAGAGATAATACGGGGAAACATAGAAGAGATGAGCATCCCATGGACAAGGCGATTCTCGAATCCGGCTTTACGGGCATATTCTGGATCGAAATGGAGAGGGTTCCAATCATAGCTCACCTCAGCATAAGCCTTAACCTCTTCACTTGAGAAGACTCTTATTTCTTTTAATGTATCTCCAACTTTAAGTGTTGGTAAAGTAACTGATGAGAAACACCTCGAAACAAGGACATATCTAGGAAGAAATGTCCTCGCCAGCATTGCTTCACCTGAACAACCAAACAACAACAAAAAAACTTCAGGTTTTTGCTGGCATTTGTTCTCATTGAGTCATTTTGTCGGATACCTTATAGGCACGCCGTTTAAAGTTGAAAGATGCAAATTTTCCCAAATTATATTTCCCAATTGCTAGCAATATAGGATCAGATATGCTAAACTTAAAATCAAAATTCTCTCAGAAATAATGACGCACAAAAAAGATTAACCTCGTCAAATCAGAATAGTACCTTTACTTGTCTCACGGTTTATTGAACCTTTGAGCTCCGGATGTGATTAAATTGAATTATGCACTAATGACTATACCACATTGACCATGAAGGCCGAGTATGATCCAGATTATGTTTCTTGATCATGATTTATCAGAAGATCCAGGTTTTCACATTTGTAACTTTGCACACTAAAACACGATAGAAAAGATGTAAACTTTTTCTTTTAATTTAAGTATCAAAAGGAACAGACATAAGCTGATCGCAACAGCTGAATAAGTGCTTCAGAATATCAGTATACAAACTGCAATTAAGAGATCGATTCAGACTCCTTCAAAACGAAACTACCAAAAACTAAAACCTTGTAACTATTTAAACCTCAAAAAAACCTAAATTTTTTTAGTTTACCTCAAAACTAAAAAAAAATTTACCTCAAAGAAAAAACCATTAGCATTCAACGAAAAAACCATCTTGGAACTATACAATGAAAACAATATGTTCATCATCAATCAGCAGAAATACACAGATCCGTTGACACAAAAACTTATATTAAGCTCAATCCAACCTCTGATAATTAAGAAATAGAAAATCAAACCATAGAATAATTCTGCCTAAATCAAGCAACAACATCAACCTAATACGGATTACGATATCAATCTAAGCAGCGGAGACCGAAACAACAAAACAGAAACCTCATCGAGAACCATAAGACAAAGAAGATCATAAACCTAAAGAAGAATTCACACACCTGCAAGTAAGAATCTGAGAGGAGTCTTGCGGCTACGAAACTGAGCAAGGGAGGTAAATGAGAGCGCACCCTAAACCTGGAACGAATCAAGGTATTTATAGCTACGAGCTCTGGTTTCAAGTTTTCTTTGGGGCTCTACTTTACCAATTTGCCCTTCCGTGTTTTGGCCGACTTTTTTTTGTAGGGATAAAAAGTAACATTTTTCGAGTTTCTAATTTGAATTATAAAATATTTTATTTTATGTGATTCGTTAGAGAAATGTAAAATTGGAGATTAAAATAGCCTTTAAGTAAATTCTCATTGCGAAGGTTTTTTTGCGGCATATGGAAAAAGAGGCCGAAAAACTCTCTTATCGGTCGAAACAATGACGACGGATACCCTAGCCGTCGAGAGTTGGCTTTGATAAATCTACGGCATTGTTTTTTTTAATCTTTTTTTTTTGTTAAAAATATTTACGGCATTGATAATTTCATACTAAGTGTGTAATCAATTAGAGACAATTCATGGGACAGAAAACATGTATTTAAATGCATGCACTAAATGGAATTGTTGTCTTGTTGATGCTGTCAAAAACAAAAATAGAGTTGTGATTAAATTTCGGTAGCTAGATTTACAAAATTAAAAGATTACGAGGGAAAAAAACGTTGAATCATCGTGACATATATCTTTCTTATTATATAAAGTAAGATGCGTCAAAGTTGTTAATTAACATGATCGCGACATGTGTCAAGTTAATCGATAAGATTTTGATACGTGTTTTGATTAAAATATATCTTAAATAAAAAATATATTAATACTAAAAAAAAGGAAAATACTATTATTTTGACACATGTCAAGTTTATTGATTTAGATTGTCAAGTTTATCGATTTAGATTTTGACGCCTATCTCGATCAAATATTATTTTTAAATCAAATTTATTGATTTAAATTAACTAGAATATATTTCAATTTAAGAAAAAGAAAATAAAACAAAAGGATCTATTTCAATTTAAAGAAAATATAAACAAAAAGTAAGTTAGATTAAATAGGACATATTTCAATTAAAAAAAATTGTAGATGTTTATGATATGCGTCAAAATTGCTAATTAACATGATCGTGATACGTGTCAGTCAAGTTAATCGATAAGATTTAAAAAAAATTAAAAAAATATATATATATTCTAATTTAAGAAAAGAAAAATAAAAAAGTATCTATTTCAATTTAAGAAAAGAAAAATAAAAAATAAAGTAAATAAGATTGCTAATTAACTATATCGTGACATGTGGCGCTTCATTCGATTCAGATTCTCACATGTGTTCCGATAAAATATTAGACATTATATTAACTTTGAAAAGGATTTACTAGAATTTAAGAAAAAAAAAAGATTAACTATGATATATTTCAATATTCTGACACGTGTCTTGATAAAATATTAGCATTTATATTAACTATGAAAAAGATCTATTAGCATTTAAGAAAAGGAAAAAAAAAAGTAAATAAGATTAACTATGATATATTTCTAGTAAGATTAACTATGATATGTAGAGTAGAACGATCATATACGGGAGATGACTATGAAGAGAAAAAAAGACTTTGTTTGTTTCGAGAGAGTTAATGGGGAGATCGTTAACATACTCAAATGACTCGAATTGCATACCCAAATTTTTAATGAAGCAGAACATAAAAAAGATAGTTGATAAAGTGTGTGAACTACAAAAGAAGTAAGGTTAATGTTGCTTAGAATCCGCAGAAGATTCTGTGTTTTGAATATTTTAATTGAAAACATATGAGAATTAAAATAAATAAACAACTCTTAGGTTTCGATTTTGTGTTTTTAATATATATTTTTTTTAAGTAGTGAACCGATTTTGTTTTCTATTTTTTTAAAAAATCATTTTAACGGGTTTAAAAATTTGTTATTACAATCCCGCGTAAATGCGGATCCTAATCTAGTATCTAGTATAAATTCAAATCTTAAATAAATCGGTTTTTATTAAATGAAAATTTTATTTTTTCCCTGCCAGTTATTTATCGGAGAATTTATGAGAGAGATGGCTACAGATAAATTTTCTCCAAAACGTTGGATCACCAATCACCATCATGAACATGAAGCCATATATCAAGCAACTATGTTGCAAATTATCGTTAAAAATTACTTTTCTTAATCAAATCTTCTATAGTAGGTAGGCGACATGCATGCAACTTTTAACAAACATAAGTTATTCAGCAAAATATGAACATACTGCTTACTGACCTCAATTAAATAAGAACAAGTAACTTTCGGAACGAATTTATGTAGGACATGTTATCAATAGTCAACTAATATTAAGAGAACGATTAAGTTTTGTAACGAATTAATTTAGGACAAGCAGCTATTAATAGTCAACTAGTATTAAGATGATTTAAATAAAGAATTAACTAACCTTATAAAATATATTTATACGTATAAATGGTATTGTGTGTAATGTCGATTACCTTAGAAATTGGCAGCAAATGGTACATACAAGGCCTGCGTACAACATACTAACATTTCGTACAAATATTGGAAACGATACACCGGAATCAAATTGCTATATTACCGGTACAAATTAATCTTGGTATGCGGAACCAACCACAGTTTAACCACTTAACCACTATGCAAGAACTAAAATGATTAAGGGAAGAAGATGTGCAAATACTAAACAAACACATGTTAGCACTTAGCAGCTTTTGATGAAAGCATCTCTCTTGGTGATGATGAGACAGACAGGATATTCGCATTTTCTTAGACTTCTGCGATCTCCTTACTATCAGAAGTCGTACCGGACCCAGGGTAGCATGAAAGCATCAAACCCGGTTTAGCTTGCCAACGGACAGGATATTCGCATTTTCTGTAAAAGCTCTTTACGTTATGTGTTTACCTCTTATTAAATCATGCTATCTTCTTTTTGTTATTACTGCATAATTTACTGCAGATTAATGTTAATAATATTTTTGTCAATTTCGAGAAATCCACATATTGAAAGTTTGAAACTACTACACTGATGATGATGATGATCTTATCAATCGGTGAGTTTTCCTTAAAGCAATGAACCTCCGTTTTATTTTTGATGCAAACAAGAAGCCCAAAACAAAAGATGACACGAGCTTTTGGCATATCATTCTTAATATATTATTGGGCCTTACCAAAACAATTGGCTGAAGCCCATATTCATTTTAATTCGGGCTTTAAGCTTCTAATCCTCCCAGCTATACCTTTTTATATTCCAATTTAAAAAAAAAATATTTTCTTCACTTTGGAACATTGGATACGAATAAAATAAGGGGTGTATTGAAACTGAAATTTGAGAGAATTTGGAATGATTTGAGTTTTAATGAATTTTTATATGATTTTGGGTGAATATGGAAATTTCTTATTATTTGTTATTAAAATCTATGAAATCCCACCTAAAACTATGAGATTTGGTTTTTTATATTTTTAACTAACAAATCCCACCAAAACCACTTAAAATCACTCAAAATCCTCTAAAATCCACAACTTAAAATATTTCCAATAACAGGGGATTTGATTTACTTTTTATAAATTCTTGATCGAATAATTGGTAAGACATTTAGAAATCATTAGTTCAATAACAAGAGATTTCAAAATAACCACCAAATCTTCTAAAATTCATAATCCAATACACTCCCCTAAATTCTTTGCACTACTACTAGATCACCACCACTTTAGTATTATATCATAATTTGATAACAATGTTAGATTATTTGTAGAATCATGAGTCCAATTTTATATGTTCCATTAGTCCTTGATTTTGTTGGCTTATTTATATTTTCCGTACGAAAACTTATAACGGAAAGAAAACCGAACAACTTGGTACGGATTGTGCAATTTTAGGTAACCTACTTATAGCTGCTAAAACTTAGCCGTGTGCTAAGAAAAATTATGCGAAAAAGTGCTTAATCTTTCTATCTCTTCTCCAAGTGTAGTAACAAAGAAGAAATTCAAGATAAATTATATCGCTTGAACATTGACTAATAATTAACAGTTTCAAGAAAATGATATGTGGTCTTACATATTCTCTTTTTCTGTGTGTTGATGATATTGGAACTCTAATAAGATGTTGATGGAAAAAACAAAGAACACCAATGCGACTGTATTTGCCTTATTTGTTAGAATGGGCCTGAAATAATACCAGTGGGTTAAGTCGTATAACAATGGATAAGCTTAGGCCCAATATAAGCCATCGGAACTGATTTTCACTTGATCCAAATTATATATAAATATTTTTATTTTATGTTTTTCTTCAAATTTGGGGGAAGAATGAAACATTACCGTCGACAAAAAAAAAAATGAAACATTACCAAAATAATGATCCAAAAAAAAGGGGAACTCAGAAGAAAAACATATAAAAGAGATTCAAATTTGATAGGCCCTCTTCCAAAAGAACAAGAAAAACCAAAAATATATCCCAGATTCTCTGAGAGAGGAGCGAATCAATAATGAAACTCAAAAATTCCAAAGATAAAGCGAGCCATCGTAATTCTCTTCCCCGTGACAATAATCCCGCGTGGGTGAAACCTGCTCCCTGAAACGATCGCCGGAATACTCGTCGGAGAAATCATCAAACCCTGGGAATAACCCGAAATCCGAAGCGAAATTACCCGAACCAACCGTCGGAAGCATACTCAGGAACTCCGAATCAATGTCCATCGTCGTCATCATCGACGACGACGCCGCCGAGGTTGAAGGAGACTCTTCCCGTGTCACCTCCATCTCGTATCCGTCTCGACCACTCGAATCCTTCTCCCTCGCGACATTTTCTTCCGAGTTAGCGAACCTCGCAGCCGCTTCTCGGATCTCCGACCGCGTCAGGTTTCTTCCGTCGGGGATCGCCGGAGGATTATCTGGGAAATTAAACTTCGCGCCGCCGCCTCGGAGGCAGAAGAGAGCAGCGTCGAATGCACGCGCCGCCTTCTCGGGGGAGTCGTAAGAGCCCAACCAAATGCGTTCTCTGCTGTTGGGAAGCCTGATCTCTGAAACCCATTTCCCCCATTTCCTCTTCCTCACGCCTTTGTACTTTGACTGCCTCGACGCCGACGATCCCTCCTCCATCACCAACCAAAAGAAATACGCAAATAACCAAATGGTTTGGTTCGGTACGTTACGATTCTGTTTACGGTTTAGCTCTGTTCTTCAATCTTTGTTTACGGTTTAGCTCTGTTCTTCAGTCTTGAGTTAGCTCTGGTTTTGGTTTTGATTTTGATTTTGAATTGGATAATAGAATTTATTGCCGCTTTGGGTTTTATATACGGCGAGAGAAGAGAGGAAGTGAAAAAGAGTGGAGTGAGTTTTTGACTTTTTCTGGCGCGTGAAAAAGAAGAAGAAAAAGGGTCAAAAATTCAATGTCAAAGGGACCGCGTTTGTAATAAAACGCCGCAAAGTGTCAGGGGAATTGACACGTGGCATATGTATGAACAAGCTAGTCTTATATTGTGTGGTGGTGTGACGCGGGTAAAACTCAGAACCCACACACAGACTCTTTGGCTTTCTTGTCTTGTTTTCCACGTGATTAATTTGTTTTTTTTTTTGTTTTTTTCCTCATTCAAGGCTGAATATTTCGCAGAGTTTGGTTTTATGAGAAGATGTCAATTTTCCCAGATTATTGGGCATTGAAGAGAGTAACAAAGACTGAAGATGATTGTTTTAGTTACATTAACATTACATTCTAGTATCTGTGTAGAGACACTCGTAACAGACTTGTCCTCTTTCTTTTTTTTTTGTTCACAGGTTATATAAAATTTTGAAACAAGAAAATACAACAACCTCAAGTTAGAATGAAAAACCAAATCACTGTCCTATAAAAATCTATATATACCCTGCAGTATCTTCTTCTTCTTCTCAGTTTGTTGTTTGCAGTACAGAAAAACAAAAAAAAGGCTGTACTTTTAAGTTGATTTTGGTGTATTTGCATCTTTTTTTCTTCTATCTGTTGAATGAAGCTGCAGCGGAAGTGTCTTCATAGTGTACTTTCCAAGCATTTCCGCTGTCTGTTTCGCTGCAGGCTTGGTTTGTTGTTGGGATAGCTGCAAGATCTCCGTCTAAGCTCATTTGCTGGACTTCTGCTGATGATAGTATCTTTATGTTCTGCACGCAGTTCACAAACTCCCTGAGGAAAGAAACAAAACAGACAAAAATGATCAGAAATGTTGAAAATCTGCGACTGATCTAAAGAGATTTTCAAGAGCTGCTGTTGTTGGTCTGGAGCTTACTCCCAAGGATCATCACCAACGAGCAATATATCGTTTTCGTGATCGGTGTATACGAGTTTCCAATCGGAGGTTTGTGGATCTTCCAGCTGTCCTTCGATGCCAAACATTCTTGCCAAGTCATGCCTGAGCTCATCGTAGCCGCTATAACGGGTAACATCTATTGATCTTCCTACTGACCCTCGTTTTTGAACCTTCAAGGATTTCATAACTTCTTGCGTTAAAACACTCGGAAATAAAGTTGCAATAAGATTAGAGCTTAATATTTGTTTGAGTGAGAGAAAGATATCTAACCTTTGTATACGTTCGCATTCGTTGAGCCTGATTGGGCCAGAGTCCACCACCATTCATGATGCCTGAATCATTGAT
This sequence comes from Alliaria petiolata, assembly GCA_020283515.1. Taxonomy (NCBI): domain Eukaryota; kingdom Viridiplantae; phylum Streptophyta; class Magnoliopsida; order Brassicales; family Brassicaceae; genus Alliaria; species Alliaria petiolata. Next base: position 99,461,427 of record JAHZTW010000001.1, read on the forward strand.
GCAACCGATCTCATTTGAACCTCCCGACTTAAAAGGAATGCTGGGAATCCCAAATGACTGAGAACTGATTGCAGCACTAGATAGCTCGGTCTCGATGTCTCTTGGTGCGTTGCCATAGTTTGGAACCAAGTTTTGAAAGTCCTTTTGAGAATAGAGAGCATCAGAAGTTACGGCTTCAAGATTGCCAGCGAAAGCTAAGTTGTTTCTTGGATGATGAGATTGGCAGTCTCCATCAAAACCGAATGATGGTAGTGGGAAAGTCTGTTGCTGCTGCGCAGGGCCAACAACATCAGGGCAATATGTCGTTCCCGCTGTGGATACATCGATTTGATCTGTTACCGCGCCTTTAAACTTGAACTGTTCAGCAGCACTCTTCAGATTCACCATGCCTTGGTTGTTCCGACTCTCGGTTTTTGTATAAAGCTCTTGCACTGGATTGCTTGCACGCTCGAATGCTGAATCAGATGCAGATACAGATCCTGCTTGTCCTTGTTGTTGATTTCTGCTCAGGAAATTCGTAGGAGAAACATTATCATGCCCGGTGTTATTGGCGGAAGGTGAGGTTGAACAAGAAGGAGGTTCTCCATCTGTGTGACCAGAATGTGATCTTCCGGCAGCTACAAGAGGCTTATTATTCATCTGTCCTTGTTGCTGATAACTCACCTGAATCTGCGGAGGCTCCATGAAAGTTGAAGCTGAGAAGCTGCTATTACCATGTGCCAAGGGCTGTTGATTCTGAGACGACAGAAGTTGCTGCAACTGATGGCTTTGTGTCTGCTGCAACGCCGATAACTGTGGCTGTAAGGACGAGCTTACTGGAGCAATTGACTGCTGCTGTTGCTGCTGCTGTAACTTCTGCAGTAGCTGCAGTTGAAGTTGTTGTGAGGGACTTGGTTTTGATGATTGTTGTTGCATCTGGAGCTGCTGAGGATTTTGGGATAGAGTTTGTTGTAGTGAATGCAGAGAGGACTGTTCTTGCTGGTTTCTCAACAATTGGCTACTGTTTTGCAGTTCCAACTGCTGCTGAAACTGCAGTTCTTGCGCAAACGATGTCATTTGAGACGAGCCCTTATTCCCGGCGGGAACTATGTTCTGGTGGGTCATTTTAGCACCATTAGAGAGCATTGACTGTTGCTGAATCTGAGCCTGAGAAAAACCAGCAGACTGATTCTGACAAGAGACCTGGTTAGAAACAACACTCACGCCATTGTTTACAGAACCCGTGTTATAACCCCCTTGCTGCTGATGATGATGTTGCTGAAGCTGTTGATGTGACATCTGTACTTGTTGCTGCAGCTGCAGCTGTTGTTGTTGTTGTTGTTGTTGAGATTTCACCATAGCTGGTTGTGCTTGCATCTGTTGGCTGATGTGGTTAACCATGTTCGGTTTGTTGAACTGAGAATTTGCGGGAGAGAGGTTTGGGGATTGGAAGTTCAACAGCTTTGAAGGGTCGTTGGAAGCAAAGTTGTTTGGTAGGTTATAAGACGGGAGCTGAGTAGTAGCAGCACCAGATGACAATGGATTGTTTTGCTGCATACTCATCCACTGAACCAGACTTAGACCAGGGAACATCGAACTCTGTGCGTCTTTCATTCCGAATTCTTCTCCCATCCAAGGCATTGCTCTTTTGAAAGCGTTTTCGATGTCCATCTCGTCATCTGCAACAGAAGCCTCCAAGGTTTAGCAACCGGAAACTCATTCAAAGATCGATGAAAGAACAGATAGAAGTAAACTTGTACCTGGCATCCCCGGTTGCCTCAGGTACTTGGGTCTGAAAAATGGAGGAGGGCATATGTAGAAAGGAGTTATGACGGGTTCGATTTCCCATATGGATACTCGGCTTGGCCTATCTCCAGCTGTTGATTCATCCCATCCTACCTGTTCAACACCATGAACAAAAAGATTCAGAAGAAATGATCATCATAAGCAGTTGAGTTTGCCATAGCTCTAAATACATTACCTGAAGATTACGCCATTGCGAGCCTTTCCATCTAACAGGGTCAAGATCACTAATACCGGTGACTGTACCCATATATCTACGAACCCCACAATCCTCGGTCTCAAACATCATCCGGAATCGCATTCCAAGAGATACATGAGCATACAACGCTTTGTTGTATTTGGCTAAAGGAACTACAAACTCTGAAGGACTTGCCCTTGGATTGAAGAAGATGGTAAATGGGCTACTGTTGGCATTAGCATGAGCTGCAGCTGCAAGAATCCCAATGTGCATACTGTCGCTAGATATGACCGAAGAGGAAAGAGTCGGTGTTTGTCTATTTGCACGTCTTATACCCAACATCAGCTGTGATTTCTCATCTCTGCAGAACAGTATTTAAACCCAAAGTGCCCTTATGAGAAGATGAAAGTCCATTTCTGCTTAGTGTTTTGATCTAAGTATGACTCATACCTTACAAACAAAACCGAATCACCGGCGAATAGTCTCTTTGTGCTAACAAAAACGCTCCAACCTGTGGTAAGCAAGTGTCTTTTTGGTTGGCCTGAGATCAGATTGCAGCAAAAGAAAACAAATCAGAATAAAGTTTTCAATCTTTTGAACTAGTAAACCAATCTTGAGATGGTTCAAAACCTCTGTAGATATGTCTGAAAGTCCATGTAGTATCATGTAAATCTTTAGCTACGATCTCATGTGCAGGCGGTTGCATCGAGAAATCCTGTTTTAAGCATCCTCAGAACGTTTAGCAAAACAGATTCAAAAGAAGAAGCAGAAGAAACAAAAAATCTGAGAGTAGCTATGATCAGAGACATACAAGAGGAGGGAATATTTTCTCAGCTGCACGACGTGGTACAGAGAATCCACCGTGAGTGCTCGTGTCACTCGCTGTAAGAGTCTTGCAGAAAAACTCAGTAGGTTGTCTGTTTAGCTTCAGACCCATGTCAGAAGCTAGCAATGCTTCTCTGTCGTACTGATACACATTTTGGATGATGAAGCAAAACTCAAGTGTTAAAAAAGGTTCTCAAATCACAAAGCTACAATTCACGGAGACTGGAGATTCAGACCTTATTCACAGGTTGAAGAGTCATTTGTGCATAGACTTCATCGGTCTCGGTATCAGCCTGGTTCAGAATTTCACAAAAGTCATGATTAGTTCTTCTTCTCTTCTCTGTCTTTTTGACTGGGGACAAAAGAGGCTTACATGTAATGTAACACTGTGAAGCAAGCAAATCAGCTTAGAAGGAAGATTTGGGTAATTTGGTATAAAGTCGGTTTGCTTCTGCATCGATGCTGCAACCTGAAAAGAGTCCATTGATCCCATTATTACTTGGATTGATTGCTACTAAATCGGTCCAAATGTTTCAAACGCAAAAAGAGAGCGTTTTTCGTTTTGCGTTTGGAACCTACTTGCTCACTGTGTCCTTGAGGGAAGTAAACCACAAGACTTCCCACAGGAGGCAATGAAACCAAAGGCCCTGCACAAGCGTGCCATAGTTGAGAATTGATTGCTTTCTTCTCTCCTGTTCATCACAAAAAAGGGAAACAACAAACTACTTAAATCTGTAAAATGAAGAAATCTTGCGTATTTTCATGAAAAGACTGAAAATTTTATAAAAAATTTGCGGCATTTATGTGACAACAACCATTCTATTAAATACCCTGAAACAAACTCGATTTGTGGCTTTGTGCTGACTCCATGTTGAAATAGAATAATATAGATACCAATTTTCAATCAAGAAAACCACAAAACATGAAATGCAGAAACTGTGATGAATTCCAAACCCAGAAAAGCTTGAGGAAGAAATTTTGAAAAACTTAAATCTCGAAACGAAGAACATAGAAGAGCTCGTATCGTACCTTCGGAGGAATTGGGATGAAATCCATTTGATGGAGCCTTCATGGTTTCCAGAAGGGAAAAAGAGAAAAAACTAAATTTTGTTTTCTTTTGTTGTCTCAGAAACAGAGTTCTTCAACAAAATCAACGAATCTCTGTATGCTCTACTCTAAAAGGGTAAAAAGAGAAGAGCACGAGAAAGTAAATAACGATTTTGAAACAAAAATCATTCTGCTAAGAGAAAAGAAACAAACTCTCTTTCTTTTTTTCAGTTCATACGAAGATTTAAAACTTCAGAGCATCAGAACAAAATTTAAGCTCTTAAAAGCTTTGAAACTTTTCTTTTCTTTTCTTTTTTGGTGTTTTTGCAGATTCTCAAGTGTTTTTTTTTTCTATGTTTATTGTTTTCTTTTTTTTTCCGATTTGAGATTTAAGCCGATTGGGATCGGATACATGCGGAAAGATGAAATCTTTTCTTATGCCTTCTGACGTGGCACCCCACTTGATGTCTTCTTCTTGTCGGTCCCACCTTTTTATTTTTTACTCCTACTCTACATTTCTTTTATTTTATCTTTTTCAGATTGTAATTTATGTTGTTGGAGATAGTCCACGGTTTTAAAAATCTGTTAATTTTCCCTCCTTTTTTTATAACTGTAATTTTTTTTTATATATAAAAAGGACTAATAGATATGGAAATTTCTTATGAAGGTTTTATATTATTTTTTTCTCGGGTTTCGAATAATAACATGAAAAGCTTTCATGCAATTAGAGAAATTTTGTTAGTGTAAAATTAATTAGTAGAATATAGGATTTGTTAAGAAAATTAAGGATTAGGTTCGGCGGATCAAGATATGCAGGCTAAAACAAGTAAACTTTAACTATTTAAAATAAATAATTAATTATAAATTCTTTGTTACCAGAAAAGATGTCCCACTTTTTTATTTATATACATATTCTTGTTACTAAATAACTAATAAAAAAAGATTACCATAGTAAGATAAAATATTAGTTTTATTTATGTTAAACGAACAAGATCATAAACCTCGTTGCATATATGTTACTATATCATAATTGCAATATATATATATAATTATTATTTATTTATTTATCATAATTGCAATGTATACTAAATTATGGATTGGACCAAATTGAGACATGTCCGTATAATGCGAGAAAAATAACGAGTCATGAACAAAAAAACATTGGAAATAATTATTTTAATCCATTACTAAAATAGTATTTTAATTTCTTAATTATGATTATAGTAGTATTCCTTTTGATACGCAATGGAGCACCCACTAGCCGCAAAAGGAGGAGAACTTCACATGTTTACAGAGCTACGGACATCATTATACTCCAATTAAAGCTAAGCTTCATGTGTAATAATTAATTTTTCAGGGAAATAATTATTAATCTTCTGTTTTATTTTAATATATAAAGTGTTTTTTTTTTATTTATGTTAAAGTGCTTTACAATTAACCTGGACAGGAGTAGAGAGAGTAGTTTCCTTACTTTCAGCTCTCTACGTATATAAATATAAAACGTAGTAAAGCCTTTTCGTTCCAACGCCATCTTTCTTATTGATTTTAAAAACATGCTATGATTTAACTTTTGTTTCTGGAAAACATGTAATTAAATTTTGCTCTTTTTGATTTTGATTTTGATTTTATTTGTTCTCAGTGTACTGTATATGTATGTATTGTAGTGGGGGAGGTTTTGACCTAATTATTATCTATTTATTTATTTATATGCAGTACTGTGACTTTAAGTTACTCTATGCTTAGAGAAATGGGAATTTAATTTGAAACATTTATTTCGTGAACAACTCTGACTCTTCCCAAAGTAGATATTCTTTACTGATTTTATGTCAATACTTTTGAAGATGATTGCTAAATGTATACAACCAATTGGTTTTGAATTCTTTTTTAACTTATCAAATATTCGAATATAGTTTAATTAACAAACAAAAAATTCAAGTATTTCTTAACTAACTTTTTGATCAAAACATAAAAAAAACAAAGACATGAAACCATTTCAATCTTCAGGTGGTATAATCTTTTAGTGAAAACGTATGATATGTCACACCGTCTCTGATTTTTGTGTCGTCGTTTTTTGGCCTTATGGCTGTACTCTGTTTCTTTTAATCTAACGGAAAAAAAAACTTGCAGAAAATGGAATGTAAAGTTGGATAAGTTAAGTTTAAACATTTAAAGGATCGAGATTCAAAAGATGTGGCACCAAAAAGTAAATCTGAAACAAGAATGAAAGTAGGCATGCTTTAGTTTTTTTTGCCCTTTCGGGTCAATATTTGCTGCGCGTGGAGGTATATGTACGTACAACAATTGATGTGTTTAGAAACCCACTCCGCATCAGAACGGATTAAACCATCCTAATAACACTCAATCATTGTTTTGATTAAATTCTCAACATACAACTTTTTCACTTCTCGCTTTTGACTTTTGCTTCTGTGTAATATTAATATATATATATGCATTCTGCAGAGACCTATTCTTTCCTGAAATCGAAAGTGACATGTATATATATGTCTCGTACTCATGCACCGTATAACTTTATTTTTTTTCTTGAGATTTTATGAATTCCCCAAATTCTCCCAGCAATAACGTATAATTACAAAAGGAGTCAATAAAGGAGTATATATTATTTTGTTTAATATAGAAAGACTAAAAAAATGCGTGTGCACGTGAGTATTGGTGAGCATGCACGTGAGGTGTGGCAGACGATGTCGGAAGAGACAGGCTCTAGACTCCGACCGAGTCTTTCGGTTTAGCCAAAATGGTTTTGCTTTTGACTGAGTGTGTGCCTCTGTGTCTCTCTCTCTTCTCCTCTTCGTAACCAACACACACACTCTCTCTCTCTCGTTTGTTCTACTATTTCCCAACCAACAACATTTAACAAAACTCTTTACAAAATTTAACAATCTTTCAATAATTAAAATCAATCAGCTCTATATAAATACATCTCCCAATAACCCTCTTAGCTCCGCCACTAATTGTGAATCAGAACATGAATTAGTTAGACCTTTTTAACTATTACTGTATTGACTCGATGTCTCTCTCAACATCGTTCTTTTTTTAGGTTCCAAAAAAAAAAAACTTTTGTAATATTGCTTCAGATTAATAAAACCATAAATTTTATCCAAAATCTGTCGGGTCAATGAATAAAATGAGCTTTTATTTTTTATTTAATATTTTCTTATGATAATTTATTTTAGATTATTCATGTAACTGTTACCCAACTTGTGTGGGTAGGAACTTCAATTTCCCTTTCTGATTCACATTTTCGGTTTTATTTTTGTTTGGCATGATTTTTAAGCTATGTAATTTGTAAACAACCGAATTTATGCTCTAGCCAGAAAGAAAAAAACTTTAAAAATTACTCTCTGTCACCACAGCTCGGTTTTGCATTTGTTTATTTCTTCAATCCAATTATTAACACAGAAACGGATCCCCATGAATCTAACCCGTATATTGATTTTTTTTTTTTTTAATAAAAATATCTAACCCATATCGACTCGTTAGTAAATTTAATTGGCTACGCATATTATTATTATTTTTTTTTTTTGCTATGTCGGAGCACACATGTACATGAAGGTTCCTAAATTTGTAACTTGTAGAATCAACGAAAACTAAATTAAATGTGAAATAATTTAAGAAAAAGTCATAAAAATTAAATAATTAGTAACTGGAAAAGTCTTAAGATTTCAAAAGTAATAGTAGTACAAAAGATTATTGAACTATGTAGCAGCATAATAGGAGAGCATTGTTTGTTTGTATTATTGAACTATGTAGCAGCATGATCTTTTGTATTGTATGATCAGATACACATAAGCTAACTATTATGTTGGTCAAGTCGTTAACGATTCCCTTTGTTAATCGACCTCATCAATTCGTATATCTTTTTTTACTGCAAATTTAATCTGTTGACGCTTTAAATTGCAAAAAAAACTTGACTGTTTCACATATCTCAAAGAGTCATTGCCATATTAATGAAATTATAGCACGAATTACATTAGTTCTATATGAGTTTATGTACATTGTTATGGTAGACCCATTGCCATATTAATGAAATTATATTCTAGTGGGGGTATAATTCGTTTCTTAAATCTTATACTCTAAGGATGCAATTATATATACGAAGCGCGAGAGACATATCATGTCAAAAACACTGTACATGACGCAATAAAAATCAACATCAATACATATTTTCCCATTCAAATGTTGCCAAGTGAAATTACTTTTGTCCACAAATGCTATATAAATATATAAAAACATAGACCAAATATTTATAGTCATTTTCCATATATGAATGCATGCAAGGGTGTGTAGGCTATCACTGTTAAATTATTTCAACAATTATTTTGTGTAATATTCGAGAATATTGTTTGTAATATTATTTAAAGAAAAAACATGTGGCTGCTGGTAATGAGTATTACATGATGAGGGATAAAAATTATAGAGAATGGTCAAACCTAGACAGCTTCTACATATCTAGAGACAGCTGCACATGTATGTCACTGATTGATGCATACACATATATACGCTTTCACTTACATCTATACAAGTATGTATATCATCTCTTTTCTTGTTGTACGTAATCCAAAAACATATAACATTTTTTTCATTGCTTCGTTAATTATAATATTATATATGATCATGTTGTAACTCGTTGTTTTGTGTGTTAAATATAAAATATTGTATTTTATTTTACTTAAGATGTTTCTTTTACCCTTCTGTTGAAGGGGGGAAACAACAAGTTTTGTTTTATCATAAACCATGTGAATATCTGCACCATATTTCTTCTGAAAGACGAAAGACTAATGTGTAATGTCTTCTAATTAGTAGACTTTATCTGTAATTGTTATTGCCTTGTCGTGGTAAAAGTGTCAAGGTTGATTCGTAAATTCAGATAATTTAAGATTTGATGTGTCCTTCATTTATAATTGACAACTACAATACATTACATTAGTTATGACTGCACATACCGAAATTAATTTTGTTTCATGTTCTAATATCTGAAACTCAGATATCATCATAACATTTGCTTTCTATTTCAGTTATATTTGACAGTTCAAATATATCAAGTGTGGTTTCATCTCAAGAAATCTAATTACAGAAGAAAAATCATGTATATGAATCTACGCTTTATACTACAAAACACATGCATAATAACATGTAAAATTCATACGATTGTTGTTACTTATTAGTGTGATCTTTTGAAGAATGACACGTATTCACAAATAGCAACCAACAGGAAGGACAAACACACACAACCAATGGAAGAAGGTTTAGAATATGTGGGAAACCAACGTTAATAAAAGCGAAGATTATGCGACAAGACTCAACTACTTGTTCCTTTTTCACAGTCACCAAGCAACAGAGAATCTTACTATCAACATTACACGTTTTTTCCTTTTTATCCATATCTTTTTCTTACTTTTCATTTCCTCTCTCGTCATTGTACCCATTTATAATGGAAAGAACAATCAATTCAAATAAAATAAAATAAAATAAAAATACTCGAGAGATTTCCATCATATTAGTTGAAAGTTGAAGCTACACATTTTTTGTTCACATTAACAAACAAAAAAAAAACTATACATTCAAATTCATATCCTATTAGTACTGCAGAATTTGCATCGTGCGCAACCAAATTTTAAAAGAAAAACGATCGACTAGTTATAGTTGAGCGGAATTACCACGTCGATTGAAGTTACAAATTGGTCTCTACTATATGTGTGTGTACTTGATTACTGCATAATTCACATGGCATGTGATTCGGTGCAGTGCACTTCAAAATATAAGACATGACTACACAAATTAAAGAAATCAAGCTTTCTTTTTCATCGTTACTTTTGCATTTATTTTTGTAGAAACAAAACGATGCTAATAATAAGAATTGCTTAAAGAAAATGTGGTCAACTTTCTCGTGAACTCAAAATATTGTTTACTATGATATGTGCGAGTAGTACGACATCATAGGAATGTATATGTAAACATATGCATTCGTTTTCCATAGTAAAAGCCGAAACAATTTTCTTGGGATTTGCCCATATATATGATCTATATATGAAATTTAGAGATCAAACTTAAGATTAACAAGTAAAAAGACTTGCCTTTTGACTTTTGAGGGAACCCCAATTCAATTACAGACTTTAACAAACAAAAGTTCATTTAATTTTTTCTAATAAAAAAACATGGGAAGTGTACGATCAAGGAAATGATTAAACAAAAAAAAATCATATCACAACACAAGCATTGAAAGTTGAAAAACATACATATATGTATAAATTAATAAAGATACATAGATATGCTGGATAACGTTTAACAAAAAAAAAATGCTGGATAACGAGTGTATATATAATAGAGGACATAAGAGCAAACAGAATGATTCGGTGTAATGAAATTCCAGAGCCGGTGGCGTTGGAAATGCAATTGGAATGATCCCATGTTAGGTTTTTACATGCCATCACTCGACATGCCTCTCTTTCCGCTTCCCATGCATCTTTTCTTTTTGTTTCATTCATTTTCAATTATTACTATTATATACTCTCATCTCCTCTAATCTCTCGCTAAATCGTAGCATACCCGTCATTAGTTAATCTCTCCTTTAATTATGCTTATTAGTTAATCTTTATGTCCCATTTAATAATTGACTCGAAAGCCTGTCTCTCTCTCTCTCTCTCTGTGTTTTTCCTCTTCTCTGGTTATTGCCATTCAAAAAAGAACTCTTATACAGTTGCCTTTAGAAGCTGGTTTATAACAATCAAACCTAGAATTGTATGGAATATAGGGGTGAGACAAGGATATGACAGTTCCTTGATCTTAAATTTTTTGTTGATAGATAGAGAAATTCACCGACCAAAGTGTTGTCGTTTCGACGGTCCCCACAACATTTTCTTAGAGCTTCATCTATCTATTTGAACGAGAAATTATATGCTACATTTATTGTTCTTGTATTCTTGTCTGTGTTATCCTGTAATCACAAATTTCAAAATGTATACACACATATAAAAATGCGATCGATCTACGAACATCTTTTTGAATTAAACTATAGGAAAAACTGTTTGAACATATTTTTGTTGCGATTGCATAAAAACCTACCCGTTCGATTTAACTGCAAGCCATAAACATACTATATAGTAGCATGCTAGCGAATTGTACAACTAAATTTATTCATTTTGGTTTTGAATACAAAATAAAATCAATATAACAAATAAATAACTATTTACAGATGTGATATAACAATCAAATATATTACTATCATATAAGTTTGAAGTGCTGTTTTTCAGCTCGATTTAGTTTGTTTTTTCTTTTGTTTTCGTGGGATTGAATCATGCATCCATAGGCATCACTGCACCATATATATACATATATACTCTCTGTTTATTTTTACTAATCTTCGAAATTAATCGTTTTTCATATATAAAATAGTATTTGGATAACTCGATCAGTTTGATCTGGTTAAGATGGCCTTGACATAGCTAGGAGTCGGCAGAGAACTATGTTAATGGATTAGATCATAGATTGTTGAATGAATACGGACCACTAAGGTCCCAGTCACCAGGTATCTTGTCTTAATTCCTCCTATTTTCGTTGGATTCTTGTTTCTATTTTTTTTCTTCTTGCATTTATATATTGGATAACATTTTTCACACAGAGTTATTATAATTACAATCTCAAAGAGTATTTTTTTTTTTTTTTTAATACGCACCTACCCAATTTATCATTTAATATAAAAAATTCTTTGATCTTACTGTTTTTGTACAACAAAAAGAATTATGTTTTTTAAATTAAATTAAAAAAAAATCAGAGAATATTTCATCGGACGGCAATATGGGTAAAGGGAAAGACACGTGTCAGCATCCAGCACTGAAAAGAATTGCAGGGGCCCACCTGTTAGCGTGCGGGAAGCAAAAAATTAATTAACCTCCTTTTTATTCCCTCTCCACTCATGTTCAATCAAAAGTCACCACCACTCTTCTCTTCATCTCTCTCATGCCTCATGTGTCTGATACTCTGATATACTATAATCTTGATTTTATATAAGAAAAGCTTTTTGACTTACCCAAAAGCCAAATTTCTTAAAACAAGCCTCATACCTTTTTTTTTTTTTTTCTTTCTATTTAAGTATTGCTAAATTAGCCCAATAATAATATCAATGATACATACATACGGCACATGAGCCTCGTTTAATTCTCAAGCCCAACTTATTTCAGCCCTATGATACTATTTGACAATTTTGACCAGGCCCACCTGATGATGTTTTCTTCTAAGTTTTTTTCTTCTTTTTTCTGCATCCATTAAATAGATAAATTCATCATCATAGATTCATACATACAGCCAAAATAATCTGTAACGCGAATCAACAGTAATGCAATCTAACGTGAGTCTAGTACGTAGAAGCCTTTCCAAAAACACGAAAACATCTTGTATATACTCCCTCTGTTCTTAAAAAAAAGTATTTTTGTGTTTTTTACACATATTAAAAAAAAATTTCAAAAAACTTTTATAACCTTGTTTTTATTAATTGTTACTTAAGTTATTCTTTAAATATTAAATGTTATAAAAGTAAATTAAGTAAAAATGGACAATAACTACACCTAGAAAATTGAAAACTTCTTTTTTTTTGAAACAAATTTTTTTTTCTAAAACTAACTTCTTTAAAAAACAGAATGAGTATAGATTTGGGTTTAGCCTCAGTCCTCAGAAGTCAGCAATCTAACTAGTTTTTTTTCTCCCATATATATCTTTTAAACCTTTAGCTTGAAACGCTAATACTTTAATCTGAATATACATACATATATATCTTTCATTCCGATACTTTGATTCTGTCTTCTTATTCAAGATTTTTTTTTGTCTTCGGAATTGTACACAGATTCACATACATTAAACTATTCAGGTATGATATAGAGCTTGCAACTACCAGAAAAGTACTTGAAATATTTTAACAAAGTTATATATGAAACGAGCACATCTATCATCTATCGAATTCCTTGTCATACGAATATACATTGTTTTTAGAAATTGATCTTGTCAGCCAAAGGGATTTAATTATAATTATTAATGGAAGAAAAATACACTTAAAAAAGAGCCGTGGCCTAGTCTAACATGGATTTCAACATGAGTGGAATGCACGTTGCTGGCTGATATCAATTCCTATATATTAATTTTATCTCTTTCCATATAAACTCTTTTTAGTTAATGTGTATATTTTGTTTTTTTATTCACGAAATTTAAACGTTTAGCAATTATGTGCAATAGTTTAATCCTTTTTGTTTTCTCTTTTTTTTCGACTAACAAATTTCTTTAATTTTAAAAAGTTTACAAAGACATTATACAGAACTACTGTAACACAAATTATTACATACATAAATATATGCGCCATACACTGAAAAATACAACACAAAGCAAAAAGGAATTTGACGATGCTTTCTCTTTTTTGTTTTCTCTCTATGAATTATAAAAAATGTTTAAAACTTCTAAAAGATATACCTTGTAAATTTTTAAAAGAGTTCATAGCAATCCTTATTCATGTGTTTCATAGTCTCATGGATTAGTCTAAAATTTGGGTCTTCGTAGTTTAAACAAAATAAATGGTCAAATTATTCTAAATTAGAACTATTGAAGTTCTGTTATATATAAATAATGGTAAATTTGACCACATGATTAAGTAACGTCGGATGATCGAGTGATGTTTGGGACAAAACTAATATTACATGTTGTGATTTTGGATCCGCAGAAATTACCGTTTCAACACAGAACTTCGTGATAATAATAAAAAAGTGGTGAATTCTAATATCTAGCCAAATAACACTTACACTTGAATAGATTCATAAACTCTTAATTCCACAACACCTCATATCATCAAACAAATAGCGATTGACTTATACCAAAATTTTAAACCGACTAAAATGCTAAATGATAGAAGAAGTATGACCAAACCAATCTCTAGATAAACTATAGACAGTAAAATGGCCCATAAAAGCCCATTAAGACTATAAAACAAAGCCCATAAAAGAAGCTGAGAATAAGCAACAAGGGAGAGAGATTCTAGAAGAGGAGGTACTCAAAACTTAGGACGTACAACATTGGCTATGTACTGCTTTGCGACAAAGCGTAGCATTTAGGTTTTAATAGTCACTAAACACAAACCAGAAGTTTCTATTCCTTCAAGCCCCTTTATATATATCTCCGGTCTCCTTTCATTACATTATATAACTCCTTTGACCTTCTTCTTCTTCTTAGTTCATATTGTTTTTGTATCATTTTTATATAATTTTTTTTTTACATATAACGTATAAGATAATTACGTATTCTTGTATTCTTGTCTCCCACTCTCTCCCTTATCCCCTAATATTTCGTATTAATTAAAGCAAAGGCAAATATAAGTAATTGATTCTGTCTTAAAGTTTTCACGTGGCGTCATCTCCTGAGTTTCTGCCAGCGTATCAGACAACAATTCTTTCCCTTCCCTTGCATATTCATCAAGAAGGTACTACCCACAAAATGTCATTAATATACCGATTTTTAACACTGTAATTTGTATGCAATAATTACTTTATGAAATACCGATTGAATAGTTAATTAATTCTGGATGGTTCTTTTATTGACATTATTTTTTTTCCTGGCGGCGAAACTCAGGAGAAGTAAGATATTGTGAATTAATCACATACGTTAGACCATAACCCAATATTATTAATATATTCTCCCATCCATTTTCTTTGTGGTAAAACAACAACAACATTCAACAACAACTAATCTTTATATTTGTCGTAATAATAATATTGATAATTAGTAGAGGTGATTAGTTTAAGTAGATAGGAAAAAAATAAAAGAAGAAGAAGAAAGGCAACAACTGTGAAACACGACTTGGCCACAAAACTGAGCGTTGAAAATTGTGTGTTAGTGTTTTGTATCGATCGGTTGAGAAGTGCCTCTCTTGTTTTCGGATTCCTCTTTCTCTCTTTCTTTATTATTTTTTTCACTTTCTTCTTCCTTTTTTTTCTTTTCTCTTCTTTCATGGCGATCGGTGAAAATCGTGGGGGGAGATATTTAATTCTAATTTAAATTCTGTACATGTATTAGTGTGTAGGTGGTTGATTAATCTCCGCTCATGAAGTTATCGCCTCTGAGTTTCTCAACACGATCGAGTTTCAGTAGCCACGCCGATGGAATCGACGACGGTCTGGAGTTAAGGCCATCTCCAGTCGCCGGCGGCGCAATGCTGCCGGCTTTTCTCAACGATTTGAGTCGTAATAACGGAGACTCCGGAAGCGGGAGCAGCTGGGAGAGGGAGCTCGTGGAGGTGACGTTGGAGCTCGACGGCGACGACTCCATCGTCGTCTGCGGAATGTCGGAGGCGGCGTCTGTTGATTCTCGGCCGAGGTCGGGGAGGTTAACGAGGAGTCTGTCGACGGCGTCTTCGAGGATCCGGCAGAAACTGGGGAGGCTGCTGAGGTCGGATTCGACGAGGACGACGACTTCTTCTACCGCCGGAGAGAGAGATCTCGAGCGCCAGGCGGCGGAGACGCCGATTATGTCGGAGAGGGATAAACGGAGGGAGAACGCGAAACTACAGCGATCGACGTCGAGCGCACAGAGAGCGCTTAAGGGGTTACAGTTCATCAACAAAACAACAAAAGGAAACAGCTGCGATTGCGATTGGGATTGCGATTGCGATCAGATGTGGAAGAAAGTCGACAAGAGATTCGAATCGCTTTCTAAAGAAGGTTTGCTCTCGCGAGAAGATTTTGGCGAGTGCGTTGGTAAGCAAGCAAAAAAAAAAAATATATACATATATATATATATATATATATATATAACAATTTCTGTTTTGGGAACTAAAATTGAAAAAAAAAATTGAAAAAAAAAAAAATAGGTATGAAGGATTCGAAGGAATTCGCGGTGAGCGTATTCGACGCTTTGGCTCGAAGAAGGAGGCAGAAACTGGAGAAGATAACGAAAGACGAGCTTCACGATTTCTGGTTACAGATTTCTGATCAAAGCTTCGACGCGCGTCTTCAAATTTTCTTCGATATGTACGTTTTCCGTTTCTCTCTCTCTCTTTGGTTTAATTTGTCTTTACGTGTTTATAACTGTTACGGGAATAACGCATTGCAATTTGCAAAGCATAAGAAAACAAATGTATTCATCCAAAGAGTTCAACCAATAATAATAATTAGTTGACAGGTAATAATGATTCTAGTGTAGGAAGTTTATCTGTAATTGATATCCCCCAATCCCTGAATAATGCAGATGAACTCTGATGATCAATCAACTTGCGTTTATAAAATTGGGTTAATTCTTTTTGTTTTATTGTGCTATATTTTTTGTGTGTGTGCGGGTAGTTTAGCTGATTAAATCACATATTGGGTAATTTTTGTTAATTAAAAGGAAATATTAGCTCACCAATCACTCCTTGATTGGAAACTGTTGTCTCTTTAGTGAGACTACCGCAACTTCACAGTAATTTTCTACAATTTAAGGAATTATTAGGCATAACTAAAACAAGTGTTAGTTATGTTGAAATGAATATATGTTTTAAACCGGGATGTTTCACTAAAATGATGTAGATAGGATAGATAGATAGAGAGATACATCATTTAAATCGCGTGGTGTTCTTAGCCATTGGATCTGGTAGTTCACGCAATCAACGGTGAAAATGATCTAGTGAGTTTGAGTATGGGCCGCGGTTTACTTGGCCCAGTAAATTAAACTTTACCAGATTTTCAAAATAGTTTCCTCTTTCAGCTTTTTTCCCGCAATTTGTTTCTTGCAAGTAAAGATAAAGAGGCACTGACTCTTAAATCCACCAAATGCCATAAATGATTCTGCTATTTTCCATATTTTATTTACCAAACATTTAGTTCAGTGAATTTTTCCGGCATTCTGTCATTTTTTATGACAAAAAGTTAATATATTTTTGCAATTATTTTCCCGTTTAATGATTCTGTTATAATTTTTGGTAACTGTTTACATGTGTTTATTACAGGGCTGACAGCAACGAAGACGGGAAGATCACTAGAGAAGAAATCAAAGAAGTAATTGTTTTTTTTTTAAACATATGTTAACAAACGCATAAATTACACGTTTAAAACAATCAGAAGATCCTAAATAACGCTTATCCTTTGAAAACACAGCTTTTAATGCTAAGCGCATCAGCAAACAAGTTAGCAAAGCTCAAGGAACAAGCAGAAGAGTACGCATCTCTGATCATGGAAGAACTTGATCCTGAGAATTTGGGATACATCGAGGTAAAAGAAAAAGAAAAAAAACAGCAGAGAACATATTCTTCTTACTACACTATCAAGCATTTTGTTTTATTTACATTTTGTGTTGTTTCAGTTATGGCAACTCGAGACACTCTTACTTCAGAGAGACGCATACATGAATTACAGTAGACCGCTTAGCACTGCAAGCGTTGCAATGAGTACACCAAGACGGAACCTAATTAGACCTCGTCATGTTGTTCGAAAATGTAGACAAAAGCTTCAATGTCTGGTTCTTGATAACTGGCAGAGAAGCTGGGTTCTGTTATTGTGGGTCGTTCTTATGGCCATTCTCTTCGTGTGGAAGTTTTTACAGTACAGAGACAAAGCTGCTTTTAAGGTCATGGGTTATTGTTTAACCACTGCTAAAGGTGCTGCAGAGACTCTCAAGCTCAACATGGCTCTGGTTCTATTACCTGTGTGTAGAAACACATTGACCTGGCTGAGATCTACACGCGCTCGAGCTTTTGTCCCTTTTGATGATAACATCAATTTCCACAAGGTAAAACACAATACACTCTTTTCTGTTTTTTTAGTCTTCATCGGTACAAAGCTTGAGATCAAGACTCTTTTGCCTCTCTCTGTTGTCCCCGGTGTGTTGCAGATTATTGCTTGTGCCATAGTGATTGGGATACTTGTTCATGCTGGTACTCATTTGGCGTGTGATTTCCCACGGATTATAAACTCAAGTCCAGAAGAATTCGCCTTGATAGCTTCTTCCTTCAATGGTACTAAGCCCACTTTCAAAGACCTGATGACAGGAGCAGAAGGAATCACCGGGATCTCGATGGTGATCTTGACGACCATAGCGTTCACATTAGCATCAACTCATTTTAGGAGAAACCGTGTCAGGCTACCGGCACCACTTGATCGATTAACTGGCTTTAACGCATTCTGGTACACTCATCACCTTCTAGTGGTTGTCTACATTATGCTCATTGTGCACGGGACCTTCCTCTTCTTCGCTGATAAGTGGTATCAGAAAACTGTAAGCAGAACCTAATCTCACTTTTGCTATTAAACCGGAATTTCAAAATGTCTTTAAACCTAAAATTATTGCTGTTAAACCTCTCAGACTTGGATGTACATCTCGGTTCCTCTGGTGCTCTATGTGGCAGAACGAAGTCTGCGAGCTTGTAGGTCCAAGCATTACTCTGTCAAAATCCTCAAGGCAACCACCGTTCACTGAGCAAATTCGTTTCTGTTAAAAGCTGTTTGAATAACAATAACACATAACATTCCAACCTTGATCTCTGCAGGTTTCTATGCTACCTGGGGAAGTACTCAGCTTAATCATGTCAAAGCCTCCTGGGTTTAAGTACAAGAGCGGACAGTACATATTCTTGCAGTGTCTAACAATATCTCGATTTGAATGGTGAGTACTGATGCCAAATTCCCCCATAATGTTAGCAAACATCTCGAGTATCACACATAAAGATGTTCCCTAAACCTTTCCAGGCACCCATTTTCTATTACCTCTGCGCCAGGAGATGACCAACTTAGTGTTCACATCCGAACACTCGGAGACTGGACAGAGGAGCTACGACGAGTTCTAACAGTGGGCAAAGATCTTTCAACATGCGTGATTGGGAGATCGAAATTCTCAGCCTATTGCAATATTGATCCATCACAGTAAATTCCGAGACACATTCTTTGCTTCCTCCTATCTACATTAAGATACTTAGTATTAACATGCCTTATTGATCCTGCATTGACAGACGGCCGAAATTACTAGCAGACGGTCCATATGGAGCTCCAGCACAGGACTACAGAAGTTATGATGTCTTGCTCCTCATTGGATTGGGAATAGGAGCTACTCCTTTCATAAGCATCCTGAAGGATCTCCTGAACAATTCAAGAGAAGAACAGACAGTAAGTCCGATTCTGGGCACCAGGAAAGTCTTTTCAGGAACCTTGCACCAAATAAATAATCTCTCTCTGACTTCCTATGGCGCAGGACAATGAGTTCAGCAGATCAGATTTCAGCTGGAATAGCTATACATCTTCATATACCACAACAACCCCAACTTCAACACAAGGAGGGAAAAAGAAAGCAGTGAAGGCTCACTTCTACTGGGTCACAAGGGAGCCAGGATCCATCGAATGGTTCAGAGGAGTAATGGAAGAAATATCAGACATGGACTGCAGAGTAATAAACACCAACATATCTTGTATTTTCATCACCACTTAAACACCTACTTAATCGAGATACTAACATATTCCTTCATCTTATCGTGAAACAGGGCCAGATTGAGTTGCACAACTACCTTACGAGCGTATATGATGAAGGCGATGCAAGATCAACCCTGATAAAAATGGTCCAGGCTTTGAACCATGCCAAACATGGAGTTGATATTCTATCCGGGACACGGGTAAGAATCGTTGCAGGGCATATAATCAGAAAAACGTTTTTTTTTCCCAGTATTACCTACCACTGCTAAGATAACATCATTCGGAACAGGTGAGAACACATTTTGCAAGGCCCAACTGGAAGGAAGTCTTCAGTAGCATAGCAAGAAAGCATCCAAATTCAACAGTCGGTAAATATTCTATACACTCTCTGAATCAGCTGCTTACCAGCAAGACATCTGATAAAAAAAAAAAACCGTATCTTCTAGGACTAGTGAATTAATAATACCAATGTGAAAAGAAAGAAAACACTGCAAGGGCAATAAATAACACCAGGCAAACACACAAGAACCAGTTTGCTAATATTTAGGCCAAGCATATGTGAAAACAAATCTATCATATTGTGCAGGAGTGTTTTACTGCGGCATACCAACCGTGGCAAAGGAGTTGAAGAAGCAAGCACAAGAAATGAGTCAAAAAACAACCACACGGTTCGAGTTCCACAAGGAGCATTTCTAATTCAATGTTACAAAGCCAGCAGCTTCTATCACTTTCCCTAAAGTGAGATTTAAAATCACGCCAGCCGTTATTTTTCTCATGCTAACTTCACAGCCACTTAGCAGAATAGATGATATACACTATCTCACAAAGGAGAACATTGTCCTGCATGTTTGTATAGACCCGCCTAAAGGCATGAAAATAACAAATATAAGTTACTATACTGGATAATATACGCTATTAGTCGCAGAGGAAGAAGATTAAACAACAGAGTTTCATCGACAAAGTGCATTTCACTTGAGTACAGTAAATTATTGGTACCAAAATCGCAGAAAGAAGCAAAACAGAGGTTGGAGTTTAATCATCTTTGATTCTTCTCAGCAATTTGGAAGCCCATCTTCGGACCCGTCTCTTGAGCGTATAACCCACAAACACTCCAGCGACGAAGAAAACAGCGCATAGCTTTGAACACGTCCAGACAGAAACTCCGCTGCCATCAAACATAGTCTCAGATATGTCAGATGAAAACTTTGAGTAGAGCAATTATATAGTACACTAAACAAGTAAGCTCTAATCTCCTACTCGTTAGTCTATAATCGACCTGCTCGATTCTGTTCCTCCAAGCTCTAATGAGTCTGCCCAATTAAGGATCTTAGATCGCTTTTAACAAGCCATTACAAATTTAAAAAAGCTTTCTCTAATCTTGAACTGGGTACTAGATTTTGAGCTATAACAAAGAATCTGCCCTCTTTTCATTTTGTTCCATCTTTTTTTTTTTATAATTAATTCTCTAGAGCAGACCAAATTTTCCAATCCAGAATATAAAGAGATCAGATTACCTCGGAGGTCTGTTGACCAGAATTCCGGATCCGTCGTATGAAGTCAAGTTGCCGGCGCCTCGTTTCTCCTGCACTAGATTTTCCGCAAAATCAGATAGAGAAGAGGAAGAAGAAGAAGCTGCCGATTTCGCATCTTTCACTATCTTGCTGTAAAACTTCTCTAAACCCTCCATCGCTCGCCGATTATCGGGAAAAACGAACAATTAGGGTTTAGGGTCTCTGAGTGATTGCTGCCGGTGAGGAAAATCTCTGGCTAAAGTGACTTGCCGTTGACCCAAAACCAAAAATGACAAAATTGGACAAAAACCGCAATTAGAAAAAATATCAGAAAACATAAATAATGATTTTTTTTTTTTTTTGGTTTTAATTTCCTTGAGGTAAAATAAAGGAAATTTAATTTGCTAAAAGAAAATGCTTTTGACTAATTTAATTTGTAAAATAACGAGAACCAATATTAAAATTGATACGACTTTATTATATCTTCATACAATTTACAAGATCGTGTAGCAAAAGCTCATGATATTATTACAAGATACATGATTATTCAATGACTCACCAACACAATTTTATACTTTTATTATACAATATATTATCGTCAAGTAAACGTAACAACTCGTTATATATATATATTCTTTGAGTAGTATATATATATATATTCAGTTACTCTCCTCTTGACCGAGTCGATAATCTTGAGAACCGTAAGCACCAAAGGCTTCGAGGAACAAGTTGGGTTTTCGCCGAGGATTGAGTCCCATGTCATTACACAAATCATCGGCATGTTGGATGCTGAAAGTAGAAATGCAGTGACGCTTGTAGAATCTGCTCGATCTTCTCATCACGTCCATCTCCTTTAAGAACTGGTCCAACATTTTCTCTTTGCTCGGTAATTTGAATTTCCCATCCACGAGCCGGCTTAACCACAGCGAGCGTAGCTCTGATGTGTGTAGATTCGCGTTGCTTTGAACATATCCCACGAAACCCATGTTTGGTATCAATGGATGGATTGTTCCCCTGAAATTTAATTAGTTTTTGTTATTAGAAGCAACGATCCAATTTCACTATAGAATGTATTACTAATGAGTAAACGTTTAATTTAACTACGACATAGGTCTTTAAATAAACTAAATACGATTAATTTGTACCTGTATAAAGGCATGACACCGCATGGAAACTCAAGCCAAGTTCGAAAAGGTTCAGGAACAATGGCTTTAAGCTTTTTCTTGCCATCATAACCAGTTGCAAGTATCACAACATCAGCTTCCAATGTAGTTCCATCTTCAAACTTAATCCCTTGATCATAAAACCACCATTTTGATGTCTTCTTAAATTGGATCATCCCTTTATCCGCTTCTTCAAAGAAATTTTCCGGTATGATGGCCATTTGACAAGAAGCATAGTCTTCTTCAAAAGAATGGTCCGGTTTGAGACCATATTTCTCTAGAGGAAGCTTCCACGTAACATATGATTCGATGAATTTGGAAACCGCAGCACGCTGTATTGTCATATACATGTTTAGAAAATCTACATGATTGGGCAATTGATAGGGACCAAATTACGGGTTTTATATAAGATCACTAACCAGAAGAGCGAAGAGGAGGCAAAAAACAGTTCTAAGGAAGCTTTGGTTAGGCCTATTATGGAGGAACTGAGAAGCTCTCGTTGAGTAAAAGAAGAAAAATGGTAAGCCCCACACCCAATAATGTGGAACCACCCAATGTGGTGTTCTCACCACCATTGTGCATGCTTTTCCTCCTTCTCCTGTTTTTTTTTAAAAAAATATCTTATTTAGTTATTGGAATAATATATTATATAAATAATGATCGAAATGGGTCGTATTGGAATATTTAATTAGTCTGTCAGTTTATTACCAAACTTGTGAGCAACCATCAGAATAGAATAACGGTCCAAGTCCAACCGAAATTTGTATATACATATATTATAAGAAAAATGATTGCCATATTATATATATATATATATATATATATTTTTTTTCTATGTGGACTTGAGCCAAATTGTTAGAGTGAAGCTAATTAAATGTGAATTAGTCAAAGACTTTTGTGAAGAAAGAGAATATATATATATATATGTACCTTGATTAGCTAAAGCAGACTCTAAAGCCAAATCAATGGCAGATTTTTTGAAGCCAATGACGGCAACTTTCTTGTCACGGAGGAGACGAGAAGCTTCTTCTTTCTCTAACTTGCAGTAATCCATCGAATGCATCACTTTCCCTTTGAATATCTCCGGCCCTTTCTTCGCCGGAAACGTCGGTATCCTCGGTACGTCGCCATATTTTCCGGTGCACACTACCACGAACTCAAATGCATGCCACTGCACAAACATACATTAGCAACAAAAATATCATGCAATGATTCACAAATAGACGTAAACGTAAAACCAAAAATTTACGCCTACAGTTTACAGAAATGAATCGACTTAATGATGCATGCAATAGTTTACAAAAACAATTTGGAAGTTCTTTACAACTTTTAGATTAAAAACAATCGACTTAATGATGCATGCAATAGACATTGGTTTAAGATTTAATTTGAGATACAAAGTTCTTAAAGAAAAAATCGTAAATTAAAACAAAATAATTTAAGATGAAAAGTTATATATGAGAATGCAGATGGATCTGCATGCAAGCATACAAAACAAATATATGAGATGGAGACATGTAAAAAATTAAAGAATTAAAACAAACCTGAATGTCTCCAGCATCTCCGTTCTGAACAGCAACTTCCCAGACAGGTTTTCCAGGCAGCAAGTTGCCGTAAGCACCGAGGTCAACCATCTGAGGAGTATCGCCTTCACCGGTGTACCTAACTTCGATGACCTTAGAGCTAAACTTCATGAACTTGAGGAGATCAAAATGCTTAGCGTAAGATTCCAAGTAATCTAATATCTCAACGTAGGATGGGAAAGTAGTGTCGTCTCTATTAGGCCATGGAAAGTCAGAAAACTCATAATCGATTCGAGCCGATTGTAACTTAGTCGTCTCGTAAGTGCAGCTCCTCCAAACACCTCCGACCGAATCCGAGGCTTCGAAAACGGTTGGGTTGTGATGGGCTAAGTGCTTAGCGGCTGCTAAACCGCTAACACCAGCACCAATGATCGCTACTCTGGAAGAAGTAAGCTTAGCGTAGTTAGAAGACATTGTGGGAGAGAGAGTGAGAGAGGTATGGTTTTGATGAAGAGTGTTTTGAGTTGTTTGTTTGTGAGTTTGCATGGGGCATATTTATAAGGCTTTTTCGGGTCGGGTCAGGTCTTGTGTAATCGGGTCGGGTATGAATTTTATTAGGTTGCACGTGGTTTTGAATATTGGTTTAGTTTCGAGGAGGTTTGAAAGATCTAAAGTGTACATTGTTGTTCTTTCTTTGAGAAATTTGGTGGTTATTGTGTGGAAATTTCTGCAAGCATGCGTTGTGATATCAATAATTCTGCTTTTTGTAATTGTTCGTGTTAAATTTCTAAGTACTTTCAAGAAGTCTAATGGAACATTTCTCAATTTTTGTTGTTTATTTAACTTGCTTTGTCTTCTTAGATTTGATTAAGAGCTTGGTCTATGGACTGACTAACTTATAATTATATAAAATCTAGGAATATACAAAAACTCCGTACGTCCGTTTCAATTTCGTTATCGAGATCTCATCATGTAAATATTACTTTCAATGGATACAAACCTTCGAATATCATGTGAGAACATTAATTATAAGAATAAGATGGTAAATTTTCATTTCCACTGTGACAAACTTAACGTTTTTTAAAATTGTGTGTTTGCAGTGTTTTTTCACGCTTCCAACAAAATTCCAATTCTAGAGAGTTTCCATGCAACCTAGTTAAAAAAATTATATAAAATCAACAAAAATATATATTATACTTTTATATAATTTTACATAAAGTTTTGTATTTATTATAATTGTGTAATATTATAATACTAATATTTTCCCAACTCCTCCCATTTCTACATTTTAAATGGGACAATCAAGGTGACAAATATTTTATATATTCTTTTAAAATGTTTCTTTTGTTTGCTAAAGAATTTTAAAATTTTTATTTTTGTAATATCTCGATTATACTTATCACCAGTATATATAAACTAAATAGTTTATGACTTTATGTAATCGATGGATTGTTGTCAAAAAAATAATGGAATCGATGGATCAATAATTAATTATATAATTACTACTTGTATATAATAAATATATGGTTATGAACTAGTTTTAGACCATCTCCAATGATTTATTCTATTTTTTACTCTAAAAATAGAGATGGGGTTTGCTCCAATGGTTACCTCTATCTTCTACTCTAAAAAACAAATTATTGCAAGTATCTTCCATTTCTAATTAATTATTATTATTTTCTTAAAACCTTTTACTTTACAAATATACAAATTTTACCCATTTATTTTATGTTTTTAATAAAAAATTAATACAATTATTATTTTATTTAAATTAAAAGTTTACCACACAAATAAAAATTCATTACATAACTAGCTATTGCTATTGTAATTTTGTTTAAGTGTAAAATAAAACATTTAATTTTTGTTTATATACAAAATAGAAATAAATCAAAATATAAGGATTCTTTTGTAAATAAAAAAGTTCAACTCTAAAAAATAGAGAACTCTATTTGTGACTCCAAATTTAGAGTTAGAAATAGAAATCTCTATTTTTAAAATGTGATATAAAATACCATTGAAGATAATTTTACTATAAAAATAGAGTTTAAAGACAAAAATAAAATCTCATTGGAAATAATCTTAGTCTTCATAAAGATGAGGGTACATTGGTGAAATGGACTAATAGGGCTTACACAAAAGAATAAATCATTCTTTTATCAAAATCAATATAATTTCTTGATTTTCTTTCTTTGTCTTTCACTTCAGAATTTCTTGAATTTTAAAAGATTTCTTTTCATACACACATATACAAAACCAGACACAACTCTGCTAATACATGACTAGTCTCTTTTGGGTTGACCATTCTTCTTTGTCATTTGCGATGGCTTTTAATATTATTGGCATTAATTTATTTCGCACGTACCAAGAAAACAAAATTCATTTACCCGTACATATAACATATTTTATATATAGCCAATTCATCATTTCCCTACCATTTAGTTAATACTAGTACTACTAATGTTTAGGCATACCGTATACACATGTTAACACGTGTACCGAGTAAACCAACAAATTATATTTGAGAGATGGTCAATTTGATACCAAAAAAAAAAAATATTTGAGAGATGGTCAATTTTTTTTTTTCCAATAAAAAACAGTTCAGAAATCTAAATCGAAAATACAAAATTTATATAAATGATATCATAAATATATACTCGAGCACTTTGTGGCAACTATTCAGTAATGGTTAATTATTAAGTAAATATATAATCAGATTTTTAAAAATAAATTAAATTAATTTCAAAATCTACAATTATTGACGTAAATTCATTGTAATACAATCATTTGGTTAATTAACCAAGTCAAGTTGGTCTTATTAAGACTATCCAAAGCATTTTATAACAGAGTACTATCCAATGACGTTGAGCATGGCCTACTATATATGGTTGATACAAATATGATATAACAAATGGAAAAGAAGAGGAAGCACCAAAGAAAATGAGTTTAAAGGATACTCAAGCAGAGGAGAAAAAGTTAAGGAATATGGTTCGAAAAAATTATAGAAGGGTAAATACAATGTACCATTTTAATTGTTTGGTATGAATCAATTCTCTTAAGATCGATTGATATGTTGTAATCTAGGTGTCTTTGTTACATGCGTATAACTTTTTTTGTGGTCCTATGTTTTTTATATACTTACCCCTCCATAAAAAAAAATAGAGAAAAAAGCGATGTAGTTTCCCGAAATTAAATTGCTATACAAATATGTTAATATTTTTCCTTCTTAGGGTTAACGCATTTAAATTAGAAAATATGACAGAAGTCTTTGTTTTAATATAACATTTTATTTTGCAAGATTGGTTATATATATATATGTATATATATGTACGGTACCTTTTAAATGAATTTATTTATTTGATTAATGAAATGGTATGAATTTATATAGATTAGTATTTTTGTAAGATATATATATATTTTTAAAAATATTTTGGGAGATTTGAGATTTTGGAGGTGAGTTACGTTGATAATATTTTATTTTTGATAACTAGAGTTACGTTGATAATATTATTACAATCTATATAAAAAAATCGTTAGATATTATATTAGTCATTTTAATTGTATGTTGTTATTATAATAAACACTCAACAGTAAATTAACGCTAGAACGCATATATATAATACATATAACCCTAATATTTTAAATACCTAAAACCAACAAATTATAAACATTCACGAGAAGCATCCATTGTGGTTTCGAAGCTGGTGCACAAAGCGGATATATATCTTTGAATTTTAAAATATCCGTTACTTGACAATCCGGCAAATTAGTAGTACTTATACCCGACTGAAAAAAACACCTTTCAAAAAGGAACATCCACATATTATCCGATCCGAATTTGTATTATTGGACTATGTCTTTTATCCGCGTATCTGTATTAATAATTTGGTTTAATTTTATTTTGGTTAGTAATTTTAAAATTATCAAACGCATAATAGATTTAAAGAATTTTTTTTTATGAAAATGTATTTAAAAAATGATGTGTAGTTTTCTCCAATTTATATTTGTTTATAAGATATAATCAATTTATTCGATTTATTTTTACCTAATTAAATAACTAATTTATCTAAAATACTAATATGTTTTTTCAACATGTTTCAGTTATATGTCATGTGTGTATAAATAAGATTAGAAGAAGAATTGTTTGACATTTTAGAAAACTTGGAAAAAAAAATTTACTGTTTATATCGTATCTTTCAACATTTTTTTCATAAATTTAATTTTTTTTGTTAAAACTCGGATAACTCCGACAACATACAGATGACTGATCATTCAGTTGCTAATATGCCGATTGAGTTTTGTACAAATGTATTTGAGACAATTAAAGAAAGGGAGTGAGATATCGCGAATAACAAAAGACTGCCTATAACTTTGTTGGAAAGTTGCAATGATCGTGCAAGACAGCTTCTTGCTTCTCCACCAGGTCTTCCACAAGTTTTATCTTATATTTTTCTTCATTTTTATCATTCATGTGAGTTTTATTTGCAACATGCTACTAGATGTTATTTTTTCGAAACCTTTAGGATGGTGTGTAGTATTTGAATGATTTATCATTGATTAACTTCTATATGTTTTCTTCACGTTTTGATTTTGAATAGCCTGTCTAGGATTGTCAATTTGTGTTTGATTCATAACATTGCTATACTTTATTATTTAAATGGAATTTTAGAAGCTGTTACTCATGTGTTGTTTGTGTGGGTTCAAATATCGTTAGTATCTATTTATATAAAATTAAACTTTTCTACTTGTTGTGTTTTAAGTGGATTGTTACTTGTGTAGTGTTTTCAAATATTACTTACTTTTTTTTTTGCTGCATATAAACTGCCAATACACTATTTTTGATGTGTTTATTATACATTTTAGCTATATCTTTACTTGAATGACATGAAAGATTAATTTGTTTGCATAGTGTTCAATTTTGCTTTGTATTAAGATAACTTTATATCTGAATTTTGAATTTGGTATTTCACAGTAAATATTTGACGAGGTTAAACTAATATTTAGTATTTTTTAAAAAAAATATTACATAAAAAGAGTTATAAACATTTGATGAAGTTTTAAAAATTACATAAAACCGCGCATAGGCAAATCAATTGCTAAATTGTTACAATTGGCCCGCTGCTTAAAAAAAGCCATAAAGGATTGTTAAAAAAATCATAAAGAATTGTTAGTGAATGAAGTTTGTATTTGAAATTAAAAGTTGTGTGAGTTTAGAAAAAATGTCCTGTGTAGCGCGGAACATCAGCCTAACGGCGGGTCCTGCAGAAATCTTGGAGGACCGAAGATGCGCCATGTGAATCTCTCGGTGGCCAGAACTCGAACCCAGGTGGAGGTACATCACATATGTGAGCCCTATACCACCGGGTCACAAGCGCCTGGTTAATCAACTGCTTTCGATAGTATGGTCATGCTGATCGGACTTAACCAACTCTGTTTGCTGAGTGAGTAGACACCCTGAGCTGGTTTTGTTATCAATGACCAGAATTTTTTAATCTTGTATACAACACCGGCCTTGAGGTTTGGCTCATAGGAATCCATTCGGTTAGCTGAAGGTTCAATTATAAAGTTTTGGATTTCAATTTTTCTTTTCTATTATAGAGTTTCATTAATTGATTTGGCGGAATAAGAAGCGTCTGAAACAATCATTGTTTCAATAACTTTTCTCTATCTCTTTAAGAATTCTTTTGATTTAGTAAGTTGTATGACCTATTAAATTTCATCGAGGTGCTTATTTATAAGCAATACCAATACCTTAAATGAGAAATTTTCGTTTTATGTTGATAGGAAATTAAAAACGCACTTTCTTTTTATTAGTTTAGCTTTTTCATATTATTATTTTTCCATTTTAGTGTTACATATATAAAAACAATAAGCAATTGTTCTAATTGTATTGAATTTTCCTGTTTTTTTTCTTTTTCCATTTTAGTGTTACATTTACGAAAACAGTAAGTAATGTTGCTCTAATGGTATTAAATTTTCCTTTTTACTTTAAAAGTGGCTATTCTTTGTTATAGAAGCAAAATTATACATAATTTGATTGATTAATTAATTATAGATGATGTAAATAATTATATAATTTCTTTTTATGTTAATAGGAAATTAAAAAACGCATTTTTAATTAGTTTAGCTTTTTCATATTATTGTTTTTCCATTTTAGTGTTACATATATAAAAACAATAAGCAATTGTTCTAATTGTATTGAATTTTCCTGTTTTTTTTCTTTTTCCATTTTAGTGTTACATTTATGAAAACAATAAGTAATGTTGCTCTAATGGTATTGAATTTTCCTTTTTATTTTAAAAGTGACGATTCTTTGTTATAGAAGCCAAACTATACATAATTTGATTAATTAATTAATTATAGATGATGTAATTAATTATATACGATGACGTGTACCAATATAATTGAGTCTTTTAAATTCTATGTGGACACCCTTAGAGACATATGGCATCAACTTTTATTAGTAACTAGAATAGGACCCGCATATATGCGGGTTTTTAATAAAATATTTTAAATTCGTAAAAATAAATTTAAAACAAAATCGGATAATCTATAAAGAAAAAATTTAATTTAATTTTATTAATATTTCCAAATATATATGTTTTAATATTCTTATTTGAATTATGTTTACTTATAATGCTTTATCTATATATAGATATAATAATTTATTATAAAATTTTAACGAATTATTTATCCTACTTCTATCATAATTAAAACCTATATTAGGATCCGCGTATACGTAGATTTATAATAATAAAATTTCAAACCCATTAAAATAATGTTTTTAAAAATATAAAACAGAATCGGATCACTACTGAAATAAATATATGAAAACACACAAAATCTAAATCTAAGAGTTATTTATTTATTTTATTTCTCATTTATTTTAAATTAAAATATTTAAAACACAGAATCTGTTGCGGGTGCTAAACAATATTAACCATATTTATCATATATTTGACACACTTTATCAACCATGTTTTTCTGTTCCGCTGCGTTGAAAACTTTGATATGCAATTCGAATCCTTCGAGTATGTTAACGATCTCCCATTAACTCTTTTCAAGCAAATAAATCTCTCTTTTTCTTCACATTCATCTCCCGTATATAATTTCTCTGCTCTCTAGAGAAGTTATGCTTCTCAAGACTCGCATCAAAAGGATCTTTACATGATTATTGCTATTTTTCTCTAAATTGTGCTCATTATCATCTAATATCATATCCTAGTTAATGTAATTTACTTTTTGTTTTTATTTTTCTTAAATTAAAATAGATCCTTTTGTTTTATTTTCTTTTTCTTAAATTGAAATTATGCTTCTCAAGACTCGCATCAAACGCCTCTCTACATGATTTTTGATATACTCCTTCTCATTGAGCTAATCATCGTTAATGCCATATAATAGCATCTAATTTTTTTAATTGATATATATCCTAATTAATCTAATTTACTTTCTTTTTTCTTTTTAAAAAAAAAAAAAAAATTGAAATAGATCATTTAGTTTTATTTTCTTTTTCTTAAATTGAAATATATCCTACTTAATTTTATTTTACCTTTTAAATGGAAATCGATAAATTTAACATTTTTTAATTTTTAAAATTTTTTTTTTTTGGAAATTCATTTTTATCTTATTATATAAATTTAAAAATAATATTTTACCAAGACATGTGTCAAAATCTAAATCGATAAACTTGACACATGTCGAAATCTTTCCTTTTATTTTATTTATTTCTCTTTTAAAAATAAATAGATGTATTTTCCTTTTTCTTTTAGGATTAGTATAATTTTTTTATAATAGATTTTAATCAAAACACGTGTCGAAATCTAATCGATTAACTTGACACGTGTCATGATCATGTTAAAAAGTAACTTTGATGCATCCTACTTTATATAATAAGATAGATATACTATTTGTTTTTTTTATAAATATATATTTGGGTTAAAATATTCAACTAAAAGTTATAATATTCAAAGCTAAAAATTATATTTAAACAATAAAAATTTTAAAACATGATTTCAAACTTCAAAAAGTTATTATATGCTAATGTTGTCTAATATAAGATTATATATAAGAATGTATGTAATTATATAGTAAATAATAATATAATATATAAATAATTTAAAACGGGTACAATAGAAATTCTATAAATTAATATTCGATTCATTAATAACTCGCTAAATTAATATTTTTTGTCAGTCCCAAAATTAGTTTTTCAACCAAAAAATATATCTATAAATTAATAATCACTATAAATTAATAATTTTTTTATAAAACCTTATGATCCCAACATTATTAATTTATAATGCGGGTACAAGACATAGTTGGAAAAAAAACGATACTTATCTACAGGTAGTAGAATTATGATATCCTTTATCCGATCCAAAAACTATGTACATATACCTTTTTTCGAAGCGGATACAAATCGAGTAACGGATAATGAGTATTAGTGCCCAATCCTATACGAACTTAGATCTTATTAACAACTATAGATCATTAGTTAATATAAGTACACATTCTCATAAAAGTGTATGTCCCTAATTAAAAAAGTATATTTGTAAAGTTTTTTTTTTATTTGCAACTAGAACATTTCATCATTTGTAACGGAAGTAGGGCTAATGGTACAAATGATAATAGGCCTAGAGAAATTTTAACTTGAGGCCCATATCAAAATTACTCTTGGATATAAATCATAGCGTGATAAAAGTGAATTTGCAACTCCATTGAACGTTAGAAAGAAGCCCAAGACCAAAACAAAAACGGAGGTAAAGTATTGGCCTAACTTGTTGAATGTGTATGGTTAAACATTTTGTAGCAGAAAAAAAAGACGAGAAACGTTAATATTTCAATATTACTAACTAAAATGACACATGAAGAATTATTGTTATCGTTACATAAAGAACACATTGTTCACAACAAACCTTCAGCTACCACCACCTCTGCACTTCTTCTCCAGGCCTGTCCCATTCCTAAGATTAATTATTTTGACTTTCTGAAGAAACTTTTCTTAATTTCTTTGCGTAAGTTAATCGAATCCTGAACCATAACACTACCAAAAACATGGGAAGAAGTTCTTGTACACACACTGCATCAAACATGGCGAAACACCCTGTCATTTGTCATCACGCAAGGAGATTGATGATGGTACAAAATAGCTTAAAACTACAGGAACTAAACCATTCCTAAACTTTAGTTACTGGTCCCCATCATGGTTCAAGAAAAGTATACAAGGTTCAATTCCGGGTTGTCGAGCAAATAGTCAAGGATTATCTTATTAATATGTTAGGTAAGGAGCCAAATGTTCCACAGAATCTGAGGTTGCATCAAGGGTGGGCCAAGATAGCATTAAAGAAGGAGAAAAAAAATAAATGGAAGAGAAGAAAGATGTACCTTACAGCAAGCTACACAGATAAAGTTGGAGTCCACAGCAATAGACTTTTCGCCTTTCATTTGTAAGGAGCGAAAATGATGCTAGAGTTCTGGCCACCGAACCCAAAAGAATTTGACAAGGCTGCTTTAATTTCCAGTCTCTCCTTCTTCAGACCCACCAGCAGCTTTGTATCCTGATCCATTTCGTAATGAAGTTGTGGTATAAGTTCCCCCGGAAATTGTTTCGTGTCAAAACCATTTATACACGGTATTAAATGATCGATGCCAAAAACTACAATTTGTCAACATACCACTGCTTTGTCTGGATTCTCGAGGTTGATATTTGGATGAACCCATCCTGTCTTTATCGCCTGTAGGGGTGACAAGGTCACATTACATTCAATGTTTTGTCCACTCAACTTGTTATTCATCTCAAGGAAATTTGATTTTTTTTTGTTGTTGTTATATACACAACCAGTTCCTTTCTTGTAGATATAGTGATGTCTCTAGACTTAAAGTCATTACCTGAACGGTTGCAACAGCTTCCACGGCCCCAGAAGCTCCCAGCAAGTGTCCAATCATAGATTTTGTCGAGTTTACCTTTAGCTGCCAAATTTTCAGAAAAAAATACAGACATCAGAATATCTACAAGACAGGAAATACTGTCTAAATAATAAACTTTCCTTGAAAATAAACAACTGGAACGAGAGAAACAAAGCCACCTCAGGATTTTGGCCAAAACAGTGAGCAAGAGCGTGGTACTCCTTAAGGTCTCCAGCTGGTGTAGAGGTAGCATGAGCATTTATGTAATTTATGTCTTCCTTAGAAATCCCGGCATGAGCTAACGCTTTCTCGATACAGAGAATGACACCAGCACCTTCAGTAAAAAAACTAAGGGGTTAAATGAATAAGAAACGATTGGAAAGTAAAGCCTAGAATCATGCTCTCGAGCAACCAAAGAATGATATTCTCACATGTAAGTCCATAGATATTGCTAACACAAAGTAAAAGAAAAAAAAGATTTACCATCAGGACGTGGTTCGGTTATATGGTATGCATCACATGTGAAACCACCACCAAGGAACTCTGCATAGATAGTCGCTCCTCTTTTCTTCAAAACCAGAATTTATCAATTTATATAAAAGCTTGGAAAACATTTTCATTTGTGACAAGTAAGAAAACAGTTGGACCATCAAACAATTATACGAAAGCCCTGAAGAACAGAGGTAACTAAACTTTGAAGAAAAAGAGGTGACCAAAAAGTATGGAGCAAAAACATAAAACACTTGAAAAGCAAGATTCAGGAATGATAAAAAAGAGCATCCGTTTCTGTATGCATGTTTGAAATGAGTGACAAACCTTGGCATGCTCAAGTTCTTCTAAAAGCAGCACTCCAGCTCCCTCGCCCATAACGAAACCATCACGATTCTGTTTAGCAAGCAAGACCAGGATCAATAGATCTTTCAATATTATCCTACACGAGTGAGATGCACTTGACATTCATGTCCGTAAATAATCTATATAATGCCAAAACAAGGAGAGTTAACACCCATGGTTTCCCGCAATATTTTACAATGGGTAACATCAGGGGACCCTTTAATGCATACCCTTCAAACATATGCTTAAATCAGAAACGCCTTAGAGATCTCAGGAAGGTGACGGATCACCATTTGGTCCATGCCTAGGTTCCATATTTTGAAAACCCACCGTTTTTAGTAATCAAGATTCAAAAGGAACAACAATAAGAGAAAATTTGGACGACATGAAATAAAAAGAAGAGAGTACGAAAATGGTGGGAAATTACACTATCCCAAGGACGAGAAGCTTTGGTGGGATCGTCATTCTTTTCCGAAAGAGCCCGGCAGGCAACAAAACCTCCCAACCCTGCATTGGTACACATGAGATCAGATTTGTCTGGCAAAAAGTTCGGGAACAAAGGGATGCATGTATTACAAATAAAGGCAAGAGTAGGCACCTATTGGAATAATAACTGAATCAGAGCCACCACAGAGCATTACATCCTATAAGTTTTAGGGAAAAGACAGCCAAATGTCAAACAAAAGAAGTGTCTCGTAAAGTCTACAATATTAGAAAATCACCCCGTGGATCGAGGATACTTACAGCTTCACCTCTAGTAATGTGGTTTGCCGCATTCAGAATACAGAAGTTGCCAGTGGCACATGCAGTTGAAATAGAGTAGTTTGGACCCATCCATCCCTAATGTATCATAACAAAAGAAAAGTCAAAACTTACGTGCAAGCCATTGGTATTACGGCATAACATCCAAAATTGATCAGACCAGATCCAGGGCAAGCATAGCGGAACCCATGTTTGTCGTCGCGAAAGGCACACAAAAAGGATTCATCTTCTTGTAAGAGATTTTCAAAGCTTCAAGCGCATCGTAAAAGATCTGTGTCCACATATACAGTGGCAAATGCAACAATTAGAAACAGATTTCCAAATCTTTGTCTCAATATATTATGATCCTATGTTGACAAAACCATGATCTAAATAGAAGAACTAACAACCCTCTGTCCAGATAAATCCTTCAATCTCTTCTTCATGTTCAAAAAAAAGAAAATAAGAGATTACCTTCATGCCTCCCATTGCTGAGCCAATCAAAACTCCACATCTGGATTTGTCGAACTCTGCCATCACATCCTCAGTTACCCCACCATCAGCCAACGCCTTCTTGCCAGCGGTTAGAAGATAGAGCATGAATTTGTCCATCCTCTTCGAAAGTTTTGGAGCAACCAATCCTTCCGTCGAAAACGATTTAATCTCTCCAGCGATTCTCTTGGCAAGAGGAGGGAATATACAAATCAAAAACAGCCTAGGAACAACAAAAAAAAAAAAAAAAAATCCAGAGGCTAAAACTTCTAAGAGCTCCTGATATAACGCTTACCGTAGGAAATGCAGAGCAGTCAAAATTCTCTATCGGGCTTATACCACTGATGCCTTGTAGCAAATTCTCATAAAAGGTATGTGGGTCATGACCTAATGGTGTTGCAACTCCCATGCCCGTAACAACAACGCGCCGAGACTCCAAAGGAGGTTTCTTGTTAGCCATTGCTTCCTTCTCCATCTCTAGAGTGACTTGCCCTGATAAGCAAAATAAAAATAGAAACACTAAATTAGCTTAGCTTCAAACTATATCCCAAAGTACTGGCAAGATCAACAATATTCTCATGTACCCAAGAGTGAAAAATAAAGGAAAAAAAAGATTGAATTGGTATATACCAGAGGTAGATGCTCGAATCAGTCTCCTCTGCTTTCGATTCAAGTAAGAGTGATTCGATTCGAAGAGGGAAGACGAGGCATTGTTGTTACAGGAGCTCACAAGAGCCTGAATGCCGGCGGATCCACGGGCGGAGCATTTATTAAGCAGTCTCCTCCGGCGAGCCCAGCAGCTGCTCGTAGTGTCGGATTGGGCCAGTCGCTCTCCGCCGCTGGGCGTGACGGACATGCAAGCCGCCACTAGCCAATCGCATAACGGAGATGCGTGACACGAAGACGCACCCACCATAGCCAGCGAGCGATTAGAGAGAGAGAGAGAGAAGGGTGAAAAATTAAGACTGGGAACGAAGGGGAGGAAAACGAGAAATGTGTGAAGAAAAGGTGAGAGAATCTAGCAGAAGAAGAAGGATTCTGGAATGATGATGATTCTCGGATCTCTCTCACTCACCCACCTGGAGACGTGTGTAGAGTGTTAGGATGCGTGAATTCGTGCGTGGAGACGCCAAAGTTTCGTTTCTGTGAACAACTGGGACGCCTAAGCAAAGCGAGAGAGAGAGAGATAAGTTAAATACCAAAGCAATAAATCCCCAAATAATTAACGACCAGAATAAATTATTTCATTTTATGGCCTTTCCTCGAGACAAATTAGCATTTAGTACTACTATATTCAGCATTTGAATAGAAATGACTTAGTGGTATTTTCTAGTATATACAAGTGAGTATTTTTAATCATAAGTGTTTTTCAATATTAGCATGTATATATCCTATGAGTTTTTTTAGAAAATATCATATTACTTTATTTGATAAAAATGCTAATTTAATAAAATTGAAATATTTTTTTGTACCGTACGCTTATTTACCAAAATGTCACCATAACTTTTTAAAACAAAAAAAAATCTGACAAAACTATGTTACTCTATCAAAGGAATCCATAAATTAAAGGGAAATTGAAAAAAAAAAAAAATCACAAAATCATGTAAACCAAAACTACGTAATCAATATAAACGAACTTAACTTTGTGGATGTGAAATCTATATATTTTCTATCTAATTTTAAGTTTTATTTTCCTCCTTTTTTTTGTCATGTTAGTTTTATTTCTTACATGTGTAGAAGAAACATATAACAAGATCCTATTTTGTCTGATTTTTTTTTTTAATTATATAACCAACCACCTCGGTTTAATCGAAGGAAGAGACAATAGAGTCAATATTTTATTCAATAAAAATACACTAAAGTCTTTAACCCAAAAAAAAAGGACAAAAGGAGAGACATTAAAGTCAATACTTTAATCAGTCAACTGTTCTCCAGTGATTGGGGCGAAACGACTGATTTTTATTCTGGTTCATACAGTTCTAAGAGAATTCTCATAATTAATACTTATATACAGATGAAACTGGAGAACTAATAGTGGATGTAGTTATGACTATGTCCCGACGAAATCACAAAAACATATGTTTATTTATGGCAATGCAAAAACTCTTGGTGAAAATCTTGTAACAAAAAAAGATAAAACAAGAAAACGAAGGGGCAAAACTGCAAAGCATCGACCGGATTAGGCGCGTATGTTTGGGCCTGTGAAGCCATAACATGGGCCTATAAGAAGCCCACTAAAAGCATCAGGTTCTGCCTTTTACTGTCACCGATACCATAACTTCCGCGAAGGCGCGAATGTAAAGAAGAAGAATAAAACGGGGATGTCGCGTGATCTAATTAGTAATTACCGAATAAATGTCAAGGATATTATCACATTGACATGTATTTTTTTTTATATAACAAACGGATTTTTCTATTCAAAAACAGACAAATGTTTCTTGCATCTCCATTGACACGTAGTTTGTACATTCATGTAATGTATAATAATCTTGCGTAGCGGCTTGTGACGTGTGTGTATATAGAGTAGACCAAGCTAAATGCAATCTGGTAACATGATTGAACTTTACTTTTTGAAGAAATTAACAAAATTTCCTTTTACCATTTTTTTACCTCAACAATAATTTATTTTCC
Organism: Alliaria petiolata; assembly: GCA_020283515.1. Taxonomy (NCBI): domain Eukaryota; kingdom Viridiplantae; phylum Streptophyta; class Magnoliopsida; order Brassicales; family Brassicaceae; genus Alliaria; species Alliaria petiolata. The sequence goes on from JAHZTW010000001.1 coordinate 99,499,476, forward strand.
AACTAAAGTTTACTTTTTCTAATATAAAAATTCTTAAACTGGCTTTGCTTGTAAAATATAAACTGACGCTTTTAAAAATAAAACCACGCCTCACCAACTTTTTTTCCCTTTGTTGTTACTTTTTGATATATCTAATAAGTAATAAAATCATTGATTCATTATATGTAAATAATTTGTTTCCCCCTTTTCTTCTTCTTTCCGCTGAATTTATTTGGTAACTGGTAAAACTACTAAACAAGCTGGAAAAAACAAATTTGAGAAACAAAAAGTTAGATTTTGTGATTTAATTTTGAGTAACCAAATTGTTTTATTTTTCTTTTTCAGAAGGTTCATTGGTTCAAACCAATATTCTACTGTTTTTAAGAAAATAAATATGTAGATATTCACATAAATAAAAATATAAAAAAAATAAGATTTGCAAAGAAGAATTGACTTAAAAATATTGTCTCTCTCTCTATCTCTAACTCCCAAGCGTCGGAAACGTTTTTTCTTGGAAGGAGAAGGAAGCTCAACGCCAAAACTTCCGACGCCGAGACTTTTTTAATTAATTTTGTTCCTCTGTAATTTCGTATCAAAAATTCTCGATAGACGATCTCTTCTTCTTAGTTTTTCGTGATCCTCTCATCACGAAAATATACGATTTTTTTATTTGGGGTTTTCTTCTTTTTTTTTCGTGCACCAAGTTTTGACTTTGAATTTGCGTAGTATTCAAGCACATTCTGGGTTTTATTCGTTTTAGTAGACATTGATTTTGTCAAAGTTACGTTCTTATATAAAAGCAGAGATTCCTCATCTTCCTTTTTTTCCTCTTCCCTTTCTCTTTACTCTTTTTTCTACCCCTCCATGTTGTAGATTCTTAGATTCTCCCTCAAAATTTGAAGAGAGGAGAAGCTAAAGGGTCTTTTCGAGATTTTTATTCTTGCTGCAGTTTTCGTGTTTAGATCATTTCGTGCAACCACAAAAAGCGGAGAGAAATCGTGTTTTGGATTTTTCTTCAAATATTGGGATCTTATCTGATCCCAGGATTTCGCCGAAATCTTCTCAAGGTAAGACGTGATTATTTGGACGATCTACAACTTCTTTGTTAGCTGAAATTACTTGATAATTCCTTGCTGAATTGGTTTCGATATTGAAATTCGCCTGCAAGATAGCCATGGAGATTCCGTGAACTCGTTTTGCCTAATTGGTTGCAGGTTTAGGGTTTAATCGTTGTTGGTAGATTCAAAATGCTGTTCTCCTGTGGCTTTTGATGTTTGGAAGTGAACTAGTGAAACAACTTCGTTTTGGGTTTTGCTCTGGATTAAGGTTTTTTTTGCTGATTTGGGATTCGACGATTGCTGTTCAGGTACAAGGTTTAGCTGCATTGGCTATGAGCAGATAGTTATTCAGGCACTATGGGTTGGTTTAACAAGATCTTCAAAGGCTCTAACGAAAGGCTCCGGGTGGGGAATGAGCACAATCACAATGGCTATTACGAGAATTACCCGAATGCGCATGCTTCACACGATGAGCCTAGTGCGGATACAGATGCTGATCGTGATGATGAACCTCATACAAAGGAATCATCTACATCTGAGGTTAGCATGTTGCAAATAGTTACTGTTGGCTTTGTTTTAAAACTTCCTCTGAGTTTGGAGATCTCGAAATAGTCAAAATAAGCATCTTTTGTTTGTTTTTCTTTACTAGGATACATCGAATGACCAGGAAACTGAAGACATAGACCGTGCAATTGCATTGTCTCTTTTAGAAGAGAACCAAGGACAGAAAAATACAGGCGGTGAGTCCCTTTTCCGGATTGTTTTAGCCAAACAGAAACATGAAGAGATGATAGTTTTGTTATCAAACTCGGTTTGCCACATTTACAAATAAAAGTAAAAAATGAACACAGGGAAATACGCAATGGTGGATGAAGATGAGCAACTTGCTAGAGCCATACAAGAAAGTATGATAGTTGGGAATTCGCCGCGTCACAAAAGCGGAAGTACATATGATCATGGGAATGCATATGGGACTGCGGATTTATTTGGGAATGGGCATATGCATGGAGGAGGAAATGTATATGCAAATGGAGATATTTATTACCCAAGACCTATTGCTTTTTCAATGGATTTCAGGTACTTAGATATTTGGCCGGGTTGATTTTGTGAATTTGTCAGTTTTCTCCCCGGTAACATAAACTTGTCAACAACTTGTCTGCATAGGATTTGTGCTGGCTGCAATATGGAGATTGGCCATGGAAGATTTCTGAATTGCCTTAGTGCACTATGGCATCCAGAATGTTTTCGATGTTATGGCTGTAGTCACCCGATTTCCGAGTACGAGGTGAAAATAAGCTCTTCCAAATCCTCTCTCTTTTTCTTTAATTTTCCGGATCCACTTAACCTTTAAATTTATTTATAACATGTTTTTTTTATACAGTTTTCAACATCTGGGAACTACCCTTTTCACAAGGCTTGTTACAGGGAGAGATATCATCCAAAATGTGATGTCTGCAGCCTCTTTGTATGTAAAATCTCTAGCCTTTGTATATATATATATATATACACGTTGTTTTCTTTGGAACTTGCACTTATCTTCTGTTGCTTTCTTCTTTCCTTATGTAAATCTTTTGGACAGATTCCAACAAATCCTGCTGGTCTTATTGAATATAGGGCGCATCCTTTTTGGGTCCAGAAGTATTGCCCTTCTCACGAACACGATGCTACCCCAAGATGTTGCAGTTGTGAAAGAATGGAGGTGAATTCTTTTCTCCCCTAAAATGTCCCCAAACATACATCTCTATTCAAAGTCGAAAACATTTTTTGGGAGGAAGTCGACAACTTTTTCTTTATTTTGCAGCCACGGAATACCGGATATGTTGAGCTTAATGATGGACGTAAACTTTGCCTCGAGTGTCTGGACTCAGCGGTCATGGACACTAGTCAATGCCAACCTCTGTACTTGCAGATACAAGAATTCTATGAAGGACTTAACATGAAGGTAGAGCAGGAAGTTCCACTGCTCTTGGTTGAGAGGCAAGCACTTAACGAAGCCAGAGAAGGTGAAAAGAATGTGAGTAAAAAATACAATCATACTTAGTAATTACTTGAATACGTCACATTCTGCTTTTCCAAAGTATTTTAGCTTTTCATTGTATGCCTCTTAGGGTCACTATCACATGCCAGAGACAAGAGGACTCTGCCTTTCAGAAGAACAAACTGTTAGTACTGTAAGAAAGCGTTCAAAGCATGGCCCAGGAAATTGGGGTGGTAATATGATTACAGAGCCTTACAAGTTAACACGTCAATGCGAGGTTACTGCCATTCTCATCTTATTTGGGCTCCCTAGGCTACTGACTGGTTCGATTCTAGCTCACGAGATGATGCACGCGTGGATGCGGCTGAAAGGTGAGTTCTTGTTCCTCCTTCATTTCTTATTTGACTGCGTCTTCTCTTGTTTCACATTTTGTTGAATCGCTATTACATTGTGGTCTTGAAAAGGATTCCGGACACTGAGCCAAGACATTGAAGAAGGTATATGTCAAGTGATGGCTCATAAGTGGATAGAAGCCGAGTTAGCTGCTGGTTCAAAAAACACCAATGCTGCATCATCATCGTCTTCTTCTTCTTCTTCTTCTAGAGGATTGAAGAAGGGACCAAGATCGCAGTACGAGAGGAAGCTCGGTGAGTTTTTCAAGCACCAGATCGAGTCTGATGCTTCTCCGGTTTATGGAGACGGGTTCAGGGCAGGGCGTCTAGCGGTTCACAAGTATGGTTTGCGAAAAACACTTGAGCATATACAGATGACCGGTAGATTACCGGTTTAAGTAAGAACCCACATGGACAAGGTCTTTTGCTTTTGATTGGGTTTTTATTTGTAGGAGGATCCTTGGTAGATTGTTATTACATGCTCTATTCTTTTGGTGAAATATGAAATTTCTCGACCGTATGTGATTGAATTATAGTGTACATTCGATGATTCTTTTGTATGTATTTCTGTTAATCAATCGGAATCTGAGTCAAGAGATATCTTTGTAAATGTTCTGAAGCAGCTAAAATCTAACCGAATCAAACCAAAGACAAAAGCCAAATCGAACCCAAAAAATCAAATAAACAGAGCCGAATACCTGAATACTGATTTAAAGGTCTCTGGTCTCTGCTTTACACACACTCTCTCTTCGTCGCCGACGTAGTCGTCGTCAATCGTCGACGAACTGTACCCTAGCCTAAAACCTTGGACCTACACTAAGAACGGTACTCCGAGGTCCCCAGTTTAATGGGCTCCAAGGTTAATCAACCGACAACGATATTTTCCTGATGCTCCGACGGTCGCCGGCACGCGTCGTTGCCTTACAGTTGCTTTCGCTTCTCCATGCTCGTAGATTCTCCGAAGCCTCTAGAACCTTACGCCGCGAGCTTCGGGTAGGACACGGGCGGGTCCGACCCGAATTACTCGAGCGAGTCTCGCGTTTGCTCGTGCTCAGAAGGTACGATGCCTTACATGATCTCTCTCTCGATTTCTCAGACCAACTTCTCAACTCCCTCCTCCGCATTTTGAGGCTTAACCCAGAGGCATGTCTCGAGATTTTCAATTTGGCTTCAAAGCAGCAAAAATTCCGCCCTGATTACAAGGCTTATTGTAAAATGGTCCACATCTTGTCCAGAGCTAGAATCTACGATCAGACAAGATCGTATCTATGTGAGCTGGTTGCTCTTAATCACTCGTGCTTCGTTGTCTGGGACGAGCTCGTTCGGGTTTTCAAGAAATTTTCATTCTCTCCTACAGTCTTCGACATGATACTGAAAGTTTATGCAGAGAAGGGTATGATCAAGAACGCTTTACATGTTTTTGACAACATGGGAAGCTGTGGAAGAACCCCGAGCTTGCTGTCCTGTAATAGCCTGCTGAGCAATTTGGTCAAGAAAGGTGAAAACTTTGTGGCTTTACATGTTTATGATCAAATGACTAGTTTTGGGGTTTCTCCAGATGTGTTTACCTGCAGTATTGTTGTTAATGCTTACTGTATAAATGGAGAAGTGGATAGAGCCATGGAATTTGCAAAAGAAATGGAGGTCTCATCGGGTTTTGAGCTGAATGTGGTAATTTACAATTGTTTGATCAACGGGTATGCTATGACCGGAGATGTCGTGGGAGTGACAAGAGTGTTGCGGTTGATGTCTGAGAGAGGAGTTTCTAGGAACATTGTTACGTATACTTCGTTAATCAAGGGTTATTGTAAAAAGGGTTTGATGGAAGAAGCAGAACAGGTGTTGAAATCGGCAAAGGATCAGAAACTAGTTGCGGATCAGCACATGTACGGTGTATTGATAGACGGTTATTGTCGCAATGGTAAAATCTGTGATGCGGTTAGGGTTCATGATGATATGATGGGGGAGGGAGTGAGAACAAATACAACCATTTGTAACTCCTTGATCAATGGGCATTGCAAAGCTGGTCAATTAGTCAAAGCTGAACAAATATTTACGCGAATGAATGATTGGAGCTTGAAACCAGATCATCGTACTTATAATACCCTTGTGGACGGGTATTGCAGGGCTGGTCGCGTTAACGAGGCCTTAAAGCTTTGTGATCGAATGTGTGCAATAGAAGAAGTTATACCAACAGTTATGACTTACAATCTTCTTCTAAAAGGTTTTAGTCGGGTTGGTGCTTTTCATGATGTTTTGAGCCTTTGGAAGACGATGCTAAAAAGAGGCGTGATTACCAATGAGATTAGCTGTAGCACTCTACTCGAAGCATTGTTCAAGCTTGGCGATTTTGATGAAGCTATGAAGCTATGGGAGAGTGTCTTAGCAAGAGGTCTTTTGACCGATACGATAACCTTAAACGTAATGATCAGTGGGCTATGCAAAATGGACAAGGTCAATGAAGCGAAAGAGATTCTAGATAATGTGAACAAATTCAGATGTAAGCCAGATGTGCAAACATATCAAGAGTTGAGCCACGGGTATTATAAAGTCGGAAACTTGAAAGAAGCTTTTGGGGTTAAAGACTCTATGGAAAGGAAAGGGATTTTCCCCACCATAGAACTATATAACACTCTGATATCTGGTGCTTTCAAGTGTAGACACTTGAATAAAGTAACGGATCTTGTATTCGAGCTACGGGAAAGAGGATTAACTCCTACTGTTGCTACATATGGAGCTCTTATCACGGGCTGGTGCAATATTGGAATGATGGATAAAGCCTATGCCACGTGTTTCGAGATGATAGAGAAAGGGATCGCCGTAAATGTGAATATTTGCAGCAAGATTGCAACCAGTTTGTTCCGGCTTGGCAAGATTGACGAGGCCTGTTTGCTATTGCAGAAGATTGTGGACTTTGATCTTCTTCTTCCCGGTTACCGGAGCTTTAAAGAGTTTCTTAAGCCCGGTGCTACTACGTGTCTTGAAACACAAAAAATCGCTGATTCTCTCGAGAATAGTACTCCTAAGAAACTCTTAGTTCCCAACAACATTGCGTATAATGTTGCTCTCGCAGGTCTCTGTAAAGCTGGGAAACTCAAGGATGCTCGAAAACTCTTCTCGGATTTACTATCAACGGATGTGTTTATTCCAGACGAATACACATACACAATCTTGATTCATGGATGTGCTATTGATGGTGATATAAATGAAGCGTTTAACCTGAGGGATGAGATGTCTGAAAAAGGTATTATTCCCAACATTGTTACATACAATGCTTTGATAAAAGGCTTGTGCAAATCGGGGAATCTAGATCGCGCTCAGAGGCTTTTACGTAAGCTTCCACAGAAGGGCATAACCCCTAATGCTATCACCTATAACACATTGATTGATGGGCTGATGAAAAGTGGTCATTTGGATGAAGCTATGCGTTTAAAAGACAAAATGATTGAGAAAGGCTTGGTCAGAGAATCATATAAGCGAAGAGATGTTGAAAACTCGAAAGAGGGTTTGGATTCGGTAATCAAATCTGGGATTGCAGGAGTGCTGGAAATGCGTTCGAATGAGCTTTATGATGTTAGAACAGTTTCTGAAGCAGTAGTATGATGACGACAAAATAAAAAAATCCTTATTCGAAACATCACTTCGAGCCTTTGATGTTGCTATAAGTGATGGGTAACGGGAATGGAGGCTACTACGAATCTCCTCCATCGATGTGTAAATGATTGTGTACTTCAAGGAAACAGTGTATTGTCTCAAGATCATTTGAAATTGTGATCCTTCTGCCAAAGAAATCCATCACTTGGATTCAATCTTATCGGTATTTTTCCAGATCCTTGATGTTGAGACATGGCATTCATGGAGCCTGAAGTTTTGAGCAGCAGCCAAAACCACAAAGGCGTGAGGTACGCACGCACACTACACTTGCTCGAGAATCATTTAGTGAAATCAGTTCTTCACTTTCTCAAACTTTACTTCTTTGGATATGAAACTATTCATTGCGAGTCTATTAGACTGTGACAAAACTGAGGAACTGACAATTGTTAATTTATCTTTGTCAGGTTTAGATAATGGCCACACGATTGGATATCAGTCACTGGTCTTTGATAAGATAAGATGATCAACAGATCAAATCAGTAAGCTCTCTCTATTTCATTGTTGTTCCTTCCGAGCCTGATAAGACTTTGTGATCATATACGATTGTAATGTTTTTAATGTAACAAAATGTAATAAATGTGATTGATTAATAATTAAGTTGCTTCAGACCAACTCAAGCTACTGTGATTAAATTGACGAGCCACCTCTCTTTCCTTCATAGAATGTGAACAACCACAAACCTACCTTCAACCATAGTCAATACCATTGTCTATTTGTCACGTGTTGCTTCAGAAAGCTCAGAAGCTACTCAACATGATATATTATTATAATAAGACTATAGTGGCTGAAATAAAATAAAACTAACTAATTTTACAATGTGAATTTGTGATTAATTTATTTGAAAAAAGAAATTGAAAGGAACAAATGAATAAAAAATTGTATTTTAGTTTTCATGTTTATTAATTTTCCATAGAAAACATAGTTCTTAAACGTTAATACGAATATAAACTTCAAATAGTTATCACTATGTAGTGATATTGACATAATCCGCCATTTAATTGGGTGAAATGCTGATCTTACATCGTTTGGAAAGAGTTGTAGAAATTGACACACTTTTTTTTTTTATAAACCTATCAGATAAAAAACAAAAATCAACCAATGCTTTCAATTTAAAAGGTGAAATATTGGCTAAAATAATTTTGTGTACCACTAAGAAGGCTTATGCGAAATAGATTTCCACTTCATGTAAATTTCTTTCTGATGTTACATGTCATTTAGGAACTGAAGGGTAAATAAATTTGAAAATGTTACAGTGGATTATTTTATTTTATTTTTTGTTAAAGAAAGAAAAAGATAACAGAAAATGATGAAAATAGGCTCAAAGGTCAAACTGTACATTAGTGTGTATGATGGGGACTTCTGCTCGTGCTTTTTCCCTTCTCTCGCTCACCCCACCGACACTGTGTCTCCAATTATTTCTTTTATAACTTAAACCAATAATTAAATTTATTCCATTTTTATGAAATAAATCTACGTTACAGCTTCTTCACTTGTTTTGTCCAAAAAAAAAAAAAGTTTCTTCATTTAAACGAACACGTTCCGGGTGACTGATTACTATGTTACTTGGTTTAAGAGCATATATTTTCTCAAAACGTTACGAATTACTTTGTAATTCTACAAGAACATTTTATATTCTCAAAATATTTACGTTTCTATTTTCTAGTATCCACCATATACGTGCTTTTGTTTTAAAGAGGGATAATAGAAATTCGAAAATGGGGCAACACATGTGCTCCTCAACCTACGAAAACATCTACACATAGAATCGGACATCAACGTACCTTCGTTTACAATAATATAGATTCTTATCATGGTTAGAAATAAAGAACAATAAAACCTTTGATTTTTAAAATTCCATTTGTTTCATTTACTCTCATACATATTCCCCCATACGCAAACGCAAACGTAGTAGCTTTTTGCGGCCAGTAAAACACTCGATCATTCTACCATCTCCATTTCGTTTTTCACTTCTATATACTTTGAACAAAACTTGTTTATCGATAATATTTTGCGGTTTAAACCATAGGTTGTCACAATTATCAGTCTACCATTTTACTCTCATATTCCCATATGCAAACGCAAACGCAGCTTTCTAAACTCGCGCAATAATTCCGGTCGCCTCCATTTTATTATTCACTTTCTATAGACTCCGAACAAAACCGATGAAAACAACAACGAACAAAAGCAAAATGTTTTTCGTTTTTCGTTTGTCACAATTTTATGATGAATCGATTTACATTTTAAAAAAACAAAAAAAAAAAATCACCTGTATATATGTATGTATTGTATGTACCGGTATTGAATAAGTAAACCGAAGTGGTCAAGAATCCAGAGCGAACGGCGTTTGAAGAAGATCATACGGAGACCAGAGCGCGTCTAACGGACAAGGCCGGCCAGCGTCGAGCCTAGCCCATGGCTTACCTTTCCCACTCCAATGCAACAGACTCACCTGACCTGGATGCAGATCCCGGCACAGTCCCCGGAAATTATCCCCTCCCAGACCGTGCTGGTTCCACCGATGATTAACCGGTTTAATCAAACCGGCGAAAACCAATAAAAACGGTGGTAACGAACCGAGCTCGTAAATCCTCATTCGCTTTTGCATCGCCATCCACTCCTCGATGCGTGCGGTGTACGCGCCTTCCCGCCACCGCGAGAGATCGATCACCATGACTCCCGTGTTGAAGTAGCAGGCCTTTCGATCGGCGAACGTTAAGGAGAGAGTCGGATTCGACCAGAAGGCCGAGGTGAAGTACGACGTGAAGTTGGCGTTGCAGTATTCCGGCGCGGCGAGGACGGAATCGCGTCCGAGATCTGTGGCGGCGAGTTTGGCGATGTCGTCGACGAGGATTAGATCGGAATCCAGGTACACGACGCGGCGGACGCACGGCGGGAGGAGATCGGCGAGGTAGCTCCGGGCGTAGTTTAACGGGCAGTCTAAGGCGGAGCGGATCGAGGAGGAGATAAGGCGGGAGACGGAGGAGACGTTGAAGACGTAGACAGTGAAATCGAGGTAAGGGAAAGAGGCGGAGATGGTGGAGCGTAGGGACGACGCGTCGGCGGAAGCGGAGGCGACGAAGTGGAAAACGATGTTTTCAGGGCAAGAGGAGTGCTGGAGGACGGATAGAACGGCGGCGACTGAGCCACGAATGTAGGCGGCGTCGAGTGTCATCGCCACGTGGACGGCTCGACGGGAGCAGGATATTGGTTTGGACGCCACGTCATCGTCATCATCTCCGGGATCGATCATGGGGCAATCAGCGGAATTGTAAAACTGTGGGGCTTCTTTGAATTTTTGGATAGTTGGAGAGGCGGAAATGGGATTAAGAAGAATGAAGAGAAGCGAGAGGAGAATGAGAAGAAGATGTTGGGACATGTTTTTCTCAGACTCGAATTGTATTGGAAGGTTTCTCTCAACTGAGAAGAGCTGTCTCTCTGAGACTTTTTATCATGTGAGTGTGTGTGTGTGTGTGTGTGCCAGAGAGAGAGATCAAAGGGTTTTGCTTAGATTTTGGGTTTCTCTCCTACAATTTATTTATATATTGATTAGATTCCAAGCTCTTTTCATCATTTTTAATACTTTTTTATTTCTTGAACATGATTAGTTGATATATAGCTCCTGAAACCCATTTACTGTGTCAGTGAAACCAAAAAAAAAATCTGGTCAAATAACATTTACTGATTTTTTTAGAATTTTGGACTTCTTAAAAAGTTTTTTTATATTGATTGAAGAAGTGTGGGAATTTATTACTTCCACATGTTAACCGAAACTCATTGTAGATCCACATTATAGGCTATAATGCATATTAATTGGGGGACTAAGTTATTTATTTATTAGTGAGATTTGAGTCTCTGTAATTTTCGTTTATTTTGTTCTTACAAGATGCATAGAAAAACCAAATAAGACATGGAAGTTGATATATGACACTGATAAGTACTTATCAAAATCAAATTCACACACGTAATATACTTTTCTTTTGTTCCAGACTTATTCATTTGTCTGTGCATACAATAAAAACATATAGTTTTTTTAAATTAATTTTTTTCGGATAAATATATCTGGACGATCGTATAAAATTATGTGGCTAGTACTAGAACGATTCACAAGTCCAGAAGAATAGGCTATAAGATAAAAACGTGAAATGAATGTTTTGAGAATAATTTAACATTAAAAGAAATGCAAAAAATATTATATACATGACTTGGTCAATAATTCTTATGGTTGAGAAGTTATTTTTAGCTTCGAACTTTAAAATAAATCTATTAAATTTTGTTATAAGTTTTCTTAGTTTTTCTTTGAAGTTTCTATTATGGTCCTTTGTCACTTTCCATGACTACGAAATTTGTAGGTGAAATGAATATACATAATAATAAAATTGCATCCATTTTATAATTCTATTATAAACCAATATGCATTCTACAATATTGCTGCCACGCTTTTGTCTGTTTTTTTTTTTTTTTTGCTTATTGGTTGTAGTCTTTTATTTTCAATGATTGAAAATTTTCTTTTCTATTTCTTTATTTTGTTAATAAACTTTTTTTTTCTTGATCATGAAGATGGGCACATGGTCAGGGAGTGTGTTTCCTTTTTCTTTTCCTTCCGAATTTCAAATGATCTAATAATTGTCCAAACAATGAAAACTAAAATACTAAAATAATCGATAGTTTTTTTACAAGTACCGTGTAACTAAAAAAACACGTATTGTTAAAAAGTAAACTTCAGTTTTGACTGACAAAAGCTTTACTATTAACTACCATCGTTTGGAACAAAAAAAAATGTTAGAGAAGGTTAACGGTACAAATAAAACAGTAGTATTCTCTCTGTTTCACAAAAAGTGTCACATTTTTCACAAAAATTAAGAAAAATTTGTAAATTTCTTTTCTGCCCTTTATTAATGCACCAAAACAGTTTCTCTCTCTAATTAATAGGTTAAAAGAGTATGGATAAAACTGAAATTTAGTTTTAAAAACTGCATTGAAAACATAAAATGGCATTCTTTGTGAAACAAAAATCAAGAGTCAAAATGACACTCTTGGTGAAACGGAGGAAATATCATCTTAATTATTAACTAATTCATTGTCATCATTACGAACAAAAAAATTACCGATAATTAAATCGCAATTCATGATTTTAAGCACATAAGCTCGTTTTATTTTAGTGCTTTTGATAGATAGTATGTTGAATAAACAATATTCAATCAATGTAAGAATTTTAAAAAATCAGCTAAGTAAAATACCATAAAGTTTTTCATTATAAATTTTTAATAAATACTTATCACCCATGATCATAAAATATAAACGTAGAAAAGCAAGACGCGTGGGCCAAACGTGGAATGGAATAATATCTCAAATCCTAATGGTGCGACTTTTCTTTCATCACCAAATGTGAAATCGCGAGTACTTTTGGGTTCTAGTCAGTTTAGACATGTCTTTTTGTTTTTTTTGTTCCCTTCTTTTTTTTTTAACCCTTTTTGCACTTTTTTAAAGATAATTTTATTTCAATTGAATTCAATTCATATTGTAAACACTCGGTGTCGAAAAAGAAAACTGTAAACATTCGCGATTAAGACACCTCATGGCAATGCACCATAAAAAGATACTCCTCAAAAATTATGTTATTCCATATATACGAAAATGTTTCGAAGACTATATCATCGACATGGTACCACTTATTTATCGGGCGTTATAAAACAAAACATACGTATGAAGAAAAGGTTGAACAATCATATATAGCCGATGATCACTTTTTTTTATTATTCATCAAAACTCAAACCAAAATTCAAATTTACAACCGCTAGATAATAGCGCAGGCACAGCAGATAAAACTGCATTGTTTAAGAGTCGGTCATGAATTCTCAGTCCTGCAAGGCTGCAACCATTACAAATGTCTAATTTAATCGACGAGTAAATGAACGTCTCGATAATAAAATAGTTGTTTCTATAGTTACCAAATAATAGTTTCCATATATGTACATCGAGTAAAAGTCAGAAAGTGTAATGTAAAACTTATTTACCAGAAAATAATAATTAAGAAACCAAATTGATCTGTTGGGCCATCGTTTTTTCTTGAAAACCCCTTCACTTATTTCCTAAGGGAGTTGGGTGCTAAAACTGAAAGCATAGCGAGAATGCTTTCAGCTTTCATAAATGTTAAAACAAAATAATTTTCATTTTTATCATTATAATTCTCACAAGTCGCAATATGAGTAATTATAATGTATCTAGCGACAAACATAGCTAAGTTTGTTCCGCAGTTTATTGAAACTCAAAAAATATGATTACTCTTGTTCAATGTTTTATAAACGTTATATTCGAATTCTGCTTCAAACTATGGTTTTAAATCTATATGGATAATAAACAGCACCGTGCGATATTACAACTAATACATAAAGAACAAAAGTAAAGTTGTGACAAATAATAATAACAAGGGTAAAGTAGACTATAACTCAATAACTTTTGTTGTCTTAATTCAAACTACATATGGGTTCTATTATATCTTCAGGCTATATGAATGTGATCGATGATGATTGCATTTGCATGGCTTCATATGACACACATTAAATCAGACATAGAAACGAGCGTACCAATAAATAAGCATGTTCATGTGTGCATGAAGGGGAAGGCTTTTAAGACATGTTCATGTCTGTATGCAATGCAATTCAGAAACCTAAAATAATTCTGTAACTAGATTTATTGTGTATGCATGTGTGCGCGTGAACCCTCTGACAAAAAAATTCAAATTTACGATAGGTCTCAGAGGTAGATTTCGATTTAGGCATTTGTATAGTATATGTTTATACATTCACTTCCACGAGTCCAAAAGCCATAACTTTATTCTTTTTCTTCTGAATGGTTACTTCATACTTCCTGATAATTAAGAAAGACTTGGATGCATTGACTGACTGCATGTGGCTTAAATATATATATACTTAAATATAACATATATGTATATATATAGAACTAAATTAATCCCATACTTATTTTAGCTTTTGATAGATAAAGGTTAAAACATTATTGAGATAAAATTTAAACTGTACTTACAAACAAAAAAAATCTATATTGCACATCTACAAAAAAAAATCATATATTTATACCTGTTAGTTTTGATATTTATAATATGAACGATGTAAATATTTTTTCCAATATTTTAACCCAAAAGAAAGTAAATATTTTCCCAATATAATCATGACAAGGCAGACAATTCTTCTGGTGGCTAGCTACTACACTAAAGTAATAGGGAGCATCTTATGTCTTGTCTTCCAAAGCTTTAACACTAGGGAATAACTATTTGCTGCAAAACACCAAAATGGGAAGAAGACAAAAGGTTAAACTGAGACTCTGAGAGACAATTAACGAACAAACAAACATTGTGTAGGCAATAATGTAGACTGAACCATCACTAGATTCATCGGAGCCTCTATAATACAATCAGAAACTCCCAAAACGTGTTTGCAAGAAACACCTCAGAAACAACAAAAAAATCCAAAGAATCAGCCAAACCCAAGACATGATGCTGAACAATGATCGTCTGTTAAACGTTACGAGGATAAGCTAAACGCCGCAAGTCTTTTAAGTCTTAAGACTCGCAAAGCAAATCCTTAAGATACATCAGAAAGAGAATCCGACATGTATTAATACATATGAACAATTTTGCTAAACAAGAGATTACAAGCCAAATCACAGCAAATTTTCCCGCGTTTTTATGCAACCAGATCTCGAATATAAAGTGAAAAGCTAGCTAATCGATTTCCTCACTTAGCTCAAGATGAGGGAAACCACAACGATGAGGAAAACAAAGCCGAGCAATGCCTTCAGGTGATAGTCTTGTTGCCCTTGCCGTCCCGTGTGCCGGTGATAACTATGCATATGCGAGTGTCCTCCATGGAACGGGTTTGAGAACCCGTGAGGGAAGCTACCAGAAGCAGCAGAAGCTCCATACATGGCTGCATCAGGGAATCCATGGAACTGGAGGTTGAACAACGACGGGATCAACCCTCCGAACGCAGCAGACAGCGTAACATTCCCGAACCGGGCACTAGCCATCGGAGCTGCAAACCCACCCATGAACCCTCCAAAACCGTGATGAGCAAAACCATGGTTTGCTTCAGGAGGCTGCGCTGTTTCGGGTCTCTGTCCCGATGGACGGTTGGGCACTTCGAGCCCCGGGATAGACTTGGATCGAGGGTCGGTGGACGACTTGCCTCTGCCGTACAAAGGAACCAATCTGTCTTCTTCGATGACGGCTTTGCAAACAGGGCACTCCTTTGAGTGAGAATGGAGGTGGAGCCATCTGTATAAGCAAGGCCAACAGAACAAGTGACCACAGAGAGTCACAATCGGGTCTTGAGCCAAGTCCAAGCAGATGTTACATTCAAAGTTACCAGAATCGTCGCTGTTTGTATTGTTGCCGCTAGAACAAGAAGGGATATCAGACATGATTCACCCAAAAACCTCTGATTTTTTAACTCCCTACATAAGCCATTAATCACAGCAGGGATTTGAATCAAGTTAAACAAACACATGAAAAGATGAACAAAGACGACTACTTTAACTAATCAAACAAATCTCGTGGACCAAAAGATTGCAAATTAGCTTTCGGGATTCAATTAACCACTGCTGAAAGAAAAAAAAAAGCCAAACGGAATCATAAACCTCCAGATCTCTCCGTTAAACCACTACAATCTCCGATTATAATAGCCAAATTATCTCGAAATAGCACCAAATCAAGCAAAATCACTAACACAAACACGAAGGAGAAAAATCAACCAAAAGAGTTGGAACAATCTGAAACGAAGTAATAATCGGAATAAAATACCGATTATAGAGTTCAATCGGAAGATGAACGGATCGATCGCAATCCGCGAGGAACACCGTTCGCTTAAGGGCTAAGATTGGCCGGAGACAAGGATCATCGAAGGGAAAAATCTTTTGAGAATAATCTCGCACACCAAAAAAAAAAAAAAAAAAAAAACTGACCTATTTTTATTTTGTTGTTCTTTTTAAATTATTTAACTAAACTGTATCTGCCCTTGAATTTGACGTGTCATCGACTTGTCCCCATATACACGTGAGCACATGTGTGCACGTGACGGAGAACTAGCGGGGGCTATTGAAGTCAACTGTTTCTTATTGATCGTTGGATGGTTGGATGATGCTCGTCAGTCGTCACTAGTAAATTTGATGTGATGAAGATAATTAATTGATAAAACGAGTGAAGTTTTATTGCGGCCACGTATGACGTATGTGCCAGCTAGGATATTATTACCGTCGACTCGAGGCGGCTTAAAGGCAGTCAATTTCACAGTAAAACACGGTATCCCCCTCCTTTTCACAGCAACACGTGATGCATTTTGTGGAATGTTCTTTCGGAAAAGAGTTGATATTTTCCTCTGCTTTGATCCAAAACCTAAAACACGGTAAAAGCTAAACAAGCCTTATAGGTTGTTTTTAACTATTTAAGCTGTATTATTCTTGTTTTACTTTTTAATAAGATCCCACGAGCCTACGAGGTCGTCCAAGTAGAAAAGAAGAGAGCATGCTTGAGTAGTTGATCTGAATGGCTTTGTGATGGGGTCTGAAAGTGCGTAACCACTTTGTTGAGACGGTCTATAGGTGACAACTTCGGAACATTGTCTCTCTTGCGGGCATGTGACTTTCTAATGCCATGAGTCCGTTTACCCTGCTTTGGTTTAAGCTATTCTTGTTTTACTTTTGAAAGCTGTAAAATGATGTACGTCGGAGGAAAATATCAAAATTGGTTATCCAATACCGAAGCTCGGCATCCGGCAATTGAGAGGTCATCGAGCATTTTGGAAAGTTTATATCCGCAATGGGAGGGTTACGTAACCCGTAGGTCTTTAGGGCTACCAAAAAATGGATTTGAACTGTTATGAAAACGCATTTTGCTAATCGAAATCCGCAGGAACATAGGTAGATTTTGGATGTATTTATGGAATGTTACCTTTCTTAATGCAAACCACACAACTCTTTGTATCTAATTGAAAAAAGGAAGTATTATTATCAGTGTATTATTACCGGAGATCAACTTTATCTAAGAACAGGTGCAATAGTGGTTTTTAAATGGATTCTTAGAATAAAAAAGATTAAAATTGAATAAATAGTGAATACTTGATTTTTAATTAAGAACCAATTCTTAGTTGCTTTCTTCCTTTCTCTCTCTTGCCATTCTCTCTCTCTCTTTCTTTTTATAATTAAATATTAATTTAGAATCAGTTCTTAAGTTTTAACCATTGCACATGCTTTAATACTCCAATCGTTTTTTTTTTATAGTTGATTTATGATTATTTCTTTTGGTTTCAAAATAAATGATGTTCTCATAAAAGGAGATTAGGTCCAATGACAATATAAAAACTGAAAACCCATCAACTAACCATAAGGAAAAGGTGGCACTATATTCGTTGTATTAGGTACAATATATACAGAACTGCTGATGCAGCAGCATCTAAGATGTGTTACACACGATGGACTTTGTGCCACACACCTTGGCGACGGCTTATACGACAATTAGGGTTTTGGGCTTTTATGTTAATTTCTATTTATTTAATTATTATTAATTACTTTATTTATGTTACCTAGGGTTAGCCTCCCTTATTTATATCGTTGTATTTGCTTCATTAAGATTCGGTATTTGATTAATAAAGAGAACTTCTTCTCGAATTTAAGTCTTTGATTCGATCGCTTTTCTCAGGAAGAAAACGTGAGATCTAAGCATCAATTGTTATCGAAATCCATTGATCTTCGAGAAGCTTTTGATTGAAGTCTTTGAATTCTTTGTTCCTCGAGATCTATTGATACTCTATAACAAGAACTCCGAGTTATGATTGTTTCTTCGTGATCCATTGATACTCGAAGTCTCTATTCGTATTATCCCGCTCCATCATCTGCCCTTGATTCTCTCTCTCAAATCTATATTATTCTACTAACAAAATTCAAGATATGGTCTTCTTCTTTCTCCTTATGTCTCCCTCAAACGAATATTCGTCTTAGACTATACTATATATATATATATATATATATATATTTTATCATATGTTGTTCACGTTGGAGATTAGCCACCAGAAAACTACTCCGTCTCGGACTGTATTATATTTTTTTGGACTGTACTATATTTTTTGTATTTTTTACCATGTGTTATTAACGTTGTAAAATGCAAATGTTTAATCTAATTACTATACATTGCAAACTAGCTGTAAGCATAGCAATTTATTTGCATAACTATTACAATCTCAAAATGCTTTGGGAAGGAAAATCCATCAAATACAAATAAAATCACAACGATAAAATAGTACAAGATTTTATACTAATTTTCCAATTCTCTAATCTTAAGTTTATACTATTTTTCAAGATAACAGCGAAAGATAAAATAGTATAGAACAGAAAACAAAATATTATTGATAGTATAGAATTGTGATAAAGAGAAAATAGTACAAAAATTTTCTCTCTTTCTAGCGAATAGTGGTCATCAAGGATATTTTTGTCCACAATATTATAGAGGTTAGAGTTTTTTGTTATTTGTTGTGTTATTCAAACACTATGGTTATATGCTTAATTTCTTTTATTACTTTGACTATTTGGCAAATTAACCCTCTCATAAATCTATCCAAAAAGTAATACCATACAGTTTTTTTCCCTCATAATAAACTAAAACTTAAACAATAATAAATAAAGTTACAATAGGTATTATACAACCTTTCTTAATTTGTGTGTATCATCGTAAAACATCAAATTAAAAAAATGGAGAAAGTATATATTATTGGCAAAAAAAAAATTAATGAAATTCAAGGTGAATCAGATCCAAACTTAAATTTCATATGTCGAAATTAGCTGAAAAAATGAAAGATGTAAGCTTTGAATGTTATGTTGTCATATTCATAATAGATACGTGGTCATGAGGCAACCATACGGAGAAAAACAAAATAGTAGTATATATGTATAATTCTGTATACTATTTTGTTTAAAGCTAGTTGTATCTATATATCAGAAAAGTAAATTGTGGCGTGTGTTTTGGATTTTGAATAAATGTGTGTGATCACAATAGTAGAAAAATAATCACATATTGTCATTTTTTCAGATCAAAATTATTGTGTCGTGTGTTTTGGATCTTTGAATGATTTTTTTTTCAATTATTGATCTTGTTAGCAGAGCAGAAGGACACACGAATTGGAACGGCATCGAGCAAATTTTAGTTCAAATTTCCGATTTAACAGATTAAAATAAATATGAATAGCATGTACGTACAGTAAACGTAATAATGAGTTTTTTTCCTTCTTTTATATCAGAGATACAACAATGGAATTGAAATGATATTGTCACTAAAAATCTTCCGAGAAAAATAATAATAATAACAAAAATTCTTCCGAGAAGTAATAATATATATGAAAAATGGTTCTTTTTAGAACATCTCCAATCTAATACCAAATTTGGTGTCAAATTGTATTTTGTAATAAATTTGGTTCAATCCAATTTCATTTTCAATTGCAAAATGGTATAATGCCATTTTTGCTTTCAAATATGCAACTATCTCATTTTCAATTGCATTTTGTAATTGAAATTTTTTATTTATAAAATATTCCTTCAAAATTTAGATGCTTTTACTTTTAGAGTTATAAATAATTATTTTGATGATGATTTTTTTTTGATGATTATAAATATTAAAACACTCTAATATATAAAATTAAAATACAAATAACATTATTTAATGGAAAATATAAAAACATAATATTAAATTTAAAATAATTAAAAAGTACTGAAATTAAAAATAACAGAAAATAAATTTAGTACAACATTGATTGGTTACTTTGTTTTATCATTTTTATGTAGTGTAATGTTTTTTTTTAATTATAATAATAAAATTTTAAAAATATCATAAATTATGGAAATTTTGAGAGAAGTTAAAGAAATGGATCAATTTGTAAATTTTAAAGAAAATATGTACAATTAGCAGTTAATAATAAATAGAAAAAGAAGAATATACTAAAAATATTCCTTTTGACATGGAAAATGTAATTATGAATTGCAGAAAAATCCAATTGCATTTTGTAATTATTGTATTTTGTAATAAAAATATAATTATACGTTGGAGATGCTCTTAGACACTAGAAAATTGACTCTACCAAAGAAACAAACAATTGCAAGTATAAAAATTAAAAAGATTATTCAACCATACTAGAATACATTGTATGTCTTTGTCAAGTGCCCCCTAACCTACTTACTTGACTTAGAAAAGTCGTCAAACTTGACTTATAAAAGTCGGAATTTTAATTCTGTCTGTACCTTGGCCGGAAATTTTAATTTTGAGGCATTTATTTCGATTTTTATTTTCTTAATACAGTTTGATACAATTATTTTAGTACATATAAATTTGGACTGTTAAACTATTCTTTATCATGAGTAATACTCATGATATTCTTATTACTCATGATATTCTTAAAACATCTATCTCTCTATGTGAATCCCAGTTATAGTCTCATACAATTTGAAAGAGTAATCGCTACTATAACAACAGTACAGAATTTGGCTCTTTCTTTTTCTTCACTTGTTTCTCCGTCGATTCTCTGTTTTTGAGCAAAAAAAAAAAAAAAAAAAACAGTACCGAGTTTTAAAGAGTTTAACTACATATAGGTTTTACTTTTCAAAAAAAATACTACATATAGGTTTTGGTTTCGTTTCGTTTCATTTAAAAGAGTATCCAGTTTTTGTTTGTTGGTTGTGTGTGTTTTAGTGTTCGAAAAATAGTAACCCAAATAAAAATTGAATATAATCTGTGCCGGTTTTAGGCCTAACCGGTTTGATATACAGTAAAATCTCTAAAATTAATAATATTGGGACTATGATATTTTATTGATTTATAGAGTTGTTAATTTATAAAAAATATTCTTAAATAACATTTAAATAAATTTTTAACAATATATTCATAATCATTGTTTTGAAATCACTATAAAACACAATTCAACCAATGATAAAATAATTTATCAAATACAAATGATTAAAAACACTAAAAAAATCATTATAGTGATTATTAGTTTATCGAGTATTAATTTATAGCTATTATTAGTTTATCGAGTATTAATTTATAGATGTACTATTTTCGGTCCGGATTGAAATATATTTTTAGAGTATCTTTATCGGTGAAGATCTTAAAAGACATGTTCTCACCAATAAATTAATATATATAATTAAATTTTTATAATTTAATATATAAAATTAAATTTTAATATTTTAAATAAATTTAAATATATAAAATAAATTAAACCAATTAAAAAATATAAGTATGCTAGTGGTATCTAATAAGTCGGTTTTCAAATGAAAACTCTTTTTCGCTTTCTTTATTACTTTCTTTTTTTAAATAATGAGATACTTTAGTGAGAATCTTTATTTATCTTTCATTAAAAATATATTTTGTTTTAATTTTATATACTTTTAGTTTAGTTCGGATCTAAATTGTATTTTTCCTATGTATAGCAAAAGTAACTAATGTTGTAAGTCTTTTTTTATGCAATTATTGAATGTAAGTTATATTCAAATCCAAATAAACTCTTTTACAATGGATGCATCAGTTCTTTTGAAAGAAGCACTAGAAAAATATGATTGAGATATGATTGAAAAGAGCACTAGAAAAATCTGATTATGTTCTTCACGTACATTTTTGTCTTATATACTCATCCTTTTGGTTATTACCCAAACGTTATATTAAAAGTTGATTTGTTTTTAATTAAGCCAGATCTCGTAATTTTCTACTATAATAAAAACAAGAAACATTTTCCCGTATCTCCTATAATAAATTCCTTATATATTAATTGAGAAACATTTTTATAAAGTAAACTTATTTTTAAAAATATTTACAGTGGTACCATTTTGCTGATGTGTCACCACCACACTTATTCTTTTATTATTTTAATACAAATTTTCTTTTTTGTTAGACTAATTATATTATATGCCTTTATCCATTTATTACTTTTAATATAACCAAAAAATTATGTTTTAATTTTTGGATTATTTAAAATGGAATTTTAGGTTATGTGATGATTTATAATATACATCATATTACACAATACATTTCTTAAAAATGAATAAAACAATAGTTTAAAAAAA